>OZ001648.1:7942027-9154794 GCA_963924145.1 Pyrausta purpuralis | reverse complement strand
AACAGATGGCCCAAGCAGTTATTCTTTACAGAATAAATTCAACTTGGAAATTGATGTCGCTTCGCTATCTAATGCTTTAGAATGTTTTTAACACTCACAGTGTCATATTTTATATTCATAAAGATGAAATAAGAAACCAGAAATTTGCGCACGGGCGGGACTTGAACCAGCAACCTTTTGACAAACCGGGCCAAACGCTCTTACCAATTGAGCCACCGTGCTGTTAGTCCGACCCTGCGAAATTTGTGGTTTCTTATGAAAACGTCAATTGCGTGACGCTTAGCGCCATCTAGCCGTCTGTTTATGAAACAGATGGCCCAAGCAGTTATTCTTTACAGAATAAATTCAACTTGGAAATTGATGTCGCTTCGCTATCTAATGCTTTAGAATGTTTTTAACACTCACAGTGTCATATTTTATATTCATAAAGATGAAATAAGAAACCAGAAATTTGCGCACGGGCGGGACTTGAACCAGCAACCTTTTGACAAACCGGGCCAAACGCTCTTACCAATTGAGCCACCGTGCTGTTAGTCCGACCCTGCGAAATTTGTGGTTTCTTATGAAAACGTCAATTGCGTGACGCTTAGCGCCATCTAGCCGTCTGTTTATGAAACAGATGGCCCAAGCAGTTATTCTTTACAGAATAAATTCAACTTGGAAATTGATGTCGCTTCGCTATCTAATGCTTTAGAATGTTTTTAACACTCACAGTTTCGCAGGGTCGGACTAACAGCACGGTGGCTCAATTGGTAAGAGCGTTTGGCCCGGTTTGTCAAAAGGTTGCTGGTTCAAGTCCCGCCCGTGCGCAAATTTCTGGTTTCTTATTTCATCTTTATGAATATAAAATATGACACTGTGAGTGTTAAAAACATTCTAAAGCATTAGATAGCGAAGCGACATCAATTTCCAAGTTGAATTTATTCTGTAAAGAATAACTGCTTGGGCCATCTGTTTCATAAACAGACGGCTAGATGGCGCTAAGCGTCACGCAATTGACGTTTTCATAAGAAACCACAAATTTCGCAGGGTCGGACTAACAGCACGGTGGCTCAATTGGTAAGAGCGTTTGGCCCGGTTTGTCAAAAGGTTGCTGGTTCAAGTCCCGCCCGTGCGCAAATTTCTGGTTTCTTATTTCATCTTTATGAATACTATCTGTTGTCAAAATTCTGCATGAGTAGTAGTCTACATGTCTTGCAGGACTTGGGACGAAGCGGTAATTGCGGGGTCAACCGAAACCGTGGGGTAACATCGAAGATGTACACAAACATCTCCCTGCACACAAACCCTATGTAGATATCATCTCGCAGAACATAAGAAGTGTCTATAACATCAACCTAGATGACTTACAGATAACTTTGTCACAACTCCCATCTTAAACGGATATATTGCTCCTAACAGAATGTAGGCTTGACCACGATAAACAGTTACCTAACATAAACAAATACACTTCCCACTGTACGCAATTTAAACTAAACCAAAACGACGTAGTTGTGGCTTATATTAAAAACAATCTACAATCGAGGGTTGATGAACTTAGCCTTATTCACGCATCGGGGCTTCAAATAACTACCAAAAGTTTAATTGTTCTGGGCATCTATCGCTCCCCCTCCAATGTTAAAGCTGATAAGTTTATTGAATCACTTGATCTGCATCTGGAAACAATTGATAATAGGAAAAACATTGTGATCGTGGGAGATATTAACATTAACTTAATTATAAACCGTCCGAAAAATCTGATGAACGAAACAACCGTCAAAAATACCTAGAAGTTCTATCTTCGCATGGTCTTCTTGCTGGCCATAGTTTACCCACTAGGGGCGGCAGCTACCTAGACCATGCAATTCTTAAACTCGATGTTGGTAACTCTGCTTTCGTTGCGGTTTTAAACTCCTCAATTACTGGCCATTCCTTAGTGCTGCTGCGCCTATTTGGTGCTTCTATTTAACATCCAACTAACCACAAATCGAAAGTTAAAGTTGACTTTAATAGTGTAAGCAAAGCATTGATGACTGCTGATCTCACTCGCTTCATTACATATAATGACCCTAATTTGTTGGCAAATGTTCTGATTGATTTATTTAGGACTGAAATACTTTTATATTATCTTAATTGTCCTAGTGGGACAATCAAGATAAGAACTCAAAATGTAATTTTAAAACCCTGGCAATTAAAACTTAAAATTGATCCGCATAACGCAATACTAAAAATTACTTTTAAACGCTTTCGCAATTTTTGTACTAATTTGATAAGAAAGTTAAAGAGTGAGTATTACAAGAATAAAATTGTTGTTTCATCTAAAAGTCCGAAAAGTCTCTGGCTAACAATTAAGAAATCACTTCTTATAAAGCGCCTAAAACAACAAACACAAATCTTCTCGAAGTTTACACATGCCCGCTTGATGCTGTGAATCAGGTTAATTAATATTTCGTTAGCATAGGAAAATCCTTAGCTGATGAAATAAACTCGCAGTCAAGTCGGGTACATTATATGGCAAATCACGCCAACTCTCCAATGTCATCATTTGTTCTCCTGGATACTGATCCAAATGAGGTGAATTGCATAGTGATGAATCTTGACTCCTTTAGTGCTTGCGGCTGGGATGGAATTCCCATAGATCTGCTAAAACAGTGTCGAGTTTTTGTGTCCCCGATAATAAGTCATTTGGCTAATCTCTGCTTTCATACAGGTATTTTTCCTATCTCACTAAAACACTCTATTGTGACTCCTGTTCACAAAAGTGGGGACACGAGGGATGTTAGCAACTTTAGACCTATTTCTGTCCTTAATGGAATCTCCAAAATTATTGAAAAACTATTAAATACTAGACTCATTAGTTTTATGTCAAAAAATGTTATACTCTCAAAGTCACAGTACGGCTTCCGGAAAGGAATGTCTACCCAGGATGTAATATTTGATCTGACATCAGACATTATAGACAAGGTTGATCGGGGGAATAAATGTCTCGCGGTGTTCTTGGACCTCAGAAAGGCCTTTGACACCGTTTCAATACAAATATTAGTACAGCGACTTGAAGAAATCGGTGTCAGAGGCACAGCTCTTGCTC
Source organism: Pyrausta purpuralis (assembly GCA_963924145.1). Classification (NCBI taxonomy): domain Eukaryota; kingdom Metazoa; phylum Arthropoda; class Insecta; order Lepidoptera; family Crambidae; genus Pyrausta; species Pyrausta purpuralis. Next base: position 9,151,727 of record OZ001648.1, on the reverse strand, counting down.
TTTATAAAAGTTATTTGTTGGAAAAGAAGCAAGAAATTAAGATAGATCAGTTTGTGAGTAATGAAGAGAGTGTTATCTATGGCGTACCGCAAGGCAGTGTCCTTGGCCCCACTCTCTTCTTAATTTACATAAACAATTTATGTAAACTACAGAGTAACGGTGGTAGGGTATATTGTTATGCTGATGATACTGCGGTTGTTTATTCTGGTCAATCAAGGGCTACTGTAAAAGCGGCTACTGAGGTGGGAATTGCAGACATTGCTAAATGGTTAAATACTAATTTTCTCACTCTTAATGCTTCAAAAACAAATTACATATGCTTTACTACAGATATTAGAACACAGACAAATCACGACTTTATCGTTCGAATACACACTTGTGGTTCTTATAAGACATCCATGACTTGTAATTGTCCTTAGATCCAAAAAGTTGTGTAAACTAAATACCTTGGTATTCTCCTGGATCAACGACTGTCATGGCACCAGCACATTGAACTCATAACAGGCAGAATTAAAAAGCTTATTTGGATTTTTAAATCTCTGCGATATGTCATGTCCCGTGAGCTCTTAAATAAGATCTACATATCTCTTGCGCAGTCGATCAATCATTTTGTATCCCAGTGTGGGGTGGTGCCACAGCACATAAATTTTTGGACATAGAGAGAGCGCAAAGATCCCACATAAAACTGATTAATTTAAGCCGTACCGATACCCAACAGAACATCTTTACAAACTGGGGGGTTGGCTATCGGTGAGGAAATTGTACGTTCAAAACACTATTCTACGGGTCCATAAAACCTTGCCTTTCGATCCTTCCAAGTTACTAAGATGGCGGAGAACCAAAGTGGCATTCTCTATTGGCGTGCGACAATACAGTGCGACGCGGGTCGCACTGTATTTGCTCAACGCCAATTCACCTCTCAGAGCGTCTATATCTACAACTAGCGGTCCCCGCGACTTCGTCCGCGCGTTTTGAGTTTCCTCCCTCCCCTCCCGTCGCAGCGTATTTTTTTATAGCCTTCCTCGATAAATAATCCTCGATAAATCCAACACGAAAATATTTTTTCAAATCGGTCCAATAGTTCCTGAGATTAGCGCGTTCAAACAAAAAAAACTCTTTAGCTTTATAATATAAGTATAGATAAGAATCAATACCCTTGTGTATAAAACACCTTCGAAAATAATGATCGAATAAAAATAGTAAAATATTTTAACGCAAAACATACGCAGTTTTATTGTAACAAAGAAGCCAGCAACCATAGCAATTAGCGCAAGCGCACGTTGTACTTAAGCTGCGAACATTATTTTGGTGCGGAGTTATGTTAAAACTGTGATAGCTCCTAGGATATTTATTAAAATCAAATGATATACAGAGCAACTTTGTTCTAAATGAAATGTTCGTGATGATGAATGTATTTATTTTAATAAGAATAAATACATGTGTGTATAATACACCTCTAAAAATAATGCATTATTTTTTACAAATTTATTAAAAAAAAAGGCTGTAGTAAGTCAACCATAAAAGATAGACATATGCTGTTGCAGACTTTATTATAGAACTTTTAATGCTGAACAATCCTGTCATACATGATTTTTGTGTAACTTAAGCGGTTTCCGCAGCGTACGCAGCGGAAGCTCTCAAAAGGAATATCTTTCTCCCGTTTTCGCAACATTTTTCATCGCTGCTGTGGTCTTATGAGTCGTATCTTTATGTTATATAGCCTAAAGCCTTCCTTGATAAATGGACTATCCAACGTAAAAATTATTTTTCAAATCGGACCAGTAGTTTCTGAGATTAGCGCGTTCAAACAAACAAACAAACAAACAAACAAACAAACTCTTCAGCTTTATAATATTAGTATAGAAGAGTAAATACCTGTGTGTATAATACACCTCTAAAAATAATGCATTATTTTTTTACAAATTCATTAACATAAAAAAGGTTGTAGTAAGTCAACCATAAAAGATAGACATATGCTGTCGCGGACTTTATTATAGAACTCTTGATGCTCAACAATTCTGTCATACATGATTTTTGTGTAACTTAAGCGGTTTCCGCAGCGTACGCAGCGGAAGCTCTCAAAAGGAATATTTTTCTCCCGTTTTCGCAACATTTTTCATTGCTGCTGTGGTCTTATGAGTCGTATCTTTATGTTATATAGCTTAAAGCCTTCCTCGATAAATTAAATATCCAACGTTAAAATAATTTTTCAAATCGGGCCAGTAGTTTCTGAGATTAGCAGGTTCAAACAAACAAACAAACAAACAAACTCTTCAGCTTTATAATATTAGTATAGATGTCATAAATCGTTACACACACACACACACACACACACACACACACACACACACACACACACACACACACACACATACATACATATGTTTAATTTAATCCCTCAAGCGTATGTGAACGAGACACAATGCAAATTCTATTGTTATGCGGTTGCCTGCAACCGCTCGGGTGTTGAAGCAATAATATAAAATATCCAAAGCTTTTCTTGTTTGTTATTAATGAAGATCAAGCTTGTTGTAAAATACTTATGTTGCCTACCTATTAAGTTAAATTAATAGTTAAAATAATAATATTAAAAAATAATGTTATTATTGTATTTAAATTCATGCAATTGTTTTGTAATAACTCAAAAACTAAGTAATAGCAATAAGTCAAGAGCGAATCACTCCGACATAAGTATCCAATTACTTCCTGGAGCTGTCTCACCAAACCACTTCTAAAATTTATTGAGTAATAAAGAAATATTTTATTTATTTATTTTTCAATGTTTCGTAGTTATGATGGCGGACTGTGATAGTGAAACTTGATAAGATATTGTAAGATTGAAATACGACTGTTTGCGCGTTCTGTTAGGATCGTGTTGGAGCACTAATCTAAATAAGTAGGAGTAGAAAGGTTAGATGTTCTGTGATTCTAAGTTGTTCAAACTTTGGCAAGAATAATAAAGAACTGCTTAAAAATCATCACAAAATCTCAAAAACTCAAGACTCATTTCCGAATGCGAATAATCAGCATTGATAAAAATATTACGTAAAAATCAAACAACAAAACCACCTTATAAACCGTATTATTAAAACAGATATAAGTTTATCTTAATAAATAAAAGAATCACATGTTTGGGCTACATAAATATGCAAATGTTATGACACAATAAAATATGAGAATAACAATACGTAGTTCAAATATCAAATTAAAGATAAGATTACTTTTTATTGCACATCAATAGGATAATTCGTTTCGAGGAAATGTATAATTAAAACGGTCTTTTCGCTATAAGCTCTCTTTCAGATAACCTTTGGGTTAAGAAATAATGAGCTCATAGTATCCAAAAATTTGCAATTGGTGCGCTTACGTCACTACCCGAGTAACGTCGTTACCATAATGTCTGCGTTCTGTACCATAAGCGTTGACTTCAGAATTAATTAGAACCAGAAAATCGCTGGCTAAGAGTAATTAGGTTACCTCGCTTAATTGCATTTGTAATTAGTTTAAATAAAATAACGAATGATCGTTTTACACGAGAATCTTAGTCATTTGTATTGGTATTAAATTAAATTTAGTGGGTATTATAGTGTGATAATATAGTTATAACAAGAAAATCGAAAATTCGATTCTAGTTTCCTTTAGATACCAAACCTATGATTTATTCAGTTTTGTGATTGCTGCTTAGATGGAATTTAGTTGTAAGTTTAAAAGAGGATTTGTGTACAAATTTCTAGTAAGTCCTTTAGTTGTACTCATACTTAACTAGCAGTCCCCTATGACTTCATCTGCGTGTTTTGAGCTAGCTCGCTCCCCTCGCGTTGCAGAGTGATGTTTATATCCTAAAGCCTTCCTCCAGTACAGTCCAGTATTACTGAGATAAGTGCATATATGTGTAAATAAACTAAAAAAACAGCTTTATAATGTTAGTTGTTCTTTATTGTTCTACGAGTAACATATCAATTTCTTTACTATTCGTAGCGTGACATCAATGATTACTCGACTAACTTACTTTATGAAAACGTAATACAATCTCTGCAGCAACAAAACACCTTCCGAATAAACACCCATAAGAATATTTCACCGCATCCCAAACTCATGCATCTCAAATCATATCGGGAAGGAAGCTGATTATCGGAGTTCGTGAGGTGAGGGATAATCTCATAAATAATCGAAATGCGGCAAAGGAAATGCCGTGGCGGATCCTATAGCTATTCATAAATCCATCATGTTAACTGCGGTAACATGGAGCTCAACACGTAATTACGGAAAATATGTGGAAGACTGTACACATACTACAGCACACGAAATCATTCAAATCGGTTCAAATATGTCACAAAATTCTGAACTCTGTCGCAATGAAATTAAGATTAAATTGTATTGTGGAACTTTTGAAGATTGATTTTGAGAAATACTGGTGTATTTTTGCTGCTGTACTTATTGAAAATATTCAGTTGTTATTTGAGTAGCATTAAGTGGGTCAAGTGTGTACGTATTCATAAGCGAATGAACTATGTGGTTGAATGAAAATGTTAAATACTTTACGGCTGTTAAATTTCAGCTACGTTTTCATTGACTTAAAAAGATTAAGAGGGGCCCAATTTTTTACAGAATCACTAGCGTCAAAATGGTATTACATGGGCGACATAAAATACTAAGGGATAAAAAATATACCTATAGTATGTACCAACTTTTTGACCGCTTAAAATACTGCATAATTGCCTTCTGTTTATTTTTAAATTACAGTCAATCAGGAGCAGATATTTACATGGTGTAAGTATCAGCAAAATCATTTTAGGAGTTTTTGAGATATGGGCCAAAACAAATACTAAGAAATAAACAATGTACCTATGTATGTACTAACTTACAAATAGAGGCTTAAATATCGCATAATAATAGTTGTCTTCTTGTTATTTTTCCCAATATTTTTGTGCATGATGCCAAGCGGAAGGATAGTAACTATCGGAACTGTCTATGCACATCATTAAAAGACTCCAAATTATTAAGTTTTTCCTATACAGACAATGAAAGGGATATTTTAGCCATTATATCGAGTTCTTTGAAGGCGGTTAAAAAGTTTGAACATACATTTTATATTCCATTGTATTTGTTTTTGCCCATATTTACCCATTTTGAATGAATAAACTTAATTGATTAAAAAAGAAAAGAATATTCTCGATACTTTTTCAACATATTAATTAATAAACAAACCCAAAATTATACAAATTTACAAATATCAAACAAATAAACATACATATACGTACGAAATTTAGCACAAGTGTTTTGAAGTCTTAATAGATCATTATGCATTATCCTCATTGCGATGGTCGGACTAACTGAAGCAGGCAACTCTCGAGGAAGTGATCTGTATGCTACTGATCGCAACATCCGAAAGAAACCAGAACCTAAGTCACCAAGTGGAAAATGTACTCGTATGTTAGTCATGACCTTCACGACGAAGGGTGGACTACTGAGATATGGCAATAGTGTAAAATGCTTGGTTTTTTTGTATAAAAACGAGTAATGTAATAAATAATCATTTATTCAAATAACAAACATTTTATTTTCGTTTAAAGTTACAATGCGGTACTCTTTAGGTCGCGCCTGATGCTGTGCTGATAAAGTAGGCATTTTAGTCTTAATTAATATTTTCTTTGACTATGTGTCCTGAAAAAAAATGCAAGACATTAGTTGGTATTATGATAGGCTACCTACAGTGAAAATTATCCAGCAACGAAGACATTATTTACATACCATTTTCCTTTCACTCTATTGATGATTCTTTTATTTTATTATTTATTCTATTCATTATTTCAGTCATAAAATATAAATTCCTTATATTTTCACAAATTAATTGAAATCATTTATGAGTCAATAAGTCAATGACAAGCTATGCCATAGAATACTCTTTTTTTACGATTTTAGAGCACATACTTATTTTGCCAAAATTTTCTTATCATTTCAAAATTTTCGTTTATTTCCTTGAATGCATCCTGCATACTACGAAACGATTGACTGAAATTAATGTTTGGAGCTAAAATCAGTACCTGACTAAACACTGCCAAATATGGATTTGAGGTACAAATTATTAAACAACTGTTTTAACGGTGTTTAAATTCACTGACAGTGTTTAACTAAACATGACTTAAAACCTGTTATAGCGGATGATTTGTGTGAATCTATCTAGGAGACTTAATTTTCCCTGTCACTATTTCATTTTTAAAACGAAATTCAAAAGTTTTGCAAAATTTAACAAACAAACAAGTCCTAAGTCTTAACCTCAAACAATTATCATCATAATTATTTTGATAAGTGGTTAAAAGAGAGGCAAGACATTAGTTGGTATTATGATAGGCTACCTACAGTGAAAATTATCCAGCAACGAAGATATCATTTACATACTATTTTCCTTTCACTCTATTGATGATTCTTTTATTTTATTATTTATTCTATTCATTATTCCAGTCATAAAATATAAATTCCTTATATTTTCACAAATTAATTGGAGTCATTTATAAGTCAATAAGTCAATGACAAGCCCTGCCATAGCCTGCCTGTATGCCTCTTTTTTTACGATTTTAGAGCACATACCTACTTATTTTGCCAAAATTTTCTTATCACATCATAATTTTCGTTTATTTCCTTGAATGCATCCTGCATACAACAAAACGATTGACTGAAATTAATGTTTGGAGCTAAAATCAGTACCTGACTAAACACAGCCAAATGTGGATTTGAGGTACAAATTATTAAACAAACAGTTGTTAACGGTGTTTAAATTCACTGACAGTGGTTAACTAAACATGACTTATAACCTGTTATAGCGGATGATTTGTGTGAATCTATCTAGGAGACTTAATTTTCCCTGTCACTATTTCATTTTTAAAACGAAATTCAAAAGTTTTGCAAAATTTAACAAACAAACAAGTCCTAAGTCTTAACCTCAAACAATTATCATCATAATTATTTTGATAAGTGGTTAAGAAGTAGAAGTATGTTATTAATTATCGATATTATACTCATAAACTGACAATGATGATTAGTATACTTATAATAATACCGAGATGTTGTTTGAGTTCAACTTGTCGCTTATAAAATAAATTTAACAATACAAAAGGTGTGCTTATAGTTTGCTCTTAACACATGTTGAGCTGTTATCTCTTCGGCTATTATGTGTTTGCATAATTTTATGTGCACGGAGCCGTTGTCGACTGTAAGGGCCGTTTATATTCAGTGTCAGCTGCGAAAAAAGGCCTAATTGCTGTTGGAATAATTGCCAGGGCAGTTTAAAAAGAACTTTTATTCTATAATGGTGGAGGTGTTCAAATTAGACCTACATAATATGCTAATATTCTTATTATGTTACTAGCATTCGAGCATCAACGTATGTATTTAAAATATGTATGCAATTACAGGGATCTTATAAATTAATGTTCGGCAAAATATTTGCGCCTTGTTTAACAATAATTTTAAAGTAGTAACTTTGTATACAAGTAGTACAAGCTTCAAAAGATAGTTTTTTCTAAGCAACGGATTCGTCTTACAATAAGGTCTTTAACCATGCAAAGTAACACTACTTCAGGGACTACGGGAAATTAAACCAAACTAAATAATAAAAACAAACTGTTATAAAAAAGCCTTTTAAAAATTTAGGCTTTATTTTGTTTTTAAAAAAAGGTAAAATAACGAGTTGTTAACGGTTCCTGGGATTAGAGACCCGGAACAAAATGATTAAACGAAACGAGTGCGAGCGACCCGCGTGTAACACAACCTGCTGATAAGCCTGTTACATTTTATAATTAGTACCAGAGTCAACGCTGGCGTGTATCCCGAATTAGATCGACATGGAGACGCCACAAAATTGCGATTCGCTTTCCAAATTTTTTATCTTAGGAAGAAATAATTGACATCAACAAAAGTGACAGATGACAGAAAACAGACTTTCGATTGCCTATATTTTCTACGTTAACCTACGGTTGACTGGTAGATAATGTTTTAGCATTACAAACCTTCCATTAAATTTGTTATAATTTGTAATTTCCTTGCTGTTTGTACTGAAACTAAACGACCTTCGTGGTCGAGTGGCTAGCAAGATTCGCTGGATTCAAGTATGGCCATCTCGTGAGGTTCCGGGTTCGATTCCCGGTCGGTTCAATGTAAAAAACGATCTTTTCAATATTGTCTCGGGTCTGGGTGTTGTGGTACCACCGTTGTGTCTGATTTACATAACACAAGTGCATTGGCTACTTACTTTGGGATCAATACAATGTATGTGATTGGTGTCCGATATTTATTTATTTGAACTGTGTTGTAAAACATCTCCTTTAAATTATTTTTTTATTTATTACGCCATGTTGCCAATTTTAAAATTAACTATCGGTCACAGCGAACCTCGTTTCGCTCCCTGCCATTTTATGTTTTTAACTTTTTGGAAAATGGATGTTTGAATTCATCACAGATAAATGCAGATTGTAATGAAGATTTTTTTTCAGCCTTGTATTTGTAGAGCTTAGTCGATTCAAATAAACAAATTCTTTCTTTATAACATAAAGTATAGATATAGAATAATAATTAAAAAATACTAGGTGCTATTTTATCGTAAAACTGCGACACGGTCACAATGCTACGGATTTCGAAGCCTACTACGATATTTGTAGCTACGGAACTCGTAGCAAGCTGGTGTACATTACTATTTCGGCGGTTTCCCGCGTAAGCTTTCACTGAATGAATCATAGCCTCACGGTTTTCTATTATTATAACGTTAGTTGATAGTTATGTATAGCTAGCGAAAATTCTAGTTCTATCGATAGCTAGCGATCATTTATTTTTAGACTAAAATAAAGACCACAACACCTCCACGTTGCAAGTTGTCTGATGGACAGACAGTAAAGACAAACACACTATTCAACAGTAATTGACCAACACACGCCCCACATTTCGACTAAATTTAAATTGCAAATAGGCCTACCTACTTACCAGCATTGTAAGCTTATTATGCAGTATATTACTACGCCATTTTTTATTAAAATTTCATTACTTAAATTTGGTTGTCCAATGGATCTGAATGGCGTTTCTTGGGGACAAAGTTGATGCGGTAAAAACATATAACTGTTTCATTTAAATATTTAATTGGTTTATTTTATACAAGATTCATATACATAGAAGATTGCGCGGGACATATTATAGTGCACAAGTGTGTTCGCAAACACTCTATTCCAATCTGACACGACCGGAGAGAGATCAGGCGCAGGACCAACGGCTTTACGTGCTTTCTAAGGCACGCAGGTGAAATACCGCCAACTTCCAAACTTCGGGCCACTCTGAGAAATCCTGAACAGAAAAACGAAGGTACGTATTTTTGACCCGACCCGGGAATTGAACCCGGGACCTCTAGCGCAGTCATCGCTGTAAAGTGCGACCCTCTAACCGCTGCGCCACCGAGGCAGTTAATAAATAATACTTAAAATAAATAACACTTTCTCATTTTTTTTTTCGTGATACAAAGTTTTGTGGCGCGCCGTCAAAAAAAACTGTTGTACAGCCTTAAGTTTTTGGTTTTGATTAACAGCTCTGTGGCATAACGACCAAGCGACTGTAAAGCAAAATAAACGGTAGCATGAGTCATTTAAATTTATAACCAGCCTTTTTATGTCCCTTTCCTCGTTAACCCTTTGTTGGGCTCTGCTACTCAACAATATAGCGAGGGTCTACATCACAGGTTAAGGAAAACAGACTTATCCTTATATATAAAAGTCCCTTAAAAACTTCTGTGGAAGGCTCTAGCACATGAAGTTGTTAAACAAACAAAAGATAGCATCGTGATTTAAAAAAATTGACGGATTAGAATAGAAAATAATATTGAATGTTGTAACGATAAAAATTACTTTAAATTGGTCAATAAATACTAAAGTAAGGCCCTGTTGATTATGGGGGATGTTTGATATTTTTTAAAAACCGAATTTAAAGTGAAATATAGAACGAAATTTTTCCTGAAAAGAAAGTACACACATAATTTATAACAGTACTGAATTTCTGTAAATAAAATTAATTTCAACTCACTGGAAGCATGTTTTGATGGTAGCCATGGATGCTCAAGAGTCTTTTTTATCTCTCCTGTTAAAAAAAAATAGCTTTTGCATCGCAAGGGTAGAAAATTATTAAGTTTTAATTGTCAAGGCATGGAGTCAAATATTAATATAAAAGCTTTCCATTCTTTTTGCTTAGGTATACATTGAAAAACATATTATAGAATTGTGTCTTTGATATAAAAATAAACAATTGGCTTCACTTCATTCGAGCGCCAATAATCGCTTTGAATGCAATGGATCGCTTTCTCCCCATGTAAACAATCTACTATTGTATAATGTTTTTCTAGGCAAGTGTGCTGGCTATTCTTCTCGTGCTATATTTGAATTACAATCCATGACGTTGGCGTTCTAGTGTTAGCAGAATGGGATTATGGACAATAATATAAGCTCGTTAATTTTATGTACATTTGTGTCAGTAATAATAGTCATTTATTATTATATGACAACCTCCGTGTTTTAGTGGCTAAGCACGCTGGTTTCAAGGCGTTGCCGCTACGAGGTCCCGGGTTTGATTCCCGGTCGGGTCAATACGGAAATCACAATTTTCTATATTGTTTCGGGTCTGGGTGTTATGGTTACACCGTTGTGTCTGATTTCTATAACAGAAGTGCATTAGCTCTTACTTTGGGATCAGAGCAATGCATGTTATTGGTGTCCAATATTATATTACGAGACAACAGTAATTAATTGTCGTAACGCCACTAGGTATAAAATTCTGGGACCATTTGCAAAATAAAACTCCAATAAATAGTATTACCTACCTATATGTTTAAAGCTAAATTATGAGTAGGTACTGATTTCCTCGTGAAAGACATAAGTTACTATATATGTATAGAGTCAATAAATTAAGTAATCCCGTAACATCAGGCGGTTAAATTACTTCTTGAATAAAAGTAAGTGACGTTGATCAAAAATCGAGCCTCCAAAAATATAAAAAGTTACCACAGAAGCCCCGCCCTAATAAACTTTTGGGTATTTTATCCATCACTTTATCGAAGCCGTGGATATCAGGCGGTCCATCAATATTTATCGCGACGCACACACCAGATTTTATCGGCGTAAGGTCCTTGTTAGAATGGATGGTAAAACAATTATTTGCGGCTGCGTGCGTGGAATAATCTAGCTAGTTGTGTTGGGGATCAGATTTTGAATGGAAACTTAGTCTTGTGTTACACACAAGCCGCCCGTGGCATAGGTACTAACAATATAAACTATGAAATCTGGATGAACGCGCGCAAGCTTTACTCTTTTTGAGTCTAGTCAACCAAGGATTTTAAATGACCACAAAGCTCTGTTTCTCTTTTATAGCTTAGTAAGAAGTATATTGGAATATTGCTATCCAGCCCTATTGAAAATATTTACATGGATAATATAGAAAAAGTCAAAAAAAAAATTACTTAGCTCCTTTGCATGCACTTTGCACTTTGCATTTACATTGTTCTGAGCTATTTGTACATCGCTCTATGGGGCCAGCCTGTGGGCTGACTATCATAAACGGTGCTACAGCGATCTCCGTATCCTTTATAATAACGCTTACAGGGTGATTTTGGGGCTGTCCCGTTTTTGCAATCGGGCATGTTTGCGGAGGCGCGTACTGCATATTTTCAAGCTGCCATGCGTAAGCGGTGTGCGTCAATGGTGCGCAGAGTGCGGGCCAGCTCCAATGTCATCTTAAAGGCGATAGGAGATAGACTGGAATGTCCCTCCCTCCGGCACTGCTGCGACAGACGTGTCCCAGTAGTTGCTGAGGTAAGGGGTTTCTTAATTAATAAAAGTAAATATGTTTATGTTATGTTATTGTAATGATTATAATAAAATATTTATTTCTGATGCATTATAATTTTAATATTCATTTCAATTTAACTCCTATTAGTATTTACTTTTTGACATATTATTATTATTTTATTGCAATTTTACCTTTATTTAATTAAAACGAATTGTATGAGTAATATGTATGGATCAATGTTATCTGAAAATAAATAATTTTGAATTTGAATTTGCCGCAAACATAATCTGAGTCGATCGCTGCAGGGTTACTACGAGAGGCTGACTGAATTCAAAATGACCCTGTCGTGAAGCGACAAATGTGGAGAGGTAGAAGAAGGTTAAAGAAAGAGGTAGAAGAGGGAATAGAATTTATATTACAACAAAAAGAATACAGTACCGAAAAATGAGATGAGGTGATGTCTGTATGAATGTAAGTAAAGTGCAGTGGGCGTGAGTAAGTATCTTCAAATCTTCAATAAGTATTGTCCTGGAGGCAGCAAAGGGCGGCGTCGGAGTGCAGAGCCGACACTGCGGAGGTAGCAGCGACGCCGAAGTGCAGCGGTGACAGGCGCTGTGAAGAGCAGTGACGCCGATGTGCAGCGGTGACAGGCGCCGTGAAGAGCAGTGACGCCGATGTGCAGCGGTGACAGGCGCCGTGAAGAGCAGAGACGCCGATGTGCAGTAATGAGGGTAACGGGCACTATATAGAAAATGTTAGGATCAGTTGGAGTGCCAGAAGTACTTGGTCTCGGATCCTCTTCCGAGAAGGAGACAGGTCCCTCCCCTAGAGCGAGGAGGTGTTACTGCAGTCAATGTGCTTGGATACTCCTCCGGTGTCCGGTCCCTCCCCTAGCGTGAGGAGGTGTTTCAGTAGTCACCGGCGGTTCTTCAAGACTTCTTGAGGGAAGATGTAGAGTATTTATTTATTGGAGTGTAATAGAACTGTTCGAGCTTAGAACTCGGAATCGAATGAAATGAATAAAAAAAATTAATGCTTATATAGGGGGCCGGGGCCGTTCAAATTTAGATCGAGGTAGGTTCAAAAATAGAACATGAATACTGGTGGTTTACAGAGGATTAAACCCGAAAAAGTAATAAACTTTGATAGAAGTTGTCAGACTTTGAAAGATATTGTCATAACAACGATGTCAATAAAGATAAAAATACTGTCAAAAAGTAAGCAAATAACGAAAATACAGGAAAACGAATCATCACCCAATGCAAATTAAAGGAAAATTGCAAACAAAGGTAAAACACAGCTATTTTTACAGTATTATGTAAAGAAAAGTAGAATAACAGAGCTTTGAAAGTTTGACATTTTTAGATTCACAATAAATATTGTTCAAAAAGGATTAGAAAACATCAATAATCCAAAAATACAGAGTAATAGTAATAAGAAGAGTAGAAAGGCAGGTAATGCCTATAGTTTAATGTCTACAGTACGACTTTTTAGGGAGAAAATACGAACTGCGTTATGGTAGATAGAATCTATGATTAACTCTTATGTTCGTGTTTACAGCAAACGAACCAGCAAAAAGGAAATGAAAGCATGGAAAAACAAAGATAATGTGATGAGAATGTTAATGTGGATCCGATGAATACTAAAAATATTAAGGTACTCAATTTATTACACATAATACAATATGTACAATAGTACAACCCCTCAGTATACTCGTCGTAAGCGTTATGATTTACTGTGCTTACATTTAATAATCCATTATTCGATTGAGTCGCTAGATTCTATTTGCACAAATACAAAATACCGAACCCGTTTACCTAATGTCTTCGCGTTAAATGTGAATAAAACAATATATGTTTTAATAATCCTATAACTAGAATCTGTCGGACTTACAATGAGCTGAATCGCGGTGGTTGTGTTCAACAGTAGGTTCTCCACATTTAAAAGAGAAATCATACAAATCTTGGGGGCCGAGGTATTCTCTCGCACAGTAGTAGTTGCAAGTAGAGAAATACATGTTCTACTGTACCTTTTATGTCTCTTTACCTCAATCGTATCTGTTTGTTAAAAAATCATGTTGTGTACACTAATTTTAGGTTGCCGTTTAGTCTCTTACTGTTTTATCAGTGTTAGCTATGCATATCTGACTGTAATCTGTAAGTGTTACTTTATTCAAAAAGATTGTTTACAAAAATAAAAAAGATTGATTACAAAAAGATTGTTTACATTACTTGACTAGAAAAGAAAACTGACTTTATAGACTAGTGTCTTATGTGAAACGAGTAGATAAATACGTATCATATTCAAGCACTGTTATACCCAAAAAAATGATTAATGCCTCCCTATAAGCACCGTGAGCTATGAGTATCATAGCCAGCAATAAGATTATGAGCGCCTCATTCCTTCAAGAAATAACGAGCATTCTGTCAGAGCTGCTACTGGGGAGTTAATTGAGTTACAAGCGACCCTCTTAATTTGTATTCAGTCTGTAGCCAGCGTTAAGATTTTGTGCAGATTTTGCTCTTACGTGAATACGTTTCTGGCGCTTGAAGCGTTTTGTGTATGACAAAATGGCGTGAAAATTCAACTATTATCTCAGTATCTCGATAATGCCGTAGATATGGTATGATATTGTTACTACACCTGCAAGATATAATAAGACATATTGCTCATCTGGTAGGTAATCACACGATTTCATTTTTGCAAATTTTACAGGAGAGAGTTTAAAGTTTTTGGAAATGTTACGGAATCAATTACTTTTATATGAATTGCTGTAAAGCTTAAAGGTGTTAAATTATAAAAATAAAATCACTTTCAGGATAAAACTAAAGGATTAAATTAAAACATGCCTTTCTAGGTATATGTCCTGGAATTCAAGTAGATACCTACAAATCGTCGTGATCTTAGAACGACGACGTATTTGACAAAAATCCAAAAATCGTTTTATTGCATTTTTGGTCCAACACCAAAAACTTTAATACCAATTAAGAAAAAATATATTTTTCATAATAGATTCGTACATAAGTCGATAGCCTTAAGAGGCATGTGTTTGAATATTGGCATCAAGAAGTCGATAGCCTTAAGAGGCATGTGTTTCAATATCGGCATTAAGAAGTCGATAGCCTTAAGAAGCATGTGTTTCAAAGAAGTCGATAGCCTTAAGAGGCACTAGTTGTTAAATATCGGCATTAAGAAGTCGATAGCCTTAAGAGGCATGTGTTTGAATATCGGCATTAAGAAGTCGATAGCCTTAAAAGGCACTAGTTGTTTAATGTCGGCATTAAGAAGTCGATAGCCTTAAAAGGCGTCTAAATATCGGCATTAAGAAGTCAATAGCCTTAAGAGGCATGTGTTTAAATATCGGCATTAAGAAGTCGACAGCCTTAAGAGGCATGTGTTTGAATATCGGCATTAAAAATTCGATAGCCTTAAGAGGCGTGTGTTTGAATTCGGCATCAAGAAGTCGATAGCCTTCAGCGGCACTGGTTGTTAAATGTCGGCATTAAGAAGTCGATAGCCTTAAGAGGCACTAGTTGTTAGATGTCGGCATTAAGAAGTCGATAGCCTTAAGAGGCGTCTGAATATCGGCATTAAGAAATCGATAGCCTTAAGAGGCACTGGTTGTTAAATGTCGGCATTAAGAAGTCGATAGCCTTAAGAGGCGTCTGAATATCGGCATTAAGAAGTCGATAGCTTTAAGAGGCACAGGTTGTTAAATGTCGGCATTAAGAAGTCGATAGCCTTAAGAGGCACTAGTTGTAAAATGTCGGCATTAAGAAGTCGATAGCCTTAAGAGGCACTTTTGTGAAATATCAGCATTAAGAAGCCGATATCTTTTTTGAGACATTAATTTGTTTGTGTTTTAATGGTCTTAATCTTGTACAACATTAGGTACATGTCAAAATTTAATTAATTTAAGGTATTAAAGGCTAAATTATGGTGCTTTACATATTATCGCCGCATGTTTACGTGTTGAAAGACGTTTTGTGTATTACAGTGTATTTATAAAATATTAGGCCTGCTCGGGTCGAGCAGTCGGTCAGAATACTCGCCCTTGGAGCTGCAACAACTCATATTAGAGTTTTGAATGAATACTTTTATTTTGTAATGGTTGTAACTCTGTTGTGTGTACCAAACAAATAAATAAAAAAAATATGCGACTGTAAGGCATTTAAAAAGATAGCTCCTTCCCAGCTTGCGTGCGCATTCGCGCCAAAAGTGTGACATGTATCTTCTGTCTCTCTCTTGCGTCGTAAAATGGCGTCGCGTGTTGTTCTCTAAGAAATAAATGATTAACAAAAGTAACCCGTGTTTACCTGAGCTCCCTTTTAGCACCTATTGCAAAAGTATTCAATATTTTCGCTCCCAGATTCTGCTGCATAATGGGATCACCAGTTTCGAACCAAACATTAATACTTATGATTCTTGAAAGAGGAAACCTATATGTATTAGGTATCTAATGATTTGTATTGTTGGCATTGTAAGATGAAAACAAATATTTAGGTTAGATACATGCATACAGACTACATTACATACTTAACTTTTTTAAATTAATAATTACAACAAACAAAGTCGTCGTAACTATGATTTCCTAAGTATGAACTCAGATTTTTGAGTGATAAAAGCTATGTAATATCTTATCTATTTTGCTTTTACATAAGTATTAAGGTCCAGCATGTTTAGGACATTAGGCTAAAAGAAAGCAAATGGTGCGTCGTGCATTAGAGAGCGTATGGATAGCTAACGTGGTCGCTTTTAAATAAATAATATATAAAAAGAAACTACCGTTTTCTATATAAATTGCACTAGCAAAAAGCAACTTTGGCTGTGACAGACGAGAAATCGTCAGGTTTTGCAAATGTGACGGTGGCCGAGTGGTATAGGCATATGCCCGGATAGCGTAAGTCACGGGGTTTGATTCCTCGTCGGTCACAGCTTTTTACAAGTGCAATTTTTATTATTAAGTTTGTATAGTGATCAAACACAATAAAAACAATAATGTAATTATGCTGATTTCTATTTTAATTACACCATGAGAGCACCGTCAAATAAAAAAGTTAATTTAAAATAGTAACAAAAACATCTTATTAATATCAGTAAGCAAAGCAACAAAGCGGACTTGGCTGTTTACGAGGGTCAAACTGAAAGTTCTTAGAAAATCAAAAACTGATTACATTAGCCAGTTATTAGTTTTATTATATCTTTTCAAAATATTGTCCATTGACGTCAATACACCGCTGCATGCGATGGAACCACTGGGAAAAGCACTTTGCCCACTCGTCCTTAGGGGTCTCTTCAATGGCATCGCGATACGCAGCCACCGCTTCTTCAGCATTCATAAACCGCTTTCCTTTAAGTTTTTCTTTAAGTTTTGGAAATAAATAAAAATCACAAGGCGCGAGGTCGGGGCTATACGGCGGGTGACCCAGTAATTCAACGTTTGATGTCGCCAAATAGTCGATCGTTCGCTTGGCGGTGTGCGACGAGGCGTTGTCGTGGTGAAGGAGGATCCTACTGCGAGGTCGTTTCTCTCGAACTTTTTCCAAGACAAGTGGCAAACAATTGGTAGTGTACCATTCTGCAGAAACTGTTTTTTGATCCTCTAACACAATTGTTGCGAAATGACCTATCCTTCCAAAGAACGAGGCCACCATTTTTTTTCCCGCACTTCGATCTCTCTTCACTTTAGTTGGCAACTCCTGGAAAGGAAACACCCACTGAGCAGATTGTCTTTTGGTTTCAGGATCATAACAGTAAATCCAGCTTTCGTCACCTGTTAGTATGTCGAACACAGCATTTGAGTCACCTCCGTTAAATATTTCAATCATTTTACGGCACCAATCCACACGATGGAGTTTTTGAGCCTTAGTCAAATTATGAGGTATCCACCGGGCGCAAAGCTTCCTGACCGCTAAATGTTCGTGGAGGATTTTGTGCACTTGACTCATACCGATGCCTAAGCTTGTCCGAATCTGCTGATAGGTCACTCTTTTGTCAGTCTCTATCATACGCCGCACAACACAGATGTTATTTTCAGTCTTCGCCGTAGAAGGCCGTCCCTCACGTACATCATCAGTGAGATTAGTGCGACCACGTTTAAACTCATTAAACCAGTTGTAAACAGTCGCACGAGATGGGGCTTCATCGTGAAAGGCCAATCGTAGTCTATCATAACTTCCTTGTTGACTTAAATGACATCGAAAGTCATAAAAAATCATTGCACGAAAATTTTCTCGTGTTAAATTCATGTTGACGTGACACAGACAATTTTCAATTTGCCGCCAAATCGTAAAACAAATGACAAATGAATGAAATATATACTCAGTAATATTGGCAAAGAGTTCTATTTTCAAATTTTAGAATATTTTTTTTATTATATTGTTTAGAAGTGGCCAGGTCTAAGAACTTTCAGTTTGACCCTCGTATTTGTCTTAGAATCGAGTCCTCTCTCAATATTACTTTTGGGCCTAACTAAATAAGAGAGTAAATATTTAATTATCACTTCACCAAATTCAGTATACATCGTCAAGTTAACAAAGCTGTTTTTTCATCGATGTTATATCTACTCGAGTCGTTGCTATTCCATTCAATTTCCAGCAGCGTCAAGAAGATTGTCAAGAAAATTGGATTCGGCTTAAGAAAACGCCACTATCTTGTTTGGGTCTCTTTTTGATTTCAATTGGCTTAACCATTTTGTATTCTCAATTTAGGCACCGAGCAAATTCATTAGATCGCGGGAAATTTGGGTCATGCAAACCTGCCTGAGATGATGCAAAAACATCCGTTCATAATGACTTGGAAGATTTGAATAAATGAAGTGCCTCAAAACTTCTAGTATAAATTCTCATACCGTCTTAAAACAAATGGATCATGTTAGGAAGTAATTGAAAAACATTCTAAGTTTTAGACACTCACAGTGTGTATTTGTATTCTTTTATCTTATTTATTAGGAAGTCTAACTAACAATGATGTGGAATGGACCACACAGTAGTCTATAGTCAAATGTATTGAGGTCGTAGGTATTATAGTAGGTATCTTGTGTGTATGTTGTTTTCTTTTCAAGATACTTTTATATTTATTCTCACAATTTCATTGGCGAACCACTTTGATACTTGTTTCTGAAGTTTACGCGAATATTACTCATCGAAATAAAACAACTTTTTTACGGATTAACTTTTCGCGAGTTTATTAATTTTATCCCGACGTTTCGAACACTTTACAGCCGCTTACAGCAGCTTTACACTTTAGAACCACTTTGATTCAACCCCCGATGACATAATTTTATCCAGATTGTTCTTAGCCATACTCTGATCAGCTGTTTAAAGATCTTTAGCTCTTTTCTAGTTTTAAGTTCAATGATATTGAAAGTATGTGGTATGGTATCCATGAACTGATCAGCCATTTGAAGATCATCAGCTCTTTAATAATTGATGAGGGGACCTGACTACCTTTCAAATGTCCTATCTATTCAAAATTAATTTTAGTTCCTATTGTGTTACTTTAATGATATTGAAATCACATGGTAAGGTAACCTGGACATTTAATAATATGAGGTGTCGGGCGGCTTATAAAAAAATATTTGGACTAGCTAGGTAAAAATTTGGTCCCCCGCGACTTTGTCCACGCGTTTTGAGTTTGCTCCCCTGCCCCTCCCGTCGTAGCTTGATGTACTATTGCCTAAAGCCTTCATCGATAAATAATCTATCCAACACAAAAATATTTTTTCACATCGGTCCAATAGTTCCGCAGATTAGCGCGTTCAAACAAAAAAAACACTCAAACTCTAACTCTTCAGCAATAATATTAGTATGGATTATTGAAGACGGTATTATAAAAACATTACCTATGGCCTTA
Source organism: Pyrausta purpuralis (assembly GCA_963924145.1). Taxonomy (NCBI): domain Eukaryota; kingdom Metazoa; phylum Arthropoda; class Insecta; order Lepidoptera; family Crambidae; genus Pyrausta; species Pyrausta purpuralis. The sequence goes on along the minus strand of OZ001648.1, from coordinate 9,132,062 downwards.
TAGCAGCTACACTTTCAAAGAATGTTTTTTTACGATACGGCACTTGACCTATTAGTCATTGGAGAGCCAATAAAAAGGTTTCTTTCAAAAAGTTCCAAGTGCAAAGAGGTCGCACTTTAAAAGTGAAAACTGCCCTTTTGCAACAAAACGCTTCAACACTCTCACCCTCCGTGGTAATTAGGTTAGCCTCAGTAATCCCTTCTATAGGGTTGGCACAAAAACAAGGTCTGCCTGTGTTTTGTCAGTTACCTTTGTAACAATGTTAAATGGGATTAAACCCTACCATAGATTTATTTTATTTATTTAAACTTTATTGCATTGTAAGTTGTACAATTGGCGGACTTAATGCCTAGTGGCATTCTCTACCAGTCAACCACCTGGTAATGCAGAGAGTTTAATCAGTGGCGGAATATTAATAATATGTGAGAAGAGTGGTAAGAAAAAGAAGTAAAATGCACTAACATAAACATACATACTAATATTACACAAATATATAATAGGATACATAAGCAAAAGAATAATAAACATACAAAAAATACATAAACTTAATAAATACAAAATTATGAATGATAAAGCTGATGATAATGACGACATCCAAAGAACACAAATAAAAGAAAATGGCTGTTAATTCTGAAGAGAGCCAAGGTTAAGATAGTGGGTGCGGAGAGACTTTTTAAAAGTAAATTTGTTGGGAGACATTCTGATTTCATTGGGGAGAGAATTCCAAAGTCGAATCGCAGAGATGGTGAAAGAGTCCGACATAAAGCCGGTCTTGAAAAGTGGTGTGAAAAGAGTGAGATTATGGGAAGAGCGAAGGTTGCGCGAAGTAGTGGAAGCCAGATAGTTGAAGCGCTGTGCCAAATAGGTCGGAGAGTGAGGGTTACGAAGTATGTTGAAGAGAGTGCACAGGATTCTTATTTCTCTGCGATGTCGGATGGGAAGCCATTTAAGCTTGAACCGGTAAGCAGAAATGTGGTCGTACTTACGGAGACCGAAGATAAAGCGAATACCATTGTTAAGGAGACGGTCAAGTTTATTGAGATAAGCTTCACTGATGTTCGTACAACAAACATCGGCGTAGTCGAGAAGAGGAAGTACGAGAGACTGTACAAGAAGAGTTTTAGTATGAGAAGGGAGAAAGTTTTTAAATTTATAGAGAGCCTGTAAAGTGGCGGTTACTTTCCTGCTGACCTCGGAAATGTGTTTAGACCAGCAGAGGGTGCTGTCCATGTATAGCCCCAGGTTCTTGACATTTTCACTGTAAGGTATCACGGCCTCATTAAATAAGATCGGAGCAGTGGAGTCCATGTCGATCTTGGCCAACTGCCTTTAGCTGCCAATAATGATGGCTTGACACTTGGACGGCTTTACTGATATCCCAAATTTCTCGAACCAGTCAGCAATACAGGCAAGGTCACGATTAAGGGCTGATATGGCCGAGCCTATGTCAGGCACCTCAGCCTGAGCATATAGTTGCAGATCGTCTGCATACAGATGGTAAGAGCAATTAAGATGGCGAGTAATAGAATTAATAAAAACGGAAAAGAGGAGTGGAGAGAGAATGCCACCTTGAGGAACGCCAGTTGTGAGATTGGACCAATAAGAAAACTGTTGGTCAATCCGAACAGTTTGTTGGCGTCCCTGAAGATATGAGGTGAACCATTCCAGTGCTTGATGTGAGACCCGCAAATGGGACATAATTGCAAGGAACACGTCGTGGTCGACATTGTTAAAGGCATTAGAGAAGTCAGTCAGAACTAGAACAGTCACTTTTGAATTATCCATGCCCTCTCTAATGTCTTCAACCACCTTAAGAAGTGCTGTGGTTGTGCTATGTCCCGGACGAAATCCTGACTGATAATCATTCAGGAGGTTATTGTTAAGTAGGAAAGTATTTAGTTGCTTATGGACGACTGCTTCTAGGACTTTTGAAAGAAAAGGAAGAATGGAGATAGGACGAAAATGAGTAAGTTGACTAGGGTTAGATAATTTAGGAAGAGGAAGAACGAAGGCTTTACGCCACACAGCAGGAACCACCCCAGAGTCGAGAGAGAAATTAATAATGTGCGTTAGGATTGGGGTAATTTGGGTTAGCACGAGTGAGACCATAGTTCTACCTATATCATCACAGCCGGTCGCCTTCGATTTGATGGACGTGATGTACTTGCAGATCTCATCAACAGACACAGGCGAGAAAGTGAAAGAATCATGAGAGGGAGACGGAAAAGAAGCCAAATAAATTATCGTCGAAGATTTGATGTCAGCATGGAGTGAAACAGAAGATGAGAAGTGACAATTGACTTCATCTGGAGAGAATGGGTGACAGTTAGTGATTGAAATAGGCTTGCCTATGCCATGAGTTTTAAGAAATTTCCATGTATTGGCTTGAGAAGAGTTTTGGATATTAGAATAGATATGGTGGCGTTTGGCTGCTCTCACCATCTGATTGCAGCGATTTCTGGCTTTTTTAAATTTCTCCCACCCAGATGGAGTGAATTGTAATCTAACCTGAAATAGTGGAATTAGCAGCGACCTTTGTTTGTGTCAGAGTGACAAATGGTATCCAACGGAGACCTCTAACTGACCTTCAATAACATATGATTTGGTTATTTTTGTAGCTTCACTCACTTCGCGTTCAAAAATTGACTTAAATGTTCGAGACAAAAACTACATAACTTCATATTAGGTATCTCACATTAGGTACAGGGTGCGTATTGCAATGCAATTTTCACAGTTAAGCAGCTCTGTTTACTGTGATTCGCGTTTTATTGATTATAATATACAATAAATAAATAAGTAAATATTAATATCGTTGTAGTAGTATTATATTGATAATATTCGTTTACACTGAGTGGGAATTGAATGGATTAAGCTGGATGTTTAAATGAGAAATCAGGTGAATAGAAAATGTACGAGCGAAAATACTGTTTATTGCTCAAACAAGTAAAGGTACGAGTATAAACATACCTAGTGCGCGAGGGAATCGCTTTCCTCACGCTAGTGATTTCAATGCGATCTCATCATACCAGTTGTCAATGTTAAATTATTATGGTAACCCTGCACAAATACTCTTAGGGCTATCAGCAGATTCCGTTCTGTTTGCTGATCACCTGACTCAACGGCCGTAGCAGTGGGCACAATAAACATTTATTTTTGTTTTGTTTATCGACCCCTTCGTTCAGTTTGTTATATTTACCCCCAAAACGGTCGTTTAATTGGATTTATTCGAACTTAGTAAACAGCGTACCTATGTTTTGAACATAATTTATGATTTAATCCGTCAGGTCAAATTAACTAAAGTTTATTAGACCGATCGGATTGTATCGTAAGCCGATCGAGGTTGTTTATTGAAGCTTTATGGTATGGATGCTAATAAAATTTCTGATTAAGTAGGGTGAAATGGAGTTAGTAATAATTGAAGAAGTATTAAATTTTCAAAATTTTCGTTTTATCAGTAACTTACATAAGGTAGAGATTTGGAAGGCTCTTATGTTATTTATGTTACCGGTATATTGTAATAACCGCGAGATGGCAATCTAACGCGTTAGACTGTAATCTGTTGATTTATTGTGAACAAGATTGACTTTTTTGAGGTTTAGCTTTTATGCTTTTTTGGTACTTAATGACAACTTACCTACTCTGACCCACCACTTTGCCCAGTTGCAAGTGCTTCAGTTTACGTTATAACTTATAAATAATAGTCTGCGTTTCCACCAGGTGAGCAGCTCTAGATTCAATTAAATGTATATTTATCATTTAGTTACAGGTTTAAAACAATTGTAAAAACAAGGTTTTCTTTTTGTAATGCGATTGAATGAAAGATATTTAGTTAAATGTGTGCTCACTCAGTCCTCACAAGCGGTCAGCCATATCTTCATACTGAAATCAGTTGGTCGAGTCATTCCATTTACTATTAATTTATTGTGCTCACTCCATCCACACGCTATTGTATCTCTATGAACCAACTATAGATTCGCATTCCATCGTTTACATTGTATGAATTGGCTAGAAATAGGACTATTCAGCATAAAAACAAACCACTTTTACTGTGCAATCATGAGTAAAACGGATACCTGGTGCTCACTCCGTCCTCCATCGCTAAATACTTAAATCTTTTGTGCTAAGTTAACTTAAAAGAATTAGTGAACATATGATTTTTTTGTAAAAAAATACTATAAAATATTCGGAAGTATCCAGTTTGATATTTTTTTTTTACTTTTAGAGTTAAACAAAGTTTCATATTTTGTATGATGGACATGGAATAGGGTGTCTACACGTGATAAAATAGCAGGACTTGGCTGACTTAACTTTACATGTTCACGTAAGCTGCGTGTCATCCTCGCTTACTTGCCTGAAGGAAAAGGTTTTGTTTAAACAAGTACTTTGTTTGGGCTGGGGTTTCGGTTTAGTTTAAATTTTGAGGCTTTGTCTACTAAATGTAAAATGAATATATCTGACCGGTCACATTTGTCAGAAACCATACATGACCGGTCAAATACGGTCCATATCAATCAATTTGACCGTATGTGTTGAACCGTACCTAAATATAATTTCCTGACTCAGTTTTCGCAAGAAAAACACATTTTGTGTCGTTGTGTGAATGAGTTTAGATTACTTATTATGACTTTTAATGTTTTTTTTAAATATGGTTGAAATCAGATGTAAAGAACGGTGTTTTACGGACCTGTGCGGAAGTCACGTGACCTATAGAATTCGTTCAATCGCGTACGCACAACCGAAAAAGTAATAAAATATTACTTAATCAATATGAATTACCATTTATGACAGTTAATGACTGCTTATGACTATTTAATAGTCATTTTTAACACTAGCTCTATACCCGAATAGTAAAATACGGACATTAGGAAAGAACTATAACAGAAAATAAGTTAAGAATCAGAACGTGTGTGCACTGACTGGCATTTGAGTTTTAACTGACAAGTGATTTTCGGTCACTGTGCGTGATTCTTATCGGTTATGGCTTAACGAAGGAAGATACGCCGTTCGATTTTTAGGTATGTTGGAGATTCTGATTTTTTTAATTGGAATTACAAAATAAATGTTAATAACTTGCGGGACTTTGTAAAATAAGGAAAATAAACATGTGGAGAACATATGACTTCAGCCCGTTGGAGCTAAGCGTTTTGTGGAAACTATAGATCTTTTGCCTGTTTATGTCAACATTAAATAACTTTCTTTTTAATACTAGGTATTTTTACTGACATTTCTATGTATTGCATACTTATAACCAGTGATCGGAACGATCGGAGTATATTTACCTAAACTTCGCGGAACAGAGACAAGAATCGGAGACTTCCTTACGACAACATTTTTTTTTCGGGACGTCTTCCGGGACATCACTTCAGTACATTAATATATAAACGAAACAGTGAAAGAATTGAATATAATCCCTGGTTTTGTACAACACAATTTTTAGGTACAAATGAAACAACCAATATAAATTAAAAATCACTTTTTATTGTAACAATTTTTATAAAAATCAGTTTGATTTCCAACCTATATATAACAATTATAAAATTTAAAAAAGCCATGTCAAAGTAAGTAAGACATTCAACCAATCAGCGTTCGCCGGATCATTTTACCGAGAGACGCCGTAAATTGATCAATTACCAGAAATGTATACGTTAAATAATACATTTCTCCTGCCGCTTGTGATTTCGCGAATGTTTATAAACTTACGATTTTTCTTATTACAAGGTTATACAGTCATATATACAGGATGTTTTTCTTAAACCCGGCAGGCCTTAACGGGGTGATAGTGTGTTGGACATCTATAGGTACGTTATTTTAATTAAAAATTAATCGCTTAAAGGTGCTATAAGAAAGAGACAAAAAATTTAGCACACAGCGTGAGCGGGACAGGACATTCTTTGTAGCGTTCCTTTTTCTGCATTGTGGCACTGATAAAAATGCAAATTACGCGTAAACACAGAAAAACCACTAGTAAATAGCAATATTAGTGTGGTGTAGTCCATAATATTCGACCAAATACTTTATGGCAATGAAAAAAAGACATGACGCGTTTATGTAATCATGTCACGATAACATACTCATGTTTTAAAAGGAAACGACAACGCGTCATCGTATAAAATATTATATAAAATCAAGAAAAAGCTAAATTTGCAACCAAAACAAGTCTATAAAGTGCAAAAATATTAAGAGTGCCTGCGATGTCCAGAGGCGCCCTTATCCAAAAAATTAATATATCTGCTTAAATACAAATTAAATTGAAAAACGATATCGTATGATTTTATTTATTTTCTGCATTATTTTTTTGGACATAATTATTTGGGTAAACAAAAACAAATAAATACACATTTTGCAATTTAAAATGTTCTTAATAATAAGTGTTACAATAAAAAACGCTTTTAAAATATATTGGTTGTTTTATTTGTACCTAAAAATCATTCTGAACAAAACCTGTACTCAATTCTTTTACTGTATTAAATTATTTTTATGTAAGTACTAAAGTGATGTCCCGGAAGATGTCCCGAAAAAAATGTTGTCGTAAGGAAGTCTCCGATTCTTCTCTCTGTTCCGCGAAGTTTAGGTAAATATACTCCGGTCGTTCCGATCACTGCTTATAACACTTCAGCAAAATAACCTCCTTATATAACGTAATTTAAATTATTTTCAAGAATTATATGTAGCGACAAAAAAAGAAAATCCTTACCCAGGCACAGGGATTATTTCCCACATTTATTTTTCAGGGTTATTAGTTTTTTTCTGGACTCTGTTGATGAGGAATAAAACGCATTATTCAAAACCAAAATCTATTTGCAACTCTAAATTTCTTCTAGCAGTTTTCCGCGGCCTGGAGGCCGAGTCTCATGGCGATCGAACTTTTTTCGTTTGGTAATAATAATAATAAATAATAAATATTCTTTATTGCACAAATAAGGACACAAGAAACAATAACAATACAGGCAAATCATTTGTACAATATTGGCGGTCTTATCGCTGGAAGCGATCTCTTCCAGACAACCATTGGGTAGAGGAAACAACGTTAATCAGTGAGGTAGAAACGGTGTGCAAAAATATAGCTAGAATTTTAATATCATACTTTAAACATAGTTAGTTGGTACTTCGATTGCGAGTTTAACTTATTTCCCTAAAAATCAAATCAAGAAAGTAGATACATGTAAATAAACTATCGCACGACCAAAAACTAAATATATAGAAATCGTGACTCTGACAAATTTAAAAACATTTTTTCTTTGACGAAGAAAATTTGATCGGTGAACTTTTTCGTATACGAATGGCGCGAGAATTGGTTAAGAATTAAAACATCTCATTGTTCAGTCTTATTTTATGTCCTCTTATTATTGTCACGTGGAGACACCCTATTATATGTCATTTAAACCAAAAATTTAGTTTTGTATATCTATAAAAGTAAAAAGTAATATTTAACTGTGTACCGCCGAATATTTAATAGTATTTTTGCACAAAAAAATCATATGTTCACTCTTTCTTTTAAGTTAACTTAGCAAAAAATATTCAAGTATTTAGCGATGGCGGACGGAGTGAGCACCAGGCATCCGTTTTACTTATGAACGCACAGTAAAAGTGGTTTGTTTTTATGCTGAATAGCCCTATTTCTAGCCAATTCATACAATGTAAACGATGGAATGCGAATCTATAGTTGGTTCATAGAGATACAATAGCGTGTGGATGGAGTGAGCTTAATAAATTAACCCTTGGATAGTCAGAGCGCCCGATGGTGGGCGCTGAGCATGAGTTTCGCGATTATACCAAGCGCCCACCTGTGGGCGCTTTTTAATTACTTTTTTGCAAAAAAAAAAATGGGTGTATAAATGCTTATTCCTTGGGCATGTTGACCTTTATGAGTAAAAAACAGATGTTTCTACACCATAGACCGCAAACACATCCGGTTGCTGTCAGTTATTGATTAAAATTCGATTTTTTTTTCTCGCAATTTTTTTCGTATATGTCGTCACCCTACCACGAATTTGTTTGGTTCTATTTTTTCATTTTTGAATACATTTTTTTTTTATTACAAGCATAAGTTATTTATTCAGTAACAATAAGCTTTTTACAGAATGATAATAGCTTGTTTCAATAAGATTTTATAACTGTTTACGTAACGTGTATCCTGACACCGCGCGAATTGCGTACGCGCACGCAGTCCACCGCGGAAACGCGACCGCCACCGCAATTGCGCCTCAGGAGGTTAATAGTAAATGTTTTAATACGAAACTTGACGATCTGAAATTACAGGCTCCAATTAAATAGAGGTGTAACAAAAAAAAGAACACTCAATGACTCGACTAACTTATTTCAGTATGAAGATATGGCTGACCGCTTGTGAGGACTGAGTGAGCACACATTTAACTAAATATCTTTCATTCAATCGCATTACAAAAAGAAAACCTTGTTTTCACAATTGTTTAAAACCTGTAACTAAATGATACATATACATTTAATTGAATCTGGAGCTGCTCACCTGGTGGAAACGTAGACTAAATAATAATATATATAAATATCCTTTGGACATTCCCACACATCGCCATATAGTCCCAAAGTAAGCTACTCAAAGCTTGTGTTATGGGTGCCAGACAACGGATATAATACTTAAATACTTTTTGTTTGTAAAAACATACATGATATACATAGAAAACACCCAGACCAATACAAAGAGACATTTTCATGCACACAAATGTTTGTATTGTGCTGGGATCGCACCCGCAACCCGCTGCGTAGTAGGCGATTTCTCAACATAATGTATGATGTTCACAGTAAATCAATAGATTACGCGGTTTTTACAATATAACGGTGACATCTACATATTAACATTGTTATTGTGATAGTGATAGACATTCATGTGATTTATATGCCAGACGAACGTGGTTTATTTTATAGAGACTGATTTACAAAAAAAAAAAACTTCATCATGTGCCTATGAGGAGCAGTTTCTATATTTGTGTCACAATCTACACTACTCCTATCGAGGATATTGACATCCACATTTTACAAATCTAGAGTCGTCACAAGCTATCCATATTTTGTGGAGTCATGATACTTATCTGACCGCTGAAAATAAACATTTTGACGACAATGACGGTTTTATTTAACGTCTTGCTGCAATATCAGAGTGGCCACAGGACAACAAAGGCGGTCTGCGGCGCGCAAACAACGACCTTCGTCAATACCCGCCCGCAAACGCTTACCGTCAAACCAGGGTGCCCAATGAATTTATGTCAGCACGTAATACTTGGTACGGTGCTTTGAATGCTGGTATTAAGCGAGATCAAAGTGTAAATAGAAAGAGTAGATTAAATTAATCGAGAGTAAATTTTAATCTTAGAATAAATCGCTAGTTATCCGAGAGTATATCAATTTTTCAGTTTACCATCTACTGTAAAAGAATATCGCGTTTATACGGAAGTAACTCTTAGTGCGCTTACACATTAGAACGACAGCAGCGCGTCTCTCTAATGTGAATGGCTTACTGCTGTCATTTTATGTATGAAATTACAGCGCGACTGCCGCGCGACCGTCGCGCTGCTGAAGTCGCCTAAGTTTGAAAGCCCTATTATACCCACCATGTGCATAAGATAATAAAAAACAAGTATAACGCAATGACGTCCGCTTGCCTTATGATTTATGTCCTTATGTCGGATTGTTGTGTCAAATTCAAAACTTTTGACACCTCTTTTGATACAACGATATTGTATTTAGAAGTAGATGACGCCTCGCGAACTAAAAGAGTACACAAATATGGCACCGTCTGATTAAAAGATGTCAATGGATTGACATCCATCACATCAGACATCAGTTTTGGAACAGTGTCATAATAGACTAGCTTTCTTAATATATTTTTTAAAGTATGTAGGTACATTACAATAGACTCGTTGACCTAATTTTAAAAACAAGTTCACACTTTAGCTCGGTAGTACATAAATCAACAAAACATTTTATTTTTAAATTATTTAACTTTATTAATATTGAATAATGATCTAATTCATGCAATTCGAATGTGTCACATGAATGCTTGAAATGTCGTGGTGCCAATATAAGAGTCACGAGCTGGAATTGTGTAAAGCAATCGTTTTCATTTGACAGATCATAACGTACGGTTTGATATGTCAAACCCTTTGTTCTATGCCGTTTGACAGATCATACCGTACGTTTTGAACTGTCAAATGAATACGATTGCTTTACACAATCGCACCCACGTTCACTGCTAGGCATTCACGATCACATGACCACAATTATATAAAAAAAAAATATCAATGAAAACATTCACAGTCCTTATGTAAATAAGTAAAAAAATATTAATACACCATAGTCATCTGGCATCGCAGCTTATCTTTGTAGTACGGAACGTAAACCTATGATACTAACACTATGCCGATCGTACAATTATTGTTAAAAAATAAAAATACCAAACTACTCCATGTATGGCACTGTCTTAAAAAATCGACTTTTGACAACAAAATATCAACCATGTTCGTGCGTGGGTTGGCTAAGAAACAAAACTCACTATTTTTTTTGAAAATACTTAAATCATGAATGATAGGCATCATTGATACAATTTACATAACGAAAAAATTCATATTCGGACTGCAACATTTTTATTCAGTTAGTTGTTTCTGCAGTTTTTTAAGGCGCACTGAGACATTGAGACACTGACGCCATCAAAAACACACTAAGTCAAAGTTAAGACCTCACTTTGACGTGAGGTGGTGTTTGCTTGACTATCTTTTAGCCTCTCACCAGTGATCTAGTTCTTAATACAATATCATTGCCTCGATACCTTCCCTTTTTCTCGATTTTTACTTTCACACCATACCTACTGTTTTGGCGTAGCATTATTTTGTTGGATAATAATACAGTTTAATCATCCGTTCTGTTATGCGAGTTTATTCATTCCTGTTGAATTTAACGTCAAAAAACTGCTTTGGGATTTTCTAGAATAAAATCGTGAAACAAAAATATTTTTCGTATAGTTACGGGCGTGTTAGTCTTAATATTTTGTCAAATCCAACCTAAAGGTATTTCCAATCAGCTTTATGGTTGTGACTTTTGAGATTTGATTTTGATCCTAATAAGTATGGAATGAGAAACTTTTGGAGATTACTTTAAGTATCTGCCTTCCTTATAAAACTTTACAAACCTAGCGTCTGTCCTAAACCTGTAAGTCTTCCCCCGCCTTTTAGATAGGAAGTTAAATGAACTCACATGTTCGATAACGGACGGTCGCCAGTATTGTTTGTCTTTGTCTTGGTATTTTTTGTGATATCGGTATGTTCTTAGCTCGACTGACTTCAATATATTTTCATGTCATGTTAAGAAGACACTGAAATATAAGGTACGAGTATATTGATAAAATAATAAAGTCGTATCAGTTAACAGCCAGACAAAACAGACAGAAGCCGATCAGACCCTCATCAACTTAGCGCCTCAAGCCAAAGACTCGAAAGTAACGCAGCCTTTGTTCTAGAAATAATGGAAAACATTCTAGCTATGTACTTTGGAAAGGAGAAACCTGTGTACCTTTTATTTTAACTCGTACTCTTTCTGTTTATTTTGTGCATATTACTTACCTATACATACTTGGTTTCACTAGAGTAAGGAAGAATTTTACCTTAAACGGTAAAATTCTTCCTAAACGTAACGGTACGTACGTAACGTACGTAACGGTAACGTGACCAAAAACTTACTTGGAACTCGCACCTAGATAATATCATTCAAAAAGCCAAAATGGCTCTGTGGAGCTGCTGTCGAATGGCGGGGTCAAGATGGGGACTAAAACCCAAAATTGCCCTATGGTTGTACACAGCGGTCGTGAGACCAGTAATAACATATGCACCTGCCGTCTGGTACAGCAAGGTCAACCAAGCGACAACAATACAGAAACTGAGCAGCCTGCAAAGGCTTGCCTGCATTACAGCTACTGGAGCACTGTCTACGACACCAGGGGCAGCTTTGAACGCTCTGCTGGATCTAACACCTCTGCATTTACACGTACAAAAAGAGGCCAAGCAGAGCACCTATAGAATCTGCTCCCGCACGAAAGTCAGATGGGCTTCTCAAAATCTGATAAGACTCAAGGAATCAGTACTTGAAAACCGACTACTAAGCATGCCTAGTGACGACATGCACACGGAATGTAACTTTACTAAGCTATACTCCGTAAATATACCTTCTAGAGACAAATGGCTTGAGGGCCAAATGTCATTTAAGAAAGGTAGCCACACACAGGTAGTCTGGTACACGGACGGATCCAAAAAAGGAAATGATGTAGGTTGTGGGGTCTACGGAGAGAGGCCTACGCTCATAGTAAGTGTAAAGATGGGGACTGAAACCTCCATCTTCCAAGCCGAGGTCTTTGCCATAAACAAATGTGCAGAGATAAACCTTGAGAAGAGACTCCGGAACCAACACATCTACATCAACTCAGATAGCCAAGCTGCATTGCTGGCTCTAAAATCCTTCGAACAAATGTCAAAACTGGTGCAAATATGTACTGAGACATTGAATGAACTGGGAAACACCAACAAAGTGTGACTTTGTTGGTGTTTCCCAGTTCATTCAATGTCTGCATACATGGGTACCAGGGCATTCAAAGATTGAAGGAAACGAAATAGCAGATGAACTTGCTAGAGAAGGAGCCGACAACCCTTAAATCGGCGTAGAACCTTTCTGTGGCATCACTAAACAACGCGCCACCACACTTCTAACCACCCTCTGTAAACAAGAGGCCATTGAGTCGTGGAAGTCTACACAAGGACAAGAACACTCAAAATCACTAATTCGAGGTTACAACAACAAAGTAGCTAAAGAACTGTTAAAGTTCGAAAGATACAAAGCTTGTGCAGTAACCAGAATACTAACTGGCCATTGCAAACTGAACAAACATTTGGCCAATATGAACATGACCGAAGACGCTCTATGTAGATTCTGTAATACAGAAGAAGAAACGGCCATGCATATTCTCTGCTCATGCGGACCGCTTATGAGCAAAAGAAGTATCCATCTCGGGCGGCATATCATGCACCCGGATGAGATAGCAGATATCACGCTTCAAAGAATCTGGAAGTTTATAGACTCAACGGGACTAAGCAGTGAAATTTAAATATAAGGGCGCCACAATAGATCATACCTGGTCGAGATGGCAACATTAGAGCCCAACAACCAATAATAATAAAAAATAAAATACCTATACATTTTATTTTCTCCCTACCTGAAGCCATCTGTCAGATTTCAGAATATAAACCGAGTCTTATAAGCTCTATCTATATTAATATTACCTATATTCATCTTTTTTTTTCGTGTTTTGGCACTATACAAACTTACCACATTAGGTATATACAATGCACTTGAAAAAAAAGCAACTGTGTCAGACGAGGAATCGAACCCTGTGTCTTACGCTATCCGGGCGTATGCCTATGCTACTCAGCCACAGCCACACGTCTGATCTTAGCAATTAAAACTAAATTACTTACCACCCTAGGGATGGAAAATCTATTTTCCATCCGGCTATCTTCACATGAAAGTTCAATTTTCCGAACAGGAGAGATGAAAAAATATTTTTGTGTTGGATAGCTTATTATTAATCGAGGAAGCTATAAAATATCGCGCTGGAGAGGGAGCAAACTCAAACGCGCGGACGCAGTCACGGGTGATCGCTAGTTAATATGTATTACTATAGGTACGTATTTATATCTATGGCAAAGAAGCGTATAAAAGGTAGGTATATCGATCGCATCTACATGAGACAACGTCTACTAAACAACATACTTGTTTACTCCAAAGGAGTTCAATTCCGATAAGTGCCACAGCGTAGTTTACGGGCAAAGCCGTGTTTTCACGACCCGTCCGCTTCTACGGAGACAAATGTTTTCTATATTCTTTAACGCCATGAGTAAAAACTGAGCTGTTACGCTTAAGGCTCTTTTTACACCTAACTGACATAACAATCTTTATACAAGTACACAACTACAGTAAAGTTCGCCATCTTATTAAGTACCTATATGAAAGTTACACAAAAAATATGTGGGGGCAATTTTAAAACGGCTCCGAGGAATTGAAAGAAAACATGAGTCGCTTTGAGGTTTGAGCCGTAGTGTTTGCTGAAACCACAGCCTACTAACATCAAATGTTTAAATAAAAAAAACACTATTATACAGCTCTTCAAAAACTTGGTCCACCACCAGTACATACTTAAAAGGGCACCCAAAAATGTTAACACAGAGCAAAAACAGAGTGACTTTTATGCAGGGTGTAGCCTGTAATAGGGGCAAATATTTAAAATATAGGCTCTTTATGTAACCAATAATCAATTCTGAATGGTTTGAATTTATTATAATGAAAAATAAACTTATTTTTATTTTTAACAAAATATATCGAACTAGCAATGTATTACAAACAAATGTGTCCAGTCATAGAACTTGACGTTGTCATTTGTAACAAGCTAGCAGTTTCGATATCTATTGATTTGTGATTATGATAGTGATAAAAGATACGCAGGCTTTTAAGGCTTTTAATAAAGACTCGCCTTCTTTTTGACGCCTGACGACTGAGTCAGTCTTTTAGTCCCCAACCCTTAGTCATAAAACTAGCTTTTTTAGTCCCAGTCTTCTAACGTAAAACGCTCAGCAGTTACTTAAACAGCTTAAAGGACTTAAACAGCTTAAAGAACTTAAAATACTAACGACTCATCGTATCAGAAGTCTAAAGTCGTAAGGCGTGACTATGTAAATTTATCACCTGTTAAAGGATAAATGATAATTAAGTACATACATAGTTTTACTCCATATACAAAGTGATACAAAACTACCCGTTGCAAATGAAGGGAGCTACTTAGAATCCAATCCTTAACATCATCCTGCTAAAAACATGGGTTAAAAAACGACAAAAAGTTTTTGACTTCCCATACTAAATCGGTCACGTGACCCGTGTGATTTGTATGGAGAGCATTTTTTATTTATTTTATTTTTCGACCAATTTTTCTAGAAGAAAGTTGTTTAGATGTTGATTCTGAGTAGCTCCTTCATTTGTAACGGATAGTTTTGTAACACCTTGTATGTGTGTGTACAGTATAAAAAAATATCTCATTGCAAACTAAATGTTTTATTTGAACGCCGCGGCACCCTCTTGTAAAAGACTGAGTCTGTTAAGACCTTTAAGTTGTTTCACTTGTTTAAGTCGTTTAGGTCTATAAGTCTGATTCGTTAACTGACTGAGTCGTATTATTTAAGACTAACAGCTAACGACCTAATATAAAAGCAAAGCTGTGTAAAAAGACGCTAGTCTTATTTTAAACGACTTAAAGAACTGAGTCTCTTTCATCACTATTTGGGATTATAACTTTGGATTACTTTATTTCTAAGTTAAAGCATTTTAGAGCCTTTATTTATACCTGGTCCTATGACCAGGTATAAATAATTAAGGATACTCTGTACATTCATTAACTAATTTTTTTGCTCCTATTACATGCCACACGCTGTATAAGAATATGCAAAATTTAAATAAAATATCAAAACGGGTGAAAAAATTGTTGATCTTTAAGTGGAGGCGGTAATGTTAAAAATAAATGTTATACTTAATCACTAATTTCTGCAACAAAGTTCCATACATAGATAGATACGGTAAAGATTAGCACACATTAACATAATTAAATATAAATTGCACTTGTAAAAAGCAACGTACATCGTAACCCGTGTCCTACGCCATATGCCGGATAGCGTAGGACATGGAGTACGATTCCTCGTCTGTCATACAGCCAAACTTGCTTTTTACAAGTGTAATTTATATTATTTAGTTTGTTTAGTGACAAAACAGTGTAAAAACAATAATGAAATTATAACACTATTTCATTTTTTAATTAATTAAGGCGTAGTATTGCCCAACTTGAGTAAATTTTGTAATATGAGTAGATTAAATTTTAATTAACAATTATTGATTTGTTTACTGTTTTTATTAAACTGTGACTGTAAGCAGACAGAGTATTGTTGGAAACCTTATGATTCGTATATGAGCTGCTTGAATGTACCGACTGTAATGGGATAACATTTTGATTTACAAGAATAAATTTCGCTCATTATTCTCCTGATGGAGGTTTATAAAGAGTATGTAGGTTACATTGTTGTTTCAGTCTAAGTATTGAAGTATTGCTGTAAATATAAAATTTACTACATACAGCATCTTTATTATATACAGGCTACCAAATCATACCTAGTTGCCATTCCACTGATTAGAACTGAGCGCTTTTCGTCAACTTTTATAATGCATTATAAAAGTTGACGAAAATTAAGCAAAAATGTGAAACTCTCTTCCCACATCAGTCTTTATAATAAACAGGCTACTTCTGGGTGAGTTCGCTTCTTCGTAGTTTCTGTCTATGCCACGTCTGGTCAAGTCTGGTGACAAGAGCGAACACATTTCAAATTAAAAAAAAAGTTAAACAGGTGATTTATTTCAGGCGCTTGTCTGTTTACATGTGCCGACAATATAAGAAAACATGGTACATGGTTGATAACGTAGTACGTACGTATCATATCGGTGAAAGCTTTACGACACTTGTTCAAGCTCGTAGCAAGTTAACTATATACAGGCCATGAGCGCGCCTCGACACCCAATCGTAATAGTGAAAGGGCCCATTGCACGATTTCTTTTCTCAAATCAGTGGTACTCAACCTCGATAAATACTAGCACAAAAGCAAATACATAGGGTGAACGCGAGCGAACTAAGCGAAATTACACTCTTATTTGTCTATATACCTTAAATTAACATTATTATACCATATGCCAGGCCGACATCTGTTTATGCGTGGTAAGTAATTTCGAAGTACCATAGGCTGTATAAGAGCAAAGAAATTGTAAGATCAGAAGGGCAGCAAAACGAAATTGTAAACGCGAGCGCAGCAAGCGCGAAAATTTTAACCGTCTTTTACACACTAATCAAAAAAATGAATTTTGAGAGATTTGAAGATAGTTAACAATTTTAAATTGTAGTGTGATTTCGTAAAAATTGCTTATTTGCTTAAAAGCTACGAAACCATAATTTGAACGCGAGCGGAAAAATAGATCCACGTTTTTCCTTTCATACCATGATTCTTAGTAAGCCTCGCATAAGGTCTTGGGTCAGGCTGGTGGGTTGCAGGTTGAGTATGGCTGATCTAGATCGTTAACAAAGGCCGTTATAGTAAAATAAATAGAAAAGTATAGCATGTATGTATTATAGTCTATACTATACTACATACATACTACTATTAGTATGACAAACAAATGACAAACATACGAGTATCTACGATAGTAGATACAAGTAGCGTAAATTTCGGATTTTCCCTTAAAATATTTCAATGCAAAACATATATTTTCATTGGAAGTAAGAAGCCAGAAAAAAAAATTTTGTTCAAAATGAAATGCTCGTGACGATGAATATGTTTATTTTGATAAAAATAAATAGCCGTGTCCATTAGAACATCTTTGAAAATATATTTTAATTTTTATCAAATATATGAACATAATAACATTAGTAGTGAGTAAACCATATCAGAAAGACAAGTCACATGCGTATTTCGAAAACTCTCAAAAGCAATATTTCCCCCTTTTTTGCAACATTTTTTATTATTACTCTGCTCTAATAAATCGTGATATTTTAATGCCTTCCTCGATAAATAAGCTATCAAACAAACAAACTCTTCAGTTTTATAATATTCGTATAGATTCTCTATGACAATTCTCAAGCACAAGCCTTATCGAAGACTCTTTGTTCGTTGAGAATTGAGAAACGGCTTGTAATCTGGAAACGTGACGTCATAAATCTGAGCTCAGATGGAACCTAGTTAGATTCGTGGGGATCAATAGTTTATATGGAACACTCGTTTGTTACAGCTATTGTTTGGCAGGGACCTGTCTACGTAGTTATCTTTTCGTTTGATTGCCTCTATTCAGGCGATTCAATACCCGCCAGAATTTCCTTTTAGTTGTCCTAATCTAGAAAAGCTAAAAAATCCGCCGACTCGTTTACCTCCCATTAAAATATTTTTTTTGTTACCAGAACGTTTTTCAAGGTTTTATTCACTGCATTTAAACAATATACCTGAGAACCTACCGTTTACCTATTTGAAACAAAAGGAAGGTCGGTGAAATACGTTGAACTTTGTATTTCTTGAGACGTTTACTTCGAAGACACCATTATCGGTCGCTCGAGGTAGCTTTTGTTTTGTTAATACAGGCGGCAGAAATATGATCTTTGAAGCGGAACGATACTCTGAAAACTTACTTCATATTTGTAGTACTAGCTAGCCATCACACTCACACGTACTTTTATGGTGGTCTGGGGAAAAGGAACGGCTATAGTCGATTAAAGAAATGTTACAGAATAGATTCGCTGTCATTTGCACCGTTCCAGCACAAAATATAGATATATAGATAGCACTTATTTTATATAAGAGTTAACGTGTAATTGATTGGTCTGTTCAAGAGGAGTTGCCAACTTTGAGAGTATTGCTAAAGAGTGTAGTCAATTTCAGCCCCAATCATGAATTATCGAGTCTTTTCGAATCAATGAGTTGCCTCTACGGGTGCTCTATTTTTAGTAAGACTTAAAATTAGATTATGACTACAACTTTCAAAAACTAATTTAAGAAATATTTTTCACAGTACACTTGCCTTTTATTTTTGTCACTTCTGTTTTTTTTATACGTAGTAAAAATAACTAAACTCTCCATGTGTTATCGAAGAACTATTTATGTCTTTCTTGATTTATTTATTTATTACTTTCTAGACAACTGACAAACTCTACTCATTATCGCGCGAGAACAAACTTCTGTTTGTTATTCTTTTGCTAAAGTAACAATATAAACTTCGAACAAAGCAACCACCTAGTTTGGAACTCGGTAACGAACCGACGATAACTTAATCTATTAGCGTTATTAATAACGGCAAATTATTCTATCACACTTTATTATTGAACAAGCAATGATATTGTATTTAGAAGTAGATGACGCCTCGCGAACTAAAAGAATACACAAATATGGCACCGTCTGATTAATGGATGTCAATGGATTGACATCTATCACATCAGACATCAGTTTCGGAACAGACTGTTAATAGAGTAGCTTTCTTAATATATTTTTTAAAGTATGAATGTAGTTACATTACAAGACTCGTTGGCCTAATTTTAAAATTGAGTTCACACTTTAGCTCGGTAGTACATTAATACACAAAAACATTTATCAAACTATTTAACATTTAAAATATTGAATAATTATCTAATAAATTCAATTTAAATGTATCACATGAATGCTTTAAATGTCATGGCGCCAATATCAGAGTCACGTTCACTGCTAAGCATTCACGATCACGGGACTACATGTTAATTTTTTTACAAATTAAATTAATGAAAATGTTTACAGTCCTTATTTAAATAAATAAAGAAATCATCATGTAAACAGGATGATTCCTTCAAATAACATGCTTATAGTTAGCATAGGTTCATATTTTTTTCTACAATCGTGAGGATCTTCCTTCACTGATGTGTTTATCAACAGTCTTTTGTTATACTTTTGTTAACGCGAGCGCCGGTGACCTTTTGATCCGTGACCGTCCACGCTGTTACTTTAAAAAAATTGATGGTGTACTTTGTAGTTATATAACAAAGACATATTAACATACATGTCGATAGACATATTATGTGTTAGGGTCGTGCGGGCGGGAATCGAACCCGCGACTGCTTATCTTTGTAGTCCGGAACATAAACCACCACACTGTGACGGTCGTTAAATTAATATAAATAATATAGTACCAAACTACTCCATGTATAGCACTGTCTTAGAATATCGACCATGTTAGTCTGTGGGTTGGCTAAGAAACAAATCGCACTAATTTTATTGAAAATACTTCAATCATGAATGATAGGCATCATCTATACTAATATTATAAAGCTGAAGAGTTTGTTTGTTTGTTTGTTTGTTTGAACGCGCTAATCTCAGAAACTACTGGCCCGATTTTAAAAATTATTTTTATGTTGGATAGTCCATTTATTGAGGAAGGCTATATAACATAAAGATACGACTCACAAGACCACAGCAGCAATGAAAAATGTTGCGAAAACGGGAGAAAGATATTCCTTTTGAGAGCTTCCGCTGCGTACGCTGCGGAAACCACTAAAGTTACACAAAAATCATGTATGACAGGATTGTTCAGCATTAAGAGTTCTATAATAAAGTCCGCGACAGCATAAGTCTATCTTTTATGGTTGACTTACTACAACCTTTTTTATGTTAATAAATTTGTAAAAAAATAATGCATCATTTTAGAGGTGTATTATACACACAGGTATTTATTCTTATCAAAATAAATACATTCATCATCACGAGCGGTTCATTTAGAACAAAGTTGCCCTTTATATCATTTCATTCCAATAAATATCTTAGGAGCTATCACAGTTTTAACATAACTCCGCACCAAAATAATGTTCGCAGCTTAAGTACAACGTGCGCTTGCGCTAATTATATTATAAAGCTGAATTTGTTAGTTTGAACGCTTTTATCTCAGGAACTGCTGAACCGATTTGAGAAAAAAAATATTTCTGTGTTAGATAGCTTATTTATTGAGAAAGGCTTTAGGATATAAAACTTCACGCTGCGACGGGAGGGGAGGGAGCAAACTCAAAACGCGCGGACGAAGTCGCGGGGGACCGCTAGTTAAATATAATTTTCTTAACGAAAATATGATATTCCGACTGTTTATTATTATTTAATTAGGTGCTTCTGCAGTTTTAAAGGAGCACTGAGGCATTAAGACACTGACGCCTCCAAAAACAGACTTAGTCAAAATTATGACCCCAATTTGAAGTGAGGTGTTGTTTAACTGAGCTATCTTTTAGCCTCTCACCGGTGATCTAGTTCTTGATACAATATCATTGTATCAAGAACTAGATCACCGGTGATTGAACAAGTCTATTGTCATTAAAATATGTATTGCCAGTATTACAGAATCTGCATATATAGCAAGCAGTAGTTTACGTGAGTGTCGCAGTTTTTTTTCAAACATGTGATATTGACACGAACAGAAACTTATTATTGTCAATGACGACTGGTTCGTATTATTCTTCGAGTTTTTTTTTGAATATTATAATTTCACTGGGCTGCAATAGTGCAACTAGCGAACCAAGCAAACATTGTTTCTTTCCCGGCCCCGTTCCGGCCCTGGTTTCGTTGAATGGATATCATCCTACTGGAGGCTAAGAAAATTCAAAGTAACAATCGTGAAAATCTGGCCATCCGTTCTCGGGTAGTTGTGAGTGGTTCATCTAACACGACGTTATTTTATGTATAGTATAATATTTTTTTAATTGGACACCAATTATATGGCTCTGCTCGATCAAACGCATCGAGCGCGTTAACGTGAATTCATATGGGACTGAAGTAGCGCTGTCTAGTGGCTAACGGGTAAACTAAAACAAATCCATATAAAGGAGATGTTTATAAAAATGCCAAGACCATGTACAGTATCTGTGAAAATAGCAAAAAATAAAGGTAATTAGACAGACTATATGGAACCTTTATTAAATTAACAATATTCAGGTAATTTAAATAATAAAGTTATAAACTTTTCAAATCCTGAAACTTCATCTGTCTATTCTAACGCCAAAATCGCGTCAAAACTTGCAAAAAAAGTAAATCAGTCATTGTCAAATGTCATTTTGCTTTCAGTTTCAATCTTTTTAAATCTTTATACACAGCATAGGTGGAATTGTGTAAAGCAATCGTATTCATTTGACAGTTCATAACGTACGGTTTGATCCGTCGAACGCTTTGTTCTTTGCTGTTTGACAGATCATATCGTACGTTTTGAACTGTCAAATCAATACGATTGACTTACACAATTGCACCTCTGATTGGCTATCACGTACTTGACAGATTTATTAGATTTCATGAAATATTGCTAAATTTTATTTTTTTAATTAAGTACATATTACCTAAAAGTTGAATATACTACGAACTAAAATTATTCTAAAAACGATGAAGCTTTACATAAGCTATTTTTAGTGACATGTACAAGGTGTTGGCATTTTCCCCATACAAATGTTAATATGTCCTTTACGTTTACGCGCTTTATGCGTTTGATCGAGTAAGTATCGCTCCGACTCGCATTACGGCCTCTGACTCCAAAGTAAGTCGCTGATGCACTTGTGTTATGAAAATCAGAAATAACGGTAGTACCACAACACACAGACCCGAGACAACGTAAAATAAGTCTGTTTTCGGTTTATTCCGGTCTGATCCTCCTAGTGGTGATCCACTAGGGGGATCACTATTATGCATTATTTTCAATTCCGGCCCGACCTTCTTGTTAAAAGCATAATTTTCGTATAGTCGGCAACGGCGATAGCATCGGAACGTTATAGTTATTTAATAATAAAGTAATATTTAATTGAGTTATTATTGTATGTGAAAAATTTTAATACGTATTCTCATTAATTGACAACATTTCAAAATTTTCATATGTACATTTTTATTTTTCTGAAAGAACTTCAAAAATGAAGGCACGCATATTTTTTCATTTTCATTTCTTTTCAGTATTTTCTCTAATAATAATTGTTCAAAAACTCTCCATTCTAAAAGAGCGTTAGTACAAGAAGTTGGATGTTTCGAGGTCTCGTCTTTGCTATATTCGATAAAAAAATATCTGACGTTTATAGTGATGTGGTCTATATCAATTGTAGAATTAAGATGTCGATATCTATGGTATATCCATTGATTAGGTATTTAATTTTACTTTATTATGTAACATTACCTAATTTAAGTTTTGTTAAAAGTAACCAAATAAAACAACGCAGCAACCCTATACTTGTTTCTGAAGTTTACACGAATATTATTCATCGAAATTAAACACTTTTTTACGGGTTAACTATTCACGAGTTTATTAATTTTATCCCGACGCGACGTTTTGAACACTTAACAGCGTTCGTGGTCACGGGTAGACTAAGATGTTATTTGTAAGATGTTGTTGATGAGTTTTGAAAAATTACACTACCGTCAATAATATTAATTAAATTGCCTATCCACGCAGAAAGAGCTAACTGTGTCTTGTGATCTATATTAAGTTATTTTTTTATGTTGCATGTCTTAGGTTTTTTTTTCTTGTTCATTTTTATATATCATAAAACTATATACGACTCTAGTGTGAACGAAAATCTTTTTTTTTATTAACCATCAATTTACCACATCGTAATTTATCGATAATGTCCAATACAATACCGGAAACAACAACAACACTAAACGTCAAAGTGACAACTGACAGCAAGCTCGAAGTTCAAAAGCAATTTTTATCTGCATGAAATGTCATTGCAAAGGCGTAACCCGTGAAATGCCAACTTCCATGTTCTTTTCGGTCTTTTTCATTAACTTTAAAAATAAAGCGGAAAAAAATCTGAAAAAATGTTTAACGTGTTTAGAAATACAAAATCTTGAAATGGTTTAAGAATTTTAATACCTTTACAAAAATGAAATGTTGTCAATTGTACAGTCCTTCATTTGTCAATAATTTTCAACCTAAGTCGTAACGGATAAATATTAACCCGTTATTGGCCCTAAACGTGTTAGAGATTTTGGTAAACCCATTTAAAAACTTAACTCTTTTTTGATTTAGGTATATACATAGTTAAAAATATGAGAGCTAATTTGTAAAGTTCTAAATACTTATTTTTTATTATTTTTAGAATTAGGGCTGATTTGAACTTAATCGTTATTATTTTTTTGTTAAAATTTCAATGTGAAATGATTTCTGTGATGATTTCTTGCATATCTGTGATAATTATGATGAAGAAATGAGTGTTGATTTTTAACATAGTAGTTTTTTTTTCCTGACTGTACCTACACAGTTTGCAAAAAATGTAGGTGGATCAGTTAGGACGAACAAAATATAAGGGGGATCAGTCCAGAAATTATTAATAATAATCATGAGAGGTGGATCACAACAAGGGGGATCAGACCGGAATAAACCCTGTTTTCTACATGGACCGACCGGGAATCGAACCCGGGACTTCCGAGCGGCAACACCTTGAAACCCAGCGTGCTTAGGAACTACACAGAGGTCGTTAAGTGGTCCCCCGCGACTTTGTCCGTGTGATTTGAGTTTGCTTCCTCTCCTCCCGTCGCAGCGTGATATTTTATAGCCTAAAACCTTCCTCAGTAAAGAAGCTATCTAACACAGAATTTTTTTTATTTATTTTCTTTTCAAATCGGTCCAGTAGTTCTTAAGATTAGCGCGTTCAAATAAACAAACAAATTCTTCAACTTCATAATATAAGTATAGATAGATAGAAGATAAAAATAATGAGAGATGTATGTCGGTATACCTTCTCCTTAAGTCGACAAAAATGCGGGAAACGTTTTCTTCAAAACGCATCATTCCGTCTGACTTTCATGCCAGCCATTTACTGAATGCTTAAGCAGTGACACTGGCGTGAAAGAAAACGGCCTCCATTTCACTACAGACAAAAGCACCCATTTCATGTGATAGTTGCACATTTACTCCGACCACTGA
Organism: Pyrausta purpuralis; assembly: GCA_963924145.1. Classification (NCBI taxonomy): domain Eukaryota; kingdom Metazoa; phylum Arthropoda; class Insecta; order Lepidoptera; family Crambidae; genus Pyrausta; species Pyrausta purpuralis. The sequence goes on along the minus strand of OZ001648.1, from coordinate 9,107,516 downwards.
GTGCCTTTACGACTGACACCTATCAGCGTCGGAACTTTTTGATATTATAGCCAAGAGCCAGTGTAGGCTGTTAGTGTGAAAAAAAAGTGTTTGTGAGAGTTAATATGAGAATGTATACTTAGCTATATACATGTCTTACTTAGAAACCATTTTATTCAAAGTTTTTTACAGCCTTGATAATTTAATTTATTTTATTATACAGGAAGGTAGAATTTGAGATGTGGAATTACGTGCAAATGTGGTCTTAATATTGTAGGATTTAGCAAAAAAAACTGAAAGAACATGAAGACGTCCATTTCGAGATTTTAGGATTCCGTACACTACCTAAGTGTTGGGCTAACTGACAGTACATGTATATTCGTTTAGTTCAACTAAGTTTGTAATTCAGTATGTGAGGAATTTAATTCAGTTACTCGTGTACAATAGCTGTTTTTATTTTGTATAACAAACATTAGCTTCTATTTAACGCGTTTAATGCCAATTAACTTATTTTTACACAGATATAAGACCAGTAATCACGTCAGTATTATTTAAGTAAAGTTCATAAGTAATAAACAAAAGAGCTCTTGCCACCATTAATGTTACGTCCACGTTGAAACCACGTGTTTTTTGGTCCGTGAATTGCGTGATGATGGCAAGAGACCCGATGGCGTCACTCTTATTCCCTGAGAACAGGGTCGGGCCTTAGTTTAGGATGCAACTTGAGTTGATACTTTTGCCCCCTCCCATCTTGAAGAATCAGTCCTTAAAGCTGGAGCAGCAGCGGAGTTAGCTAAAAAAGCCAAGCGTCACAAGTACGTCTCACTTGCAAGTGATTATGTGTTTGCGTTGTTTAACGTTGAAACATTTCGGCCGTGGTGACCCTCTGTTAAATTGCTGTTTAGAAAAATTGAACCAAAAATAATTTCTGTAACAGCCAATAATTAGGCTGGCTGGTTCCTAGCTCAAAGAATTCGCAAAGCTATTTAACGTAGCAACGGAGCCAGCATCATAGCCTCCTAGCCGCAAGCAAAATAGTTTCATTTTTAAATAGGTAGATTTTAAGTTTCTTTTTATGTTACATGTCTCAGTTTAATTTTTTTCTTGTTTGTTATAAATATAGGCAAAATCTAATATTATCGTAAAAAACTTAGATGAATATTTAAAAGAAACAAATTGTAGCTCGCATTCACACTCCTTCCATTTATTTTCATTTTTCTTTACTTCATAAAAGTTACCTGCACTCAAAGTAAACGACTTTTCTGAAGTTTGGTGGCATCAAAAATAACAATGAAACAAGATTTATTTGTGGACGTAGTGACGAGAAATTTAATTTAATTTTAATTTAATCATATTTTAGGTCAGTTGCTTCTCCTTGTTTTATGTCCGCGGTTGATGTTATAAGGAAACATTGTAAAAGTTGTAAAGTTTTATTTACTGGCTGAGATTCCGCGGAGGTTGTATTTAAAAAAAAAAATTGGTTGCCTGTAAAGTCGGTATACGGGCGAAAGTTTTACGTGACAACGACTTTTTATGTCTGTCTCTCTCGTTCTTACGCGTGCCTCTCACTCGCTCTCAGTGCTGCGCGCGCGGCAGACCGATCATAGTTGAGTGGGAGAGAGACGCAAGGCATTCGGCGGGCCTCTCTCTCGTTCGGTGACTCATCGTAACGTTACCGAGCGTTACACTTTTTCATAAGTGACTCCCAGCCGCAACCTAATTTAAGACGTTGTCACGTCAAAAAAGTTCTTATTTAAAGAAAGTCTTACGATTTCTCCGATAGTTAACAAAACGTTTTCCAAGCATAAAACAACTTTCACATACGAAAATGTGTGTGAAGAAAGCCAATAAAATGCCCCGGCACGATCGGAAGGAAACCTAGAAGTTTATTGCTACTTAAGTGTTGGGTCCTTGTGCTACGGTGCCGATAGCTGGTTTATGTTTCCGTGCGGTCGATGCGCGATTTACGCGCGGCATATTGTGTGGAAAGGGAAAAACATGTCAACTTGAAAAGGGATTAAGGAAGCCTAACACGGAATCTGATATCAAGCTGAACTGAAAGAAACGACACGTACGGAATTTTTAACGGATGCCTGAAGGCACGTGATATTTTATCTCATTTGTTTCAGACAGTATAAACATAGGTTACCTTACGCCTTAACTTGATCAGGTTAAAAAGAGCTAGGTAAGTCAAGGTTAACCTATACTCACAGTTTTTAAAAAAATAGGCTTACTTATATATTGCCTATAATTACCACTTCTATATAAATACTACAGTTCCCCGCGACTGCGTTTGCGCTTTTGGAGTTTGCTGCCTCCCCTCCCGTCGCAGCGTGATGTTTTACTCGTATAGTCTAAAGGCTACCTCGATTATTAAGCAAGCCCAGTGGTTCCTGAGATAAGCGCGTTCAAACAAAAAACAAACAAACCAATTTATCAGCTTTATAATATAAAGTATAGATATGTTTGGGAAAAACATAAAAAAAGCAACGACCAATATCATACACATGTCTTTTATAACACCGGAATTCATATTTTTCTCACATTGAAATCCTTCAATTCAGCCAGCGATGAATGCGTTAGTATTGTAAGCGAACGAGAGCCGCATTGTCGATTTCCAATAATGTAAGGCGCTCAGTATAAGCCCCGATACTCTATTATACCAGTGTGAACGCGGGCTTACTTTGAACTGCGGTCTCGCACTTCAAATTAAAACGGAATCCTTCGCACGCTGTTAAAGCTGATTTAAGCAGCAATGTGGAATTGTTTTAAAGGATACTCGGTGTCTCTGTGAAATAACAGTACAGGGGTCTTTTAGAAGCATAGTTTATTTTGTAGACCTTTCTCCTAACGGACGGTGTACCACTTTGTTATTATGTCTGCCTTCGTTTAACCTTCCTTTTTGTTTTACTCAAACACAAAGCATTTATTTTCTCGATTTATTATTTTAATAAAGCACCCTCCGTTATGTGAGAATACATTAGTATTGCAAGTTATTTCTGATATATTTTCAAACGATTTTTTCACCTGAAACTTACGCTACCAAACGTCTTCTTATCAACGAGGTCTGGAGGTGTAACATAAATTTCTTGGTACTATTCACGCGGTTAGTTTGTTACAAATCGCGACAATTGTACGGCCTATACTAGGTAGACCTCGTGTTTGCAGGTCATTACCGACCGTGTCTGGGACCTAACAAGATAAACACTTCTGCGTCGGTTATCATATTATTATCATAAAGAACACTAGATCATCTTGTAAAGGTATTTACTTGGTAATTACTTGTGATGTTTAATACCTAATTCAAAAAAAGGAGGTAATCAATTTGACCTGTATTTATGTTATATCGTCAGAATTAAATAAAATTTTAGTGCGTTGTTGATCTATTAAGGGTTTCTGACGCGTGTGCAAATTTAAGTCTATACTTATATATTATAAAGCTGAAGTGTTTGTTAGTTTGGTTTATTCCGGTCTGATTGTTGTGATCCACCTGTCGTAAATTTAAAATAAATAGCTGCTATCATTTATTCGAACTGGTACTTATAACTGTTAAACTTAAATTTATCTACTGGCAACACCGATATATTTTTGGAGGGGAGTTTTGTATTCAGGGAGAGCGCGGAGTTCGGCAGTTCAGTTAGTTTGTGGCATCAAGTTGAAGAGGTTGTACCTGAAGTTGTACCCTGTTCGAAGAATAAAAGTCTTGAAGAAGTCTCAGTGTTGTAATTTCTTAACAAGTCAGAAGTGCGCAACAATCTTCAGCCCACAAAGAACAAGGTACGTGAAATAGTGTATGCTTGAATTATGACCAAGTTAGTGAGAATATGAAGTGATACAGTTAACTATCAGCAAGTGAAATTTATTTTTAAATAATACGATTTTTGTAGCACGTGGTCGGGGCTACCCTCCGGTCGTGCTACTTAAATTCAAAGCTTTTGAATCCACGTGTGCCGTAGTGTGCTGTGTTTGAGGTTGGGGCTACTCTCCGATGAAACTGGCACAATATGAGGGCACGTGTAGTTGAAAGCAATGTTTAAAAATTAGTAAAAATATTTCTAAAACCTAAGAAATACGTTCGCATATTTTACAACAAATAGGTAAATGAGGTTTTAACCTGGTCAAAAGACAAAGCGTAGCTAAGATTAGGACGTGTAAGCTTAATTTAAGTGTGGAATTCGAATGCTTATACGTGACGTTATGTTTTGTGCATGGTCGGGGCAACTCTCCGACTGCGTTAAGCATAATGCGAAGCGCATTTGCATTCGAATTATTCGAATTCTTGTGTAAGACGTTGTATTTTACTCATGGCTGGAGCTACTTTCTGACAGCACAAACATGATACGGAGCGTGCTTGTACTTGAATAAGTTGAATCTATTGGTATTAAAGTGTTGGTTGGTGATTAAGTAAAGCGTGGCTAAGGCAAGGCAGCTTAACTTAATTCAAGTGTGACATTCAAATGCTTATGCGTGTCGTTGTGTTCTGTGCATAGCTACATGGGCATGATACGAAACGCATTTGTATTCGAATAATTTAAATCCTCGTGTGCACCGTTGTGTTTTGTGCATGGCCGGAGCTACTTTCCGACAGCACATGCATGATACGGAGTGCACTTGTATTTAAATAAGCGTAGGACGTATAAATTTTAAAGTGTGAATTTTCGATGCTTATGCGTAACGTTGTGTTCTGTGCATAGTCTGGACAATTCTCAGACTGCATTGGCATGATACGAAGCGCTTTGCATTCGAATTATTTTAATCCTCATGTGCGACGTTGTGTTTTGTGCATCGCCGGGACTATTCTCCGACGGCACAGGCACGATACGGAGTGCATTGTATTTTAATAATGTATTTTGTCTGGGATTATTTAAGTGTGATATGATCCTGCTGAGAATAATTTGCTTTAAACTGATTGAGTGTCAGTTTGTACTTTAAGATATATTGATTTCGTAGCTTAGTGTTCTACCTAGTTGTTTTCTTTGTTGGTAAATGGTTAATTGTGCTATGACCGTCAGAATAATAATTAAGACTAGGGTGATTAGATATCAGTTTGTACTTTAATATTAATTGATTGTGTAGGTAAGTATGCTACCTGGTGGTTTCTTTATTAGGGATTAGTTACGTGTGCTATGAGCCTGACAAGAATAATTTGCCTTAGACTGATTAAGTGTGCCAGTTTGTACTTTAATATGAACTAATTTCGAAGCTAAGTGTGATACCTGGTTGTTTTTTTTTGTCGGGAAATAGTTAAGTGTACTATGACCCTGACGATAATCATTTGCCTTAGACTGATTAAGTAGGTCAGTTTATACTTTAATGTGAATTTATTTCGTAGCCAAGTATACTATCTGGTTGTTTTCTGTGTCGGAGAATAGTTAAATGTGCAATAATCCTGACAAGAATAATTTACCCTAGACTGATAAATTCTGTCTGTTTCTACTTCCATATGTATTGATTTCGTAGCTAAGTATGTTACCTATTGGTTTTCTATGTCGAGGAATAGTTAAGTGTGCTATGACCATGACACACTTATCAGTAATAAACAAATTATTCTATAATTTGTTTATTACTGATAAGTGTGTCAAGTCAGACCGATTAAGATGTACTTTAAAATGTATTAATTTCGTGGCTAAGTATGCCACTTGGTTATTTTCTTCCTCACTAAATCCTTTAATGTGCTTTAACCCTAATGAGAATAATTTGCCTTTATACTGATAAGTGTGTCAGTGTCAGACTGATTAAGACATATCTTTAATATGAATTTATTTCGTAGCTAAGTATGCTACTTCCTTTTCCTCTTTCCTTTCTTCCATGCCGGGAAATAGTTGAGTGGGCTATGACCCTAATAAGAATAATTTGCTTTAGAGTGATTAAGTGTCACTGTCAGACTGATAAAGACACTGACAACTTTTACATGGAGTAGTTTTGTAGCAAAAAAAAAAAATGCCAACTGGTTATTTTATTTGTCGGGGAATTTTTAAGTCTATTATTTTAATATGGACTGATTTGTTAGAGGAAAGTTAAGTGTGCCATAACTCTAACAGGGGAAATGCTATTTAATTTCTTTTAATGATATAGCTTTTTGATACAGTTATGTTAGTTGACGTAAGTTATCGGTAAAGTAAAAAGTGATGTTAACCAGAAAACAATCCTGATGCAAGGCAAAGTTAAGTTTTGAGTGCTACTTAAATACTATGAATGAAAGATATTTTTTATATGAACAATTTTATTAAAATATGCTAAATTTAAAATTAGTGTACCTTATGCCCCAGTGCTGTATTATTATTGCTTTTACTTCTTAAAGGCCCTTTAGAAAAATATTTACCCATAGCCTCGAATTTATAATTGAAGTTTTCTGGTTTCAAATTAATTTTCTATTAAAGAATAAATATTTTGTCCCTACTTGACTAAATCCAAATCAATTACTAGCAAAATTATGGTAAAATAAGATGCTAGTTAACAGCACAGGTGTACATGTTTTACAAAAACCAATGAAAGGCGTAAAAACTTTATTAAAGGTCATACATTATTTCGTATCCCATTTAGGAATCTAATTTAGTAACACATGACAAGTTATTAATATTTTATTATTATTAATTCTACTAAATTCTGAAAACGATTCCCGGCCAATCGTATTTTAGTCAATCTTGTAATAATTATACAATAAAGGCATCTGATGAATCCTAATGATTTTGTTTCATGCAATCCGATGAGTCTGCATCACACGCAATGTCGCGCATGAGCTCGAAGAAGGAAGGGACCCCACGGTAAACGATGGAGGATGTCACTGAGAGGCAGAGCCCAGGAGGAAGACGTGAGGCTGGCTAGACCCACTCAAAACTCCAAATTATACCCTAATACAGCTTTGGGGCAATTTTGGGGGGTAACCAATGCTGAGCAGCCCAAGAAACTGTCGTTATTGTCAATGCCTCTTTTCCAAAAGTTCACTATGTTGTATTATTCAATTTAAGTCTGTACATTGTATTAACTTTAAAATAATTTTCTGCGTAATAATACACATTTGTAATGACCTACCCTAATGAGGGTTTCCTTTTTGTAATAATTGTTTAAAATGTAGTATTGGTAAGTCTATATAACATCCTAGTGATTTAAAAAAAAAACATTGCCCAAAAGACATTCTTGTGAATAGTCAAAACAGCCTAAGCTTTTAAAATTTTGGACGAAATATTATTTAAAACCTTCAGAACAACAAAAATTAAACATAAACGCAAGCTTTCATTTTCAACTTGTATACCTTATATTATTGTATATTTTTCTATCAATAAGTTCTATAAGCATGTCATAGTGTTTCTATTACTAAACTTTCTTTGTTTTCATACTATAAAAACAAGTACCGTATCTTACTTAGGTCTCAGTGGACCATTTAATATAATTTCCCCATCATACTTAAAAAAACGATTATTTAGAATAAGGTTATTTAATTTGAGAAAAGAATGCTTATTTTGTGTGTATTCATCTTAATTAGCATTTGGTTGTTTTCGCTGGATTTTTGTTTCAAAATAGGGTGAGAGGGTAATATAAAAAGTACACCACAGCTTTTTACTTGATAAAACTTAATCATTTATTGCTCCCTAGGAATACAATTCACTTAGATAACCAGAGATGTACAAAACACAAAAGGTGTCAGAAATTGCAAACAGGTGCATTCACATGTACACAAATTATTTTTATTTTTATTATCTAACGATGAAAATATTACTTTGGCTTAACTTTAACAAGATACGAGTCATTCGTTAAGTATCAATAATGTTGCGGGTGGGTTTGATAAAAGTTCCGTCCTAGCCGGCTCTCCGGTCGCATTTGCGAAACGTATTACGTAACTGAGTAACTGCAACTGCTATTTATTATTTAAAATTTTATACATAATCAGTGTTATAAACTTTATCTTTATCAGTGTTCTAATTTGATGATTTATTGGATTTGAAATAATTTAAACACTATTAAATATCGGGATCTTTTAGGAAATGTCGTATGACGTATTTTAATTATTTTAAACAGATAAAGCGAATGTGTTTTTTTCAAGCAGTTTGGCAAATGATTGGTATATTACACCTTGATGATATAAATGCAATACACTGCACTTTGTATCAGAACTATTTAGGTTAAATTAAAAAAAAACACATATGTTTGAAGTATAGTAAATGTGATATCACTATTTACAGATTACCTACTACTTAAACTCTCAAATCATTCTAAAGGGTACTTTATTTAATTATTATACTTTATAATGTCCGCTTAGGGTTATATACATAACTTAATTAACAAATTGCACTTTAAACTTAGTAACCGCTAGTTAACGAGTAAAAATAAACAGTATTATGTAGTGTATCTACAAGTCAGGTATAAGTAGCCGCTTATAAAGTTAAGGTACGTTTGTTTTTAGAACATCGTAAGGGATTTTGAAGGTAATTTAATTTAAATTTTGTTTGTAGTTATGAATATTGAGGGGATATTATTAAATATTTTAACCGTCATGTAGAAATGACTGGTATTTAGCATTTTAATCCTGTACTGTAGAAGGTAGTCTGTTTTTGTCTATTGTGTTATGTAATATTTTTTTTGTAACTTTAAAGAAATGTCTCATACTTCTGAAAGTGAAAATGCGGATATCATAACAAGGATGGTACCGTCGGTAGGATTTCTTTTAAAGTAAGGTTCACAAGTAGGGTTATGTATTGTTCAGAGTAATTATTATTACAAGGATTTTTTGCATTAGAAACGGGTCTGCCATGTCAGTGCTCTTACCCTTATAACATAATACCGTATTGGAGTTGAGAGTACGCAAAAGCAAACTTATTATAGTTGAAATCGCTGCTTTTGATGAATGATTAGATAAATTGACAGCTTTTAATAAAAACACAATTAGTTTTAAAATATACGTAAAATGCATAGTACTTAGTAGGTTATAAGCTTAAGGCAAAGTAGTATACAAAATCTGTACGATTCCATCATTTTTTTTTAAATATTAGTTCTACGGCTTATAATAACTATTTGTCGACATTGTTGCTGTGTAATCAAATGTTTGAACATTTTTATTTCTTTATAATTTTAGATATTTATAGCATTTTATCTCTGTATCGTATCTTTTATAAATTATTACCATCTAGTGATGGCAATATTTAGCAATGCCCTGCTGGCACATACATTTTCTCTGCCATGTTTAATGTTGTGTTATGCAATAATGTTTCAATCATTTGTTTTTGTTTTATGACAAGACCCAAATAAAACTAAATTAATATTGAATTACAGTTTCAATTATTACTTAATCAATGGTAAATCTTACCTAATTGTAATATTGAAATTATTTGTATGCTGTTTTGTATGGCTAAGTAGGTCATTGTACTTTTTATTTATTTAAGACCACGTCTTTCATTGACTACGGTTTAGTCACTAAGCAGTTATATTTGTATTTAGATTTAACTATAGTACTAGACGACCTGGTATATACAAAATGTTGTAATATAATGTAGAATTTTTGCTATTACTGCGCGAATGTCGTAATGACTCGACGAACTCATGTTATATTATTATATTTAAGGAAATTATTAATTATCTAAAACAAGTTTTTAATACTTTCTAAGCACATTGCAGCTAAATTTTCATTATTATAAATGTAAAATGATAACGAAAATTTCATGTCTTATTTATTTAATTATTATTTTCTTGGCATTAACAATTATTTATGCACATGTATTAATTAATTGACTTCAGTTTGAAAACTTTAAATTAAACTTGGTCGCTATTTTTAATATTCAAAATCATAAGGTAATGTTTGGTTATTTATGTACTCGTTTCAACCCAACTGAACCGCCTAGCTATTCGAGCGCCAGGAGGCTGCTCGATGTAGGACGGCCGAATGTCGTAAATTTAAAATAAATAGCTGCTATCATTTATTCGAACTGGTACTTATAACTGTTAAAATTAAAAAATTTATCTACTGGCAACACCGATATATTTTTGGAGGGGAGTTTTGTATTCAGGGAGAGCGCGGAGTTCGGCAGTTCAGTTGGTTTGTGGCATCAAGTAGAAGAGGTTGTACCTGAAGTTGTACCCTGTTCGAAGAATAAAAGTCTTGAAGAAGTCTCAGTGTTGTAATTTCTTAACACACCTCTCATGATTATTATTCATAATTTCTGGACTGATCCCCCTTATATTTTGTTTGTCCTAACTGATCCACCTACATTTTTTGCAAAGTGTGTAGGTACAGTCAGGAAAAAAAAACTACTATGTTGAAAATCAACACTCATTTATTCATCATAATTATCACAAATATGCAAGAAATCATCACAGAAATCATTTTACATTGAAATTTTAACAATAAAATAATAACGACTTAGTTTAAATCAGCCCTAATTCTAACAATAATAAAAAATAGGTGTTAAGAACTTTACAAATTAACTCTCATATTTTTTACTATGTATAGGTATACCTAAATCAAAACAAAGTTAAGTTTTTTAATGGGTTTACCAAAACCTTTCATACGTTTCGGGCCAATATCGGGTTAATATTTATCCGTTATGACTTAGGCTTAAAATTATTGATAAATAAAGGACTCATACCATGTACAATTAATGAGAATACGTATTTAAATTTTTCACATACAATAATAACTCAATTAAATGTTACTTTATTTTTAAATAACTATAACGTACAGATGCCATCGCCGTTGCCGACTGTACGAAAATTATGCTTTTAACAAGAAGGTGGATCAGACCGGAATAGAAAATAATTCAAAATATGTGATCCCCTTATGCGTCACAACAAGGGGGATCAGTCCGGAATAAAAAATAATTAAAAATAATAGTGACCCCCTTGGTGGATCACCACTAGGAGGATCAGACCGGAATAAACCGTTATTTTGTTTGAACGCGTTAATCTAAGGATTAATTGGATCGATTTGAAAAAAAAAATGTGTTGGCTTGTTGGCTTTTTTAAGACTTCTTTGTATAAAAGCGTTTCTGTAAAGAATTCATCTATTTAAAAGAGTTCGAAGAAAGGACATTCTTTGTGATCTAGTTTAGGTTTTTTCTACGGTAAAAATGATTCCTACGCTGTGCCGTCAAAGTTTCGGTCCGCATTGGTGGCTACGATAAATAAATAAATAAAAAATATTTGGTATCTTGAAAAGCAATGAAAGTGAATGCCACGGAGCTAAGTGGTACGATGCAATCGCGATAAGAAATTATTATTATTTATTAAGAAGAATGTACACTATTCAATGAGCTTTATTGATCATACTCATTGTGTATGACTTCTTTAAGTTCATATTAGGTACTAATTTATAAAGTAAACGACTAAGAAGAACGGTCGGAATACCTGAAATTAGTACAGTCGTTTCATGTTAGATTAGAGAAATACATCAAGAGTACTTAACTTGACTTAAGAATTTTCAAGAACGTATCAAATATTAATACAAAATAATGTATTTAGTTTGCACCAAGCAGGGTTTGAAAATCCTAAAATTATGAGATGTAATGATTTAATACAACTTCATCTACCCGACAATTGCTGTATTTGGTAGAAAATAGTGCTTATAAGCAAAGTGACGTCCACTGACCGTTTGCTTTTGTATTTAAATGCTAGTAATTGCTTTTCCGGACAGAAATGACGTAGTCGGTTTGTTAAAAATAATTGTTTGACATGGTACTTATTCGAAATTTTTACATTAAGGCCGCACAAATGGCGCTTGGTGATCGATTCTGCTAACAACTCTTGACAGTTCTAGTATGGGCCATACGTCAAAAATCTATTCCAGTGTGGTTTTGTTACAATGCGTATTGTGGCCCTCGACAGTGTGGAAGAGATTAACTCCATAGGTAAAAGACAACAGTGAATAACATCTACGGATACATTTATTATAATATAATTCAATTAATTGAGATTTCGTTTGATGCATTGAATTTTACTTTTGGGGCAAACGATGTATAGGGACGCGACCATTTCCTTTCTTATCTAGAAGGTATAGTTGGTAGGGGTTTGAGTAAACACGAACTCTCCCTTTTTATTTGGTCAAAGGTGGAGTACTTACAAAACAAATTGCTGAGAGGTAGCTTAAAGTCGAGTTGGTTTGACAGATTATGGCTGGATGGTCTATATTTGGCTTGAGCTGTTAAAACGTAAGTTATAGGACCACTTCTATGTATTTTCGTTTATGAGCTAGGGAATTTTTGCCTACGAAGATATGACGCAAACATTTGTAGTTTTCTTAGGGGTCTGGAGCAATAATGTTTCGCAATAAATCTTACACACCACATATTGCAGAAATAAAAACCACAGTAAGAACATTACAAGTTTTTCCTGTACTTATTATAACAAGCCGGTCGGCGCCTACTGGTATATGTATGTCAGTCACTAAGGTCTGGAGACTAGAAGTTTCTATTGTGTAGTAAACATGAACACATAGTATTTAATACTGTGAGATGAAATAAAATTGTAACAACTTTCAAAAAAGAAGATTTTTTTAAACTGCCATCATGATTGCGACTTTCTTGAATTTCTTGCAAGTTGTCACATCTGGGATAAATCGGCAGTCAAGATGAATTGTTTGGTCCCAGGAGAGACCGCTGTCTTGCGATATATGAGACCACATCGCAGATTTATGGAAAACTGGCCCGTGATACATGGGAACTTTGGAATAGATGGTGCAGGCTCTAGTGCTACTAAGAAAATTATAGCCTCAATCAATATAATTCTTATACAAGTGGAAGTCTGGTGTATGAAAAGCCCTACTTTTTGGGTTCCGTAGCCGAATGGCAAATAACGGAATCCTTATAGTGTCGTCAAGTCTGTCTGTCCGTTCGCATGTCACAGCCACTTTATTCTGAAACTATTAGTATTAGTAGTAGGTAGATGTTTCCTGTTTAACAGCTTTACGATTCTCATACAACAAAAATAATAAAAAAATATTTAATAAATTATTTAAGGGTGAGGGGAGGGGGGTTGGCTCGTCTACGTTTGAGAGATAGACGCCTCTAAAGTGGTAAAATGGGCATTGCCTCCATCTAACTTTTGAGCAAGTGTAAATTTAATAAAAAAAATACATAATATAGATCTTGACAAAGACTTTCAATGAAAATTAGTTTGAACGAGATCAAACTAGCAGTTTTTGAGATAGAACACAACCGCAATTTCAATTCCCATTTTTTCAATAACCGCAAACATAACTGTGTTATTCATACAAATACTATAAAAACAAAGTAATATTTGCTCTCAACAAAATATTGTGTTATTTTGGCTAAGTGGATCTCTAATTTAGTTAAAGTTGGCACGGAACCCTTATTGTGCGAGTCCGACTTGCAATTGGCCGTGTTTTTACGGTAAAACTTGATGAAACGTCGTATCATACCTACGTAATGAATGACTCACATTTCAATAGCTGAAAACTTACCAAAGAATAGGAATCAGCTATTAAATTGGAACCCAACTAATCTAGATTAAGTAAATAGCCTTTTTCTTACCAAGGAACCCGTTAATTAACTGGCTTTATGCTAACGAAGCCAGGCTTTACATTGGTCCTGGATATAATCGCTCTCCAGGAATAAAGGTAAACTTTTCCGCGGGGATTTTAATAATAGATCAATTTATAGGCAGCAGCCGGCTCAGAGATTCGAATCATTAATTAGTAATCAGTTGTATTAATACTTATCATTTAGATTGCGGTATTACGTTCAGTGGTGGGGAGGCCTATGTTCAGTTGTGGACATCCTTTGGCTGACAATAAGGATGGTTATGTGCAGTCCTTCTATTTGTAATGTTATTGGAGAGTCTTGCCTTTTACGGAATTGAATATCTGAATATGGTAAGGATGAGTGAACGGTAAAAAAAATAGCGTACAAAACCTTGATTTGTTATGAGACAAAGAATAACTCAAGATAAAAGACATAACTTGTCGTTATGCGTTTGAAAGTAACTTGACTTTTGTCTTTTTAAGATCGTGTTTTGAGCCTTGAATATGTTATTATAATATTGTAAAAACAAAGAGATTAATAACAATATAACGGTTTAAAATCTGTACGATTGTAATCTGTCGATTTATTGTGAACCAACTCCGAACTGTGTAGCATTTACGCTTTTATTGGTACTTAATGTCAACCTAACACGAAGAATAAACGAGGATTCGCTTCGACCCCGCTCATTTCGCACAGTTCATTACAGTTCACAATTATTTGACCGAAGAAAATCCATCGGAATTAAAACCGTTAGATTGTATTCATAAAGATGAAATAAGAAACCAAAAATTTGCGCACGGGCGGGACTTGAACCAGCAACCTTTTGGCAAACCGGGCCAAACGCTCTTACCAATTGAGCTACCGTGCTGTTAGTCCGACCCTGCGAAATTTGTGGTTTCTTATGAAAACGTCAATTGCGTGACGCTTAGCGCCATCTAGCCGTCTGTTTATGAAACAGATGGCCCAAGCAGTTATTCTTTACAGGATAAATTCAACTTGGAAATTGATGTCGCTTCGCTATCTAATGCTTTAGAATGTTTTTAACACTCACAGTGTCATATTTTATATTCATAAAGATGAAATAAGAAACCAAAAATTTGCGCACGGGCGGGACTTGAACCAGCAACCTTTTGGCAAACCGGGCCAAACGCTCTTACCAATTGAGCTACCGTGCTGTTAGTCCGACCCTGCGAAATTTGTGGTTTCTTATGAAAACGTCAATTGCGTGACGCTTAGCGCCATCTAGCCATCTAGTTACTCTTTTCTTTAGTTGAATTTATTCTGTAAAGAATAACTGCTTGGGCCATCTGTTTCATAAACAGACGGCTAGATGGCGCTAAGCGTCACGCAATTGACGTTTTCATAAGAAACCACAAATTTCGCAGGGTCGGACTAACAGCACGGTAGCTCAATTGGTAAGAGCGTTTGGCCCGGTTTGCCAAAAGGTTGCTGGTTCAAGTCCCGCCCGTGCGCAAATTTTTGGTTTCTTATTTCATCTTTATGAATATAAAATATGACACTGTGAGTGTTAAAAACATTCTAAAGCATTAGATAGCGAAGCGACATCAATTTCCAAGTTGAATTTATCCTGTAAAGAATAACTGCTTGGGCCATCTGTTTCATAAACAGACGGCTAGATGGCGCTAAGCGTCACGCAATTGACGTTTTCGTAAGAAACCACAAATTTCGCAGGGTCGGACTAACAGCACGGTAGCTCAATTGGTAAGAGCGTTTGGCCCGGTTTGCCAAAAGGTTGCTGGTTCAAGTCCCGCCCGTGCGCAAATTTTTGGTTTCTTATTTCATCTTTATGAATATTAAATATGACACTGTGAGTGTTAAAAACATTCTAAAGCATTAGATAGCGAAGCGACATCAATTTCCAAGTTGAATTTATTCTGTAAAGAATAACTGCTTGGGCCATCTGTTTCATAAACAGACGGCTAGATGGCGCTAAGCGTCACGCAATTGACGTTTTCATAAGAAACCACAAATTTCGCAGGGTCGGACTAACAGCACGGTAGCTCAATTGGTAAGAGCGTTTGGCCCGGTTTGCCAAAAGGTTGCTGGTTCAAGTCCCGCCCGTGCGCAAATTTTTGGTTTCTTATTTCATCTTTATGAATATAAAATATGACACTGTGAGTGTTAAAAACATTCTAAAGCGTTAGATTGTAATCACGCGGTTTTTAAAATATTACGTTGACAGATACATTATTAGATTGTTATACAAGGGGAGAAAGCGACCCATTACACTAGTGAGAGCGCTAAAAATTTGTGTGTGAGTTTCACTCAAGTCAAACGTACTATTTTTCATTTTCACTGTGAGGGAATAATTCAATTTAGATGTGTGATTTTAGATGTGATGATTAGTTATTTTGTTGTTTGACGAGATATGAAACGTCAAGATTTTTCACAACGTTTCAGTTTATTTTCTGTATACATACAACACACGATTAGAAGGACTATAGTAAAGTATATAGAGAAAACAGAGTACCTAAAACGCGGACAATATCAAATAATTCAAATTCAAAAATTCTTACTAAAAATATCGATCGAATTTTTTATCAGACAATTATAATAGTGGAAGAATGCAAGCTTAAACATGCCACGAAAACTAATAGATATTAATAAAATAATGTATATTATGTGTAGCAATAAAATTACATATAAATTGTGTTTCATGAGATAGCGTTATATTAATTAGAACTCACTAATTAAGGCTGTTCTGTGTTACTGTGTTTTGTAAGTCAGAGCTATGCTTCTTTTGGACAAATTAAGCCGACGGTGGTCGTCCAAAGGGCCTAAATTTACATATTTTAATGAATATTTCAGAATAATTTAGAATTTAGAAAACTTAAGGCAAGAGAGGAGGTTATACTTAAGTATAAACAAATAATTAATAAAAAAGTCAGTACTAACGGCCCAGTCCGGTATCTTTTACGGGTCTTCTGGCTAAAGATTGTTGACGTCTTTTGATATATTTGCTTTCTACTCATACAATTAATGTCCGACACTGCATGCCGCACATCGCAGCGTTTTGTGCGTTACGATAACAAGACCCAAGCTTATGCGACGAAACTATGAGCTTACGTTTTTCGTTATATGCTTTTTCATTAACTCACTTGTATCACATAACCAATTATGGGTGGAGTAATTGCCATTCTTTTCTTTTGTTTGCCTTTCTTAACCTCCTGGTATGGCAGAAAACGGGACCTTTATAGTTTCGTCAAGTCTGTCGGTCTGGTTGTCTGTCTGTCTGTCGGTCTGTCTTTCCGTCTTTCTGTCTGTCTGTCCGTCTGTCCGTCCATCCGTCCGTATGATACAGCCACTTAATTCTGAAACTATTAGTAGTAGATTAGACAGTTGAAACTTAGTAAATAGATGTATCCTGTTAACCGCTTTTACATTCTCATTAAAAAAATAAAAATAATGATTTATGCTCCATACATGAAACTAAATATAAATATATAACCGCAAATATAACTTTATTCATACAAACACTATGATAAACAAAGTTATTGACAGCAAACGTCAATAAAATATTGTGTGGTATTTTGGCTAAGTGGAAGTAAGTGGATCTCTAATTCAGCTAAGCCAACTTTAATTGAATTAGAGATCCACTTACTTCCACTTAACGGAACCCTTAGTGTGCAAGTCCGACTCGCATTTGGCCGGTTTTTTTTTTACTTGGTAGACATCACTTTTTCTAGGTCATTCTCTTCTCCTCATTCCTCATATTTTTTATTCTATTATATTCCGTAAGAACCTGTCATGAAGGTGTCGTATCATAAAATAGTTTATTAGTAATTAATTGGTTGAGGATTGATCTGATTCTTTGCTCATCAGCAAGCTCCGAATAGTCGCGTTCAAACCGTTTTTTGCCACAAAGTCCACATCTATTTATATAACCTCTGTAGAGCGATATCGCTTCTCTCATATAATTGCGCACTGACACGTGTACAGATAACCAATACATTGTGCATGTTTAAAATTAGGACCAAAGCTAACGGGCAAAAAAGTAAGGCTTTATGTCAGTATTGTTTAGCATGTAACTAGCTAAGTAGATTTTAGTAAATGTTGATTCCTTGCAGTTGAAAAGATAAGAAGAGTGCTCATAGTTCAATTGACAAATTAGGGACATATGTGCAATTAAATTATAAAAATTGCTTTAAGCAAAAAGGCTGCCTAAATTGTTTGACCTTTTATTTATAATATCCTGTATTATTCATTGTAAGTGGCTATGGATAGATCACAGTTTATGTAGTAATAATGACGAAAGTTCTTGAAGCCTGGAAGATTCTAATTATGCAGAGAATTTTTTATCACCTTTTTTTCTTTGCAATAAAACTTTTTGACATTCTCCAAAGTCCTTATTTCGTTAATGATATCGCCCTGATTTTGCGGAGTTACGTTGAGAGCTACGGACGTTCCCAAAATATAACACGCGCTGTTGTTGATACCTATTTTTTTTTTATGGCAATGGATTTAGATATTCATAAAAAACGATGTTGATAAAATTATGTTTATTTCTTAATAAACGGGGCAAATATTATCGAAAAAAAGCTAACTAAGCTTCATAAGTAGAATTTATTGGAATTTGTCTACTCGTACTGGGTTATGCGGACAATGGATAAAATCAAGAGACTGAATTTAATTATGAAATCCTACGCTTTATATTTTTTATGGTATGGTCAGTGTCTTTATGTCATGTAATGAGATGCCACTCATCACACTTTTATAAAAATGCTTTTTGTTTATTGTGCGGTGCGTGATGTGATAAACACGAATGACTGAGTTTTTTGTATGACTGTCTATCTATCGTCGAGTTGAATTAACCTGTGTATTATGCACGAAAGAAGTAAACGGTAGAAAGCTCTTTGCTTTGTTGACTACACTCCTTATTCCTGGGTGATAAAAGGTATATTTGAATCGCAAATATCCTGATTGCGAATAACTTACGAGAGAGCTAAAGCGGTTCCAACTCCACAATGTAGTGCGAAAAATTCTCAGACTAAATATTTGCGGTTCTCTCATTTTTAGAGCTGAAACTTGGATGTAAATCAATGTTAGCTGCGAATTCTAAGTGAAAACTTTATTCCCATTGACTACCGAATTATTCGTTCGTGTTTTCTTTTAATGTAGCTGAAAGCATTAAGAGAATGAGAGCATTCCCTTAACTTGATTAGAATTAACAAGTGAAGAGCCTACTTGAATTTAGCAGAACGAAGTTAGAGCAAATGTAACTTGGATATTTCATTGCAAAACCGAGGAACTCATAAATATTCCGAGAGTTGCAAAGTATTTCGGCGAACTTGTTGCCAATTTGAGATTGTATGGATGCGTGGTTAAGTTAGGTACACAATTTCATTAATTAACTGTTTGAAACACTGTAATTTTAATATGTTAAGGCTTGTGTGTTGGATTTGAATTTATTTGAGATTCTCAGAAAATGCTAACCAAGTTAGTTTTCCAAGAGTTTCGTCATTAATGGATACTTTATAGATTCTTATAGTTAGAACTTTAGTTAGAATTAACGTGAGGTCGTCAAGACTTTCATCAGACATTGTATTTGCTAGGTTAGCATTGCAGGGTGGGGTTCATTTGTCAAAACACACGAATGTTTTTAAAAATTATTAGACGAGTAAAAGTGTACAATAATTTCACCCTGGAACAGGATTGTTTTTTTTAATTATTTATACCTTCAGTAACCTTAGAAAATATAAATCTAGATGTAACTAACGCCTATCACACACCACAAAAGAGTTAAATAACAAATCTGCTCGGGAAAATCCCTCACAAGAAAATCGTGAGCCTAACAAATGTGGGCAGTGAGTTTCAGGCTTTACACGGACGTGGCAGCCATTTAAGTTGCGCCACAGTTTTTATCTTCACTTACAAATAGTAAGAACAACCACCTGGGGTTTTGTCTTGATTTATCGGCGAACTTTTTTGGTAAGCGGGTGTGAGGACAGTTGGCAGCTAAGAACAGGGTTGCCCTATTGTTTCAACAGGAAATTTACTTTTTTCACGATTATGCCGCTTTCATTTCTGATTTGTTTTGAAATCTGATTTACAAAGCACTGTCTTTGACCACATAAAATCATTATTCTATCAAATGTTTAATCTTTATTGCACTCTTAGTAATTTGTACAATTGAAAGATTTCATGGCTTAAAGAATTCTTTACCAGTCAAAATTAAAATGAAGTTAAAAATATTTGTGAAAATAACAAAAAGCTATAAAACAAATCCCTAAAGCTGATGTAAACGTTATTTCAGTTGATGATTTACCTATTTATGTATGTGCTATCAAAATTTTAAGTCATTACATGGAGAACAGTCCTAAAATCCCCTGTAAGCCAATTAGAGGTCGTTTTTTTTTATTGGAGATCTGCTATGAAGAGTTGGCAACACTGTCTGCGAACAACATTCGGGTAGGCAAGTCGCGATTGAAACAATTTATCAGAGATTCGATTTCAATTCAGCTGGGGCTTATTTTTAGCGTGAAATATTTTTGGGTGGCTCCCAAGATTGGTACGTTACCTGTTTCGAAAACGAAGTTTCTTGAAAATAGGTATTTTGAGGAAGGTACGATCGGAGCTGAAAGGATAAGGAATTAAATTTTATTTCTATTACGTACTTTTTTATATAAAAAAAGTACGTAAAAAAAAGTAGGTGCCTTATTTATTTTAAGGGTGAATCATAGTCGTTTGGCGAAATACTAGTATCTAGTCCTTCGAATTACAGAACTACTGATAATTTGATGGAATATTTCGTCAATAAAGTAATTCTGTGATTAAGAAACTTTATTTCAAAACCTAAAACAATCGTAAAGGCAATCAAATATTCATAAAAATATCTTATAAAATTTAACCGCCTATAAAAAAGTAGAAAAATAACTAATGAAATCGGTAAAAAGTTTGAAATACCGCATTTGTCTTTAATTAAGGTGTCAGTTTTTTTAAGGCATTTATTCATAAAAAAATTTTCTTTTATTTTTATACACGTTTTTATGTTATTACCTATATCTCAAAAACAACTAGACCGATTTAGCAAAAACTGTACACTGTACCCTTACATGGAATATACCTCGTTCAACCAAAAGAGAAGAATCTCGCTTTAGCTTCTCGTTTTTGAGAAAAACAAACGTACAAATACGAACATGTACAGGATGTTGTTTAGGGAGCGACGGTGGCTGTACAAACGATACTGATGCCAAAAAAATATAAAAAGCATATTTTTTGTTAATTGAAAAACCCCTAAAATCAATTTATTGATGCGATACAGCGATCGAGTCAAAATTACTAACACCAGTTAGCCTCTTCGTAGCTACGACGTAGGTAGTATTTTGTAGATACACGCAAGCTTCCGCGCGAGGATGCGAGTTTCCCCACTCGTTTGTTTTTTTTAAATAAGCGGAAATGTATGATGTACATTGTAGTAGACACATTTTCTAGGAAAATTATAAATTTCCTAAAGAGTCATCGGAAATTTAATATATTTTATTAATTGTAACTTGCTAGTCTTAATGAGTGCCTAAATATCAACACAAATTCCTAAGTTATCAAGAAGTATGAAAATATAATCATTTATAAACCGAAATTTGTTACTTGTGTCTATGTGAGTAGTATAAATCAGTAAAAAGTAAACAATAGTCTCGATGAGACCATTAATAAAAAGTATTATTCTTCTATCTCACAAATAGCTTTCGTTTTGTACATTTCCTTATACGGTATTGGAATTATATAAAGTTCCCGGGATTGTACACGTTTCCTAAGCGTATTAAATAATCTCTGAAACTGTATTTTATACATTTTCTTTATATTTGTAATTGTATAATTTCCTAGAATTTGTATACAATTCCTAGAATTCATACATTTCCTGTAACATGTATACTCATATATACTCACGAATATCACACACGTTCATCGAAAGCCATATAAGATCACGAAACTTAATTATAAAAAAACTAATGATATCACTTACATACTCGTACAAGTCAAATTGATTACTAACCTCCTTTGACTAACAAAAAGTAACTAACTAACAAACTCGCATACAGAAATACCTAAAATAAAACTCTGACAGCGAATCAGAGTACCTACATTATTTTATTTTCTGTAAGCTAAGGGTTACGCTATTGAATCACATGAAAATATTTCACGTTCGTTGTAATGTTGTTATGAACACTCGATTTACCCAAATAACGATGTGATTGCGTGCAAACAAAGTTTATATATGGGTACAATGAATATTCCCAACGGCACACAGACGTTGTATACAGGGTGATAATATATGTATAGTTTGATAAATTAAATCTACAACAATGAGGGCAACGAGCGATGGAGAGGGCTATGCTGGGTGTTTCTTTACGGGATCTAATCAGAAATGACGAGATACGTAGAAGAACTAAGGTAACGGACATAGCCTTGAAAATCAGTAAGCTCAAGTGGCAGTGGGCAGGGCACATAGCGCGAAGAACTGATGGCCGTTGGTGTAGGAAAGTTCTAGATTGGAGACCTTTCGACCAAACCACCAGCGTATGACGTTCACCAACAAGATGGACAGACGACCTTATAAAGATCGCAGGATCAAAATGGATGCAGACCGCTAGTAATCGGTCGCTGTGCAAAGTGGGGGAGGCACAGGCCTCCACGCCTAAGAACGTCCACTGCTGAACATAGATTCATGAGTGGACGTCCTTTGGCTGATGATCATGATGATGATGACGGCAATGATAATCACACATCACTTATGATTTTTCTTCACTTAAACAGAAGTTCATTAAAACATCGGTTAGAATATTATTGAGTGCTCACAACATAATGGGCTGATAAAATTATTGCATTTATTTTCATGTTTCTATAGTTAAAGTTGCGAAAAATAAGAGGCTTTATCTAGCGGCCTCCCGCGACCTCGTCCATGCGTTGAGAGTCTGCTTCCTCCCCTCCCGTCTCAGAATTGTATGTTTTATAGCCTGAAGCCTTCCTCGATAAATAAGCTATCCGTCACAAACAGATTTTTCCTGAGATAAGCGCGTTCAAACAAACAAACAAACTCTTCATCTTTGTAACATTAGTATAGATGTGCACACTGTGTAATATTCGAGAACATTTTTCAGGATATAACTTTTCCCACCTTGAGCATTATCTTTTTTCGTTACACCCTATATATTTTGGAAAAGGGTCCGGTGATTGATCGCTTGTCTCTACCAGACAAACGTTTATCGAAACAAATCGGGGAATGTGTAGGCGTATAATACACGCGTGCTTATGGATTAATGTTATTTTTTTGTACGATACCATTTCCTAAAAATATTATACCACCTAAATATGAAATAAAACGTTATTGTTGGACTGGCGATATGTCGATTTTAATAAAAATGTATTTTGTTGTGATATGTCAGGTACTTTTCTAAGCATGTCGAAAATGCAGCCTTCAATCGCCTTAACGTAAATATAACATTTTTTTTAACAAGACGGTTAGGAATTTTCCATGACTTAAAATCAGTGGAATTACTCTGACTGACTTTGAAAATGATGTTTTTAGTTTTCAATCTAACACAGTGGTATAATACCAACTGTGGTAAAGAACTTAAGAGTCGGAAATATGAGATGTAAGTGAAATTCACGATAAGGACAAAAACTCGTAGATACCTAAATGCTGAAGTTGACAAACGATCGAAGAAGAAGAATTCAGCGTAAATTAGTAATTAAAATTGTGTTTTTACTTAATTACGAGAACAAAGCATGACTCCTGAAGTTAAAGGAGCTGCAGAATTTTACCAAAGTGGTTAATTACTTGATCCTTGGGTTAGAATTTCAAGTAATAAACAATTCGAAACTTAACTTAAATAGACAAACTTCCCGAGTTATACTTCCCTGATATTGTAATGTAAATAAACAAGTCAATTTTCCACCGTTAATTATTTGGGAGGTGTACCAGTAGGATGGGAAAAGTTCTGACAGAGTAGAATGGAGCTCGATTTTGTTAATTTGTTAATTGTTCTCTATGAGTTGCAGAATAATAATGGATCTGCAGTGAATTAATTTAATTACTGCAATACATTATTATATAATAATTTAATTATCATCTAATGTACCTACGTCAAATCAGGAGAATATGTTGCATATATGTTTTATTCTTAGTATTGTGTCAATGTATCACACACACATACACACAGCCATAAAATGTAACTTTTTGAAGAGCGATCCGTTGTAATATGGAGTAGCTGTTTTATATAATGTAGGAGGCCTAAAATATTTATAAATCGAATGAATTAGTATTTTCATAAAAGTCACACGTTCCTTCGTCTCTTTTAAGGACCAATTACCTATATTATTCTGATAGGTATGTTTTGTTACAGCATTTTGTTTTTCGAACAAGAAAGATACCTATTTGACTATTTTATGGACTGTATTACGTAATCGTACGGCTTACATGTCCGTCAGTACAGTCCAGTTTCGAAGTACAAAGCTAATCCGTACCGTTTTAGCTGCCAAGCCGAAGTTTCATTCAAGTGCAGTCTGATCCAATTAGATATCCCTTTTCTCAAATAGAGTGATCTTGGTAAGGACAATACATAGGACTAATTTATCTACTTATTTCTACAACCGCTTAGCTGTACGTGCATTTTTACAATCTCTAACATAATTATGTAGGCTATCCTATTTTCGTTAAATATTTTCATGGTATTTAAATCCTTTAATGTGCTTTTTCAAGAATCAGACATACAATATTTCTTAGTAAAAGTCTCTTTATTTTTTTTCACTCCTAGACCGAGTAAAATTAATTTACCCTATTTACAATTAAAAGCCACTCCGTCACTACAGACTAATGAATCTACAGACCCGTGAAGTTCCTTCATTTAAATATTCACTCAAGTTAACCAGTAACTCGCGGGGTCTATTGAATTTTATTAATTCGTTTATCTTCTCAGCTTCAGAAGTCACTTTAGTTGGACTTCACTATATATAAAACTGTTTGTATGTTCAAACTAATTCTTGACGTCCTACTCACGCTAATTCGGTTTTCGATGTGAGTGAGGAAGATGCCTAAAGCAGAAATACACTAGGTTTTTTACTGATAGGTTCCCTGATGCTCAGCGTAGAACTCCACTGTCTGTCACGATGCCATAGAGTAATTGGGTTAGCTCGTAGCCACAACTCTCGCTTCCCTACGTTAAATTAGCACGAAACTTGACTCAAAAGATTTTGTATACCTAAAACTACATACGAATCACGTGACAACAATTTATTCCTACCAAATCCCATTGTGTAATAAAAATTATTAATTTTCTAAATAACGTTTAATCAGAAAGAATTATTAAAATTCTATTATCAGAAGGGATTTCCGTTATTCCTTTAAACCAATGCATATTATTGACTGACAAGAAACTAATGATACTGATACATAAGAAGAGAGTATTTAAAGGTGTAAATTCTTAAAAAAAAAGCACTAAATTGGCTGTAATTTAATTATCAGCTGTAATTTAAAAGTTATAGCAAATAGCAAATTTAGTATAAAGTGTAGTGTAGACGTATATGTAGTACCTACATAGGTATTTAATACTAAATAGACTATTTGATATATATTTTTAATATTGGTATTTAGTATTAGCATACATTACTCTAATATTAACATTTTCATTTCGCATCCATATTTTCTGTTCTACGAATTGAAATTTTAACTAGGTAAACAATATCGCAAACACTCTCGTTCTCTTAAAGAATTTTTCATGAGTCGGTACACTAAAAGGTTGAGATGATACTGATTCTCAAAAAAGAGGAAAAGCTAGTTTTTTTTTTATCCAGGTTCACAGAACAAGTTACAGTCGTATAATTTACAGAGATGTTAAGTATCTTAAGTATAGAACTAGACTATACCTCTCAATATGTGGGCATAATATGTTCCAAATATAACCCTTAACTACGTACCGGGAGTCTCTTAGACTCTGGCGAATTTATTTCTTGTCTTAACTTGTCGCATGCGCGTCTTTAGTCTTTAAGCGTTCATGTACCTTCCGCCCTCTACCCGCAGCATCACGTCAGCGCTCGTCGAGGTTACACTTGCGCGCGTTTGCTCTCTAGTGAGTATTTAAAAAATTTTGGAGTCTTAGAGACTCCAGGTAGGTACTTAAAGGATTTTTTTCTAATCATGTATTTTTTATTATTTTAGTGATAAATGAGATTTAGTAGTACAATTATTAAGCGCTGGTTAGAACAAGAGCTTGCTACTGAAGACGTCTTACAAAATGCAGAATTCAGTGATGTGGATGTGAATTTTGGTCAGGATTTCATGCTGGGCGAACAGTCCGGATTGGATTCAGAAATTGACGGTGAAGAAGTGACGGATTAAGTGAAGTGTAAAACACGTCTTTAGTTCTTGCTTCATCAGACGAAGCTGACATACCCTTGGAACAATTGCGATCTTGACCAAGAAAAATAAATTATTTTGGCAAAAACTGATTTCGTTGGTGACTGTGTTGCGACTGGACACAGAGACACTTTCTGGTGCTGCAGGAAGTAGTTCTGAACAACCAGGAAGGCTGACAATCCGCAAATACTGCTCACAGTGTGGTCTTAAAAGAAACGGAAAACCCAGTACTTGTGTTTCTATTGCAAAAACCCTTTTTGTCTAGAATGTTCCCATATATAATGTGGGCTTTGTCGACTAAAATTGTAAAAGTTTAGGACTTGCAATTTTGTTTATATTCTGTTATTTCAGTTACAATTTATAAAAACATTTATAAGTAGATTGTTATTTTTTTATAAATTAATGGAGAAAAGTTTCTACTTTTTGTCTTTTTTTTTAAATGGATCTCAATATCATAAGAAGTTATTTTGTTAGTTTTTGAAGTCTCAGTGATTATGGCATTTTTAAAAATAAATATCTTATATTGTTTACGCCTTAAATACATTTTTTTGAAATAAAACTCTATTAAAATAATATTTTATATATTTAAGTACCTTACGATACCCTAGTTTTTTGTTTAGAGTCCCAAGAAGAGAGGAGTCTGAGAGACTTCAGGTAGGTAGTTAACGGACTGAAACAAGGGGTAGGTAAACTAATGATACTGATACATAAGAAGAGAGTATGTAAAGGTGTAAATTCCTAAAAAAATTGGTTGCCTGTAAAGTCGGTATACGGGCGAAAGTTTTACGTGACAACGACTTTTTATGTCTGTCTCTCTCGTTCTTACGCGTGCCTCTCACTCGCTCTCAGTGCTGCGCGCGCGGGCCTCTCTCTCGTTCGGTGACTCATCGTAACGTTACCGAGCGTTACACTTTTTCATAAGTGACTCCCAGCCGCAACCTAATTTATGACGTTGTCACGTCAAAAAAGCACTAAATTGGCTGTAATTTAATTATCAGCTGTAATTTAAAAGTTATAGCAAATAGCAAATTTAGTATAAAGTGTAGTGTAGACGTATATGTAGTACCTACATAGGTATTTAATACTAAATAGACTATTTGATATATATTTTTAATATTGGTATTTAGTATTAGCATACATTACTCTAATATTAACATTTTCATTTCGCATCCATATTTTCTGTTCTACGAATTGAAATTTTAACTAGGTAAACAATATCGCAAACACTCTCGTTCTCTTAAAGAATTTTTCATGAGTCGGTACACTAAAAGGTTGAGATGATACTGATTCTCAAAAAAGAGGAAAAGCTAGTTTTTTTTTAATCCAGGTTTACAGAACAAGTTACAGTCGTATAATTTACAGAGATGTTAAGTATCTTAAGTATAGAACTAGACTATACCTCTCAATATGTGGGCATAATATGTTCCAAATATAATGAAGTGAAAGAGGATTAAGCTTAGTATGTTAGTAATTTTTGCTAAGGTCGAACGATATCATCGAATATTAGTTTGGTTAGTACTACAAAGTATTTATAAAGTGGCAAACACAAATGCAAGGTAAACTGATACAAAAAAAGTTATATAAGTTGGTAAGGCAAAATTTGAATTCGCCTTCTTCAAGGTGATTGTGGTCCCAGGGTGAACCGTAAGGTATGGAAATGTTAGTATACCCACTTTGTCAAAATGACGTTGCTAATTAATTGTAAGTGGACCAAATTAGTATGAGTTGAGAGCAATGATATTGTATTAAGAACCAGATTGCCTAAAGGTTGTCAAGCAAAAAACACCTCACTTCAAAGTGGGATCCTTTGACTCAGTCTGTTTTTGATGGCTTCAGCATTCATTAGTGTCTCAATGCCTCAGTGCGCCTTTAAAATCTGCAGAAGCAACAATTTTGAATAAAAATGTTTCGTTTGGAATATAATATTTATGTTTTAATATCATTTAAGATGCCTTTCATTAATTATGGAAATAATTTTAAAAAAATTAGCGAGTTTTATTTTTTAGCCATCCCACGCACCAACTGGCCGATATTTTGTCGTCAAAAGTCGATTTTCTTAGACAGTGATTTACAAAGAGAAGTGTGCTACTATTTTTTTAACAATAATTTAACGATCCTTTTTGTGTGGTGGTTTACGTTCTGGATTACAAAAATAAGCAGTCGTGGGTTCGACTCTCTACCGCACGACCCTAACACTTATGTCTATAGACATGTATGTTATTATCCGTCTCTGTGTTATATAGATATAAAGTACATCTTTAATTTTTTAAAGCAACAGCATAGACACTCACAGACCAAATTTCAAGCATTCACGAGACCCAATCAAATTGCATTTTTAGTTCTTTTTTTTAATTTAATATTGGAAATGTTAAATATTTTAAAAATAAAATGGTTTTGTTGAGTGAAAAGTTAAAGTGTTAACTCGTTTTTAAAATAAGGTCAACGAGTCTATTTTTATGTATCTACATACATTAAAACATATATTTAGAAAATTACTCTATGACTTTGTTCCGAAACTGATGCCTGATGTTCGTTTCTTCTTTTAATTTGTGTATTTCTTTTTTAGTGATATCAAACAAGTCTGAGATTTCACTTCACACTTCGCAATCTTAGTGTTTATTTGTAAATGACCCTTCTAAATCTATCTATTCTGTGTCTCACAGGGGTTTGCTTTGAAAATAACAAATGGTCCTCGTAAGACAAAGGCTTCCGGACAAAAAAGCTAATGGCTCCATCATTTATTCAAAATCTTAGAACGGATCCCCATTACTAAAGTTACTACTTATTCCTAATTGCGAGAGTGAGCCAGCTCTATTTTGTAATCGGATTTGTTATCTGAAAACGATTGTTCGGTAATGAATCGTAAAGAATCAAATTATTTGTAACTTACCTTGCTTTCTCATGTTGCAGATAATAGAAAAAAATTTCTTATTTGTTTTTTTCGTATTTGATGGCATGAAATTATTAAATTCAACATGAATGCGATAGCCTTATCAAATGACTTTCACTCTAAATAATCGCCCTGCTTTTGTTTCTCTGAAAAAAAATCACAATACTCACGATGCATTGTATTTCATGTTCTACAATAGGTATTTTATCGTTGCAGCTACTTAATTAAGTCCATCAATCAAATAGTAAGTTGCCGGTTTGTTTCCGAGTGCCGTCTGACGCAAGCGGGATATTGCCCACAGGATCGGTATGGCAACGTTCCAAATGAGTTTTGTTCCCTAGATAACGTGTCTTTTCTGGAACTGTGTCGTATTCTAAGATGTGGGCGGAGTACATAGCGGTCCTTGAATCCAGCATAAATGATTTTATTAATGAGTTAATAATATTAGCGAACAAAAGATGGACATTGCGATGAGGGACCGGAATGCATCAATTGTACGAAATCAAAACAGATGAAAGACTTTTAATAATAGAGAGGCGAAGTCAAACAGGTGTTTTTTTATTTAAAAAGCTAAACAATTCATCCAATTATGGTACATACAGTTTGTTTTTAACTTTCTGGTCTCTACCATAGTATAAAAGAAAAGTTCGAGCATGTCTCAACATTAAAGGCTAAGCATCGTATCAGAAAATAGCCTAAAAACCGTATAAATTCGTAATGCGTAAGTTGAGTTACTTAAAAGTTTTTTCGTAAGCATCACAAACAAGCTGAGTTTCGCCGTAAGGCTAAATTAACAAACGAATAACATGGCCAGGGGTGTAGTAAGGTATGTGGAGTGTTTCTTTAGGTAGTATTGTTATTTGTTTACCTTCTAAGTAAGTACTTTAAGTAAAGTACAAGTAGAGTTAAGTAAAGTACATTAAGTGAGGTAAAGTTAAACTAAGAGTGGCGATGATTTACAGATTTCGGTCTTTCTTGTGTCTTTGCTGACTTCGAAATAAACATAATAAGGCCAAGCTGTCTGTTGAAGGAATTTCCAAAAATAATGAAAACTGTTTAATATTTTAACTACGTAATGGTATATTAAACCAACAATTGGTTTAAAAAGAGACTAAGCAATAAGCATTAAGTTCCTCAAATATTTCAAGAAAACAGTTTTATTTTCACAACAGCAATTTTATACACAATTCAGGAATCATGTGACACGTATCTCGGCTTTACTGTAAAGTGCGACCCTGTGTTTTGTACGTAATGTGCGGGCCCTTACAGCACAGAGGAAATAAAACTTTAAAAGTCCCGTGAGGTTGCAACCGAGCCACCAGCCACTTGGCTTAGCTGCTACTTTGCTTATAAAGTTAATAATTGTGTGGTGAACTTGGCTCCACTGAAACATACCAAAGGACTAATTAACCATCGGGCAAAGCTGAACGAAATTACAAGATAGCCGATTTACATTTAAAGAAAAACTCACTATGAAAAATGGTAATTGAAATGTCATATCATATTTCATCCATGAAAATAACAGGGTTTTGAAAAATAATGTGACTGTTGACATGGAAGCGGGAGACAAAATAAATCATGGAAGTATGGCTGCTTTTTGTGTGTCCTGAATTTTTAACCATCCCCGAAAGTGGATGGCGTACGTATGCGAAGTTTGCGCAGATGATATTACAAGATGTAGCCACCGCTTTTAAATATTAATGTATGAGAAAAAGTAGTAGAGTCGAGAGATGTTTCTAAAAATATTACATTTTGAGCGGGGCGCGGAGCGGGGCGCAGACTGCCTGAGTAAACAGAGATCGCTCAAAAATGTACTGAATTTTAACGTGATCTGATTAACATAAGACCACAGTTTCTAAAAACCTTGCAGAAGTAAAATTTTACGTCAAAAATTAAATAATTTTCCCACGGATTGTCTCACTCGCAAAATTTTGGCTAACTTAACTTTGCTTTTTTAACATGCGTAGCTAAGGTTCGAAACTATGGCACAAAATGAAGTGGAAATAAATTAAATAACATGCGATCAATGAACTCAGAAGCGTAAATAAGAGGCTTTATAGACTTTTCTTTTTCCGGACGTTTCAAGCTGACCCAATAATTCCTAATGTCAATCGAGGGCTCAATTCATCGCTTTAATAAGGCCAATTCTTTTTCTCCTTTCCTTATAATCAATGTGATTGGACTCGTCAGCTTCGTTGAAATTGTCAGCACTTTTAAAGTTATCTGTGGAGCCAATGGAGTTTACTTATACTCGTAAGTAAGAACAATTATTTATTTAACTTCAGGCTCTTGGTCCGTGTACAACAAACATAGCTACATAAAACTTTATGAATATTTTTTTAGTTAGAAGGTATTCTCGATAGGTCGAGTTCTTAACAATGTTATGAAAGCTTCAACGTTTTGTAAAACAGTAGGTAAGAAGGTAGGTAGTTCGTACGTTTGACTTCGCCATAATAATAACAATAAATATTGGACACCAATCACATTCATTGCTCTGATCCCAAAGTAAGTAGCTAATGCACTTGTGTTATGGAAATCAGAGACAGCGGTGGTGCCACAATACCCAGACGCGAACTCATATAGACAAAATTGATTTCTGTATTGACCGGACCAGAAATCGAACCCGGGACCTGGAGGACGATTCTCGCCTGATCGAAAAAAGTTCACACACGTAAAAAAGTTCACCACTCGAATTTTTTTCGAAGGAAACAAGGCTTGTGTATTCTCAAACCTTCACAGTCGAACTAAGTCGATGGAACGTCACACGAACATTTCGATTGCTGGAGACCAATAGATTTTGAAATTCGTATACGAACTATTGAGGTTCTAATCGTGCAAAATGATAACCTAACCTAAAATTTAGAAAATTTACATTGACTTTGAATGATTTTTATCCGGCTTCAAATAAATATGGTTTCCTGTATGTCCAATATATAATGTTTTTTTGCCCTCTATTATATCATGTTTGGCTAAACCGTTTTTTTAGAAAAGTTTTGAGTGTATGGATTGACTTACAAAAAGAGGATATCGGCTTCTCCGGCATGCCTAGGCCGTGGTCACTCCTGACTTACCACTTTCAAAGGAAAATCGCTTGCACACAAGGCGTCAGTTCAAACAAAAGTCGACACAAGGTGCGAGCGATTTTAGCTCTTCAGGTGGTTAGGCAGCGGTGACCTCGATAGGACTTAATATTATGTTAAGAGCTATCCAATCCTGGATACTATCTAGAGAAAAAGTACTTGACAAGTCGAATCTTACGAGCCCAACTCGATGGGGTTTTGTTGACTTATTACAGAGTACCTTTGGTCACCTTCAGCTTCATTCGCAGACTCTGGTTTTATATTTTGACTCTGTTTCAAGCTCATGATCATGGATTGCCCCTATGTATTGAAATCAATCCTGAATTTAAATTTCCTAATGTCAGTGACTAAGGAAGATTAAACAGTGTTAATAAATAATTTCCATACAAATAAAAAATACCAATTTAGCATGTGGTTTTATTTTCTTCATACATCAGGCAAAACACAAAACATTTAAGAAGCAAAATGTTATTGTTAAAAAAAAAACAGTTTAAAGCCATCGGTCATAATAATCAGGTAAGTTTCCATCCTTTAATCCAATACGATTACATTTCTAACTTATCATTTATTTTGATGTGAAATGCATGCGGTTGTGTTCCCAGGAGTATTTAAAATCCCTTTATTTGGCGCTCCTTCCTTTTCGATTATTATAATTTATTCTACAGCTCACTTCTGTAAAAAACAATAACCAACATAAATATCACAGAAAGTTACCTACTACACACAAATTAAAAACAAAAATTGAACACTATCATTGTTTTTTAGCTCAGTATCTCTTTTCTAGGATAATAATGATTATTGTAGATACTTGTAGGTGGAATCCATAAACTATGTTTAAACACATTCAAGCACTCGCAGAACAGATGTACTGTACTGTGTACTATAACACACATAGATTTAGATTAGAAATGGAATATCTGATGTTTTTTTTTATAAATGTGAAAATTAACCCATCATTATGTGTCTAGTTAATTAGGTACTTACCTAGATACCAGGGAATTAAGGTATTCAAGTATTTCTATGTATTTTAATCAGTCTTTTATCGCATTAGATTGGCAACTAATTATTCTCTCTGCTATAACATAATCCAGACTATCTGTTAATAAAAGTAGTCTGTTTTGTATTCTTACATGTACATGTACATGTTTTGGATTAAGTTTTTAATAGCCTTTGTAGATAAGTAGTGAGAACACTTTGTAGATAAGTAGTGAGAACACTACTTATCTACAAAGGCTATTAAAAACTTTATCCAGGATCCACATTAAGAAGGTGCACTAATATCTGTGATGTTAATTAACTGCACCTATTACTACTAAATAATTATTCTAAGCCTCTTTCTTGTAGTTAAGTAAATAAAAAAACATATTATTAAACAAACGGCGTCATACCAACCTTAGATATTATCTAGTTTTTGTTTGTATTTAACATCGTAATTCATACTTATTCTTATTTTAGGCAAAAGTTGAGAAAACAAATAAATTTGATCAGTCACTGAAAAATCGATATTTGCAACAATTTTGACACACACACACACACATTGTCATTTAGGGCCATAGAGTACGGTAATATGGCGCGTCGCTGCGTTTCTTTTCATGCTATGCATGAATAATGAAATTTTAATAATTTATCTACCGTTATTATATTTCCAACAATATGAATAGTTTTGTGAATTTGTACATCAAATTAAACAAACAAATATATTTATTGTATAATTTCACCATTTTTTTTTAGATGGACTTTATTTCAGCGTTTTTAAAAACGCCCGTACGATCTCTGCAATGGAACTTTGTAATGAAATTCGAACGTGAAATATTCTATCGGTGCATGAGAATAGCAGTTTTATGTATCACTCGACATTTTACAATAGAACTTCACAGTTCTATTGTAAAAGTATACGAATTACCACACGGAAAAAGTACTACTTCACGAGAATTGGCCCCCTGGGAGCGGCGACGCCTTGAAACCCAGCGTTATGGTTTCTACACCACGGAGGTCGTCATGAGGTCGTTTGTCATACATTTACCTAAATATTACGGTATACGCAATTCAAACTTATTTGGAATTCTTTGTAAAATTCTGCTAACGAATTATGATAAGGTAGACTCAAATAAATCCTCACGCTTTTTAATCTAAATACTAAAATAATATAATAATTAAAGTTCTTTCACCCCTGGGACACTATTTTCGCACTTTCGCGTCAATATTACAAGTGAATATTCGACAATCAATTAAACAACACCATATTGATGGGAATGTTTAAAAAATAGGGCCCCATTAATGTGTGCACGCGCACAAGTTTATCAGCAAACAACAAACAAACAAAATTACACTAGTAAAATGCTCAGAATTTCGAATCATCCGCTGTAATATCGCCCTAACAAATAGCTACTCATCTTTTAAAGTGAAGAAGCACTTAGGGATTGTCAACAGCTGCGCCTCGGGGCCAAACAAGTCGAAGGGCTACTATTATCTGTATTCTCGATCGTGATTTGGGAAGCGATACTAAAGACAGAACAAGTACTATCATTTAGTACAAGTACGCGGTTAATGTTGAACCACGTGATGGTTCGTGATGGCAAGAGACCCGATGGCCTTACGCTTATTCCCTGGGACCGTGGTTGGGCCTTACATTGAGATGCAGCTTGTGTTGCTACTTTGACCCACTCTCATCTTAGAGGATCAGCCTTTAAAGATCGAGCAGCAGCGGAGTTGGCTAAAAGCGTCGCAATTACGTCTCACTTGCAAGTAATTATGTGTTTGTGCCGTTAGTCATTGAAACCGTGGGGACCTTCTGATAAATTGCTGTTTATAAAAATTGCTCCAAAATTAAATTCAGTTACGTCAAATAATAAAGTTGGCTGGTTCCTAGCTCAAAGAATTAGTATAGCTGTCCAACACGGCAACGCAGCCAGCATCATAGCTCCCTTGCCACAAAGAAATGGTTTTGTTCTTGAATAGGCATGTTATAAGATTTTTATGATGCACGGCGTAGTTATAATTGTTTCTTTTTGTTTGTTAATAAAGAATTTGAACCAGTACGCGATAAGTGTCTGATGTTACTAAAATTGCTAAGATTCTAACTAAGCGACATTAATGATATTATCACAATGACAAAACGTCTTTCATAATATTAATTCAAATTATTAAAATATCGTGTGAACTATTTATTCCTCCTTGGACTATATTTTTGGTGTTGTGTTGGTATGACGACGCGTTTAGAGTAGTGATTAGAGCTTTCGACTACTATGCCGTGCGCGGATCGAATCCCGTAAGGATAAAATATATGAGTGATGAGCACGAATATTTGTACCTAAGTCGTGGATGTTTATATGTATTTAAGTATTTTGCGGGAGACCCCCCCGTCATAATCATTGTCTGGTATTAGTAACGCAAGGAAGGAAAATCCTCACTGAAAGTAAGGATTTTTTTCGATACTAATGAGTACGGATAGTACAAACTACGACAATTGGTGTGTTGTATTGCGAATGTTTACATTTACAGGTTATGTGTTTTTAAAAATGTGATTCTTAAGAGTGCGAATTTTATCATCAATTATATGTTATATTTTTTATTATAAATTATATTTTTTTATACCTAGCCATAACATTTTACTAGTAGCAGAAAACTAGCCAAAGCGTAAAGATACGAATTAAACGATTTATAGTTTTCTAATCGAGTAACAATAGTAGAAATTCACAGTCAAGTGAGCTATTAAATATTATTCGGGAATTTATGCAAATGCCACAAAAGTCCAAGGAATAAGATAAAATTTTTGCAGAAAAATAAAACAGGTAGGGTAACGGAGAAATTTGATTTGTTTAAAAAATGGCGTCCGAATGTTCGGTTAACGGGCAGGCTCACGCTTCGATGCCATCTTCCGTGGAAATTACTCTGTTACATTTTTTTTCATTTATGAATATTTTGAATATTTACACGGAGATCCTAGGGCTATAAATGTCAATTTATTCTTTAAGTTATATCCTGAAGTTATCCAAGCACGTCGCATTAATGATATCGTTTTACCCAAAAAAAAAAGATTGTAGAACAGTGCCTTAAATTCAAGCATCCACGAATTCGTTTTTAAACTTTGTAACTATAAAAAATATATTTTTATTTCTCGATTTTATACTGAAAAACTCCAAGTCGTTTTTCGACGTTAATAGGAATTACTATACTCGCATTACTGAACGAATGATGCAACTGTATTATTATCCGGCAAATCAATGTTGCTGCACCATATAGCAGTATGGTGTTAAAGTAAAAATCCTGTCAAAGCCAACTAAACAATGTCGTAATATACGGTGGAAAAGTATTGAGCTTACAAAAGTTTTGAGTTTATACCTCTAGAGCCGGGAAAGTTATTTTTTATATTTCACGTGCTTATCGTTGGTTTTTGATTGATTTCAGTATAAAAATCATCCATAATATTGACGCGAGTGATTAAAAAATAGAGCTCTTGATCTTTTGTGTGAGTAACATCCCTAAAATTTAAAGTTAAAGTCAGAATTTCAACAGGCTAAATGAAAACGGCAGGAATCTAAGTACTTGGTACATAAAACAAAAAGCTTCTATTTCGTGACCTAGTTCCGCTAATAAACTGCGTAAAGCGACTTGCACTATGCTATAGTGCAAGTAGGAAGAGTGGGTACACTTCTATCGTAAATCCAGGCAACTGCCATCTTTTCAAAATATTTGTATCCCACTAAAAACATTTTCATGTAAAATATTGCCAAAAGCCGAAATTGTATGGCTTTCAAAGTCAAAAGTTATGGGATCTCATGTAGAGCTAAACTTTACTTTACAAACCTACTTCCAAATATTCACATACACCTTCCTGAAAATAATGTGGTTTGCCCGTTTCGAAGCGGATAAGATAGGAAACTGTTTAAATTTTCAAGAGATACAAAACAACATTTTTTTTGGGTTCCGTAGCTGAATGGCAAAAAACGGACAGCCGTGCCAGCTACTGTAGCAAAACAGATGCATTATAATAATAAAATAAAATCAAAGTAGCATACGACCACGGCTATTCTTTAAGATTATTTTCCTGTGTCGTACTTTTTAGAGCGTTTTTAAAGTAGTCGGGTTTTAGTTTTATAAACTTTCTTGTTATGGGTATATAAACAAGTACTTCAAAATATAAACAGGTTCGTTCAAAATTTAGCTTTCATCTAGCCACAAGAGCGCGATGATCCTCAAAGACCCATTACTCAAAATAAGATCGCTTTTTAAAATATTTTTTGTTGGCAAACGACAAGAGTCCTTTAAAATGGTGGGCAGGGCACGAGTCTTTCTATGTGAACCTGCTAGCAATGCTAATATCGATTATTTTTGGAAACTGGTAACATCTACGAGAAAAAAGGAATACGAAAGGAATATAAGATATTCACATCCTTTACACTTTACTTAAAATAATGTGGTTTGCCCGTTTCGGAGCGGATAAGATAGGAAACTGTTTAAATTTTCAAGAGATACAGACTGTAAGCATCACACTGTTGAAATTTGGTAGGAAGATGTGTCCTGGTTACCGCTTTACGATTCTTATACCTACAAAAAATAAAAATAAAGATATTTAAGGCAAGGTTCCCATACATGACACAAAAAACCGTTTTTTTTTTGTCTAACCTATGATTTCGCCACGAGTGGAATACGGTAGCCCGTAATAGGTACATATGTACGTACGGCTTTAAGGTGATATAACAAAGCTTTCATAAAGACACATACCTTTTTTGGTTGGATACTGATTCCAAGTGCGAAACGTTGAAAAAACGGTGGAATTGTGACGGTAGATCATCGCGGCGCATCATGGGCCGTCGCGTTGGCACAGGTAGAACATACCCAGGCAGGCGCCTGTTGGGCCGGATGAGTGCGGGCTAGGGCCGCTGATATGGATAGGTATTTTAAAATGACATCGAGGTTCTTAAAACCATTGTCTTTAAAAGTCTAACGTTTGATAGATAGATAGATCCAACTTCTAAATTAAGCGACTGCAAATTTTGAAAAAAAATATATAATGTAGATCTCAACAAATACTTTCAACGAAAATTGGTTTGGATGGGATCGAACAAGTAGTTTTTAAGATAAATCACATTTTCAACAACCGCAAACATAACTATGTTCTTTATACAAACACTATGAAAAACAAAGTTTTCTTTGCTGTCAAAAAAATAGTTTGGTATTTTAGCTAAGTGGAAGTAAGTGGATTCCCTAATTCAGTTAAAGTTGGCATGGAACCCTCAGTGCGCGAGTCCGACTCGCACTTGGCGGTTGTTTTGTCATTTCCCATAGCAATCTGCAAGCGAGCCCTAAACCTACCCTATGTTCGGATTCTTACCGCATCACACCCAATTGTGCAAGTGTGCGATTCAATTTTTTGTGTGTTTGTCATTGCACACTGCACACATGAGGACGCACGCGTAATTAATGCAATTACGCTGCTGTTGAGTTTGCTATTTACTCCCGCCGGAACGTTAAGGGTTAATTTTTACTTGAAGCTGCTCTTAAAACTGTCATTTGTTGCCTACGAATAAAGTACTGGCTTGTAATGGAAACATTTTGTTTGGACATTGTAATAAAATTTCAAATTATTTTTATTCACTTGCAATAATGAAAATAAATTGTCATCCAATAAAAATATCGGCATTATGACTAGGTCAATGATATTCCTTCATCAAAGGACGAGCTAAATGCCAATATGATTTTAAGAAAAGTTTGCTAACACTGCAAATATTATGATGAGTAGTGACCAAATATCATAACGATTATGTTAATAATTTTATTTGTTGTATTTATAGTGTTTTGTCACGACACCAACTGAATATCTTAAATTGCACTTGTAAAAAGCAACTGACAGACAAGGAATCGAACCCTGTGTCTTACGCTATCCGGGCGCATGTCTATACCACTCGGACGCCGACAAATTGGCAAGCGTGTTGAAATTCTTGAAATTAACTAAAGCGTTAACTGCATACTTTGGTTGGTCAGTGCACAGAACAAGCACTCAGTTATGTCGTGAAGTGTACTTCCGTATCCTAATTCAGTACAGTTTAGTTCCACACAAGTACACAGTACTGTCTAGAGAAACTGCCCTGAGGTCCGACTCTCAAAGGCTGGTTTCGCGTCTGCGTTTCAACCAGGTGAGCAGCTCCAGATTCAATTAAATGTATATTTATCATTTAGTTAAAGGTTTAAAACAATTGTAAAAACAAGGTTTTCTTTATGTAATGCGATTGAATGAAAGATATTTAGTTAAACGTGTGCTCACTCAGTTCTCACAAGCGGTCAGCCATATCTTCATACTGAAATAAGTTGGTCGAGTCATTCAGTGTTCTTTTTTTTGTTACAGCTCTATTTAATAGGAGGCTCTGAAATAACAGGTTTCAGATCGTCAAGTTTCGTATTAAAACATTTACTATTAATTTATTGTGCTCACTCCATCCACACGCTATTGAATCTCTATGAACTAACTATAGATTTGCATTCCATCATTTACATTGTATGAATTGGCTAGGAATAGGACTATTCAGCATAAAAACTAACCACTTTTACTGTGCGTTTATGAGTAAAACGGATGCCTGGTGCTCACTCCGTCCGCCATCGCTAAATACTTAAATCTTTTGTGCTAAGTTAACTTACAAGAAAGAGTGAACATATGATTTTTTTTGTACAAAAATATTATAAAATATTCCGAAGTACCCAGTTTGATATTTCTTTTTACTTTTAGAGTTAAACAAAGTTTCATAATTTGTATGAAGTACATGGAATAGGGTGTCTACACGTGATAAAATAGCAGGACTTGGCTGATTTAACTTCACGTGTTCACGCTAGCTGCGTGTCAACCTCGCTTACTTGCCTGAAGGAAAAGGTTTTGTTCTTAATAGGTACTTTGTTTGGGTTTAGTTTAAATTTTGAGGTTTTGTGTACTGAATTTAAAATGAATATATCTGACCGGTCACATTTGTCAGAAACCATACATAACCGGTCAAATACGGTCAATATCAATCAATTTGACCGTATGTGATGAACCGTAAATATAATTTCCTGACTTAGTTTTCGCAAGAAAAACACATTTTGTGTCGTTGTGAGCTCATTCAGAGTTTTGATTACTTATTAAGACTTTTTATTGTTTTTTGTAAATATGGTTGAAATCAGATGTAAAGAACGGTGTTTCACGGACCTGCGCAAAAGTCACGTGACCTACAGAATTCGACCAATCGCGTACGCACAACCGAAAAAGTAATAAAATATTACTGAATCAAAATTAATTACCATTTATGATAGTTAATGACCATTTTTGACTATTTAATAGTCATTTTCAACACTAGCTCTATAGCCGAATGGTAAAATACGGACATTAGGAAAGTACTAGAACAGAAAATAAGTTAAGAATTAGATCGTGTGTGACACTGACTGCCATTTGAGTTTTAACTGACAAGTGATTTTCGGTCAATGTGCGTGGTTTTTATCGGTTATGGCTAAACGAAGGAAGATACGCCGTTAGATTTTTAGGTATGTTGGAGATCCTTTTTTTTAATTGGAATTACAAAATAAATGTTAATTTCTTGCGGGACTTTGTGAAATAAGGAAAATAAACATGTGGGGAACATATGTCCTTAGCCCGTTGGAGCTAAGCGTTTTGTGGGAACTATAAGTCTTTGCCTGTTTATGTCAACATTAAATAACTTTATTTTTAATACTAGGTATTTTTCCTGACATTTCTATGTATTGCATACTTATAAAACTTCGGCAAAATAACATCCTTAT
Organism: Pyrausta purpuralis; assembly: GCA_963924145.1. Classification (NCBI taxonomy): domain Eukaryota; kingdom Metazoa; phylum Arthropoda; class Insecta; order Lepidoptera; family Crambidae; genus Pyrausta; species Pyrausta purpuralis. The sequence goes on along the minus strand of OZ001648.1, from coordinate 9,066,968 downwards.
ATATTTAACGTAATTTAAATTAATTTACAAGAATTACATGTAGCGACAAAAAAAGGAAATCCTTACCCAGGCAAAGGGATTATTTCCCACATTTATTTTTCAGGGTTATTAGTATTTTTTCTGGACTCTGTTGATGAGGAATGAAACAAGGCATTATCAAAAACCAAAACCTATATGCAACTCTTAATTTCTACCAGCACTTTTTTCGTGTGGTACTTCGATTGCAAGTTTAACTTATTTACCTAAAAATCAAATCAAGAATGTAGATACATGTAAAAAACTATCGCACGACCAAAAACTAAAAATATAGAAATCGTGACTCTGACAAATTTAAAAATATTTTTTTCTTTGACAAAGAAAATTCGATGGGTGAACTTTTTCGTATACGAAGTGCGCGAAAATGGGTTAAGGATTAAACCGTCTCATTTTTCTGTCTTACTTTATGTCCTCTTATTATTGTCACGTGGAGACACCCTATTATATGTCATTTAAACCAAAAATTTAGTTTTGTATATCTATAAAAGTAAAAAGTAATATTAAACTGTGTACCGCCGAATATTTTATAGTATTTTTGCACAAAAAAAACATATGTTCACTATTTCTTTTAAGTTAACTTAGCACAAAAGATTTAAGTATTTAGCGATGGCGGACGGAGTGAGCACCAGGCATCCGTTTTACTCATGAACGCACAGTAAAAGTGGTTTGTTTTTATGCTGAATAGTCCTATTCCTAGCCAATTCATACAATGTAAACGATGGAATGCGAATCTATAGTTGGTTCATAGAGATACAATAGCGTGTGGATGGAGTGAGCACAATAAATTATTAGTAAATGTTTTAATACGAAACTTGACGATCTGAAATAACAGGATCCTATTAAATAGAGCTATAACAAAAAAAAGAACACTGAATGACTCGACCAACTTATTTCAGTATGAAGATATGGCTGACCGCTTGTGAGAACTGAGTGAGCACACGTTTAACTAAATATCTTTCATTCAATCGCATTACAAAAAGAAAAACTTGTTTTTACAATTGTTTTAAACCTTTAACTAAATGATAAATATACATTTAATTGAATCTGGAGTTGCATCGGATGCGAAACCAGTCTGCGTTTCCACCAGGTGGTGGAAACGCAGACTGGTTTCGCATCCGATGAGATTTACTAGAGCGTATTTTTTAAGTATGATAAACTATCGAATAAGTACGAAATGGCCTTAAGAGTAGGCCTAATTTACTATCTACTATTACTTTATCTATCCTTTTCAAAAATATGCAAGAAATAAGGATAACAGTTTTATAATAAAATACCCTCTGAGATAAAAAGTGTGAACTCATTTAATACATTTAAATTTAAACTACGTCAACATATTATCAATACGTATTATTAATAACTTAATAAATGTGTTAAGTGGGTGTGTATAATATTGTGTAATGATGTTACAACGGACGACGGCACGGAATTCGTAATAAGTATAAGTACTTAATGTTCTCATGTAAGTGACACAATGTCTTTTTGAGAATAAAAATTTCTATAAACCTATAACATCCTTAAGAAGGGTTGACGTCGTTGAGGAGACAAAGTCAAACTCTCATAAATCAGTCACGGTGTTTATTGTCCACTTAATACTAAGTTGCGTAGATATCAAAATAATAGTATGAACAGATTGAACATGAAATACTTATTGCAAAACGATACATTGGTATTTTGTGGTATCAGCAAAACTGATTGTAAGCAATAGACATTTCTATGGTCATCCAACGATAAACGCTACAAAAGTACTGTTTAGTAGGTACTTAGTGAAATTTAATGTTGGAGTGTTGGGATTATACTTGATTTCGTGGTGCGAGGTTAACAAACTTAAGTAGTAATAATGTCAAATTTGCCATACAAATTGTATTAAATTGTAACCTATGCTGTCCTTGTTGACTTTTTGGAAGTTAGATATAGAGGAACAATTGTTGTCATTTTTTTAAAATACTATGCTCAATTAACCAATCACATGTTTTCAGCTTTAGCTTAAGCTTTTTAGCTTTAGCTTTGTTTTAAAACAAAAAAGTAATAATAAGGATTTATTTTACTTTAGAAAGATTTGCTGAACAAACATAGATTTGGTTCTCGGTTTGATGGATGCCAGAAATACACCTGGGGCCCTATTTTAGGATCACTTGCATCGCTTTGGCGTGTGATATTCAATGAATAAAATCTAATTTGGAATAAAAATCAGTTGAATTCCACACAGAAAGGATTCGAAAAAAGATAGCTCAATTTTATGAGTACTATATTTAAAGTAATTTACGTTGATTTTTTTCGTCTTCGAACGAAAATCACAAACAAATAAATAAATATTGGACACCAATGACATACATTGCTCTGATCCCAAACTGAGTAGCCATTGCACTTGTGTTATGGAAATCAGACACAACGGTGGTACCACAACACCCGAGATAATGTAGAAAATTTTGATTTCTATATTGGCCCGACCAGGAATCGAACCCGGGACCTCGGAGCGGCGACGCCTTGAAACCCACCGTGCTTAGCCACAACACAACGGAGGTTGACTACACACGCCATATCCAAGCGAGTGATTCAAAAAAAGGAGCCGTGGCAGGAAATTCGTGATGTGTTAGTAAACTATTTATCGAATCTATCGGATTAGGAACTAACTTAGGCGTCGAAATTCCCGAGCAAAGTCTCTGAGTGTGCTTTCAACTTGAGGCTAGGAAGGCTGTACAGTGACCGCTCGACCTTTAGAATTTAATGCTTACTACTGAATGTATAATTCACTAAGACAGGCCGAGCTATAAATTAGAAGATTAAAGCACCTGGAAGGCTTGCCCCTTTCGGCCACAAAGTAACCCAGGATCATTTTAGATTTGAAAGATTTTACATAAGAAATGAACAGAATCCCTTAGAACTGATTTACTGCACGATATATTAAAGGCCAGTCTCACCATCGACATACTTGTCGATTGCTAGTAATAACTATTACTAGCCATTGAATAATTTCAATAAGGAACGTCATTTTGTCATGAAGAAATAATAATAGTCCCCATAGACTTCGACTACGGTGGCGTGTCACAAGACATATTATAGTACACAAGTGATGGTACAAACAATGTGCAACCTCTATCCCTTTCACTGTCATAGCCCGATAGGACAGCAATTAGACACGACCGGAGTGAGATCAGGCGCAGGAAACAACGACTTTACGTGCTTTCCTAAGCACGGGGCTAATTAAGTGCTGCATTCGGTTTGGTGTTGCTTCATACTAATCAGAAAACTTGACACTAATATCATTTTTTAGTACACTTATTATCGATTAGTGTACTAAATATCAGTTATGTATGTGTTTAATTACCTAACACTGTGTCTTAGAAGGTTCACCTTTCATTAACTCCACCTTTGTACACAATGATTTGTGTGACAGCAAATAAAACTTGATTTTTATAATGTTTGTATGAAGAACAAAGTTATGTTTGAGGTTGTTGAAAATGTGCTATATATATTATCTTAAAAACTACTAATTCTATCTCGTTCAAACTAATTTTCGTTGAAAGTGTTTGTTACGATCTACGTCTTAATTTTATTCAAAATTTACACTCGCTTTGTTTAAAAGTTAGTGAGGGGGACAGGGACGATTTGGGGGCCGTTTGTATGGGAATCGTAAAGTGGTTAACAGGATACATCTACATACCAAGTTTCAACTACGTCATGCTAATAGTTTCATAATAAAGTGGCTGTTACATACGGACTACCAGACAGACTTGACAGTTTTTCGCCATTCGGCTACGGAACTCTAAAAAGGTACATTATAATATAAGTAACTAATACAAGTTTTCGTTGAAGAAACAATTCAATTATTTCAACGAAAACTTGATGAACTTTACAACAAGGCTTGCTGCATCAGAATAAATATACCTTGGATTATTCGTGTCATTTTACGGGCAGAGGTGAGTCATAAATAAAAGGATTATAAAGCGACGTCTACGTAGGTATCACTTTTTCTAAGAAAGAAGAGTTTTCTGTTTCGGTGAAGAGATCAAGATAAAAAACACTAAAAAGCTGTTGTTTTTATACAGGGTGACTTTTTTATCAGTACCGATATTTTGTGTAAAGACTCCACTGCTGAATATGAACAACTTTTGCTATGGGGGCAATAGCGAAATCGAGAAAAAAAAATCAGCTGTTCCATACAAAAGTTCCATTGGCGCGCGGTCAAAATGTATGGAACAGCTGATTTTTTTTTCTCGATTTCGCTATTGCCCCCATAGTAAAAGTTGTTCATATTCGTCAGTGGAGTCTTTACACAAAATATCGGTACTGATAAAAAAGTCACCCTGTATTTTTTACGGCATAAGCTTTGCAGTGAAGACTTACGATTTTTGTGCCCCAGTCACTGAGAGCCTACAGACCAAAATTACTCTACTCCAATATACTGCTTTAAGGATCACAACACCTCAAGGCTAAATCCGTGGTCCCCGAAAGTGGGTTAAGCTGGCGCCTTCCATTACTACAGCTTTTGGATTTAACACTCTCCCTTTAATAAGCCTTTGAACAATTTGTAGGCAATATTACTAGGTTCATGACACTGAGTAAGTAAAATTAACTAAAACTAAAAAAGTAAACTCTGACTTCAAAACCAAAATGCACTAAAAAGTCTTAAATAAACTCTTGACCCTTTAAAGGAAAATAATCTATTTTAGGGAAACGATTTCTTTTTAGAGTCGGTGCTCTGATAGTTGATGGTCAAAGCGATTGCACGGACTCTAAAAAGAAAGAAATTGTTTGCCTAAAATGGCTTTCCTTCCCTTCAAGGGTCTAGAGGTTATTTAAGACTTGTTGGTGCATTTTGGTTTTGAAATCGGTATTTACGTTTTTATTAAAGTTGATTTCATTTCTTCTTTTTTAGTGAAGTTAAACCTAATGAATCTGTTCTTTATTTTTAGAAGCTACAAATTACCTATCATAAGTTCTCTTATTATAATTACTAAGCTCCTAAGCGTTAAGGAGTCTACCATCAGCTCAGCTCCACAGGATGTTGACTATCAGACGTCACAATTCGTCGACAATCGCAAAAATGGGACGATCTAGAAGGTGTATTCGCTAGGAACGCAAAAAAAAGTCGAATCGGTTGACAAATGACTGAAATATGAGGTAACATAGAATAAAAAAGATACTGTCCAATTGATAACCTTTTTTTTGAAGTCGGTTAAAAGGCCTACTTAGGATCGTGAAATTCAAATTTATGTATGGTTTTTTTTTGATAAACAATAACGATTACTGCATTATCCGGCTTTAAAATAAAAGAGATAGTAACGGCCTGTTTTACAATGTCCTAATAAGTTCTGGTTAATGTTATCTTCTGTCTATTACTTCTTGCGAACTACGTCCCATATTTAAAAAAATACATTGGTTATTAGTCGATGATGAAACTTGCCCCGTATAAAATCAAACGTTGAGTAAATCTAAAAAAACAGCCCTTAATTGATTTACCTAGCTCAGATTTAAGCTCACTGTATCTCTATTACCAATAGCTCTTGAGATGGTTAGTTCTGTAGTCTTTTACACCCACACATTTTACTAGACCAATATGTAGCCCAGAGATAGTTTAACTTTACAACTTTGGGGTTTAGCTTTATCCAAAGGGCTTGCCAAATGAGCAGCTGGTCAAATATTACTTCTGAATTAATTTAACATGCGATAAGCAACATTAAGATAACACCTCACGGTTGAATCGTTTCGTGCTATTTTGTCATAGTTAGGGCCGCATAATAATATTTTTGTTGCTCTGCTCACGATTTAATAGCCAAGAATTTTTAATTAAATTGTTTATATGTGTGCTGCTCCGGGGCGGTACCACCTTGAGATTGGTGAATTTAATATGCAAGAGAAAAATGTAGATAATGTGTATATTATTGAACTCAATTAAAAAAAAAATGAATATCTATAGATTCGTTGTAAAATCAAAATCAATGTGGGCCCGCTGGAGAGCATGCTCACCAGCGGGCCCATTAGGATAATTCCGCTACCTAAGGTTTTTTTTTTTATGACACCATAAAATGTATATTAAATGTATAACAATCTACTTTAGTCAATTTCATATTTCGTTTAGTCTATAAATTGTTACGACCACTTTTAAATTTGCCTCCGGAATATTAGAGAAGCGCCTGGTAAAAAGGCATTGGCAAAGTCTTCTTTAGGAGTAAGTGAGTGTAGTGTTTTATCAGAACGTATTGCTGTAATATGCTACTAAGTAAGTTAATGGCATTATTTAACTGTATAGTTTATTTTCATTATTTTCCTGTAATAATTAATTCAACGTGCTGCTCCGGGGCGAGACCACCTTGATTTATTCCGGAGGCAAATTTAAAAGTGCTCGTAACAATTAATATACAAAACTAAATATGATTGACCAAGGTAGATTGTTATACATTTAATATTCATTTTATGGTGTCATAAAAGAAATATGAAAATTCTTAGGTAGCGGAATTATCCTGGTGGGCCCGCTGGTACGAGGGTCAAACTGAAAGTTCTTAGAAAATCAAAAACTGATTACATTAGCCAGTTATTAGTTTTATTATATCTTTTCAAAATATTGTCCATTGACGTCAATACACCGCTGCATGCGATGGAACCACTGGGAAAAGCACTTTGCCCACTCGTCCTTAGGGGTCTCTTCAATGGCATCGCGATACGCAGCCACCGCTTCTTCAGCATTCATAAACCGCTTTCCTTTAAGTTTTTCTTTAATTTTTGGAAATAAATAAAAATCACAAGGCGCGAGGTCGGGGCTATACGGCGGGTGACCCAGTAATTCAACGTTTGATGTCGCCAAATAGTCGATCGTTCGCTTGGCGGTGTGCGACGAGGCGTTGTCGTGGTGAAGGAGGATCCTACTGCGAGGTCGTTTCTCTCGAACTTTTTCCAAGACAAGTGGCAAACAATTGGTAGTGTACCATTCTGCAGAAACTGTTTTTTGATCCTCTAACACAATTGTTGCGAAATGACCTATCCTTCCAAAGAACGAGGCCACCATTTTTTTTCCCGCACTTCGATCTCTCTTCACTTTAGTTGGCAACTCCTCGAAAGGAAACACCCACTGAGCAGATTGTCTTTTGGTTTCAGGATCATAACAGTAAATCCAGCTTTCGTCACCTGTTAGTATGTCGAACACAGCATTTGAGTCACCTCCGTTAAATCTTTCAATCATTTTACGGCACCAATCCACACGATGGAGTTTTTGAGCCTTAGTCAAATTATGAGGTATCCACCGGGCGCAAAGCTTCCTGACCGCTAAATGTTCGTGGAGGATTTTGTGCACTTGACTCATACCGATGCCTAAGCTTGTCCGAATCTGCTGATAGGTCACTCTTTTGTCAGTCTCTATCATACGCCGCACAACACGGATGTTATTTTCAGTCGTCGCCGTAGAAGGCCGTCCCTCACGTACATCATCAGTGAGATTAGTGCGACCACGTTTAAACTCATTAAACCAGTTGTAAACAGTCGCACGAGATGGGGCTTCATCGTGAAAGGCCAATCGTAGTCTATCATAACTTTCTTGTTGACTTAAATGACATCGAAAGTCATAAAAAATCATTGCACGAAAATTTTCTCGTGTTAAATTCATGTTGACGTGACACAGACAATTTTCAATTTGCCGCCAAATCGTAAAACAAATGACAAATGAATGAAATATATACTCAGTAATATTGGCAAAGAGTTCTATTTTCAAATTTTAGAATATTTTTTTTATTATATTGTTTATAAGTGGCCAGTTCTAAGAACTTTCAGTTTGACCCTCGTAAGTATGCTCTCCAGCGGGCCCACGTTGATTTTGATTTTACATCGAATCTATAGATGTACATTTTTTTAATTGAGTTTACAATTATATACACATTACCTACATTATTTCTTGCATATTAAATTCACCAATCTCAAGGTGGTCCCGCCCCGGAGCAGCCCGTTGATTCAATTATAACAGGAAAAAGAATAAAAATAAACCATACAGTTAAATAACGTCATTAACTAACTAAACAGCATATCACGCCAATACGTCCCGATAGAAAACTACACTCACTTACTCCTAAAGAAGACTTTGCCAATGTCTTTTTACCAGGCGTTTCTTTAATATTCCGGAGACAAATTTAAAAGCGGTCGTAACAATTAATAGACTAAACTAAATATGAAATTGACTATAGTAGATTGTTATACATTTAATATACATTTTATGGTGTGATAAAAGAAATTTAAAAATCCTTAGGTAGCGGAATTATCCTGGTGGGCCCGCTGGTGAGCATGCTTTCCAGCGGGCCCACATTGATTTTGATTTCACAACGAATCTATAGATATACATTTTTTTTATTGAGTCTACAGTTATATACACATTATTTACATTTTTTTCTTGCATATTAAATTCGCCAATCTCAAGTTGGTCCCACCTCGGAGCAGCACACGTTTATATAATTTTAATTATACAGGGTGTACCAGGGTGTATAAAGGTGCAGTGAAAATTTAGGATAGCATAGTAACACCTTCAAACACTAATCTGTGATTGGTATTTTACTAAAGTATATTGCTCTTTGTATTACACCTTGTATAGTCTCGGTTTATTTCTATTTCTATTTATATTTCTATTTGTATTTTTATTTCAATAAATTTTGAGTTTTGATTATTTGTCGTAATTTTGACACTAATATAATTCTTTAGCTTGACTGAGGTCTTTAAGCGTCTTCAAGCGTGCAATGGGCGCAGTGATTGATTTACACGTAGCAGTTTGGTCGATAACGATCTTAGTTGTGGCACTGTAATATCTATTAATTATGGTCCGAGATATAGATGATAAAGAATGATTAATTATTTATTATTTTATTTAGGAAACAGTCATCAGTTTAGTTTTACGGCGAATGAAAACATCCGTCTCAAATCTATACAAATCTAAACTTATTAATACCTAAAAATAATTTGTCCTGAACGACTGACTAACTGACGGATCAACGCTCAGCATAAACTGCTGATTGTAGAGACTTGAAACTTGGAGGGTGTATTTTTTGCATGTCGTAGGGATCCGATAAGAAAGGATTTTTCGAAATTCTGACCCTAATGGGGTGAAAAAGGGCACCAAGTTTTTATGAGACAACATGATTGCTTAATCCAATTAACTTCAAATTTTGCATAAACATTTTGTAGCAGAATTGACGAAAGTCCTTGTTTTGTATTTTATTGTAGTAAATATTTTAACGGGGTTAAAGAGGGTAGTAAGTTATTTCGGGATGATTTCTGCAAAACTGTTATCGACACTTCGTAGTGACTTATTTCATTTTTTGACTATGGTAGGTCGTGTTTGGGAAGACATGTTTTGACATAATATGTTTGTTATTAAATGATGTTTGATGCTGACGTTGTTCTGGAGAAGCAGGAGTCTGTATTTATTCCGGATTCTTATTTCACTATGAAAATATATTAATAAAATTGAGAGAAACTGCTTCTCGCAAGGCCTATTGTATAATGAGCATTTATGATATGATCCAGATTAAATGGACACAATATCATGGTAAGTGATTCCAGCACTAGAAAAAAAATACGATAGGTATATGTATACAACGTATATATATCTCGCAAGCATGAGACTAGAATGGCGCCACGATATTGCCCTCGGAGTGTCACAACACGATGAAGCCTGGCTGGACTATCTAAAGCAAACAAGGCATCAACGCAAAGCTGCTTCTCTCCTTGACACACGCTTCACCTGCGACAACTGTGGCAAGAAATGTCGTGCTGCAATTTGACTCCATAGTCACTGGAGACGATGCAGACTCCAGATCAGACCTTCACGAGAAGCACCTGAAATGGAAATAGACTAGTGTCAGATAAAATTCCCAAGAGCGCTAGGCTTACGAATAAATGTTATTGGATGTCCATTTTGATATTTAATAAAATACAGTAAAGGACAATAAAGGAAACCAATAAAGGATTTACCCTTCAATAGATTTAAGAGTGCCCTTTACAGTTGTTTAACTGAACACTGCTTTTATACAGTCAATGAGTATTTAAATTTTTAATAGATGACTAATTTGCATTTTGATTTATTTGAATTAAATTAGTTGATATGTGATTTTAATATACTTGACATATGATAATATTGATTAACCTGACATACCATGATTTTAAAATGTACTTGACTTGAATAATATATAATAATTAAATTGTACTCTCATTTTTGTTAATAAAAGGATTATTTTCTTCTGTTCGGTATTTTTTGTTATTAAAATAAACGTATTGATCATCACGAGCGTTTTGTTCTGATAAAATTGCCCTATACATCATTTGAATTTAATATAATACAAATATATGACGACCCGTCTGGTGTAGTGGTCGAGAAATCGCCTACTACGCAGCGGGTGCGGGTTCGATCCCCGCACAATACAAACATTTGTGTGCATGAACATGTCTGTTTGTATTGGTCTGGGTGTTTTCTATGTATATCATGTATGTATTTACAAAAAAAAAGTATTTAAGTATTATACCCGTTGTCTGGCACCCATAACACAAGCTTTGAGTAGCTTACTTTGGGGCTAGATGGCGATGTGAGGGAATGTCCAAAGGATATTTATGTTTAAATGATATTTATATTAGAAATATCACAGTTTTGAAATAACTCCGCAGTAAAATATTGCTCACAGATTAAGGACAACACGCGTTTGCGCTAGCCGCTATGGTTTCTGGCTTCTAACTTCCAATAACAATATGTGTTTTGCGTTGAAGCATTTTACGCAAAAATACGCGGGCGACGCCGCGGGGGACGGCTAGTCTACACTTATATTAAAAATCTAATAAGTTAGTTTGTTTGAGCGCACAAATTTCAGGAAATACTGTAATTTAAAAAATAATAATTAGAAAGCTTATTTATCGAGGAAGGTTTCATGTTATAAAACTCACGCTGCGACGGGAGGGGAAGAAGCAAACTCAAAACGCGCGAATGCAGTCGCGGGGGACAACTAGTGATTGATAGAATGAGTGTGTAAAATTAAAAATGCAACTGCAAATATTGTTAGGTAAGGGAGTCGTTGCGTGTGTTTTATTCCATAAAATGGTCCTGAGGTGAGATGAACGATGGCAAATCAACAGTTATCGACAGTAAAGATACAATAGAAGATAACTGCAAAAGCAAGGCTTTCGAGAATAATCACAGCTGCTAAAAATACTTGTTAGCTTTTCAATTTGATAATCGGAATTGGCAGTTTCTAGCTAATAAATCCATCGAGTCCCGACTGCGTATTTAAAATTAATTTTTCAACACAAAAGCGACGCTTTTTCGCTTTATTGAACTATTCATAACGTTTAGCGAATAAATTGCAATAAGCGTGATTTATTTTTCAATTCCCAAGTAAAAGAAATTAAACTCCCTAAATGTATTAGATTATTAAACTATTGCTCAGATTAAAAAAAAATACACTCCTTATACATTATGTTTTTTTTTTATAATTATGCTAGTTGCTCTCCAAGGAAATTACTGAACTTTTGTGAAAACCACATGATTACAATCTAATGATTTAAAATGTTTTAAATAAAAATCTGACGATTTAATGTGAACTGTACCGAACTTCATACATTATAACGTAAACTGAAATGACGAAACACTGAGTGAGCGAAGTGAATCATCCTTCGTGCTAAGTTGGCATGTAATACCAAAAAAGCATAAATGCTAAACCTTGTCGAGCTGGTTTACAATAATTCGACAGATTTTAATCTAACAAATTTAAAACCGTTAGATTATAACCTCGTGAAACGTACATAACATACAGAGTATTTTGTTAAACAACACATAATATGGAGTTTTTCCAAGTGCATTTTATATTATTAAACTCGGTTTGGTCTTTGTTGCTCCTTGTAAACATTTCTCAGGAGTTGGCAGCCTCATTTCATTTGAAGCCGTTGAGTTTGGCAGCACACAAAGGCTTGTGGAATGCATACGGCATTCCAAAGACTGGTGGTGGATTTAGTTTCTGGAAATACTGAGTAGGTATGTCGTTAGTTTTCAGATTCTTACCATACATAATGAAATTGTCTCTTGTCTCTCTCAGTTATATTAGGTATTCAATGCATTTTTTTTTTCACCTTAAAAAACAAACATACATTCACACATTCAATTTAGCAGAAGATTTTTATTATTGTTTTTTGCTACTTAAATACGTACTGTTTTTAAAGTAAGCTTACAAACATAATAATGTATTACATTGTTGTTGTTCATTAATGTTGCACATTTTTATGACAAATACTAGCGGTCCCCGTGGCTTCACCCGCGTAACGTAAATGATGGAACTAAAAAAATATCATTATGAATTATATACCTAGTCTTGTCATAGATATTGTCACAAAGAAAAATGTTTTTTTTAATGCAACTAATATTTATTACTCTTACAGTGTGTTAGTTTTAAACATAAATATAACAATTTAAAATATAAAAAGCTTATTTGAAGTGGTCTCCATTGGCTGCAATACAGTCCTTTAAACGTTGAGGGCAGTTATCAATAGAAGCACGCGCTCTTCTATGGGAAAATTCTTCACTGCCAATCGTATGGATTGTTTTAGGGACTCCAAATTAGCAAGCCGTACTCTCTAAAACTGACCATAAATCATAATCCAGCGGATTAAGATCGGGACTAGACGACGGCCAGTCTTCAGCTCTAATGAAGTCCGAAAAATTCGCTTCTAACCATGACTAACCAAGACCGAGCTTTATGACCCGGAACCCGAGTCTTGTTGGAAAGACCATGCTTGGTTATTGAACATGGTGTTGTTAAGGAGTTTAAATACCTTCTCAAGGATGGTATCTTGATACACTTGTGCCAATGTTTCGATACCTTTTTCACAAAAATATTGCTCAGTCACTCCTTCATAGCTAACACCTTCATACCAAACCATCACTAAAGTCGGACAGGATTTCTGCGAATTCTTTCCCTTACTGCTTTGACCACCTTTTTCGTACGAACACTACGTGGACGGCCAGATCTTTTTCTGTCACAAACAGAGGAGGTCTCATTGTACCTATTGATAGCCCGGTACACAAACATTTGACTAATGCCAAGCGATTGGAGATTTTTAAAAATTGCATTCGGCTCTCTTTATCACCCCACTCCATTTTAATATCGCAAAATATTATAAAATGTATTGGCGCCAAAATTAGAAAACACAATGAGCAATTGTATAAAAAAGACAGATTTCAAATTCAAATGTAATATCTTTCTAAATTTAAACGTAACAGTATTTATGACCAGACTGTGTATATATATAGCCTTTGTGTTATTCTGATGTATGAACTATATTATTGCAAATTTTATCAAAATCCATTTACTTCCTCACTTACAAGCTTTCGCTTTTATAATATTAGTGTGATTTTCTGTTCAAGGGGTCCTCGCTATTGGTTAATACCGGAACCTCCATTACAAAATATGTTAATAAACAAATGGTCCAATATGATTTTTAACAGTGATATTTTGCAAAGTGCGATAATATTGGTAGTAGGTCGCGAAAGAAACAAAAAAAAGGGTTGAAAATACATTTCTCACGGAACCATCAAAAATCCAATCCCGTAAATCAGCTAACAAAATTATAAGCTTTCTCAATACCAGTGCCGAAACGATTAATGTGGAAAGTTAAAGCGAAAAAGTTATATAGTTTTGACATGATGGAATACCTCCAAACAGCTTTACAAGACACTTCTGAAGTATTACAAGGAAACATTATTAAATCGTGCCCGGGTCGTTTCCGAGGGGATAAAAGACTCATTAGAACGGATGTAATGCGAATTTTCATTAAGTAACCGTATGGTTGCCGTCGTTTTATGACTGAATTTATGAGGGATGAAGTATCATCAATAATTCCGTACATAATGCGACGACCTTGTGAAGATCGCAGGAGCAAACTGGATGCAGACCGCTAATTATCCGTCGTTGTGGAAAGGCCTATGTTCAGCAGTGGACGTCCTGTAGCTGATAAAGATGATGATGTCATCAAATTGTGCGGGCAAAACGATCGATCATCCATACACTCGTGTCATAATATCGTTTTAATTAATTTATTCGTTTCGTAATTAACATATTAACGTTAATTCGCCGTAATTAAGACGAGAAGACACTCTTGCGCAGTTTCCCGAACGCTGCCTAGTCGAGTTGGATTTGTCGATTGACCTCTTTCTCAAAGTTGGACCTACATAATTGGATTACTTGTCCAAGGTAGACGTATTCGTCCACAACTTCGAGAGTTGAGTTCCCAACTGGTGCTGGAGTGGGTACAACACGGGAACTTGACTTAGTTTTTGTCTTTTCCAGTTCATTTTAAGACCTAATTGTTGAGATACTTGGTCAAGGTGTTTGAGCATAGTGCTAAGGACGTCCAGCGTCTTTTCCACAACGAGTATATCATTGGTAAATTGGAGGTGCATTATGTATTCGCCATTGACGCCGATGCCGAATCCGTCCCATTCCAGGAGCTTGAAGGCGTCTTCCAATGCCGCTGTAAACAGTTTGGTGATATTCTTCTGGTATAAAAGTATTATACTATTTATATTTCTTCCAAAAGTGGTAACATTGTAAACATCAAATACACTCTTCATATGTTACATAGGCATTATTCGAATTGTTTATAATGTCAGTATTCATAATATAAGGTCAACCAAGTTATTTTAGATATAATATATGTATGCAAATTTAGTCTCACTTGTGGACACTTAAAGACTAATACTACCGGTATATACACTACTATATATAGACTCATTTGTACAAAGATTTAAATTATCTTACCATGAATTTTTAATTTTTATTAATAACAAACAAGAAAAAAATAAACTAAGACATGTAACATAAAAAAATAACTTAGTATCTACCTATTCAAAAACGAAACCATTTCCTTGCGGCAAGGAGGCTATGATGCTGGCTGCGTTGCCGCGTTGGATAGCTATGCTGATCCTTTGAGCTAGGAACCAGCCAGCTTTATTATTGGCTGTTAAAGAATTTAATTTTGGCGCAATTTTACTAAACAGCAATTTAGCAGGCAATTTCACATATAGGGGTTCCAAGGCGGAGGCCCACACACACCCGGAAAGACTCACTATCGAAAAGAGTGCCTAAATTTTTCGACGGTAAAGCATGAAGCCAATGACCAGAATCTTTGCAGGAAACTGCCAAGAGCCTTGCGCGACCACTGTCACTGACGGAATTTTGAAGTAAATAATTGAAGGTCTCTCTTGCAAGAGGGACATCCCAAAGTTTTTGCTGGTGACGTTCCTTTGGGATGTTTTCTCTAGGACAGAGGCCTTGCCAAAACTCCTCCGCCTCTCTCACCTCAGAAAGTTGGCGAGGATGTTCGAAGATTTTTCCGGCTAAAACGGAAGTGCTATGCAAAGAGGAGAGAAAAGCGGGGAGGGCTATACTAGAAATTAGGCGAATTCCGATACCACCAAAACGAATAGGAAGCGAAGCCTGAGCCCAAGAAATGTAAATTTTTTTTTTTCTAAACTATTTTTAAGGGTGGTGTCAAATAGTTTTGAATGAACTATACATTATGTACTTATATAAAAGGAAGTACCTAATTGAAACAGCGAGAATATCACATTTACATATAAAATCCCAGAACATTTATTTGAGACTGTTTTGTGTGCTTAAATTTTATATTAATTGCTTTTCTCAGCATTGAAAGCGAAGAAAAGATACTGAGAGAACTATTTATGTGAAATAGCGTTTAATGTAAATGTTTTGTCAATTTAATAAGAAATACTCAATCATACATTAAACTAAAACCGAAAAAAATAATTGACAAACCTATGCGGTGTACACTACGTAGTACGGTAGCTCAATTGGTAGAGCGTTTGGCCCGGTTAGCCAGAAAGTGCTGCTTTAAGTCCCGCCCGTGCGCAAATTTTTGGTTTCTTATTTCATCTTTAAGAATATAAAGGCAGCGTGTTTGCCACGGGAATAAATTGTCTTAGTCTTGAGCCAGCTGAAATCTCTCGCTACACTCAGGATATTCTGTTACCTCACTCGCTGGAGCGAGAGTCAAGATTACATTTCTTTCTTTTCGCTCATGACTTAAGATGACACCCGTACCGTAAGACATTACTTTATTTCCTTAGTAAATAATCTACTATTACATTATATCTCACTTACCACAACTAAGGCTTGAAACCGGTTCAAGATTTACCGGTATTATAACGGTTAAACCGGTTTTATCGTAAAATTCCGTTCCGGAGCGGAACCAAATAAGAGCGATACTGTGAACCTCAATAAACCGATTAATTCGTAGCCGCTTGTGACGAATGTAGCGCGACTTGTTTTTAGACCGAATATTCTTCAAAAGATGTCAAACTAATTATCAGATTCAAAAACAAACGTCAGATGCGCTCACCGCTTGCAGATCTTAACGAAGTTCAGAGTGGTTGTCCTGCCTGAACGAAAAGTAGAACCGGTTAATGCAAAATACCCATATTTTTCCAAACCGGTTTAAAGGAACATAAACTTTTTCAAAAAGTTCCACCAGTATTTTCGTCAAACCGGTTAAAAAAAAAAACGGTTTCCTAGCCCTGACCACAACCAATGGAAACGGCCACAGCTAATTGGGCAGTCGTTACATCGCAAAAAGAGTACGCTAACAAAAGATTGGAACGTGGAAATTGGAGTAAAATCCGCATTCAGTCCAATCCGATACATTTTATTTTGCTATTAAGCGCAGCCATTGGAAGGATTTTTTTCTAGGTAACTTTGTCAAAGGAGCAAAAGATTCACTCGCTTATAGGTATTTGAGGTTCCATGTCACATATATTGAATCAAGTGTGTGTAACGCGTATTCTTACTTACTTAAT
This sequence comes from Pyrausta purpuralis, assembly GCA_963924145.1. Lineage (NCBI taxonomy): Eukaryota > Metazoa > Arthropoda > Insecta > Lepidoptera > Crambidae > Pyrausta > Pyrausta purpuralis. Next base: position 9,050,110 of record OZ001648.1, on the reverse strand, counting down.
GCTATTCTTTTAATGAAATAATTATAGACTCTCATCTATAATGACAAGCCAAACAACCTACGCTGCCAAGAAACGCCTACATAGTAAGAACGAAAAGAAAACACAAAGTGAGTATGCTTGAGGAGTCAGACAATGTAGTTAGCGTTAATAGTGTGGACATCTCGTATAAACACAGCCCTCATTTTGTTTGTACCTTTTAAGAAAGATGGATGAGTCCGATCCATCAGACGGTCCCACTCCATCCAGTTTTTCGTTGCCAGATTAATAAATGTCACAGAATTGAACGAGATAAGGTTGTTGACTTCTTCATGTTGTATCGGAAGAAAAGTGAGCGCAATTTATCTTTAACATTTCAATTGGCATTCAACGAAAGCTGTGCCGTTTATTTTTCAAATGAAAACGGCGAGTAAACATTTGTATGGAGAGACGATTGATTGAGGTATTTACTTTATTTTTTTCATCTCTCCAGTTTGGAAAATTGAACTTTCATGTGTAGATAGATGGGTGGAAAATGGCTTTTCTATCCCTAGGATGTAAAGTAAATTACTTTTAATTACTACGATCAGACATGGAGTCATAGATAATTGAGTCCCATCATATCAATAAAAAAAGAGCCTTCCATAATTTTTTGCTTAGTTTTACATTAAAAAAAATATTTATTATGATCGGTGACAAAAAAATTACATCTGGTCTAATTTTTACAAATAAAAAACCAATAATGGAAAAATTTTGGTGCCCGCCAGATAAGGTGTCATCTTTTTTATTGTTTTTGACTTTGACAATTTTTACACACACATATTGTCACATATACATATTTTTATTTTTTTTATTATATCGCCGTAAAGTATTGCCTTGCAATGTGAAAAAAGTGTATATTTCTGATACCAAAATTTTTAACTCATATCATTTATGTACGAAAATATGCTCCGATGATTCCAATTAATTAAGGATACTTATACTGTCCTCAGTCAAAAGCACGGTCTTAAATTTCCGCAAAGAACTGGCTCATACGAGCTATCCTATTATTTTACCACTGCCTTATTAACTCTTGTTTGGTCTTTGGGTCAAAATAATGAACCCAGGTTTCATCTCATATAACTCTTTTATAAATAACTTTGTCGGTATTGATAACACATGACTGCAATTGTTGATTGTTATACAAGGGGAGAAAGTGACCCATTACACTCGAGAAGTTCTTGGCGCTCGAACGAAGTGAGAGCGCTAATAATTCGAGAGTGAAATGGGTGCTTTCACCCGAGTTATAAATACTATTTTTCATTTCGACTGTGAGGAAAAATAAATAAATTTATATAAATATTATGTTGTTTGGCGAGAGATGAAACCTCAAGTTTTTACATCACATATCAGTTTGTTTACTATCGTTATACATAAAACACAAGATTTCAAGGACGGTAAAGGCACGGAAGATAACAGAGTACTACATAAAACGCGGACGATATCAAATATTTCAAATCATTGCTAAAAATCTGTCTAACAACGGGGTTATTTTTTGACCTGTCTAAGGCGTACGATTTTGTATCTCACAATATACTAATAAACAAACTAAAAAGCCTTGGAATAAGAGGTGTTGTACTCCAATGGATAGAATCGTATTTGACCAATAGAATGCAGTATGTCGCAATTAACAGACTCGTCAAAAATGAAATACTTACGTACTGGTCTGAGCACCGTGTTATTCAAAAAGGGGTTCCTCAAGGAAGCATACTGGGGCCGATATTATTCTTACTTTACATCAATAATATAACCGACGTAACTAATCATTAAACTATTCTATACGCCGATGACATTTCCATTATTGTGACTACTAAAAAAAACTGTAAACTCAATACATAATCACGAAATGGAAATTAATAGATAACTTAGTTGATAAAGTAATAGAATGGCTAGAACATAATAATTTGACAATTAATCTACAAAAATCTTACTTTATTCAATTTAATAGATCGAAACATGACAAATATAAGTTTAAATTAAATATAGAGAAAATTCAGCAGGTACAGCACATAAAGTTCTTAGGTGTTACAATTGACGAGGATTTATATTGGAAACTGCATATAAATAATACATGTAATAGAATTAATAGATTTGTGTATGCTCTTTATCAAGTACAAAAAGTAACAAACAAACAAACGGCCATAATGTCTTATCGTGCCTACGTGGAATCAGTATTGCGATACGGTTTGTTGATGTGGGGCAACAGTACAGACTGGAAAAGAACATTCATAGCACAAAAAAAGTGCATCAGAGCGATCTGTGGAATCAAGCCAGACGTGTCTTGCAAACCATTTAACAAATGTCTTGGTTTATTGCCACAACCATCACTTTATATTTTGGGAATTGGCAATTTTGTAAAAAACAATCTGAAATTATTTAGGAAAGCTAGCGACTGCATAAATTCTAGACAGCGTAGGAATCAACATAAACTTGTTTTAAGTGTCAATCCAAAATCTCGCAAATACAAAAACAGTTGTTTGGCCATGTGTGTAAAAATCTTCAATAAGATTCCAAATGAATTTAAACAACTTAGCAGTAATCAGTACAAAAAGAAATTGTATGAATGGCTCAGTATTAATAGTTTTTATAGTGTTAAGGAATTTTTTGAACACAGACATGACATTGACATTTTATAGAATTGAGTTGACATTTGTAATTAATTGACATCCTACTGACATTTTTTATTTCATCTTTATATTGATTTTATTAATATTAATTTATAATTCACAATTTATTTATTGTAAAATGAATGTTACAAATGAATTTAATTTGCATGTCATAATTTATTGGCTGAATATGAGATTCTTTGTGAAAAATTTAACATCTTTGTATACCATGTTTAATGCAAATAAATATTTCTTTCTTTCTGTCTTTCTTTAAATATCGATCGATTTTTCTCACAGACAATAATAATAGTAGAAGAACGCAACTTTTGCGAAAACTACCACAGATTATGTCAAATTCCAGGTTCAATTTTGCTTCATGAGATAGCGCTATGAATGAAACCTAAAGGTGGGAGTGAGTAAGAAGATTAATGAACAACAAAAATAGCGGCAAATCGCCTCTGCCTGTATAATCTATGCAATAATCGACCAAACTAAAAACAAAATGTGACAATTTAAAATGAAAAAAAAAGTGACACTGTATGGCGGGCAACCGAAATATATTTGTAGATTTTAAATTAGAAATTAGACCAATTGTAAATTTTTCAAATTAGTGACCATAATAAACACGCTTTTAATGTTTAGCTAATCTTAAAACTATGAAAAGCTTGTTTATTTTAATAATATATTGTGACTCAATTATCTTAAGCTCTATGTCTGATCGTAGCAATTAAAACTAAATTACTTTCCACCCTAGGGATGGAAAAGCTATTTTCCACCCGTTTATCTTCACATGAAAGTTAAATTTTCCGAACAGAAGAATGAAAACAATATATCAAGTGCGCCTGTTTATTTGCGGCATCGGTAGGTATTCACGGAATCAATTTTACGGTTACTTTCATGATATGAAATTAGTAATAAATTATGTAATTTAGGGTAAGAGTAGAAAGGTTTGAGTATCAGCTACAGATATATGTATATATTTCCAATAATGATTTAGTGTAATTGTGTGAAGAGGCTCGAAAAGCTGACCGGTGCAGTATGGAACAAAGTGACACCATTTATAATTCGAAAACGGTTAGACCAATTTATATGTTATTTACTTTATTAGATTCGTTCTTATTTCGCATGGCAAAATAATTAATAAAATATTCTTTTTTCTTTTTGATTCCTATGATTAAAAAAATACTAATATAAATCTTAGACCAAGAAAAAAATATTATTGATCGGTAGTATCGACTGTTTTAATCAATACATTTTAAATTCAGGCGTACAAATTGCAAATAATGTTGAAGAACATTCAGTTAAAACTAAATAGCAATCCAATTACTTCAGTTAAGCTTTCTTCAAGCTATCTTCACTGCTGACCGTTTATTCAGGAAACTTTTAGATTGGTTCTTAACGATGCTTGTTCATTACAGCAGTTATGGCAAGACGTAACTTTTTACGTACATAAGTGGGTAACTAAGTTAGGTAAGTACTAACATAATTATATTGTGGTTAGTTAATAGTTTCTCTACAGGGTGTAACATAATGCTGTGGGTAGGGAACAGACTTGAATCTTTGGTTACTACCTAAAATTGATTTTCATGTTATTAAGAAGTTCTCGAATTTCTGGAAACACACAAAAAAGCTGAGTCCCAGGCCAAGTGCTCCAGCGAGTGTTGATGGGGTGACTGAACCCTCTCTAATAGCAAATATGTGTAAGGATCATTTTAGAGTGCTCCCTTCTGACAGTTTCTCTGTGTCTATGTCTAACGATGAGCCAGGTAGTGAGCGATGTTCTGGGAGGAAAGTGGTTGTGATTCAGGCCAAGGACATACGATCGGTCTTGAAAGCAATGACTAGGGGTAAATCACCCGGACACGATCACCTAATCCTAGAGCACTTGCAATATGCTGGCTTCCTAGCACACCCGGTAAATGCACTTACCGGTTGTGCTAGGAATGTTTTCCTCTCTGTGTTTGAGTCACAGCTACTTGCCTGACAGTATGCTTAAGACTATAGTAGTTCCTATTGTCAAAAATAAAACTTGTAATATTAGTGACAGGTCCAACTATACACCTATTTCTCTGGCGACTATTGTGGCGAGGGTGCTGGACAGGCTGCTTGAGCGACAGTTAGGTGAGTGCGTCAAACTCAATGATGCGCAGTTTGGGTTCAGACCTGGTCTCTCCACCGAAACTGCTATACTGTGCCTCAAGCAGACTGTGCACTACTACGCTGCAAGGGAGACGCCAGTCTATGCATTGTTTTTGGACCTGTCAAAAGCTTTCGACCTGGTTCAATATGAGATCCTATGGAACAAACTAGCTAACCACACAGTCCTTCCTTACGAATACATCTCTATATTGAAATATTGGTACTCACACCAGGAAAATTATGTTAAATGGTCTGGTGCACTTTCTGATATGTACAGGTTGGAGTGTGGTGTTAGGCAGGGTGGCGCTAGCTCTCCGACGCTATTCAGCCTGTACATGAACGGGCTGATTGAGGAGCTCAGCAGTGCTGGAGTAGGCTTTTCTGTTGATGGTACTTTTGTCAACAACATTAGTTATGCTGACGACATAGTGCTGCTGAGCCCATCAATCAGTGCCTTGAATAGGCTGATTGGCGTCTGTGAGAGTTATGCGCTGGCCCATGGTCTAAGGTACAACTGCGCTAAAAGCGAGTTGCTTGTCTTTAAGGCGAAAAACAAGACCTATAAAGTAACGACAGTAAAACTCGATGGTAAACCTTTAAGACAGGTACAGAGCTTTAAATACCTTGGACACTGAATGACTGAGTCATTAAAGGATGACTTAGATATAGAGAGGGAGCGTAGGGCGCTGTGCGTTAGGGCGAATATGCTGTCCCGCAGGTTCTCACGTTGCACTAAAGAAGTAAAGCGTACGCTTTTTACAGCATATTGTAACTCAATCTACACGTGTAGCCTGTGGACAAATTACACCCAACGAGCGTATAGCGCCCTGCGCACTCAATATAATAACGCATTCAGGGGACTGATGGGACTGCCGCGTCACTGCAGTGCATCGGGGATGCTAGCTGCAGCCGTGGTAGACAGTCTCTCGGCTATCGTTAGGAAACGCATTGCGTCCCTGGTGCGGCGGGTACGGGGCAGCTCCAACAGCCTCTTGATGGTGGTCGCGGCGAGGTTGGACACGGACAGTGTCATTATGCGACACTGGACCCAGTTTCAACTCGCCAAAGACACCAAAATTAATTATAATCCCTATTTACTAACATAGTTTTTAAGAGTTTTTTTTACTAACACTTATGGACATGTTTCCGAAATAAACACATTTTATTTTTATTTATTTATTTATTATATTTCTTCAATAATAGATTGTTATACACGGGGAGAAAATGACCCATTCACTTCGAGATGTTTCTGGCGCTCGAACAGACTGAGAGTGCCAATAATTCGAGAGTGAAATGGGTGCTGTAACTATAGTTTCAATGTACTAATGCACTCTGATTATGAAACTAATATTAAACTTACTTTTTAATGTAAGGTGTTCTGGGGTAACTGTTTACAGAAACCGAAATAGTACAATTACAGGTCATTCTTCGAATTTATAATTTACGTGCTTTCATCTTGAAGATCTTCAAGCACAAATTCATTGTTTAGATTTCAAAAGAAGATCGTTAATACTATAGAGGAAAGTTGAATTTTTCGAACAGGAGTGATGAAAAATAATATTTCAATACTTAATTCGCTCTAAGCGATAAAATTCACCGTTGTTAAAATGTTTCTTTTGTAGAAATAAGAAATTCAGACGATAAATATAATAAATCGCTAGTTATTTATTCAAAATGATAATAATTCATTATGTTTTTTACGAAGGCTGCGGATCGCTTTAACATATCAAAGCCTTATTGATGACACAAAACGCAGTGGAGCTCAGAATTAATGAAGTAGTCGCCTTTTCGGTTTCACACATTAATTGATCAATGTGCGGATTTTCCCACAGTTCTCTGTTTCTCTTTGCCAATTTGGAGCTATTACATAACTTGATTTCATTTGAATTGCATTGCTCAAAACGCCAAGTTTTTATTCTGGCCATCCTAAACACGGATTGCAATCGCTTGCAAGGTAAGTATGTAATACGCCAGCCGTTTTCAGTCAGGAAGCCTTGAATAGCTTATAAGATGCTATATTTGGGAATTGAGTGTCTGTTTGAGAAGTTTGTGTTCTACCTTTGAAAGCGTTTTCTTTTAATGTTCGAATGATTTTTTTACAATATTTTGTCACCTATAATGTTGTATTATTCACAAAATTTAGATGGGTGTAAAATATTGAGGAAGGGAAGAAGCCTCTTATTTTGACTTCATAATTTTATATTTCAACACTTCACCAGTGCTATTCAAATTTGCTCAAAACCCAGTGAATACACTTGGGGATATGGTTTTGCTGTTAGTATGTTTCAACTTCTATTTTCAATTCAACGTCCTAAGGGAGCTACCCTTTCTACTGTGAGTGGTCATCTTTTGGTATAGCTGATATAGCTCTTGGAAAAACTGCTTCATTTTTACGACTGTCTTCATTGCAAAGTATATTATGTGCTCAAGACTGAAGAGCTATATATGTTACTAGAGTATATGTTACTAGAGATATTGCACAATATGCATTATTCTATTTGACCATGGATTGAAACACGTTTTTTGATATTCAATCCAATCCGACAGTAAGCATTTACATGTAGTTCGACTTACCGAAGATTTAATTTTAATGTACCTAACGTACGTGTACATAATGATATTTAATTTAAAACTCCTATTTTCTAAAAAAATATATATAAGAGAGACATAACTCTCCTATTTTATAAACATTAAAAAACGTTTTACATTTAAAAACAATATATTTTGACATTGTTTGTTTTTCTTCCTGCCATCAAATAGTGGGGGAATATTGGGAAAGTAAACTTGCCAACACAAGTACTGCACAAACACAGCGGAACATAGCGCATTTGGAGTGTCATTAAATTTGTTTACCCGGGCTGCCGTCTGTTATTCGATATTGAACCGTTCTTGGAATGTTTGTGATTGTTATCGTTATGGAATGCACGTAAAAGTCTAATGGTTCAACCATTATATTTCGGGTTATTAGTTAACATATTTCTTGTGTTTCAGTTGCTATGTACTAAAAATAAGCCGACCCGTGTGCGTCACTGGGGCAAAAACGTTGTGATTTTGAGTGCAGTTTATCGTAAGAAGTAGTTTATAAAAGTTGATTCACTTATTGTTAAGTTTATTGGCCTGTTTCTGTTTTTTTAAGTGAGATTGGTGTAAGTAACTGGTAACTTAATAAGACGCATCATTAGATTGTACATAAGTCAGGGCATTAGGCAGAAGGCGCCAAAAATGGCGATATAGAGAACTAAAGTTATTTTAAAGTGTGCAAAAAGTTGAATTTAAAAACCAAAACAATAACACAAGTATACATATTAAGCTCATCATCAGAACGTCATACATCATCATCATACTATATCATATAAAATTTAAGTCGCCTTGGAAAAACTGACCAATACTCTTAAAATAACACATTTGCCCTCTACTTCCAAATGAATTTATTTATCTCAAGTAGAGGGCAAACGCATTATATTGAGCTTCTTGGTCAGGTTTTTGAATTTTTTTTTTATTTAATGATTTTTAGTTATCACAAAAACTACTAAACCGATTTTGATGGAACTTACACTGGAACTTAAGTAGAAATATACCTAATCGAACTAAAACATACTTATTGCTTTCGAGAAATCGGTGGACACGCAAACATACATACACTTACGAAATTTGGCACACGTATTTGGAAGCATTTATATATGTGTATAGATCAAAATACCCAAAAATTATCAAACTCCAACAATATCACATAATAATATACACATTGAATTGATTGCCTTCTTATATTTTTGAAATCGGTAAAAATAAACACACCATTTAATTCATCTTGTAAAGGTCAACCGCGTGGTCTAGCTAGATAGGTGATCTTTTAAAGCTATGGCTAAGAAATCCATCATAAGCATTTGGACATTTCAGCACTTCTATCCGTAGCTGTTAAAACCTAGCAGGAGTTGTAAGCAGTAAGGGAATTATTCCAAGGCCCGAACAAGTTGGATGCAGTCTATTATCAGTTTGCTGTTAAATGGGACGACTCTCAGCTTAGAACTACGGACTCCAGGCGATAGCTCAGTCTGAGTGTTCTCTGTACTATGCTGTCGAGTTTGAACTGGGACATATCAAATACATAAGTATTATAGTTTTGACATTGAGTTTGTGAAGTGAGCAAATTTTTACAATGCCCAATTTTCTTGTATAAATTCATGGTAGTTTATCTATTGATAAGAAAACCAGGTAGATGTTGTAAAAATTACAATAATTTAAAATGAGGTATGTCATGGTTACACCTTGTTGTAGACTTGATGTTATAATACATTTTACGGGAGCAAAAGACATTGCGCGTTATTTTTATTTTTAATAAATTATTGTTACGATATTTAACTTAAATAATTTTATTACATTTTTAAATTTTAACATCACGTTCAAACACGTTCGAGTTATAGAACCAACCCTTTGATAGTAAAACGTACAGGAATGAAAGAGCAATTTCGTATTGTTATCTATAATCTATTCTGACACCTGTATAAAATTTGGATTGAATATCATAATATTAGATTGGTTTGATCAGAATATATTTTTATTACGAAAGATCCCGTAAAATGTTTATTGTTTACGGCGTACTTGTTTTTGGTAAGGCTTTTGAAATATGACTTAGCGGGTTATAGTCCGGTCAAATTAGACAAACAAGGTTACAAAAATTCCCACCTAGCTGAAAATTGGTAGGATTGTTTAAAACGCCATCATAAATGAAATGTAGAAAGTCCCCATCGATCCGATACCTGGAAAAAAGTTACTCGGGGTCAAATGTCACAAAAACGGGTTTTTCGCGATTTTCAGCAAAACGGTAAGTTTTATCATAAAATTAGCCAGGCATAAATTGTAGAGCAGATAAATATCTACAAAAAATGTCAATATACTTTTCTTCCTAAGAGCCACCGTTTTTGACATATAACGATCCAAAAAGTTGAAACTATTGAATAATAAAAGATATTGGCAACGGTTGAAAATGATAAAAGTGATAAAAGCGGTGTAAGTTAAAAAAAAATAGGGATATTTATCCATCTGACTCATAATTCTCTAATACTTTTGCTTCTTCTTCTCCTTGTTCTTCTTCTTCATCCTCGCTGCAAGTAAATTGCTCCAATAATGACGAATCGCATGTCTCCTCGTTAACATCAAATGAATCCTAAATTGTTGGTGATTCAACATTGGAGCACGACCGGTCTTGACAATTAGTACATGCTACAGAACAAAACAGGTCAACTTTTTGCAACCACATTTAGCACTACATCTCTTTTTACAGTTGCAAAAATTGTATTTAACAGTTTTTCCGGCTCAGGTGGGAGTAAAATTTGAACTGGTTCTAATGTATTGTCGAACAACTTCCAACCCCACTCTTTTGGGTCTAGCTGATAACCAAGCCAAACTTGAACTTGGTAATATACCCGAAAAAGATGTTGATGAGCAGCCGCTGAGGTTGGAAGAAGACAAGCTAACTGCACTTGTTTTTTATTTCGGGTATTTTTAACGAAACATGCATATCGAAACTTATCTAGGCACGTAGTTTTTTTAAGGAGCTCCATACATAGAGAAAAGACACCAAATTCCGTTGGTGATAACTTCTTCTTGAGTTACCCGACATTCTCATAATTATAATCTATACTAATATTATAAAGCTGAAGAGTTTGTTTGTTTGTTTGTTTGTTTGTTTGTTTGTTTGTTTGTTTGAACGCGCTAATCTCAGAAACTACTGGCCCGATTTGAAAAATCTTTTTTACGTTGAATAGTCCATTTATCGAGGAAGGCTTTAGGCTATATAACATAAAGATACGACTCATAAGACCACAGCAGCAATGAAAAATGTTGCGAAAACGGGAGAAAGATATTCCTTTTGAGAGCTTCCGCTGCGTACGCTGCGGAAACCGCTTAAGTTACACAAAAATCATGTACGACAGGATTATTCAACATTAAGAGTTCTATAATAAAGTTCGCGTCAGCATATGTCTATCTTTTATGGTTGACTTACTACAACCTTTTTTATGTTAATAAATTTGTAAAAAAATAATGCATTATTTTTAAAGGTGTATGATACACGCAGTTATTTATTCTTATCAAAACAAATACATTTATCATCAGGAGCATTTCATTGAAAACAAAGTTGCCCTGTATATCATATGATTTCAATAAATATCTTAGGAGCTATCACAGCTTTAACATAACTCCGCACCAAATAATGTTCGCAGCTTAAGTACAACGTGCGCTTGAACGTGCGCTTGCGCTAATATATTATAAAGCTGAACAGTTTGTTTGTTTGAACGCGCTTATCTCAGGAACTGCTGGACCGATTTGAAAAAATATTTTTGTGTTGAAAGAGAAAGGCTTTACGATATAAAACATCACACTGCGACGGGAGGGGAGGGAGCAAACTCAAAACGCGCGGACGAAGTCGCGGGGGACCGCTAGTATTTTATATGTGTAAGATACACTGACCGATAGAATAATATTTTTACGTGTATTACAGCTTCAGCGATGTATATACGTGGTGTACTTATACATATTATGACGATTACAACTTTTTCAACTTTTTGGATCGTTATATGTCAAAAACGGTGGCTCTTAGGAAGAAAAGTAAATAGACATTTTTTGTAGATATTTATCTGCTCTACAATTTATGTCTGGCTAATTTTATGATAAAACTTACCGTTTTGCTGAAAATCGCGAAAAACCCGTTTTTGTGACATTTGACCCCGAGTAACGTTTTTTCCAGGTATCGGATCGATGGGGACTTTCTACATTTCATTTATGATGGTGTTTTAAACAATCCTACCAATTTTCAGCTGGGTGGGAATTTTTGTAACCTTACCCCTATTTTTATGTCTAATTTGATCGGACTATTATTCGAGTCACGTCTTGCGATAGGGAAATATGTTGCAGAGGTTCTACTCTGTGTGTATTCATATCCATATATTTGACTCTAGCTGTCTTAGTCACACATGCAAGCTAGACAGTGTGAATAAGCGTGATGGCTAGAGTCGATAATATGTATAATGTATTCTTTTATCTATCAGTGTAGTTGCTTGAGCTGTCCCTTCCTTTGAGAAAGGTAAAGACATTGTTACCATCATAAAGTAGGATAGGATAAGTATTTCGCATTTTGAGATAAACAGCCGCTAGAAATTGTAATGGGAATGATTAATTATGAATTATATTACAGAACCAGACTCGGCGAATTCTAGTTCTGTGCTGTTTTTTGTGATAAGGATACATATAAGATAAGATAACATAACACTTTATTGCACACCAGATATCCACTCGACTGTCCGCGCTGTCAGAGTATGATGTGGGAAAACTGTCCGGCGATATCGCGCGACGGTTGCATGATAAAAATCGCGCGACATGTCGCGCGATAAAAACGATTATATAAAGAGAAGTATAGTTGTGATTACGAAAACAAAAATACTGGTAGATAGGTAATAGTTATAAATATATAAAAAGTTGAAAATATAATATACTTACTATAGTGTAATATATACGAGTACTATACTTAATATATATATACTATACTTAATACATACTTTTCTAGTGGTGGGCACTGTAGTACCACGGACAGTTTACCGTAAAAAAGAAAATGGCACTGTAGTGCCATTGGACTGCAGAGCGGATAGGTTAATAACAAATTCATTTCGAGAAAATGAACAATTTAGGCCGTCTTATCGCTATAATCACTTCTAGACAACCTTTGGGTAAAGATATAGTGGATATTATGTGCATACAAAATCAAGACAAATTATGAAATTAATAATATGTTATATAAAACATACATATATTTTTAATCCAACTCTTGAAACAACAAAAAAAAACAAAGGTCTATGACTTTACTTCATTATCTGAGAATAATGTGGTACAACCACATTCCTTTTTTATACCAGCCAGAAACTATATTCATTAATGTAATGAGTATTCTATGTTTACGTAAATCTTTATTTTAGAATTGAAATAGGCTTACTATATAATTGCTCTTAACTGGTTCCAGCACGCACCGGTGCGTTTTATTGTGTCTCAAGTGTGGCAGCAAATGGGTGAAATAGGCATTTTGAGCTGGTTAGTTTTGTTATAGATGAACCTGCTTGATTAAATTGAACTGATATTATATTTTTTTTATTTTGCTGCTTTTACATATGACTCTTATGAGATACAAGTCTCCAAAATAGTATTATTTTTAAATATATTTCAGGCAAGAATAAAAGTGTTCAAAATAACTTGTCCGCGAGTGATCTCAACTTCAATAGCATTCAGTGTTTCTTCACGACCGAGTAAGTTAGCTTTTAGCTAGATAAAAAATGCACGAAAGCAGTTCATGGATCGGAAGTTCGAAACATGAACTTAATAGGTAAACTTAACCTCCTCTAAAGTAGGAAGTTTACCTAAACTAGAATTATTTGTTTTGCTCATAAGCATTGCTCAACTTATTAGAGCCTACTGATATTATAGGTACATTAAAAATATTTTGGTAGGTAAATAGATTTAGTTTTTATAGATTTTACCAATTTGTATATAGGGTGCAAACGAGCAAAAATTTTAAATATATGCCCGTTAGGTTATCAGTAATCAATTTAAAATGGTTTAAATTCGTATAATGAAAAATAAATTCGCTTTTATTCTTTTACAAAATAAATCGAACCAGCAATGTTTTGCAAGCAAATATGTCCAGTCATAGAACTGAACTTTGTCATTCACTATAACAAGTTGACGATTTTGATTTACCTCGATGAAGGATTATAACTTTGGATCACTATATTTCCGAGTTAAAGCATTTTAGAACACTATGACCAGGGTCAAGGTAACTACGTATACTCTGAAGAATTTATGATTTTAATTTTGGGTCCTATTACTATACGGCTATGGCAACACGCTGCTTATTATTAACTATTGTTTCATTGTTATTGAGCCATCGAACTAGAGATAATTACTGATCAAATAATCTCAACTTTAAAAGGTGAAAGTACGTTTAAAAATTTGATTTTATCCACTTAATTTCGATCATGTACAAAAAAAATGAAGCGTCATTTCAGCTGTCGATATAAAATCAAACACAGCAATTTAAGTGCCGATCTATGAATGGAAACTTATAATACAGTTGAATATATGATGTGGAGAAGCACCTTGCATCTTGTAAGTGTAACACAACACTACGTGTGTTAAATATTGAAATCGACCTGTTGGCTTATGCGCGTCATTGCATGTGGATGTAAAATAGAACGTGACTTGTCTCTAGCAGTTCGGTTTATGCTAAACCGTCTTTTTGTATGTGCTATGCTGACAAGTACAGCGAAAATTATGAGTGTGAAAAACTAGGTACAATGTTTAACCCTTATGACATTGACTACGATGAATATAATTTGATTCGATGCAAAGGATCTTGACCAAAACTCTATAGAAACTTGGCCCACTTTGCGTCTGCATGCATCTTTACAAAATGTTCGGATAAAATGTATAAATATTTGAAAGAATACTGCAAAAAAATATTTTTGAAAAATAATTAGGAGTTTACGAGGAATTCAATGGCAGATAACACATGTTTAGGTTATATTTTGTGATTAAATAATAAATAAATAAATATCCTTTTGGACATTCCCACATATCGCCATCTAGCCCCTTGTGTTATGGGTGCCAGACAACGAATATAATACTTAAATACTTTTTTTTGTAAATACATACATTATATACATAGAAAACATCCAGACCAATACAAACAGACAGGTTCATGCACACAAATGTTTGTATTGTGCGGGGATCGAACCCGCACTCGCTGCGTAGTAGGCGATTTCTCGACCACTACACCAGACGGGTCGTCGGAATTGCAGAGTAAATGCACCTCACCTACATTTATTTTGATACATTTAAAAGGTAATTGTCATATTTACTAAAGTAATTCAATACTTACTTTTATTAGTTACCCTCAAATTTTCAGTGCAATTATAATTCAAACAAGATTTGTGAAATAAAAACTACAAAGACGCAACCCGGGCCCGGCTTTGGTCACTATCATTAATCATTTTTATCAAAATCTGTAAACACGTTCTATATGACCCTTCATCATCATCGATTCATCATCATTATCAGCTAAATGACGTCCACTGCTGAACATAGGCCTCCCCCACGGATCACTAGCGGTCTGCATCCAGTTTGATCCTGCGATCTTTATAAGGTCGTCTGTCCATCTTGTTGGTGGACGTCCTACGCTGCGTCTTTGGTCGAAGGGTCTCCAATCTAGAACTTTCCTGCCCCAACGGCCATCAGTTCTTCGCGCTATATCCCCTACCCATTGCCACTTGAGCTTACTGATTATCAAGGCTGTGTCCGTTACTTTAGTCCTTCTACGTATCTCCTCATTTCTGATTCGATCCCGTAGAGAAACACCCAGCATAGCCCTTTCCATCGCTCGTTGTGTGATTTTGAGCTTCATTATAAGGCCCATAGTAAGAGACCATGTTTCGGATTCGTATGTCATCACTGGTAACACACACTGGTTGAAGACTTTCGTCTTCAGACACTGAGGTAGATGAGACAAGGAGACACTCTCAACGCTGCCCAGCCGAGTTGGATTCGTCGATTGACCTATTTCTCGAAGTTGGACCTACCCAATTGGATCACTTGTCTCAGGTAGACGTACTCGTTGACAACTTCGAGAGTTGAGTTTCCAACGGATAAAGGAGTGGGTACGACAAGGGAATTTGACATAATTTTCGTCTTCTCCATGTTCATTTTAAGACCCACTTGTTGGGATACTCGGTCAAGGTCTTCGAGCATAGTGCCAAAGGTTGTTGTGCCAAAGACGCTAGACGTCTTTTCCACAACAACTGTATCATCGGCAAATCGGAGGTGGAGGAGATTCATTCATTACACATGGTTAATTGCATCCGTCGCAATCCTGTAAGAAATATAGGATGCCCACGGCAGGAATTTCCTAGTGTTAAGCCCACAGTTCGGTGCTCCATTTATTGTTGTTTTCATAACGTGATTTGCATTGTGTAATATCTGATGCATCTTAAGTCTTCTTCTGTTATATGCCACAATAATCTTCCTTTCAATAAAAATATTTGTATTTGACTGTACAATTAGTTTCTAATAATCCGAGGTGCATATACAAACCCAAATCTACTTTATATACGCATCTAAAAGTAGTACATTTCTCCATTCACGTATCCCATTGCGCAGGCAACTTAAGTTGAATATTGATCAACATCCGACAGACTGAATCGGGCCTTTGCCAACCGAATTGAATCCCGATACACCCTGGAACGTCTCCCTGCAATCAACTCGCGATTATCATGCAAATGCTGCGCTCTAAACTAAAACTACTTTTACGATGTATTGTTGAAACTTGTTTCGATGTGGCTTCGTTTCAAGTTGGTTTTCAAATAAGCTAGATATTGCTTCAAAGATTTGAGAAGATGGGTTAGCGACTGCAAAGTAGATTGTAGATGCTACGGATTTTCTCGTAGCTATTATGCTACGATTTGTTCGTAGCCAGTTGTGCTACGATTTTTCGTAGCGTTTGTTTTTTGTACATGTCACTGTAATATTGTTAAAACTGCGTGATTTCAATCTTACGGATTTAAATCCGTGAGATTGTAATCTGTCGGTTTAGCTCGACAAGGTTTAGCATTTATGCTTTTTTTGGTAGTCACATGTCAACCTAACACGAACGATAATTGGGGTGAGCGAAGCGAATCCCCTTCACCTTACGTTTACGTTATAAGTAATGTATGAAGTATTACAGTTCACAATAAAACATCATATTACAATATACGGGGTTTTAAACAGACTGCTAGATTTTAATCACTTCGTGGTTACAATATAACAGTGACATATACTGGGTGTCCCAAAAAGAGCGTGCCTTTTATCTAGTATTAAAATGGAATAAATTTAATGTTAACCAATGAATTTAGCACCTTGCGTACTTTGGAAATTACCTCTAGTATTATGTTGCTAAGCCAGCCACACGGCAGCGCCCAGCGCAGGTATTTCAGCTAATCTATTTATTTACGCGTATTTTGTCTGCGTAATCTAATTGTTTTACATATACCCATGCATTTGTAAATTGATAGAGATTAAATTAATACTATCTGGTCAAAGTTAAAGACAATTATTACTTCTTCTACAATAATTATTGCATGAAGTGCTCTGACATTTGCTTGTTGAATTTCCAGGGAAATATTCTAGCGAAGATAAATCTAGCGTTAGTCCTTACCAATTGATCTACTCGTAACCGCAAGAAACGTCAAATATTATATTCTAAAAACATGAGGGACGGTCATAATTAGTTAATAGAATATGGCGCAACGGAGCCGAAATCAAACCAGCTAGTGAAAAAAAATATGGAAATATTACAACAAAGCACAAAATACATTTTAGATGTAGTTAAGCTACTTTTAGTATAACCTTAAAGATAGTTTTGTAAAGTATGTATGCGTATTTCAACAAGAGACCTGTGGACGCCTACAGACTAGGCAGTCTGGAGAATCATTTTTGACATTTCGCATAGACGATTTCGATTTGCAGATGTTCTGCTGCATCGAATATCCTTTTAACTTACGTAGCTTCTTCTTTATTAAAACTTTAAAAAATATTTGTATTTTTTTAAGATTCATTAAAAAAACTCAATCAATAAACACAAAACGCCAATTTTTTTACAGCGTTTTTTGAGCGCCAGACGGTGGTCTTACAGGAAACTATGTCGAGACTTCTAGACTAGTTATTTAGGTTTGTAAAACTGTCCACCCATATTTCAGATTGAGGCAAATATGAGTATTTAAGCATTGATAACAAAGCTCTGCGCTTCAGCTGAATATTATATTTAGTATAAGGGTACGAGTGTACCCTTTTCACAGTTGCCTATTCAGGACCGGGTTAAAACTGTAAACCTTGAGGTTGTGTGAATTGAGAATTATAATTCAAGCTCATAAATAAAATCCTTTTACATTCCATTCAACCCTCGTATTTCAGGCAAATATATGAGTAAATTATTCATTGGATAATCAATCGCTGGCAAAAACTCATAATGGATCTGTAAAAATACATCGAGTTTGTCCATAGAGCACACATAAAGTGTAAGCTGGCTTATTACAAAAACTTTGTACTATGCTTGGAACCACACTATGGTCTAGCTGACCGAATAAAAAATAATGTCATAACGACAACACGACGACGAAGAATTCATATAGGAGGTATATTTTTAAGTTGTTCATGCAACCTTATTCTTGGTTATAACGTGGCGCTTTTTTATTGGAATGAGGGAGAAAGGGTTGGCATACTCGTTGCCTTCATATGAATCCAACAGGGATTCATAACTAAGTCCCACACGGAATTTAGTTTCACCAACACGATCAAACGGCGTGTAAAGTTCTAGTGTCAGTAAAAAGGAGCAAAAAAGTGTCTACGCCTAGATTGAACGTGCTCGCCTAAAATTGAGTTTTACACAATCGACGCTTGGCAACAGTTTTTTCGTTATTCTGCAAATGCTGCACTATTATCTACGAAGAGCTCCTATTTTTTTGATTTTAGATTTGAACGCCATTTTTTCTTTAAATTCTTGCAATACCTACGCATATGAGTTTCAAGTTGCAAAAACACTGACCAGAATTATCTTATACTAGCGGTCCCCCGCGACTTCGTCCGCGCGTTTTGAGTTTGCTTCCTCCCATCCCGTCGCAGCGTCATGTTTTATACCCTAAAGCCTTTCTCAATAAATAAGCTATCCAACACAGAAATATTTTTTCAAATCGGTCCAGCAGTTCCTGAGATAAGCGCATTCAAACAAACAAACTCTTCAGCTTTATAATATATTAGCGCAAGCGCACGTTGTACTTAAGCTGCGAACATTATTTTGGTGCGGAGTTATGTTAAAACTGTGATAGCTCCTAAGATATTTATTGGAATCAAATGATATAAGGGGCAACTTGGTTTTAAATGAAATGCTCGTGATGATGAATTTATTTATTTTGATAAGAATAAATACCTGTGTGTATAATACACCTCTTAAGATAATGCATTATTTTTTTACAAATTTATGAACATAAAAAAGGTTGTAGTAAGTCAACCATAAAAGATAGACATATGCTGTTGCGGACTTTATTATAGAACTCTTAATGTTGAACAATCCTGTCATACATGGTTTTTGTGTAACTTAAGCGATTTCCGCAGCGTATGCAGCGGAAGCTCTCAAAAGGAATATCTTTCTCCCGTTTTCGCAACATTTTTCATTTCTGCTGTGGTCTTATGAGTCGTATCTTTATGTTATATAGCCTAAAGCCTTCCTCAATAAATGGACTATCCAACGTAAAAAAAAAAATTCAAATTGGGCCAGTAGTTTTTGAGATACAAACAAACTCTTCAGCTTTATAATATTAGTATAGATGTTATGTATATCTGCTTTTTTAAGGGCCTGTTTCTAACAAATAATCTGTACTAATATTATAATGCTGAAGAGTTTGTTTGTTAGAACGCGCTAATCTCAGAAACTACTAGACCAATTCGATAAAGTATTTTTGTGTTGGATAGCTTATTTATCTATAAATCATCGCTGCGACGGGAGGTAATGGAGCAAACTCAAAACGAGCGGACGAAGTCGCGCGGCACCGCTAGTTCAAATATAGAACGTCATATTATATTCGTAATTCGACAGATAAGGCCGATTTGAACTCATTGAGACATAGTGAACCATTTTTGTTCTATATTGAGAGAAAATTCGAAGGTTCTCCCATACTCAATAAAACATGAACGTACCAATGTCAAAGATATATCAAGTCGCATCGAATCACATCTTCGATTTTCAACTGAAATGAAACAGAAGTGGTTCTTGCTGCAACATATACATTTAAGGAATATTACCTAACGTATTGCAAACGTTGGTCACACCATAGCATAGCCCAAGCACGAATTATTTAAAGTTGTCGTAACGTAAGCGAATCAAATTTACTACACGATAACGATAGCAAACCATCGTCTCTCACGATTCTATACGTCAAAGAAAGCCTTTTGCTCGCAAAGCTAGTATAAAAATCATAGCATACGTATAAATTGCAAATTGCACTTGTAAAAAGCAACTTTTGGCTGTGTGACAGACGAGGAATCGAACCCCGTGTCTTACGCAATCCGGGCGTTTGCCTATACCACTCGGCCACCGTCACATTAGCAAGCCTGTTGAATTTTGAAAGCGCTTTCTTTAACGCGTAGGCTACGTGATGTCATCAATGTTGCGAGATTGCTCTCACAATATCCGAAGGAAATATTTTTACAAATATTTGACAATCGGTTAAGATGAACGAAGCCATTATTTTTTTTAATAGTGTTTTGTCACTATACAAACTTAATAATATAAATTGCAAATTGCACTTGTAAAAAGCAACTTTTGTCTGTGTGACAGACGAGGAATCGAACCCCGTGTCTTACGCAATCCGGGCGTATGCCTATACCACTCGGCCACCGTCACATTAGCCAGCCTGTTGAATTTTGCAAGCGCTTTCTTTAACGCGTAGGCTACGCGTGATGTCATCAATGTTGCGAGATTGCTCTCACAATATCCGAAGGAAATATTTTTACAAATATTTGACAATCGGTTAAGATGAACGAAGCCATTTTTTTTTTTAATAGTGTTTTGTCACTATACAAACTTAATAATATAAATTGCAAATTGCACTTGTAAAAAGCAACTTTGGGCTGTGTGACAGACGAGGAATCGAACCCCGTGTCTTACGCAATCCGGGCGTATGCCTATACCACTCGGCCACCGTCACATTAGCAAGCCTGTTGAATTTTGCAAGCGCTTTCTTTAACGCGTAGGCTACGTGATGTCATCAATGTTGCGAGATTGCTCTCACAATATATCATAGCATACGTTTACCACACGAATACATTACGATGTTTCAGGCATCAGACCCTTTACACACTGCGCTGCAGAATCTGGAAATTGTCAAATTATGTATTGAATTTTGGCGACTGCATCGATGCTAAATAAAATCTGTTGCGAAGCGGCGACTGCATCGATGCTAAAAGTCGCAGTGTGTCGCACTAACTAAATTTAGCAGCACTACGACGTCTTGTTGCTGCCAAATTTAGTTTGTTTATTTACGTCCGATAGAGTCGCTCTCACGATTCTCATACAAGTTGCTTATGTTAACGATAGTACGAATAGTTTTACGCAAATTATTTATGCTTACCCTACAGTACTTTTTAAAGTCATCCCATAAATCTTCTCTCGCCTGACGGTGCGTATACTTCAACCATGTTTCACGTATTGCTATCACATAGTGATCTGCAAGTTACGCAATACAATCAAACACATACTTTATCATCGAGTGCACTCTGATATTATGTTTGTTTTTAATATACCGTATATCCCAAAAGGTTTTCCAGTTATTGCGCTATGCAAGATATATAGAAGCATCGATGGTCCCGTCGGGAAGCGCAAGCGAGCAGTTACTGTAACAAACTCCATTAGACGAGAATATGAAAGATATGCTTTGAGAAGGTTCAATACTCTTTCTTATATTTTTGTTATATTAAAATTTAAAATAATAACAATAGGTTGTTAAACCTACGTAGCTGCGGAGAGCTGTGACTTATGATACATACTCTAGATAATTCAGTTAGTTACCGGGACAATTTAGCACATATGGCTTTATGGTGCTCGTCCAAACACAAAAAAATGAGCTTGGACAACTTAATATAGTGTTGGCTGTCTATAAGATATGTTTTCATTAATCTAGCAATACCCACGTCTTGTATCTATGGAATAATAAGATGGAAAATCAAATAAATGCAGCAAATATAACAAAAATATAAGAAAGAGTATTGAACCTTCTCAAAGCATATCTTTCATATACTCGTCTAATGGAGTTTGTTACAGTAACTGCTCGCTTGCGCTTCCCGACGGGACCATCGATGCTTCTATATATCTTGCATAGCGCAATAACTGGAAAACCTTTTGGGATATACGGTATATTAAAAACAAACATAATATCAGAGTGCACTCGATGATAAAGTATGTGTTTGATTGTATTGCGTAACTTGCAGATCACTATGTGATAGCAATACGTGAAACATGGTTGAAGTATACGCACCGTCAGGCGAGAGAAGATTTATGGGATGACTTTAAAAAGTACTGTAGGGTAAGCATAAATAATTTGCGTAAAACTATTCGTACTATCGTTAACATAAGCAACTTGTATGAGAATCGTGAGAGCGACTCTATCGGACGTAAATAAACAAACTAAATTTGGCAGCAACAAGACGTCGTAGTGCTGCTAAATTTAGTTAGTGCGACACACTGCGACTTTTAGCATCGATGCAGTCGCCGCTTCGCAACAGATTTTATTTAGCATCGATGCAGTCGCCAAAATTCAATACATAATTTGACAATTTCCAGATTCTGCAGCGCAGTTAACAAATTAACTCCAGCTCGGTTCTGACACGGGCTGATCGAGCCGACTTGTGCATGAGCTTTGTCAAAAGAAGCACAAAATATTTACGCATTTACAGAATATCTAAGAACGTTGGCTTTTTGCCTGATTTTCAAAAATGGATATCACGATACATAAAAAATGTAACATAACATATGGTCACTGACAATGGGCCTTATAAAAAAGCTCAAAATCACACAACGAGCGATGAAGAGGGCTTTGCTGGGTGTTTCTCGACGGGATCGAATCAAAAATGAGGAGATACGTAGAAGAACCAAGGTAACGGACATAGCCTTGAGAATCAGTAAGCTAAAGTGGCAATGGGCAGGGCACATAGCGCGAAGAACTGATGGCCATTGGGACAGGAAAGTTCTAGATCGGAGACCCTTCGACCAAAGACGCAGCGTAGGACGTCCACCGACGGACGTCTGTACCGATGTACAGACGCCCTTGTAAAGAACGCATGATCAAACTGGATGCAGACCGAGAGTGATCGATCGCTGTGGAAAGCTGTGGGGGAGGCCTATGTTCAGCAGTGGACGTCCCTTGGCTAATAACGATGATGATGATAATGAATACTTTAAATAAGTAAAAACAAATTACTTTGAGTGGTCGCGAAAAAGCTTCGAGAGATTTTTAAAACCTTTCCGTTTCGAAAGTGATCTATCATAAAATGCTTGTACATTTTGCTGTTGGATCTACTCCTTCCAAGTGCGTCCTAAATAAATACTCCCAAGAGTTTTCTGAGAAGCTCATTTCGACTTTTCGCTACAGACAGTGAAGAATCTGTAAAAGTGAAAAATATTGGTAAATAATCCTCAAGTACGACTCAAAATGTTACTTACTCCAAGTACAGATAAACTTTTTTTCTAAAAAAAAACTAGTTATACGTTAATATTTTGCTTCCCAATTTAAGGCCCCTGCACATCAAACGCCACTGAAATAATATCGTACTGTTACGGGGTGGGTCAGGATAAGCTTTTTAAAAAAACACTTTTATTTAAACCCGAATTAATTTAATTAAAAAACCCACGAAAATAATGTTACATTAACAGAGTAACAGAATAACGGCGTTTCAAGCGACGGTCCAATCTCAACTGACTAATCGATTGCCCCGAATAAAAAATGAAAACTGAGGTTTCTATTGCATTGACGTCAATGCAATAGAAATGCAACTTTAGCGAATTTACGCTTATGATATTACTACGTTAATTCCGATATAACAACCCCCCCGTTAAGATCTCTCATCACATCTCAAGAGATGAGAGATTAAGAGTTTAGACCATCATTGATTAGCACGTGTGTAGCTGTAGCACCGGGTATTATTGTTTTTACGTTACACAAAAGAGTAATAATATTTAATAATGGAGAAAGAATAAGTGATTGGACTTATTACCTGGTGCTATTTCTACCAATCTTATTATCTTATAATTACTTATGAACTATCTAGATGGATGCAGATTTGAGTAATGACTCTAATTTGAAATTATAATGTTTCTCCTTAAGGGAGTTGGTGTGCATTTCATCTCCGGTTCAACATCTGAAGATGAGGATGGTGACTCGTTTTCAACATCTCGTATACATTGAGAGTTTCTCACAGATTTTTTGTTATTACACTGGTTAAAGATTTGTATACAACATGAGTTCTGCCTTCTCTTACAAAACATTTTCCTGTTTTTATAAATTATATAAATAAGCAAGATTCCACAAACAAAATAACTAGTTGAAAGATAATGAACTCCAAATTTTTCAAAATGAGAAGGACTTTTGAGGTGGTTTAGTTCTCGTTCGAGACTGTCGAGATGAATGCTGGCTTGCAGTAATGAGTCTAGACTATTAAGATTATCTAATTTGGAAAATGGTAAATTTGTAATAGATTTATTGTGCTTAGTTTTTTCGCAACAGTCGTCAAGTACAATATTAAAATCTGAAATAATATTCGATACATTTCTTTTGATAGTTATACCATCGGGGATAAACTGCAAGGTTTTATAGAATGCTGTACATTCTTTTGGAAGTGTCAAGATACCAGTTCCAAACAAAATTACATCCGAACTTTCAATTTGATTATTACACGTTATGTGACACTTGCTAGGGTCTGATTGAACAAATATCCATCTATTATTACTTAACCTATGAAAAACGTCTACTGATCCATGTAGTAACTTAACATTACAACTATCTGGTAACTTATTAACTACTTCCGTTAAAATAATCGTCTCACACGCGGGACTCGCTATTGTCGAGTAAACGTTCACCAATTTGCAGACGTAACACTTCTCACTGATCACTTTACACTCACTTAGCGTTTTGATCTGTGAGTAAAACATATGATCAACAGTTATCGCTAAATAGTTGGTATTTGGCTCGATAAGTGCAAAAGTGTCTGGTTTCGATATATCATACGGTACAGGTAGCGGTATTATGTTATACAAATTATATGTTTGTGGCAAAACTAATGGGATGCTGACAATAATGATGATTTTATTGAGATGGTAGTAACAGACTAATTCTGATATGTCTATCAGTTCATGGACATTTTGCAAAGTCAATGACACTGGGAGCTCAGAATGCTTTGGCAGGCTATTCCTGTGTTTATCTAATTCGCTATACAGCTGATACGGATTGAGTACTGTCGGGTGCAGAATATTCATTTTCGCAAATAGAATAGCGTTATTAACATCGTCAATATCAAAGGACAAAGTTAAGATTATTGACTGTAATGAATTGAGTAAGGAGTTTATTTGTGTTTTTATTTCTGTTTTATCACTTGACTTTGAAATGCTATCTAAGATATTATGAATTATCTCAATATTTTCCATGAGGTGATGTTGATTTTCGTTAACTTTCGAAATGGAGTTGTTAAAAGATTTTATGGTTGATTTTATTACATGGATATTATCTTTCATGAGATATGCTAATTTATTTTCATCCGACTGTACTTCGTCTATTGCTTGGGAGAATTTAATTGCATCTTTTGAATCTAATGTACCGAAAAAGGTCTTAAGAATTGATCCGCCAAAATCGATTAGACCCCTTTTTACACGTGTTTTGGGCTTATCATCGGAGATCAAATATGATACAGATGAGAATTTATTCACATTGTTAAGGTGTTGATTTTTTAAGGCTGATAGTGAATTACCGCAATCAGATGAAATCTTGGAAGATTTAAAGGAGTTACAAAATGAATTGATTCTCTCAAATAAAAATTCTACTTTATCTAGGTTAGGGCTAATGTGACCTATGTCCATGTATGTTACTATTTTCCAGTCGCTGTTAGTAAACTTAGCATCTAAAAGTCTGTCGTAGTGCAAGCCTGGACTGGATACGATAGTTGTGACATAGTCGCATGTGGCCAACGGCTGTACTGACCTGCAAGAGAACGATATTGTTGAGGTAGGTCGATTGTTTACTAACTAACTATGACGAGGTGTGATCTGCGGCGAGTTTTATCTCGTCATAATGGTGACGTATGTGCTTACGATTAACTAAAACGGTGACGGTATGATTACCGTTCAACTTAACTATCTTAAATGGCCCTTTCCATACGGGAGATAAGGCTTTATTTTGCTTGTGGTGACAACGAATATACACCATGTCGCCAATATTGTATTTAATAGGTTTAGTTCGCGCATCGTAATACGTCTTAGATTTCTCTTTAGACGATTGAATGTTTTCGAGAGCCCTAAGGCGGCAATAATAAAGTCGATGATTGAGAGCGCGAATATAATCAGTATAGGTATTATTATCCAGAGCGTCTATACTACTAGGGATGTATGGTTTATAACCAAATAGTAGTTCTAAGGGTGAAAACCCTGTTGTGCTGTGCACATTAGAATTGTAAGCGATCATCGCACTTGGGATGTAGAGATCCCAAGTATGTTGGTTTTCTCCTATGTATGATCTTAAGTACTCTTTGAGGGTAGAGTGGCTCCGCTCCAGGGCGCCACAGGTTTGGGGGTGATAGGGAGATGCAAATATGTGTTTAATGCCGAATAGTTTTTCTAACTGTGTAAACACTTCTGAACAAAAATTGGTTCCCTGATCAGTTACTATCATTTTAGGGATACCTATGTGTGAAATATAATTAACAAATGATCTAGCTGTTTCCTCTGCGGAACACGTTTGCATCGGATAGGCCTGTGAGTATTTGGTTAAATCATCTTGTAAGGTAAGTATAAATTTATATTTATGTTCATATGTTTCAGGTAGAGGGCCGACGAGATCTAAAAATAACTTTTCATTGGGACGAGTAGCGGTAGAAGTTACTATCATTGGAGCTCGGTTTGTTAATCTTAAAGGTTTGTTAATTTGACAAGACCGGCAGTTCTTAACGTAATCTTCAATGTCTTGTCGCATATTCTTCCACCAGAACTGAGACCTGATCCTATCTAACATACGGGAGATACCGGGATGACCAGCTGAAGGGGAGTCATGATTATCTTTAAGGATTTGCTTGATTTCGTCTGGAGTAGGATATTTAATAGAATTGTGGTAAATATTGACTTTAATTCCAGTATTGTGAAAGAGAAAGGATATGATGTTATAAATTTTAGAAAAGGATAATTTACTGAAAGGATCATTAAAATCCGATATGGCAAATTCCTTTTCTTCCATGTACCAATATTTAATCATGTCTCGATATTCTCGGAGTATGTTAAAAATATCTGTGTACGTCATTTCGTCAAAATGATTTGCTCTCAGAAACAAATGAGTATAGACGTGTTTATCGTTAGAGGTTGAATAGTAAGTGTGTAGTTCGCGTTCTAGCTCGCGAATGTCTGGATTGCTTGTAGACAAGTTTATGATGTCTAAGCAATAGGGGACTGACTCATCAAGGTCTACTGACGTAGGGTATGCGATAAGGCGACATTTGGCCTTGAGTAAGGATTCATTGTGCTCTTGAATTACAGTGTCGTAGGAAGCACCTGTTTGTTTAGATACTTTTAGGTATTGCTCGTATGTCTCAGATAATGAACGTGAGTTGTCTGAGTCATTATTATGAATGGTTTGTGTTGGGTTACATAATAATGAATCTGAATCTAGAGTATTAATAGGGAAACGAGATAGCGCATCGGCGTTGGAATTCAGTTTGCCTTGTTTGTATACTATCTCATAATCGTACTCTTCTAATTTGAGACGCCATCTGATGAGTCGGGATCCGGGATCTTTGACATTGAATAACCATACTAGAGGCCTATGATCAGTAACAATGCGGAATTTGCGACCGTAAAGGTAAGGACGGAAGGTTTTCACTCCAAACAAGATAGCTAGAAGCTCTTTCTCGATTGTGGAGTAATTACCTTCGGCCTTGTTAAGAGTGCGTGATGCGTATGCTATAGGTTTATCTTTACCTATTTCACCCTGGGACAAAATAGCCCCTACTGCATAATTTGAGGCATCAGTTGTTAAAAGGAAAGGTTGGCTAAAATCCGGATATTGCAGAAGAGGGGCAGAAGTTAATTTCTCCTTTAACAGATTGAAAGATTGCTCTTGATCATGGGACCATTGGAAAACAGCATCCTTTTTAAGGAGTGAAGTTAAAGGTTTCGTTAGTTTAGAGAAGTTTTCTATGAAACGTCGATAGTATCCGACTAGTCCTAGGAATGATTTTATGTCCTTTGGGTTTTTGGGAGTTGGAAATTCGGTCACTGCTCTGATCTTTTCAGGATTAGGGGACACACCTTTATCAGTTATGATGTGCCCTAAGTAGGCGACCTCACGTCGTAAGAACTCGCATTTGTCTGGCTGTAATTTGAGGTTGAATTTACGAAGTCTGTCGAAAACAAGGTTGAGTTTATTGATCATAGAACTCAGATCAGGACTATACAGGATACAGTCATCAAGGTACACATAGCAATGAAGTCCTTGAAGGCCAGATAGCACTGTGTTCATCAATTTTTGGAAGGTGGATGGTGCGTTTTTAAGACCAAAAGGCATTCTAGTGAATTCGTAGTGGCCTGACGCATCACCATTGGTGATCACAGTGAAACCTGTCTTTGGGGCGTCTTCGGCCTTGAGTTTTAATTGATGAAACCCCGATGCTAAATCAAGAGTAGTGAAGTATTTGGAGTGTCCTAGTTGATCTAGGATGTCGGTTATTAGAGGAAGAGGGTAAATCTCTGTAACTGTTGCGTCGTTAAGCTTCCGATAGTCTATGACTATCCTCCACTTTTGTTTACCAGATGCATCCAGCTTTTTCGGGACTACCCATACTGGGGCGCTCCAAGGTGAAATTGAGGGACGAATTATTTTTTGGTCGAGCATCTGTTTGATCTGGGTTTCGACTTCGTTTTTGTGACATTCTGGGAATCGGTATGATTTGACATGTATAGGAGCAGCATCTTTTGTATTGATTGAATGCTCGATAGCGTTAGTACATGATAGCGGTTCGCCTTCGAGATGAAATATATCTGTGTATTTAGAACAACAGTCTAAAAGTGCATCTTTTTCCTCATTATTGAGATGTGAAGTTCTTATAAGATCAAGGACTTTTCGGTTCCTATTAACAGATGTATACTGTTGTTGAATATTGTGAGAATGTTCGAGAGGCATTGATGGCTGACTGTCAAAAGGATCTAGATGGACAAAATAATCTCTGATAAGAACTTCAGAGTCTGTAGTGTTAAGAACTGAGATATTTACTCGTTTATTGGGTTTAACTGATACTATGCAGTTTGCTAAGATAACTCCATCTGAGATACTGTGATCGAGAATTAAACCCTCAGTAGTATTTAATAATTCTGATGACGGATTAGATAGTGGGCATTCAATGATTGCCTCTGAACGTGCAGGAATAGTGTAAGCAGGCTGATTAAAATAAAACGGAAGTGAATGGCCTTGAATGATTAGGCAATTTTGGGAGTACTGGATGTCGGCGTCCAGTTCTTTTAGAAGATCGCTCCCCAAAATTCCATCGTATCTAAGGTTAACATTCTCATCAATAGTATGGAATTTAAATGTGAGTTTAGCAGGGTTGAGTGAGTTGTTTGTTTGGCATTGAAGTTCTAACTGTAAAGAGCCTAGGGTTTCGCAAGATGAATCATTATTACTTAAACCCCTTAGAATTATTTTCTCACTTGATAAGGATGGTCTAATATCGAGGTTGGTCAGTTTAAGAATACTGACAGTTGAACCTGTATCTATCAAAAAACAAAGTGGCTTTTGAGCGTATTTAGTCCTTAAGAAGATATGAGGTAAAGATATTTTATTCAGGGACGAATTAACTTCATGTATCGGTGTACTATCAGAGTTTTCTTTTTCGAGGCTCAATGGCTTAGAAATTCCCGAAGGAATTGATTGAGATTTCTCATTAAGGGGAATCGGCGAGTTATCAGATCCCAGAGGGGTCGACCGAAGTTTATTGGAGCTTAGTGACGTAGAGAATCCCATTGGGGTCGACTGAGGTTTATTAGGACTCAGTGACTTAGAAGATCCCAACAGGGTCGACTTAGCTCGATTGTTTGAAAGACCCAGTGACTTGGCAGATCCCTTAGGGGTCGACTGAGTTTGTTCGCTAGAGGGTCTCAGTGACATGGAGGATCCCGAAGGGGTCGACTGAGGTTTATTATTTACGCTAATGCTCAATGACTTATTAGATCCCTGAGGGGTCGATTGAGTTGCGTTTGAACGATTACGATCAATAATAAATGTAGTTTTATTAGGTGTTTTTTTGTTAAAAATAGAATGGCATTCATGCATGTTTCTAAGAAATGGCTTAGTGCCTAAGTTTATCGGAATACGACGGCACTGACTCGTAACCCGACCACCTAGTTTAAATCACAATCGGATTCGCCGTCATATTCACACGGAATTTGATCCGGCGTTGGCGATGATGCCGACGACGGCGGCGGTTCATCATAAGAAACGTGAACCGGCTTGGAATTACTTTGATTTTTAGATTCATTATATTGTCGTTTTCGACATTGTGAAATATCGTGACCTTTAATTTTGCAGTATCTACAGTAAGTTGAGCTCGATATTTGTTGCGAGTTCGAAGGTCGATTTGAAGTTTGAAAAGAAGCACTTTGCTGGCCCATACGTTTATCATTTCGGCAATCAGATTCGGAATGACCTGACCTTCCACAAATTCTACATTTGGGCTTAATATTTGAAGTTTTGGATAAGAGGTTTTGAATTTTCTCCTCTTCTAATGCAATGTTAATAGCGTCATTCAAGTTTTTGGGGCTTCTGCACCTAACATTGTTACTCAGACGCGGATGTAAGCCTAAGCTAAAGGTAAACAGCGCGAGATCTTCGGTCATAGCTATTCGACCTGAAAGATCTTTCTTAAGGGAGTCTGAATTATGAATTTCTGACTGAAGGTCAGTTAAGCAACTTTCTATGCGTAAGGCAAAATCAGCTACCGTCTCGTTGGACTGCTGTTTGCATGATTGAAGATCAAGTAAAAGATGATTATAATGTTTTCTTTCTCCGAAATTTTGTTTGAGGAAACTTTTCAAGGAATCAAAATTGTCAAAAATTTTATTTGAACAGGCTATTTGTGCCTTGCCTTCTAATTTGGCAATAATATATTTAAATAAGATAACCCTTTGGTTAGGTGTCGCCAGGTCCAAGGCATTCTGGCAATTCGTTAAAAAGGCTGTGAGGGTTTCACGCTCACCCTTGTAGGGATTTATAAAGTTGCATAAAACTTGAATCGGAAAAGGTTCTATAGTGAGGACTTCTGTAACAGCGTTCCTTTTGGAATCAGCTGGCTTACTGTCAGTCATTTTGGAGTTTGCTAAGATAATTCACGTAAGAAAATAAACAAGTAAGTTAAGGAAATAGGTTTAGCGATTTATGTTTGTAAAAATTAGGTGAAGTTAGATTTAATATAGTAAGGTAAGTACCGATGATATTACGGACACAATTATGTAGGACTTAAAGAAATAGCGATAACAGTTAATAAAATGTTTCACTTACAGGGTAAACAGGATCGCGAACAAGAAGGACATCATTGGCACCGGGCTACGCAGACTGGACGAACGGCTATCAGGAACAGCGTAGACAGAGACGTGGAGCGGCGCGCTGATGGTGAAAACTGCAGTTACGGGGCCAAGTAACAGACCCACGGAAGCAGCGGCGATCGGGACGTCACTCTCCTGGTGACGATGGCGATGAGGCGGCACGCACTGGGCGGGCGGCAAGAACTGGATAGGGCGGCTCGGACGGCTCGCCTGGATGGTCGTCTTTGGGCGGCCCGTCAGCAGGCTTCGATTGGAAGGCTTACTGTCGTGACGATGACCACAAGGACAGAGTTTGTCGGCGTGCTGCACTGAGCTACACCGGAGTTGGGTTGGCTGGAACTTCTTCAGAGTTTCGTCGCAACGCGCGTTTGAGATACCAGCGAAACGAGACGATTTATTTGCTGGTATCCCACTTCTGACACCACTGTTACGGGGTGGGTCAGGATAAGCTTTTTAAAAAAACACTTTTATTTAAACCCGAATTAATTTAATTAAAAAACCCACGAAAATAATGTTACATTAACAGAGTAACAGAATAACGGCGTTTCAAGCGACGGTCCAATCTCAACTGACTAATCGATTGCCCCGAATAAAAAATGAAAACTGAGGTTTCTATTGCATTGACGTCAATGCAATAGAAATGCAACTTTAGCGAATTTACGCTTATGATATTACTACGTTAATTCCGATATAACAGTACACTACACATTTTAAATCTCTAGGTAATATCTCTCAATGTGCATACATAAGTGTCTTAATAAAGTCATTGAATTGACCTTTCTAGGCTTACACACAGCCTCAGTGCTAGAAAACAGAAACTTCGACAGCTCTGCAAACAGACAACTAGGGATAAACACCTGTTCTTTGGATCAATATTTACTCAGCAATTTATCGGAATACTGGTGTACCCTATGGCTTCGATGCACTTATTAATAATTAATTACATTTAGGCTAATATTGCTTTTAAAATTATATTTAAATATGAGATTAAGGTGAAGACTGGCTATAATGATAGGTAGTCTCGCACGAAAAAAAAAACTTGAAGTTATAGTTAACAAGATTCCATTGGAAGTAATAGAAAAGATCAAAAATCACAAAAGCACCTGTCCACGTATATATCATACAATATATGTAATCATGAAAGAAAATTTTAGCTAATGACTCTTAAAAAGAGCTCACAATAGCCTTGTGCATTATGGTTTACGTAACTACGGAATCCAAATTTAGTCAGTAAATTCAAGAGTCAACTTTGCTTTGTACAATCACTATGAATCTTACCTTATTAGTTCCTGGCTCGTTCTACTGAGTTCTGAATATCAAACTAAAGCAAAGAATTTAATTACTCTTGCAATAACCAAAATGCAAAGTTCCTAGCAAAAACAATTCTGATCGTCTCGAAACAATTTGTCTTCGGGAAGATTACGAAATAATCGGCCTTCAATGGCACAATATTTCAAAGATAAATTAAGAATTTAGTGTTCTGAGACTTAAATTCGATTTAAGCATTGCTGTGGCAATTTTCAGTTATATTTTTTTTAAATTGGCTCTGGTAGAACACATTCTGGCGCTAACACTATGATTTTTTAATAAGGGTATAAGATAACGGTATTATTCAATCTCGTAACCCAACAATTTTTCTCTATCGTGTGCTTATAAATTGGGAAAAGTTGATGGTATTTGTGCAATCATTTCCCTTGAGATAATAATTAATTAACGATCACGGTGGATGAGCGTGCCTTGGAAATATCCATTAAAACGGAGAACCGAGGCAGCCGAGATGTTCACGTAACGCAAACCATCCTTGAGCCAAAATAATTAGTTATCCGGTATCTGCGCTAATATTTCGGATATCGTAAATTCAAGTTAAGTAAAATGGTTTTAATACTTTCCAATAATAAATTTAAATTTTTGTAACAGTACAACTAAACTTAGTGTTCACGAACCAAAAAGTAGGTAGAGCAGCAATTCTTTAATTATTTATACAGTTGTATAATTATAACCCTTAAAAGTGATTATTTTTTATAAAAATAAGAGCTGCAATGAATTGTCTCAATATGTTACGTCTACAAGGAATCTAAACATCTCCTATTAATATTAGTTAAACGTTTTTTCTAAACTTAACTGCATTCATTAACTCATCTTGAACTCAAAGTACTTCAACAACATATTTTTGGTACTGTTTGATGTATTTACCTATTTGTTATTGTAAAGAATGTGATGAAATACTACTCCATCAGAACATTTCACATATAAATGTTTCTTAAGTGAAATCACCAAAGTGTTACACCAACTTCGGAGTTATATAAATCAGCAGTTACAGAAGGACAAGCGAACGGCCATAAATTTCGGATTTCAACTGAGGAATATTTCGAAAACGTTCTTAGATGAATACACGAAAATGTCTGTGCGTCATGTAGTTGCAGTTTAATGTAACTAGAACGTCATCTTTAGAATATTGCCTGATTTTTTATTATATTATTTTTGTAAGGTTTTAGCACTTTTTTGATTCCATTAATTTGTTCTCTTTCGTGTAAAAGTAACTGATTATTCTTCTAAGTAATTAATACCACAATACATTTTAAGTCTCAATTTAAAAAATATTTACGAAGATTGTATAAATTGAAACATAGTGTAATTAGTAAAAGATTGTCTTTGTTATTGAAGTAACTAAAGCATATGTGCATTGTGTATCATGATCTATGTACTTTAATAGTTATTGTGAGTATTTTTATACAATTTCGCTGCAAAGTCCAAAACCGAGAATGTTATGCTCATCAAAAATAACAAGCCAATCTGGGATCCCAAAAAACGAATGACTATCTCCGGGGACACCAAACCTCGCTCAATGCTTATATGGAAGTCAAGGTTCAACGAGGCCATATGTCATAGTGGCCGTCACATTTGCATAGAATATGGCCTGTTATCAGAAGATTGAGCGCCCTGTCGTTTGGCATATGAAGCCGAGGTTGTGACTTCACAACTTCGCCCATTTTGAGGCAACTTCACTTTTGAAACTTGTAGTTTGCTTGTGGGCTGGTACTAACATTTTGTACTTGAAGAAATTAGATTACCTATGTGACTTCTCTCTGCTAGACTTAGTTTTGTGTTTTATGTGACACAATCTAAGCTTGTACAAATTTAATAACTACTTAATTGTGGTAAATGTCTAGGAAATTACTTTGGCTAATGAATACTTAAATAGCGCTTTCTCATACAGTCTTATAATAAACAGCTTTTTTTAATACGTTTCTATTGTAGAAAAAGTATCCTGAACAGTGAAGATAGAAGTTTTTATGAAAGGAATATGTGACGAACTCCTTGCCAATTTTGTTAAGTTTTTATTTATTTGTTATGTCGAATGTCAATGTTCTGTTGCCTGTCTTTGCTTTGCTTTGCTTGGTGTCGTCGATACTACGTGTGTGAAATTAATACATTAGCTATATTTAATAAACTTACGATTTTTTTTCCAATTTCATGCCTATCATCCCATTAGTAGAAATGCATTACGTTTCCATAGATTTCAGAATATTGGTTTTCATACTCATAAGACTTGAAGTCAAATATTGCATTTTTTGTTATATTGCCAATATATATATATATATATTTAATATGTAGTGGCCAGCTAACCCGCTTTCCAAGGTTTTATGTTGCTGAATAAAAAAGAAGCCTCTCTCCAGCATCTCTTGAATAATTCAAGGAAATCAGTCAATGCCACCTAAAAAGTATAGTTTAGACTCAAGATTTTTCTACCGAGAGACATTTTGAAGAATTTATAACAGCCAGGGGTGAAAAGCCTACTTTTAGCTTTTTCTAATTATTTTACCTTGGGAACAGTTAAGATTTGTGAGGCAATTCATAATGATTAGACCTTGTCTTAAGAAACTGAGAAAATTGAGATCTTTTATTGCGCTTTACCTCTAGGATTATAATCCGAGGGTAAATATCTAGATTATGATTATGAAAATAAAAAAAACACACACTGTACTTGAACACAAAAGATAATTATCAGTATCGGTGGTATCTAGCACCAGACACCTGTCTTTAGACAACTTGTAAATACTAATTAGCAAAGAAATATCACAACTACCGATAGATAATGCAAAGTTATCTTCATTTAATTACAGAGTGATTTTTTATTGTGGTGTGTGACGACACACATCATCACTCATACGTCAACTGACCTTCAGTAAATAATATTGTTTTACTATCTTGTAAAATATTCCTAGATAAGTGAAAGGTCATAGGTTAAGGAAATGTCATGTGACGTATAATGAAGTAGGAAAATCGTGTATACAAACCTCTGGAAAATGTACAATAAAGAGAGTTCAGTTACAACCACCCAACAACTACCTTGTCTTACTTCAACACCACCGCCGCGCCCCGCGTAATTCCATATTATATTATACACAAATAAATCATTGGCTAAAATATTGCAGTAAGTATTTAATATTTTATGGGAATATAATGGTACTTTATTCTATCACAGCAGTCGAAAAAGCGTTGCGGTATCGGAAAATCGAAGACAAATCAAGCTCTATAAACGAAACCCTTACCAAAATGTCCGCCTATACGAGTACAGCTCATGTTCCACTGGTACTTGTCACCTACATGTAATTTAATTGTGCCCACTTTAATTAACTGTTAACGCAATCATTAATTCAACAATCCCAATTATCACACTATAGTAAACACTGAATGGAACGGTTGGTGCGGCATCCAATTTATACTGCAAGGAAAGGATGCTAATAACAAGGAATATTACATTTTACCAAAATCTAAATATTTTAATTTAAGACCTGATTTTTAGGGTTCCGTAGCCGAATGGCAAAAACCCTTATAGTTTCGTCAAGTCTGTCTGTCTGTCCGTCCGTATGTCACATCCACTTTATTCTGTAACTTTAAACATCACACTTATGAAAATCGGTAGGAAATGTATACTATCAAAAAATAAAAAATAATGATATTTAAGGGCGGCTCTTATACATGAAACTAAAACCAAAATATTTTTTTAGTCAAACCTCAGATAATTCAAAATCAGATAATGAATATTGGTAGAATAAAATACAATGTCTTTGTCAGCAATCAATTATATGAAAAATATTTTAAAATCGGTCGTTTTATACTTATTCTGTCTAATAAGTCTTATCTGACGTTGGAAAAATTGGCCCTCAGCTACTTAAATATTAAGTAAGAAAACAATTATGATTCAATTAGCAATAAAGAGTGCAGCTAGCAATTTCGACACCACGTCTAGATACCTAAAAATATTGTATAGTTCATACAAATAAACGTATTCTAAATAACTACGCAATTGATACTATCAAAGCCAAGACATTTAAATCCATGCAACTTAAAGGCGATATATCAGCCAAATC
This sequence comes from Pyrausta purpuralis, assembly GCA_963924145.1. Classification (NCBI taxonomy): domain Eukaryota; kingdom Metazoa; phylum Arthropoda; class Insecta; order Lepidoptera; family Crambidae; genus Pyrausta; species Pyrausta purpuralis. The sequence continues at coordinate 9,013,565 of OZ001648.1, read as the reverse complement.
CTCACAAAAAGATGTTTCATGTCCGTGTGAGCCGCGTTGCCTAAGTGCATATTTCAGCCGCCCGCCCAATTCATCCGCGTCCGCCCAAGCTCCAAACAAAATGTTGTTTTAGTGAAGTGTAATTTTGTAGTCGCTAGAGAACTGCAGCAAGTATAGAAGAGAAGGCAGAGCCTCGCTGTCTTATGTAGGAAGTTTATTTTAAATAGTTTGATATCCTTATTGATCTACTACTGTAGAGACTGTGTAGAGAAATAAATAAATTATTATTAATTATTATTAACTGTACCAACCCCGGATTCGCTCGAAATCAGTTATGTAGCAAGTGTCTGTGAGATAATACGGACGGGCAAACAGATAGACTGGACTAAACTATAAGGGTTCCGCTTTTTCTCATTGAACCCAAAAAAAAAAAATGTTACCTAATTTTCGGTGGTGCAAGTTGTCTCTAATCCAAGTTATTAGCACTATCGGAAATCTGTAGGTTTTAGTATTAAAACATATGTTAATTGGTTTTGTTGATCTTCATACACCGCTGCAGTGTGTTAAGTTAATCTAAATAAATATTGAAAGTGCCATAATACAGGTGCACTCTCTATCCCTTTCACTTTCACAGCCCGATGGGACAGCAATCTAATACGACCGGAGAGATATTAGGCGCAGGACCGACGGCTTTACGTGCTCTTCCGAAACACGGGGGGAAAACACCGCCAACTTCCAAACTCCGGGCTTTCCTAAAAATTTCTGAACAGAAAAACCCAGGTAAATTTTTGACGCGACCCGGGGATTGAACCAGGGTTCTAGTGCCATATCAGATCTTACAATGCAATGAATCGCGTTTTCTCAAATAAACATAAGACGGCTTAAGTACGTCCATTATTAGTACCTGGGTGAGTAGCTAAGAAATAACAGAAACAGTTTTATGTTTATGTTTGAAAGCCGTCTTCGTCGTAAAGCTTGAGAGCTCGTTAACAGCCGGCAGAAAACATACCACGTGTCAACGTTGCGTTGTTAAAATACAGTTTATAATAGGTACATCAGGTGCTGGCAGTATGGTATGGTATGGTGGTATGGTAGGTATGGTGCAGGTAGTATGGTTTCGCAGATAAAATTGCAGTAAAAGCTATAAGTTTTAAACATTCGAAAAGTAAAACATTTGAAATTCGTTTTTTAGAATTCGAATCTTCTCCTTATTCTCTCAACAACTTTTGTGAACCTTATATTCTTATTAACGCGTAATTGCGTTTTCCTGGGGAGCTATTTGTATTTTTTAAGGAAGTCAAAGTGTTAAGTATAACTATGATTTGCAATATGGTTTATAATCGCTCTCGCTTATAACTTATTCCTCCTTAACCTGACATTGCTTACGTTTTCGAAATCCAGTGACTTCGGAGCCAATTTAAATAGACTTTTAAAGGAACCTCGGAAAAAAATATGTCTTAAGAACACTACACGTAGTTAAGCCACAAACAATTAGGTTAACTCAATACAAACTCTACAATAAAAAATGCACGGTTAAAAGGAGATAGCTAATAATTTTGAGGGAAAACTAGGGCTTTTCTTGGAAATTTTGGGGAACGGGACAGAGAGGCACGGAATATAGGGTGACAACTGTTTATTTTGCTTGTTTTGACAAAGTCAATGAAAAAGTCATACAAAACCATAAAGCTTATTAAAAAAGTACGAATGTGCTTTGAGCTCATACTTTTGTAATGTACTATTTAAACATTGTATGAAAGTAGGAGTAAAGGAAAAATCTGGTTTTTATTTGCATTATCACAAGTCATATAGCTATTTAAATTCCTATTAGATAGTTAAGAGAAATAAGTTAAAATATTTTGAAAGCTGAAGAGCTATTTTGAACCACTCGCGTCAATATTTCGAGTGATTTTTATTTGAAAATGATATGTTTACGTTTGTATTGAAAAAATTCCAACACCTTATACATGACACTAAAAAATAGCTTATGTAAAGCTTAATCGATTTAAGAAACAATATTCATCGGTAAAATATTCAACTTTTAGGTAATATGTAGGTACTTAAAATAATAAAATCTAGCAATATTTAATGAAGTCTAATAAATCAATAAATAGTCAGCCAATCAGCAGTTTGAAAAGATTAAAAAAGATTGAAAGCGGAAAGCAAAATTATATTTGACATTGACAGATTTTTTTTGTACGTTTTAACATGATTTTGGCCTAAGAATAGACAGATTTAATTGCTAGGATTTTGATAGTGTATTATTTTATTATTTAAACTACCTAAATTTTGTGAATTTAATTAAGATTACATATAGTATGTCTAATTACCTGTATGTTTTGCTTTCTTCAGAGATACTGCACATGGTCTTGGCATTCTCGTTTATAAAAAGAAACTCGCTTTAAATATAAATGCGAGTACTTAAAAAAATAAGTTATATTTTCATTAACACTCACCGTGTGGATTTTAACTGCTTTTTATTCATAAATCTAACATTAATCAACAAAAATCACACGCCATATTGAGGCGAGCGATTCAAAAGTAGGGGCCCTGCCTGATTTTTGAAACTGACTATTAATCTAGCAAAGGTTAAAGCAGTTTCACACTACGGCGCTGGTAACAGCCCACGGGGCTAATTTTGAGGAGGCAGTCAGACGGCCATCGGCGGGGGTTGCATCGGTTGTCAAAAGAATCCGAAAGTTGGGTTTAAAGGTAGCGCTCGAAAAGTTAGAAGCTGTCTGCTTTCATGGACTAAGGCGAGCGCCACCAGCGGGTTCACACCTAAATGTAAGCGGAATACACTAAAGTAAAACACTAAAGTATCTTGGTCTTGTAATCGATGGGTGCTGGAAGTTCAACACACATTTCGAACAATTAGCTCCCAAGCTCCTTAAAACCGCTGGAGCACTATGCAGCCTTATGCCAAACGTCGAAGGGCCTGCTGCCCCCAGTAGGCGCCTTTACATGGGCGTTGTGAGATCAATGGCGCTATACGGGGCCCCCGTATGGTACAACGCCCTTTACATGGACTGTAAATTGTGTCTGCGCAGAGTGCAGCGCATTGTAGCGCCAAGGGTGATCCGGGGCTACCGTACTATAGATGAGATGAGCGGGAGATGCAGCGGTGGCTCTGGCCGGTACTTTACCCTGAATTCTCGATGCTGCGCTTCTCGCCACAGCATTTGAATGGCGTTAGGAGCAAAGGTCTCTTGACCTGAGGCCAGCAGCCCGGGAAGTTGTGGCAGAGCGTCTTAAGCTGGAGGACGAGGCTTTGCAGGTTTGGAACCTACAGCTAGCCCAAAGAAACGTTAGATACCGTATCATAGAGGCGATTCGCCCGGTGTTGGAGGGATAGGTACGGCGACAGCATGGTCGCCTAACATACAGGATGACTCAGATCCTAACGGGACACGGCTGTTTTGGCAAATACCTGCACCGCATCAACCGGGAGCCTAGTCAAAGGTGTCATCACTGCCCAGCCGATGAAGATACTGCTCAACACACACTGGAGGTGTGTCCGGCCTGAGCAGTTGAGCGCGAAGCCCTAAAAGAAGAAGTTGGAAGCGACCTCTCTATCGGGGCGATCGTGGGACAAATAGTGGATAGTGGGCATGGCAGGCGGTTCTAACCTTCTGTGAGACCGTCATCTTGTAGTAGGAAGCGGCGGAGCCATGCCCTCGCTTTGGCCCTCATCAATGGGTCTCAGGTGGCTGACACGGGGGTGTCGGTCGCTCCCTGAAACAGGCTCTTGACGGTGGTGTGCGTGTCCTACTCGCGTCTACTGGAATTTAGGTAGACACTTTGTTCCCCTAAAGCTGGGTGGCTTAAAAACGAGCTACAGCCAAAGGAAGAGCTGCGGAAGAATGCCTAGGGATATACCCAGGGCGATAACCTGCAGCACCCCTATATAATATACGGCACTACGGCAAAACAGTTTAATTTAAAAAATCAAGATGTGTATCAATACATCTGACCAAAGACTTTTTATATTTAATGTAAAGGCCAATTGATAAGGTTCTATGGTATCCATTTCTATATCACCGCGGTATATCAACTCACTGTAACAACAACAAACATTTTGTCGAATAACAAAAACCTATTTACAACGCGCACAACAAAAGCATGTGCACAAATTTTATGTGTCGTCAGTGGAGAGTTGGAACATTGCCAGAGCCTGCGACCCACTTGCCGGGACGACGACCTCTGCGCCAATTGGGAGATCACGGCTAATTATATATTTTTCGATGTGTGTGTGATAAAACTAAACTAAGAGATTCCAAAGTTACGGTTCACCAAAAAATGGACTAACCTACAAATATACACGAGTGGCTTGTAAATAAAACTAATTAACAATCAATGAAAATAACACGAAATATAGCCGTAAGTACTGAAAAGTTTCTTCAGTGATCTTTTTAAATCAACCCGTGTGGAATTATTCTAATTTTATTGGAAAATCGGGCATGAATCAATGAATATCACACGCCATTTTGACGCGAGTGATAAAAAACCGGCCAAGTGCGAGTCGGACTCGCACACTGAAGGTTCCGTGCCAACTTTAACTGAAATATGGAATCCACTTACTTCTACTTAGTAAAATACCACAATATTTTGTTGACTGCACATGTAACTTTGTTTTTCATAGTGTTTGTATGAAGTACAAAGTTATGTTTGCGGTTGTTGAAAACATGCTATATCTCAAAACTATTCGTTCGATCTCGTCCAAACCAATTTTCAATGAAAGTATTTGTTACGATCTATATTATATTTATTTTTCAAAATTTACACTCTCTTGGTTTAGAAGTTAAATGGGGGGGGGGGGGGGGGGGACGCCTATTTTACCACTTTTGAAGCGGATAGCTATGAAACGTTATACTTTAAAAGAAAATGGTTTTAGAAACCTCAATATCATTTTACAAGACCTGTCTATAGACACCCCACACGCATAGGTTTGACTTTTTTTTTTTTTGGTTTTAGTTTAATGTATGGGAGCCCCCCCTTAAATGACATTATTTTTTATTTTTTGTATGAGAATCGGTTAGCGGTTAACAGGATACATCTTCTTACCAAATTTCAATAGTGTAATGCTTATTGATACAGAATAAAATGGCTGTGACATACGGACGGACAGACAGACAGACAGACAGACAGACTTGACGAAACTATAAGGGTTCCGTTTTTGCCATTCGACTACGGAACCCTAAAAATGGTCATAGTGCTATAAAATGCTTTAGCTAGAGATATGGTTATTCAAAGTTACAATCTAATCAATGTAATAAAAATTGCTGACGCGTTGTAATAAATAACTACGTCAAGTTCTATGACTGTGGTTGGGCGTGGTATGTCTCAACACCCTTACTTCACTCTATATCTTTCATGAATTTCTTTCTTTAATAATCTCTTGCTATTATAGCACATTTATTTATATCCTTCTAAATAATTCCTTATAAATATTACTGGAAATTGCTTGGTTCATGCTCCTTGACGATCGGTAAAGGTTTCGTCTGATCCTGCAAGGCTAGCATAATGCCACCTCTTTAGTCGGCATAGACAAGCTTATAAAAACATTGACTTGTGTCAGATAAAAAAGAGACATATATAATTAATATTTTCGGTTCTGTGTTTTTACTAAAAGAATACATTGCAGTTCGATAATTGCTATCGTGTCTGTAAAAGGGAACTTTAATAAGTGCGCAGCATCGTATAAAGCTTCGCGGTGCTATTACAGCATAGCAAAGGTGCGGCCAGGGGACGATGGGACTGGAGCTGATTTTTAAGGTAAGTGGGCCATTCAGTTTCCTGTAATATAAGGAATTATTCCTATGTTTTCCTGACGTCTTCTTCTCTTTTATCTTGTTCAACTTACTTTATCTCTTTTTCTTTACGTATTTAAGTTCCCGCATGGAGTCGGCTATTTACACGCCGCTTCATTCCCCCATTGGTCCTTCGATATTCGGATGCTATCAGCATCATATCCTAATTTGAATTTAATTAATTCCCAAATTTATATTTCAAATAATAATATTGGATTTTCGCAGAACAAAGTAATAACGAAGTAACGTCATTACGCCATTTTGGCAGTTGTCAATAATTTTTATTGAATTAAATATTTTCTCATGAAAATAATATTTTTTCGTACTTTCTTCATTTTATTGTAAATATTACTTAAAATGTCTAAAGCTAGTGAAAATGATTCACTTAAAGACGCAGAGGATACAATTGACTCTAAATTTATCCTTCTGTCGGCAAAAAAGGAACGCATATTTTCGCGTATGAATGAATTGTTCAATCTTTCTGCAAATATTTCTAGTTTTGATTCTAGAAGTAATGAATTTTTCATGGCAAGATCCGAACTGATTGATCAAATGCGTAGTCAGTTCGAATCTATTATAGATGAGTTAAATGATCACCAATTATCCCAAGATTCGTCTTTTAAACCTGATTACCAACCTTTGGATGCCTTTGATGATCTGTATCTCATAGTGAAACGCACCCGAAATAATATTATTCAGGCTTCGCGTCCAGATAATTCACCACGAAAAGAATCGTCAAACCTTAATGCTTCGACTAGAATTCATTTGCCCCCGATTGAATTGCCAAGTTTTGACGGGAAAACAGAGAATTGGCCTAAGTTTTATGAAAGTTTCAAATCGAACATACATAATAACAATGATCTGACTGACTCGCAGCGCGTTCAGTATCTAGTAGGTAAACTAACACATGACGCTCTCAAAGTCACGGCAGGTATTGTACCCACCGGCGACACATATAATGTCATCTGGGGTAGCTTGGTGAAGAGATACCAAGATAAGCGGGCACTAGGCACGCATTATTTGAATAATATTTTAGAGTCCAAAACTTCTTCGAACTCTGCTAACAGCCTAGATACGTTTATATGCATGTATACGTCGTCTGTTGCTGCATTGAAGCAGTTAGGCATTGATGATTTAACTGATTTTATATTGTTTCATTGCGCATTTCGGAAAATTGATTTCCGGACAAGTCAAGATTTTGAATTAACTGTTCGTGACAAAGAAATTCCATCCTATCAAGATTTAGTGTCATTTGTGCAGGATCGTGTTAAAATCTTACACCGTTGTTCAGACAGCAACTTGACTCGGATATCGAGCAGTGGCGCGAGCGTGACTGCAAGTAAGCCGTCCGCTGCACCACAGTTGTCTCGTCCTCAGACATACAAATCCTTCGTCGCGAGTAATGCTTCGATCGCTTTGTCGACGAAATCGTGTGATTTTTGTAATAAATCTGATCATGCCATTACGTCTTGCTCTGAATTCAAAAATATGTCATCTCCACGCGAACGTTTTGATTTCATTAAGTCCAAACACGGTTGTGTCAACTGTTTGAATTCATCGCACACAGTTACGTCTTGCAAATCGACGCATCTTTGCAATGTATGTCAGAGAAAACACCACACATTCTTACACTTTGATGAAGATCGTAAAGTTATTGGATCTGACAATTGCACAAATAATGTGACACATGTACTGACCAGTGAGGCGTCAGAGACTCCGCATGCCGTACAGTCGCACGTAAATACGAATGCCTTCGTTGCTAAAGGTTGCACGGCTGATAGCCGTCCGTGCGTAGGTACATCACAACATGATATCACTAAGTCGGTTGAAGCTTCGTATACATTGAGTGCTGAAGTAAAACCTATTTCCTCCATCTTGTTATCAACTGCACAAGTTTATGCAAAGTGTCAAAATGGTAATAAGAAAATAATAAGATGCCTTCTTGATAACGGCTCCCAAAATAATTTAATAACTGCAGATTGTTGCAAGGCTCTTAACCTTACAATCATTCCATTGAGTAATTCTTTTGTCAAGGGAATTGGTTCCGTGTCTCGGCCGATATTAGGCTACGTGAATTTGGACATTGAATCTCGTGTTTATACTCATAATAAATACTCTATACATGCACTGGTCGTTGATTGTATTACGGATCAGTTACCTACGCACTATATAACCAAGGGTGACGTAGGCTATTTGAATGAATTGCCATTGGCTGATTTAACTTGGAATATACCCGGAAATGTAGATGTTGTACTAGGTGCAGATCTTTTCCCCTATATTTATTTTGGTAACAAGGTCGAATCGGGTGGTAATGCACCTCCCGCTGTTTCGACTGCGTTTGGGTTTGTTCTAATGGGTGGTTACCCTAATAATAAAGTTCCGAATATGTCCACTTTGTCGTTTTCGGCACTGGCTTTAAATGATTTCGCTGGTAAAATACTTGTTAATCAATGCTTAAGTTTAGAAGAGATTGAATGCAATAACTTATACGCGTCAAATGTGTCTTGTAAATATGATGATATGCATTTCGTAGCTTTTCCCTTTTCGGATGAATCCTGCGAGTTAAGGGACTCTCGCACTTCTGCTCAACGGCGTTCCTTGGCTCTAGAGCGTATTCGACAAACCATCTCAGGAAATAATCATCAGGAGGAAACTGTTTCCGTGATGGGTGAGAACGTCGATACAAGGTGTCTATCTGAAATAACCGATGATACTAATGATGACGAATATTACATTCCTAATCAAGACGTCGCTCATTTATACAAGCCAATGCCGCGATTCGAGCTGGACATACATGTTCATACAGGGTTGTCATTAAATGACGTTTTACATACTGGCCAGAATTTACAGGCCGATTTGTTTTTACTTTTATTTGAGTTACCGTTAATGGTATCTTTAGATTATCGCGTTAATATTTCAGAACTTAAGACACATATTTTAAAGGTGACTTCATATAAAGAATCATCCTTATTACATAATTTAACTCTTCGTGTACCTTCTTGGGTATATATTTTGGGCATAATTGTAATGCTTCTTCTTCTTTCGACTCATCGTAAAGTTGACGTAAAGCTAAAAACCATTGGGTGTTTAATCATTGCCGAACGTTGTTTGGTTCGTGCTGTACATTTTCTGATGTCGTTCCCGTTGCAGTACCTACCTGCCGCGGACTTGTTTGAAACTGTCAATTTTGTTCAATATCGAAGATTGCTTGATAAAATGTTCCAATTGTATTGGCAGAAATGGCTGCTGAAAATCCTGCATACGCTGCAAGTTAGACAGAAATGGACTGCGTTTGGTCGTCCAATAGGGTTCGGAACTGTCGTATTTATTGTACAGGATAATTGTCTTCTATTCGAATGGTTGTTAGGTGTGATTATTCAAAGGCATCTAGAGTCTGAAAATGCTGTAAGCATCGTAAATTAAAATATTATGTACTTTTGTTATTAACGTTTTGCAGGTTCGAAAATTAGATTACAACATAATTTTGATACCCTCTACAGTTTAATGAAAATTGTAAATTCATAACTTTTTAGCTCTATTTTATTAATCAGTTTATAAATTGAACCTATCTACGACTTTTCGTAAGTTCTGCGAACTTCCAAGGCGGGGAGTATGGTTGGGCGTGGTATGTCTCAACACCCTTACTTCACTCTATATCTTTCATGAATTTATTTCTTTAATAATCTCTTGCTATTATAGCACATTTATTTATATCCTTCTAAATAATTCCTTATAAATATTACTGGAAATTGCTTGGTTCATGCTCCTTGACGATCGGTAAAGGTTTCGTCTGATCCTGCAAGGCTAGCATAATGCCACCTCTTTAGTCGGCATAGACAAGCTTATAAAAACATTGACTTGTGTCAGATAAAAAAGAGACATATATAATTAATATTTTCGGTTCTGTGTTTTTACTAAAAGAATACATTGCAGTTCGATAATTGCTATCGTGTCTGTAAAAGGGAACTTTAATAAGTGCGCAGCATCGTATAAAGCTTCGCGGTGCTATTACAGCATAGCAAAGGTGCGGCCAGGGGACGATGGGACTGGAGCTGATTTTTAAGGTAAGTGGGCCATTCAGTTTCCTGTAATATAAGGAATTATTCCTATGTTTTCCTGACGTCTTCTTCTCTTTTATCTTGTTCAACTTACTTTATCTCTTTTTCTTTACGTATTTAAGTTCCCGCATGGAGTCGGCTATTTACACGCCGCTTCATTCCCCCAGACTGCACATTTTGTATGCAATATTTTTGAAGTGAAAACTTCTTTAGCGGCGTTGAGTACTTTTGTGGGATGGGGGAAAAATGTGAAACTCGCGTCAGGACACGTGGGCTGATCGAAAAACCGTAAGACGGTTTGCGAAATTATGGATGTAAGTTGATTTTTCTGAGAGATAAACTTTTTAATGTAATTTAATATAATATAAATTGTAATGTTTGTGTACGATAGCGCAATAAATAAATATTGTATTCTATAAAAATATTATATTATTATTATTATTGTATTAATATTATTGTATTCTATCACAAAAATGATAGTACTTTTATATTGATAATAACTATTCCAAAAAATCAAAAATGCACAACGTTGATATTCAAGTTTTCACTTCTACCGGCACTCCCGGAGTGCTTTCACAGTTTTTTTTTTAGGAAATAACAATTCATTATTTTTCATTCTTATAAAATAAACACATTTAGAATTTATTACTAGATACTTAGAGGGCCTATATTTTTTGCTCCTTTAACTGGCCACACCCTGTACAATAGCACTTGCTTTCCTTTTAAGTTATTTTTACAAGATTCAAAAATTTTATGAAGCTTACTAAAATAAACAAGAGGAATGCTCCTGACTCAAGATGACATAATTTCAATACTAATTTCACATGATACACAATATAAATAATAAATAATAATATATAAAAGATATTCAAAAATATTAGAGTGTGTGTGTACAAATGTGAAGTAGTAGAAGGTAAAAGAGGGAATAGAATTTATAATAAAACAAAAAAAAAAATACAGTACCGAAAAATGAGATGAGTTGATGTATGTATGAATGTAAGTAGAGTGCAGTGGGCGTGAGTTAGTGTCTTCAGATCTTCTATAAGTATTGTCCTGGAGGCAGCAAAGGGCGGCGTCGGAGTGCAGGGCCGACACAGCGGAGGTAGCAGCGACGCCGATGTGCAGCGGTGACAGGCGCCGTGAAGAAGTAACTCACAGCAGTGATGAGGGTAACGGGAACTATGTAGAAAATGTTATGATCAGTTGGAGTGCCAGAAGTACTTGGTCTCGGGTCCTCTTCCGAGAAGGAGACAGGTCCCTCCCCTAGAGCGAGGAGGTGTTACTGCAGTCAAATGGACTCGGATACTCCTCCGGAAATGTGTCCGGTCCCTCCCCTAGCGTGAGGAGGTGTTTCAGTAGTCACCGGCGGTTCTTCAAGACTTCTTGAGGGAAAATGTGGAGTGTTAAAACTTGAAGTATATTAGATGAACTAATAGAACTGTTCGAGCTTAGAACTCGGAATGGAATACCTTGAATGAAAAAAGTAAAGGCTTATATAGGGGCCTGGGCCGTTCAAATTTAGATCGAGGTAGGTTCAAAAATAGAACATGAATACTGGTGGTTTACAGAGGATTAAACCCGAAAAAGTAATAAACTTTGATAGAAGTTGTCAGACTTTGAAAGATATTGTCATAACAACCATGTCAATAAAAATAAAAATAAATGTCAAAAATCAAACTATTTACATAAATAATCTGGAAAACGAATCATCACCCAATGCAAATTAAAATTGCAAACAAAGGTAAAACACGGCTATTTTTACAGTATTATGTAAAGAAAAGTAGAATAACAGAGCTTTGAAAGTTTGACATTTTTAGATTCATAATAAATATTGTTCAAAAAGGATTAGAAAACAACAATAATCCAAAAATACAGAGTAATAGTATAAGAAGAGTAGAAAGGCAGGTAATGCCTATGGTTTAATGTCTACAGTACGACTTTTTAGGGAGAAAATACGAACTGCGTTATGGTAGATAGAATCTATGATTAACTCTATGTTCGTGTTTACAGCAAATGAACCAGCAATCTTTGGATGGAAAAAGGAAATGAAAGCATGGAAAAACAAAGATAATGTGATGAAAATGTTAATGTGGGTCCGATGAATATTAAATATATTAAGGTACTCAATTTTTTACACGTAATACATGTACATCGGTACAAGTGTCATAGACCAAGTGATGTTCTGCTGACTGTACAACATTTTGTTCGTTACGGTCAAGTAAGCTTAATGAAAGTTTACATCCCATCAAAAACAATACTTGTCAATAAAACCAAGTCTCGCAACTCAGTTGTTCTGCGGTAAAAGTTGTGAGATCCATGTAATACCAAGTCGGTTATTAATTTATTCAGTCTCTACTTAAGTGACTTTCTGTCTTAATACGATCGTGGTCCATAACAATTAAAAATCAATTGTGTCTGGAATCTCCGTACTCGAAGCATTAAGTTGTTACGTAAAAATTAACAGCATCTTATAGTGACGCATATCAATATTATTATTTTTTAATGATTTATATAAATATATTGAGACTTGGCCATCGCACTAAATAATTGAATTTACATGTGTTTTCAGGCGATGGCCAAGTCTCAATATATTTATACTAGCGATCCCCCGCGACTTCGTCCGCGCGTTTTGAGTTTGCCCCCTCCCCTCCCGTCGCAGCGTGATGTTTTATACCCTAAAGCCTTTCTCAATAAATAAGCTATCCAAAACAGAAATATTTTTTTTAAATCGGTCCAGCAGTTCCTGGGAGAAGCGCGTTCAAACAAACAAACTCTTCAGCTTTATAATATTATTAGCGCACGCGCACGTCGTACTTTAGCTGCGAACATTATTTTGGTGCGGAGTTATGTTAAAACTGTGATAGCTCCTAAGATATTTATTGAATTTAAATGATATAAAGGGCAACTTTGTTCTAAATGAAATGCTCGTGATGATGAATGTATTTATTTTGATAAGAATAAATACCTGTGTGTATAATACACCTCTAAAAATGATGCATATTTTTTTTACAAATTTATTAACATAAAATAGGTTGTAGTAAGTCAACCATAAAAGATAGACATATGCTGTCGCGGACTTTATTATAGAACTCTTAATGTTGAACAATCCTGTCATACATGATTTTTGTGTAACTTAAGCGGTTTTCGCAGCGTACGCAGCGGAAGCTCTCAAAAGGAATATCTTTCTCCCGTTTTCGCAACATTTTTCATTGCTGCTGTGGTCTTATGAGTCGTATCTTTATATTATATAGCCTAAAGCCTTCCTCGATAAATGGACTATCTAACGTTAAAACATGTTTTCAATTCGGGCCAGTAGTTTCTGAGATTAGCGCGTTCAAACAAACAAACAAACAAACAAACAAACAAACTCTTCAGCTTTATAATATTAGTAGAGATAAAACATTAAAGAATTTTAATATTGATATGCGTCACTATAAGATGCTGTTAATTATTACGTAACAACTTAATGCTTCGAGTACGGAGATTCCAGAGACAATTGATTTTTAATTGTTATGGACCACGATCGTATTAAGACACGTATGATATTTTAGTTTAGGGTTTGTGTTCATAACGTAGTGAGTCCCAACCGTATCTACAGAATTCAAGTTACAAAGTCAGGTTGGACAAGGAAAGTCCAGTTGCATTCCTCAGCCACCTTTCAACGGTTGATATCCGCTTACCAACTACAGCCAACAGCGCACCAACCTACCCATACAATACCAGCTATATCACGGCATTTGAAACCTTGGGTCTTACTGAATATGATACAATTTAGATTGGGAAATTTCCACGTTTTGTGATAGGTTGATGCGCATGAACATGCATATTTATGAGGTCGTTCATTGCATTTCACAATGTATGTTTGAACGCGTTGAAGCTTCATATCGAGTTTACGTCAGTTAGCACCATACATCCTCTTTTAAAAGTTGGCGGATTATTTTTCGAAAGCTTACAAACTGAAATTCGCGCCATTAGTAGGTGCACTATCGCATTCGTATGCGGTAGTGATAAGCATGCAATGCAACTATCACATCAGCTACGTTAGAGCAAGACATAGAATATGCGAATGTCAAATGATTTGCGCAAGTGCTTTAATCTTAAATGCTTTTTTAAGATAATGGCCTTGCACGATCGTATGAATGAGCTTCAACTTTGGTTTTCTAACTCGTTAATGCACTGAGATATTTTCTACCTACATTTAGAGTGGCCAAAGTTCTGGCATACCGTCGGTAAGTTTGCATCAGCTTGAGCTGGCGCCGCTCTTTACCTTACTATGAATAATATATTAGATGCAATTCGTAGAGATATCTTGAGCAGCGATGACTCGGCTCTTAACGAACAAATAATAATATGAAAAAGTTATAAAAGTTAAGCATACGTTTACGCAACTGCTATTTCACACATAAGTTGAGGGTCGGGAACTGGACCTATGAAATATCTAGTCCCAAATGATTTTGTAGGGTTACCTTTAGGAAAGTTGTAAATAATTGGTTATTTTACGATAGCCTTGCGTCAAATAGTTGGATTACTACTCAATACTTTATTGCTTTTAGCTACAGTAAATGTTTAGCAAAGCTTTTCCTAAAAAAATGGGGACCAAAAGATTGAAGCTAATCATTTCCTCATAAAATGCTGGTATTTTGCCAAAGTCAGCCTTCTTAACATTTTCAGCTTCATGAATTTCTGAAAATTGTTTTGTCATTTTTCTTTTTAACGGAAGAGCGGTAGTGGATGTTTTATGAATCTTGCTTTTTTATGTTATGACAAGTCTGAATTTTGTGTCCAAAATACCGAATTTACGTGAATAAATTGTGACTGTCAGTCTCTTTAATGTGATTGTCACACTGCCCGTCGTAAAGGATGTTTCATACATTTTTCACATTTATTCGCGCGTGTTTACAGCGAACGTTAATCTCACACGAGCTGATAAGCCAACATTAGCATAGCCATTTGCGTTCATATGTCATGGGTCTTATTTTTTAACGGGACTCCCGTATTTTTGTCTCTACTTCATTGATATCCACAACTGTCGTATCTAAAATTGTGTTATAGTACCTGAAATCATTGACAAAGTGAAAGATTACTACGGTGTTATCAGTTGATATCAATCTAAATTAAGTTAATCTGAACCTAACATTATACCTATATATGGTTATCTATAATTAAAAAAATAAACCGCCTTAAAAAACTGACGGAAAAGCTTTAAATAACGCATTCGCCTTCTATTCGGGAGAAAAAAAATATTATTGAGCCGGTGCATGATGTCAAGCTTACCTACACCAACAGCTACATTTAATTTTATGATTTTTAGTTATAACATACATCTCAAAAACTACAGGACCGACTTTGATGAAACTTAAACTGTACCCTAAGTTAAACTTTAGCCGATGGA
Organism: Pyrausta purpuralis; assembly: GCA_963924145.1. Classification (NCBI taxonomy): domain Eukaryota; kingdom Metazoa; phylum Arthropoda; class Insecta; order Lepidoptera; family Crambidae; genus Pyrausta; species Pyrausta purpuralis. The sequence goes on along the minus strand of OZ001648.1, from coordinate 8,998,329 downwards.
AGTAAAAAATAATAATAATCTCGCCATGACTTTTCGTTTTCGAGAAATCCTGAGAAAAACATACATACACTTACGAAATTTTGCACACGTGTTAGGAAGCCTTACTAGATCAACATACTAAATTTTTATCTAATGCTGACGACATAACATACATACAGGTCGAATCGATAACCTCCTTTTTTAAAGTCGGTAAAAAGAAAGATACCTTTTATCTAGCGCATGGTTAATTACTTCGGTATCTGGATACCATGGATGGCAGCTAACTGACTAAAGTCGTCAAGATAGACAAAAGAAAAATACAGACAAATACTTATATAGTAGGCTCCCTGATCATGAATTCCGGCCGTGTTCTGTTGAAGCAGGGTGTCCCTAAATGCGCATGAACAGCAATGATGGAAATAAAATTTAATGACACACAATATAGGACGGTCAGCATGTAATTACAAGTATCGTTACAAACCTTAATAGGTAATATAAAACGGTAAAAATATAATAAACTAGAGAAAGAAATACAAATTATTTTTTTAACGTTTTTTGTTTTTCACAATTTCCACAATTCTGGAAAACTGTTCACGGGCTGAATCCTCGAGCTGGTCTCCCTGCCACTGTGGCTGGTATCTCAGATCCAGAGGCGATAGCGAACTTATTTAAGTCTCATTTTTGTATGGAACCCACATTGAAATCTCCGGGGCGGGTGATCGATGCTGAAGGCGGTCATGGCCGGGAATGTAATATCACAATTTCTGCTAAGGAGGTGAGAGAGGTTATTACAAGTATGAGCAGGGGTAAATCCCCCGGGCATGATGGTCTCAGCATCGAGCACCTGCAGCATGCAGGGCCTCACATGGCTAGGGTTCTATCTATGCTCTTTTCACTTTGCATTAGTCACTCATATCTGCCCAAGGACCTGATTAAAACTATCGTCGTGCCAGTGGTCATAAACAAAACCGGTGATATTTCCGACATAAACAACTATAGGCCAATATCGCTAGCTACTATGATGGCTAAAGTACTAGACCGGATACTGGATAAACATCTAACCAAACACTTGCATCTCCACGACGCTCAGTTCGGATTTAGGCCCGGCCTGTCCACTGAGAGTGCGATACTTAGCTTCAAGGAAACAATTAGGTACTATTTGGATAGAAAGACACCAGTATATGCCTGTTTTTTAGATCTGTCGCGAGCTTTCTCTCTTATGATGTGCTGTGGCGAAAGCTTCGCGACACTTCACTTCCCATAGAGTTAGTTTCAGTTTTTGAGTACTGGTATTCGAGACAAGTTAATCATGTTAGATGGTCTGGATGGCTTTCTGAATCCTATGATTTGAAGTGCGGGGTGAGACAGGGGGGTGTGTCTTCTCCTGGCCTCTTTAACCTTTATGTAAACGAACTGATAGATGGTCTCAGCAGACAGCCAATAGGATGTTACATTGATGGGACTCCCATCAATAACATCAGCTACGCTGACGATATGGTGCTGCTGGCATCATCTGTTAGTGCCTTAAGAAAGCTCATAGAAATATGTGAAAAATTTGCAGATGACCATGGACTGTGTTATAATGTTAAAAAGAGCGAGGTTATGGTATTTACACCAAAGGGCACTAAAATAGAATATGTTGTACCACCTATCTTGTTAAAAGGAATTCCATTAAAAATAGTTAACCAATTTAAATATTTGGGACATGTTGTAAGCGATACGCTCTGTGATGATTTTGATATCGAAAGGGAGAGAAGAGCACTGACGGTGAGAGCTAATATGCTGACTAGAAGATTTTCACGTAGCTCACATGATGTAAAAATATCATTATTTAAGGCTTTCTGCCAGACTTTATACACGTGCAGCCTCTGGTCAGTGTATACTCAAAAATCTATCAGTGCTCTTCGTGTTCAGTATAACAACGCCTTTAGGATGATGTTGGGGCTTCCTCGCTTTTGTAGTGCCTCTGGTATGTTCGCCGAAGCTCGAACGGACAGTTTTCGAGCATGTTTACGAAAAAAGACTGCGTCACTACAGAGCAGACTGCGAGCAAGTGCCAACACCATTTTGAAGACGTTGTCTGACAAATTTGACAGCCCATTCTTCAGGCACTGCAATCGCATAGTGACGGCATAGTCATGTGATTGCCCAGTGCCGCTAGTGCTTGTTGTAAATTCAATTTATACTAACATTAGAATAAGTGCATATCTACTAACATACTATGGATCTATGATCTGAAATAAAGAGTAATTTAATTTTAATTTAATTTAATTTTGTAACGACAGTCACAAAACGGATAGAGATATGTGCAATAGTTTAGGGAAGGCTTTATTTCAGTAGTGGGATGAGATAAATTATAAAAAATAAACCTTAGCCTAGAAAGAAATATACACAATTAGCGTCCTTTCGTTACCTATGTTTTTTAGAGACTATATTGCACGAATTTAGTGAACAAAGGTGGACTTAATGCTAAAAGCATTATCTGCTAGTCAAACCTAATGTTATGCAGAAAGATGTCAACGGTTGCAGTAAAATGCTTCTAAAAAAAGAACGAATATAGTAATAATAATCCTATTATCTTTTAATAATAAGTTTACATGTTATAATATATTATATAAATACATATACCCTATTCACCAGGCCAGTCTATAAATGTAAACAAACATGGCGGCTTGAATATCATAGACAAATTTCAGTGCTGAGAAAAAGTAGAGGAATTTAGTCAATTGAACTGATACAATATACAATCGATTGCTATTAATGAAAAATAGAGAAAAGTGAAATGATTTGATTTTGTAAAAATTTAATATCGGTCTTATTACGTGTAAACCAAACAGGAAATTGAATACTTCAGTCATGAACACTTTACGTTTAAATGTCCGTGAATATAAAATCATACGTTTAGAAACAAAATTTACATCAAAACAGACAAAATAGGAACGGTCACATACAATTACGAAATTGTGTATAGAAATTGAATATAAATATAATAAAACGTTGGTATGGGTGATGACTTCATTTTAAAAAATGCGTATTATTTAAGAAGAAGACGAATTGAAGATTTCTATAACACCATGCTTGAGCAATTCAATTAATTAACAAAAACGTTCGACAATATGAAAATTAAAAACCTAAAAGTGTTATTAAAGTTTATTTAGTGAGATTTTTTGAAGTAAGAATACTTTACTGAAAATTTTAGTTCTGTAAGTGACCGCTAGGGGTGCTGTGCAATTTTCTATAGACTTTTACGTCGTAAACTAAATCTAAATCAAACAAGTTTCAGGTTTTGCGCACACAATGTTACGCGTTGTATATCCAATTATAATAATATTATTTTGTATACAACAATTTACTTACTATGATTAACAACAAACCATTTCATGAACAGTAATATTTAATAAAACAACAAAATTTTGATATCATTCCTTCCTAGAAACTCGCACATTTAGTAATATTGACCCTAAATACATGCGAGTTTCGAATAACCAATTGAATCGATCAATTGAACGAAATTGGTGTCCCAACACTAAATTAAAAAGTATGAAGTTTTTCGTCATCTTCTTGTCTTTGTCAAAATGGTGGTATTTTTGTACAAATCATGATTTTAACTTTAAATAAGTGTGTTTGAATGCATTTATCATATTTATATTCTTACGGCATAATTGGTAAAGGTGTTTGTGAGATCTGTGAAGAAATTTACGTGTGCATGTGCCGAGAATTTTCTGATAATAAGGTTATTAGGTTAGTTAATGGTTTGTTTACGTTTATGGTTTTTGCTTCGTGAAAAGGGTATAAACCTTCTTTAAAATAGCAACTTTAAGGGAACCCATCACTTAATCGCAATTTTTTTCATCGATTTTCATTTCCCATAAAACGATTCGCAGATGTTTCAAAATAATATTCAACAAATTCTAGAATCTTGTTACATCACAATTTCATTTTGTCGAATGCTTATTATCTACAAACTTACTTCATCGTTACTTCTTTTCATAAATTACGTATTTTATCGAAGTAACGTTAGCTTTCTATTTTGTTGCCCATAATTTTATTTCCACATAAGTTTCAATATGCATAATTCTTGAAACATCGAATTTTACTTCACTAAAGTCCGTTTTTCTTAAAGAAGTTTTTACTAATATTATATTGCATACTTTATTAATAGACAATTTAAAGCATAGCTGATATAAATATGGTATAATTATTGATCTAATAAATAAACTGCGTTAATCCCGACTCGCCGTGGTCTCCTCGCCGTGGTACTAGTCTGCCCGATACTAGAGTGTAATTCAAAAGCCGGAAGCGCGGAGGGAGAGCAGCCTCCGCCCGCTGTAACAAGGTGTAGGCGAGCGTGGGTGACTGCGCCTTGTTACGCAAGGGCGACGAGGCTGCTATTCCCGCAGCGCCAGAGACGAGGAAATCCTAATGCATGCTGCTTGTTTGCATGCCTGCTTGCTTGCTGCATGCATGCCTGTATGCTTGCATGCATTCATTAATGCATGCCTGCTTTCTTACTTGCATGCACTAATGCATGCATGTATGCCTTCTTACTTGCATGCGTAAGCATGTGCATGCCTTCTTACTTGCATGCGTATGCAAAAATTATATGGGAACCGTTACACATTGAAACAAGTTTTTATGAAAGGTTATATTGATAACTTAATTATTCTATGAAACATTAGTTTGATAAATCGTTATTCTGCTTAACAAAACAGTTGCGACACATTTTTTTGGTGAACTGTTATTCGATGTTATGAAACGACGATTATTAACTATTCGATTAATCAAGAAAAAAAGATATTAACATTCATTGAATAGTTTTATGTGAAATGAAATTCGATATCAAAAAATTCTGTGTTATGATAGATACCCCAACTTTAACTATAAACATATATTATTATACGTATTTAAGCATAAATATAGCAATAATACATACATATAATAAAAATATTAATATGCAATTATTCACTATTACAGAAACGTGCGAACTTTATTCTTGAATGTTTTTCCCTAACATACAGTCCCGCCCTAGAATTTTAACTACAAAGTCACATCGACTAATCAACTGTGCGGGACATATTACAGTGCATAAGTGTGTGCGCAAACACAGGTGCACTCTCTATTCCTTTCACTCTCATAGCCCGATTACACAGTCATCTGCCACGACAGAGATCAGGCGAAGGACCAACGGCTTTACGTGCTTTCCGAGGCGCGAGGCTGAAACACCGTGAATTTCTAAACTCAGGGCTACCCCAAAAATTTCTGAACAGAAAAAACCGAGATACTCTTTCGTATTTACATTGCTGACCGATTAACATTAACATGTTGTGAGTCTATCTTTCTCTAGAATGTATTCCTGTACAGACCCAACTCTGGCATATCGCTGCTTCATGGAGGATTTCAGTCTTTTTTATAATCTATGTTTTCCACTAAAGCAAATAACTATTAAAGTAAATAGTACACCAAAATGGATATCTCGAGGTTTAAAATTATGTAGCAAAAGAAAAAGAGAACTACTTTGGAAACTTAGACTAAGGCCGACAAAAAATAACATTACGATATACAAAAATTATTCAAAAAGGTTTAAAAAAATTATAAAATTGACAAAGCGTGCACAAAATATTTATAAAATCAAAACTTCGGAAAATAAAACTAAAACTACATGGCAAATTATTAATAGCGCTAAACTAAATGTACCTAAACAAAACATAGCAAAAATTAAAATAAATGACGAATATATAACGGACCCAAAAAAAAATGCTGACAAATTTAATAATTATTTTATTGACAAAATCAACCCCTTGCACGGATATGGTAAAAATGTAACTAATAACTTCCAACACCAATTAAACTCTATGTTCATGTCGCCTTGTCTTCCTATACAAATCTCTAAAATCATACAAGGTTTGAAGGGAACAAATAGTGTAGGATACGACGGTATTGCTACTAAAATAATAAAATCTGTTAATAAATACATATGTCAGCACTTATGCTATATATTGAATCTAAGTATAGAAAAAGGTATCTTCCCCAGTGATCTAAAGTTGACAATAATTAAACCTTTATTTAAAAAAACAATAGAGATCTCATGGAATATTACCGACCCATTGCACTCATATCAGTCTTTTCAAAAATCTTTGAGAAATACATTTATAGTGAATTAAACAGTTACATGGAAAAAAATAACCTACTTCGTACTGAGCAAAAAGGATTCCGACAAAACAGAACAATTAACATGGCTATTTTTGACTTCTATAAATATGTTATAAATCAGGTGGATAGGACTAATCCTGTATGTGCTCTGTACTGTGACATGACCCAAGCGTTTGACTATGTTGACCACAACATTTTATTAAAAAAACTGTCAGCTTATGGCATCAGGGGAAATGTCCTTAATTTAATAAAATCCTATCTCAGTGATCGTTCTCAAAAAACCGAAATATGTAGAATTAATACAAAAACAAATTATGAAGAATTATTTACCTCTAAGGAACGAAGTGTAAAGTACGGGGTTACACAAGGCAGTGTATTAGGGCCTCTTCTATTCATTATATATATTAATGACCTGCCAACCGCCACAAGACAACCCATGACATTATTCGCAGATGATAGCACGGTGACAATTAAGTGTAATGACATAAATACGTATAAATTTGACATTAATGATTCTTTAAACTCTATAATTTCGTGGCTGAATAATAATAATTTAAAAATAAACATTGACAAAACCCATATAATGCACTTTAACCAAAGATCTGAAACTCCTTCTGACATTATTATATCGTACCAGGGTAAAACAATTAGCGAAGTAGACACTGCTCGCTTTCTAGGTATCCAAATAGACAATAAATTGAATTGGAAATATCATACCAACGAGTTATGTAAAAAACTAAGCACCCAAGCGTATGCGTTATATAGGCTTTCCAGTATAGTTAATGTTGACGCATTACTAACTGCTTATTATGGCTTAGTCGAATCCCATTTGAGATTTGGTATAATTTTTTGGGGTAACTCTACCAACAAAGAAATAGTTTTTAAAGGCCAAAAACGTTGCATTCGCTCTATGTTTAGATTACAATCTACTGATACATGTAAAGGTATGTTCAGAAAGCATAAGGTTTTGACGCTTCCGTCACTATACATTTTGGAAACCGCTCTATTTGTGAAATGCAACCCTCATTTATTTGAGCGCATGGCTGATATATAAGTGCGCAATCGCCGTGGTGGAAACCATTTATGCTTACATCCTTCGAAAACAGCATTGTTAAATAAAAGTTGTGTATGCATGGCCCCTAAAATTTACAACAAACTATCCAATAACTTGAAGCTTTTTAATAAGGACCTTTTTAAAAATAAACTTAAAGTAATCTTGGTCGACAAATGTTATTATAATGTACAGGAATTTTTTGATGACAAATTTTGACATTTTTATATCTAATTTAATGTGACATTGTTTCTTTTTATCAATTATTATTATTTAATTATGACTTGATGGGATTGTGTCTGCATTTTGAATATTTGAATACAATTTGTTCGCTTTTAATGACATTTTTACACGCCGAATGTTGGCAGAACATGTTGATGCTAAAACTTTGTTGTCATCATTTATGTACACACATGTTTAGTAAATAAATATCTTTATCTTTATCTTTATCTTTATCTTTATCATGTATGTACATTCACATACAATGGTTGTTCCTACTATCTCTCATTTTTTAAGTTATCCGAGGTTATTGTGGTTGATGTCACAGTTACTAATACTAAGTTTTATTAAGTCATCAATTTATATTAACACTGTGATGTTGTTTGATTAACCCAAATTAGTGAAAAAAGAGCCGTCGCTTTAGTGCGACCCTCTTACCGCTGCGCCACCGAGGCAGTAACCGAGGGAGTTCCCAAAACAACCAAGTAAGTCATAGATTAAGCTCATCATCGAAACAGTCGGATAAAAAAACACACCTTCTCATCCTTTTGCTAAATTACGAATCATTAATGTTAAATTTTAATAGGATATACAAAATCATGCGGATTATACCCCTAATTTAATCTGTAAACTCAAACTAGCCTCTCACGCATTAACTTTAAAATCGGAACTCTTGTCTACTCCGTTAAACAAGGCATAGTTCCCAAGTGTGGTTTCCAATAACAACAAAGTCATTTAAAGTTGAATTGCGGAGGTTAATTTGTGGAAAGCATTTGTTCCTTGAATTGTTCCGCAAACTAGTGATGTGAATGTTGGGGAAATAATAGCATTCCGTTTTGAAACACGAATAATTGTGCTAAACTCATTTAAATCAGCCTTCATTTTTGCTAGCTCTGGGTTAGTTTTCTAATTGTGGTAATTTCGACATTGATTTTGAGTATTGTAATGCCACTTGAGAACTGCGTAAGGAACTAAGAAGATTAACATTCCGGTAAGCCCATGTACTAAACGTATGTGTATTATGTAGTTTAGCAAGCAGTACTGGAGAAGTACGAATCATTACGAGTATCAAATGAAATGAAATGGAAACGTACATTTGCCTAGTTTCAAATAAAATGAAATGAAAACGTTTATTTGCCTAATTTCAAATGAAATAAAAAGAAAACGTTTATTTGCTTAGTTTCAAATGACATGAAATGAAAACGTTTATTTGCCTAATTACAAATGAAATGAAATGAAAACGTTAATTTGCCTAAAACATGGTCATATGCAAATGGTGCAGATAACATTAAAAAATATATAACACTCATGTTTTACCTTAATATATGGCATGCAAAATGTCATTTGGAATGCCATTGTGAATCTCGACGCATATGACATCACTTTAATTGTGTGTGATAATGCTGCAACTTTGGCAAACAATTGTTAACAATTGTGACCACGGGCCAGCACGCGCGCTAGAAGCCGCCCACCACTTCGTTGGATGGATGATATCCAGCGCCACGCAGCACGCAGAACATGGGCCCTCTTTTTGAATCACTCGCGTAAAGATGACGTGTGATATTCATTGATTTTTGACATTTTGGTACTAAAAACAGTTGAAATCCTAACTTGCTTAAATACTCGTAAAGGATAAGTCAATTTGGTGACTCCTTACGTCTATATTTTGCGTGATTTTTGTTGTATTATAGTTTAATTTCGATTGAAAATCACATGCCGTATTCAAGCGAGTGATTCAAAAATAGAGCTCCTGGGCCCCTATTTTTGAATCACTCGCTTAAACATACCGTGTAATATTCCTTCGAGAACCAATTAAAAATCAACGTAAATCACGCGAATTATTGACGTAAGTACTCAAACTGGATTTTTTCAAATCCCTCCCTGGTTTTTTATTGATTTTCATTCGAAAATTCGACTTTAAATGAATAACACTCTTGTCTCACTCGCGTAGTGATTCAAAAAATTGAAAGTGGCCCGGATTAACAATAATGGATAAATATGGAGGAGGCCTACATCTTGAAAAAGAGTAAATTAAGGCTGCGATGGATTGATGGATGAAACATCACTAGTGAATCTGAACATGTCGGGAAGTTGCCCCTGTCTGCGAAGTTACCAACTTTGTTGATGCTTTGTGATGTAGGTACTGGCATGAGGCTTTTTGTTAACCTCTTGATAGGTAATTGATAAGCTTACCCTGAAACTTATTTAATAATTATCTTAGCAAATACTTGTTTTCTTTTAGGACAAAAAAATATTTTACATAAAAAGTAAACACCAACTTCAAAAGCAAAATGCACTAAAAAGTCTGAAATAAACTCTTTTTTTGGAGTCGGTGCCCTGATGGATGATGCTAGAGATAGCCAATCAGATGGACTTCAAAAAGAAATGGTTTGCCAAAATTGGAATGACTAATCTTTTAAAGAATTTATTGCAGTATTTTAAGTGCATTTTGTTTTTGAAGTCAGTTTTTCTTTTATTTGTAAAAGTTAATCTCATTTGCCTTTTTTTTATTTATAGGAAGGAGAGAGAATGGAGTTGCACGTTTTGACCTTTTGGGTCCTTAATAAACTACAAAGTAGCTAACATAGGTACTGGCGACATAATTACTGAACTCCTTAGCGTTAAGTAGTTCCACCATCAGCTCAGCTCCACAAAATGGTGATTTATAGACGTAAAGACATATCAATATTAAGATACTAGTACAAAAAACACTAAATGTGCCTTTAAAATATCAAGGTTTCCCCCGATTACTTTTCCAAGATCCCATTATCAGAACCCAATGTGGCAACAATAAAAAAGTAAACACTACTCTAAGAAGGTGAAAAAAAAACATTCAAATCGGTCCAAAAATGACTGACAAATAAAGTAACATAAATACAAGAATTATATATAGTCGAATTGACAACCCTCTCCTTTTTGAAGTCAGTTTAAAAGAAAGGAGTAAACTCACAGTCAGCAAACTAAGTTTTTATATTTGTTATTTTTTATGTTTTAGTTACTTTTATTTTTCAATCTGTTTATCCAATGATATCATAATATAGTACCGTCAGAAAATAGTACAGACTTAAGACTCATAAAATTCTTAAAACCATCGAAGCTGATGATGATGATGAAATACTTTTACACTACAGTTTCCCTTATGTCGAAAAATTCGTCTGATTATCAAACATTACAACCTTGTTAATTTGTCATTTAATAGTATAACTGCTCAAAACTTACGAAGCTAACTGTTTTTCTTCGCTAAGTTTAAATTCTAGCGATTTTATGTAATGGTTAGTTTATTTCAAATAACACCTGCACATGACGCTTCAGGAAAATGAGTAAGTTGCTTTCGTGGTTAAGGAAATAACGTCAAATACACAACCTACTTTTGCGAGTGGAAGAATTGAAAAATATTCACAAAATTAACGAGGTCTATCTTATTATTATTATTATTTATTATGACGACCCGTCTGGTGTAGTGGTCAAGAAATCGCCTACTACGCAGCGGGTAACGGGTTCGATCCCCGCACAATACAAACATTTGTGTGCATGAACATGTCTTTTTGTATTGGTCTGGGTGTTTTCTATGTATATCATGTATGTATTTACAAATGAAAAGTATTTAAGTATTATATTCGTTGTCTGGCACCCATAACACAAGGTTTGATTAGCTTACTTCGGGACTAGATGGCGATGTGTGGGAATGTCCAAGGGAAGGATATTTTTTATAAGTACCTATATTATGTATGTAGTTCGTTTGAAACTATCTTGCTCGAACTTGATTTCCGATACAAATGCCGTGATAAGATAATACTCTCCTTGTCCACCTGCTTTGCCAATTCTGTAGTTTCCTTTGGCAAAATTTAATTAAAAGTTTCCTCGGGTCAAAATGTTCTAGCAGGCTTATTAAAAAATGTCGTTGAAAATTCAAAATTCAGCCAGAACGCTAGGAGAAAATTGGAATATTACTGGTCGGATTCCCGGGATTGAATAGCAAAGACAACTCGAGCATAAAATTTCTAATTTCTCTCCAAAATTTATCAGCCCCACCACAGCCCTTTTGTTCTTCTGGTTAATGCGATGATTCTCCTTATGATATCATCTGCTTCCTATTATGTTTTTAATTGCCACGATCCGTTGATAAGGTTAAGAGGTGATTAAGGTATTGTCTTTGGTGTTTACAAAAAAAAGGGGCTATTAATTATGTTCTCATAACTTTAAACGTTTGGGGGAAAGATTTTGTGTTTGCAAAACACAAAATATTCAAAAAGAAATCAGTATAAGATGGATATTGACAAATGGCCTCTTGATGAACAAGGTGCCCTTATACCCAATTGTAAAGTTCGAAGTTCAAATGTTCCATCAAAGTGGCAATCACCCTTACTACCATCTTACCGTGCGTTACACATTTCTGTATTTGACTAGAGGATAAAGGTATTTGGCAAACACTTCAAAACGTTGCGCACATGACTTCCTCTGTTTAGGTCGGCAGTATTGTATGAACATGAATAGCTTTGTACAAATAGACCTTCCTTTTGTTCATGGGAATAGAACAGCAGCTGCATATAGAAATAGCTAATACCTAGTACAAGTACTTGCTGCCTCGCCAAAGCAATCTTAATACTTTCCATCTCTTATGCAGTGTAAGCCAGCCTGAAATACGCGGTACCTACCTATAATACATAGGTACGGCCATGTCAACTGCAAACCAACCGTAAAATAGAGCGTACATTCGGAATGCAAGTGAGTTATCATGCGGTAACCGACCACTATTTTGCTATTCTACTCGTAACTAACATTTCTGGGTTAATCGCACTATGAAATGTCTTTGTAATCTTTCAAAAGCATCCTATTAACCTAAATATTTTATTTTATTATTTTTTTTGACAGACGTAAGACCTCTTACACACTGCGACTTTTAGCAAAGATACATTCGCGCGTTTTGAAAACGCGCTTCAGTATCGCGGCTCCCGCAATGAACAGATTTAATTTAGCATCGATGCAGTCGCGCGTTAGCATTGATGCAGTTATATGATGCAGTTCAGTACATTATTTGTCAATTTTCAGCTTCTGCATCGCGACTGTAGCGATGAAGTCGCGCGTTAGAATCGCGACTGCATCGCAAGTAAAAACCGACTTCCAAACCGAAATGCACTAAAAAGTCTTATTATTTAAGACTTTTTAGTGCATTTTGGTTTTGCTCTTAAACATTGAAAGGAAAGGAATCCATTTGAGGAAATCAATTTATTTTTGGAGTCGGTGCCATTACTTTGAAAATTCAGCCTCACCTTTCGCAGCACCGACTCCAAAAAGAAATTGTTTCCCTAAAATGGATTCCTTTCCTTTCAATGTTCAAGAATTTATTTAAGACTTTTTAGTGCATTTTGGTTTTGAAGTCGGTTTTTACTTTTTTAAAGTTAATTTTATTTTTTACGTAGTCATCAATCGATCAAGATGAATTAAAAACATTCTATTAATTTAATTTAATTGCCAATAACAAATTCAAAAGTTACTATTGTACAACATTAAAACGTCAAAATTCGTACGTAATTACAATTTGTCATTAATAAATAGCTTTATACTATAATATCAGTTTATAATTAGAATATCTATCAGTTTAGTCTAAAATTAATTTGTATTCTGTTCTACGAGTATACCTTTTGGAATATTATTGCACTTGATAGGTATTACCAGTCAAAAACACTTTTTGAAAAACACATATGTTAATTATCTTTTTCGACAAGACAATAGTCCGCAACCAGCCTATTATCTCGTCGAAAAAGATAAATAACACTGTCATTTAAAAAAAAAATTGGCCTGTTTTTGCGAACATTGCTATCTCCAGTATGTATAGGGATGATAGTAAGAGAAATCTGTACCTACTTTTGGAAGTAAGACCGACAACTATCAACAAGATCAACACTAAATACAGCTCTTATGCACCTCTTTTGTGTTACACTCCTGTCCGTTTGTTGCTCCAGAAAATGACTTCATAACGAATGTAGGCTTATCAGAAAGAGCATATCACATTATAATACTTAGGAAACAAACTTTGTAAAATAAAATCTAAATTAAGAATGCTTTAAGTGGATAGTGTCTTTCATTGTGGGAAACCAATATTATAGTCTCAAAAGGAATATTTATGTCAAGGTAGTTAGTGAGAAGCCGAGGGTTCCGTGTCAATTTTAACTGAATTTAGAAATCCACTTACTTCCACTTAGTAAAATACCACAATATTTTGTTGACAGCAAATATAACTTTGATTTTTGTAGTGTTTGTATGAAGTACAAAGTTATGTTTGCGGTTGTTGAAAATGTGCTTTATCTCAAAAACTTCTTGTTCGATCCCGTCCGAACCAATTTTCGTTGAAAGTATTTGTTATGGTCTACAAATCTTGTTTTTTTTGAATTTACACTCGCTAAGTTTAAAAGTTAGATGGGAGGCCATGTTACCACTTTGGAAGCGTCTAGCTATGAAACGTTAGACTTTAAAAGAACATGATTTTAGAAACCCCGATGTCATTTTAAAAGACCTATCTATAGACACACCATACGCATAGGTTTGACTAAAAATTTTTTTTTGGTTTTAGTTTCATGCGTGGGAGCCTCCCCTTAATTTTATTTTTTGTATGAAAATCGTAAAGCGGTTAACAGGATACATCTTCCTACTAAATTTCAACAGTGTGATGCTCATAGTTACAGAATAAAATGGCTGTGACATACGGACGGACAGACAGACAGACAGACAGAGTTGACGAAACTATAAGGGTTCCGTATTTTGCCATTCGGCTACGGAACCCTAAAAAGAGTTGAAACACGGAGCGCCAACAATTATCTCGTAAACACTTTGCATTTTTATTTATAACTAGCGGTCCCCCGCGACTTCGTCCGCGCGTTTTGAGTTTGCTCCCTCCCCTCCCGTGGCAGCGTCATGTTTTATATCCTAAAGCCTTTCTCGATAAATAAGCTATCCAACACAGAAATATTTTTTTAAATCAGTACAGCAGTTCCTGAGAAAAGCGCGTTCAAACAAACAAACTCTTCAGCTTTATAATATATTAGTGCAAGCGCACGTTGTACTTAAGCTGCGAACATTATTTTGGTGCGGAGTTATGTTAAAACTGTGATAGCTCCTAAGATATTTATTGAAATCAAATGATATAAAGGCCAACTTGGTCTAAATTAAATGCTCGTGATGATGAATGTATTTATTTTGATAAGAATAAATACCTGTGTGTATAATACACCTCTAAAAATAATGCATTATTTTTTTACAAATTTATTACAATAAAAAAGGCTTTAGTAAGTCAACCATAAAAGATAGACATATACTGTCGCGGACTTTATTATAGAACTCTTAATGCTGAACAATCCTGTCATACATGATTTTTGTGTAACTTAAGCGGTTTCCGCAGCGTATGCAGCGGAAGCTCTCAAAAGGAATATCTTTCTCCCGTTTTCGCAACATTTTTCATTTCTGCTGTGGTCTTATGAGTCGTATCTTTATGTTATATAGCCTAAAGCCTTCCTCGATAAATGGACTATCCAACGTAAAAATATTTTTTCAAATCGGGCCAGTAGTTTTTGAGATTAGCGCGTTCAAACAAACAAACAAACAAACTCTTCAGCTTTATAATATTAGTATAGATTGTTCTGCAAGTATAGGTAGGTAGAGATCCCGTTTAATCAGATATTACATATATATTCAATAGTCATTTTCATCCTGTAACAATACCATATTCAAATTATTTAAATGATTGTAAAGTAACCATTATTTCTTATAGATTTAGAAACACGCTATTTATTATCAAAACGTGAAATAAACAATCTACCATACCACTTCCAATGATAATTTTGATGGTAAAATCATTTACGTGCTATCTAAAGTAATGTTAAGGTAAGGTACAGGAATAAACATTGACCAATAGCAATGGTGAAGCGATCCATCGCTTTTTCTTCCATGATCCGGTAAATAAATCGGTTCACAAGCTACGTGTTTTCACTACCTCTTTCAAATTCCGAATTATACACTAGAAAATTCAGCGCTCAAATAAAGCAAAAAATAGAAGAAAAATTCAATGAGACCGACAGAAATATTCGATTTCGATTTTTTATACGAATAATGCGGGCTTTGGCATGATTCCATTAAAGATTGCATTGCAAATAGCACTTACTCCATGCTGCAGTAGATTGAATTTCACTTGGATCTTGGAAGTACACAGGTATCGATGCACCGGATACGATGATTAGGTTTTGTCGAAACCAAACAAACAAGACTCACTTATTTAATATATTTTTACAAAGACTTTAGGTATCTTCAATTCTTATCTTGGGTATCTTATACGAGAACTTAAGTTTCAGCTTCATAATAATATCATTTTTTTGTAAAACATGTTCGTTCCATACTAAAACTCGTTAAATGCCTCAGTATAACTGCATTATAACTTTCATAACTTCTGTACTTATTGTGTGATTTATGGTATTATACTTCAATACTACTATATGTATATGAACTCAAATACCCCTTTCCTAGGATTTTAATTTTACTTTACTTACAGACAGCGCTTCCTAAAGCCAGAATATATTTTAATAAATAGCTGTTCTCATGGCTAATTAATGGGTAACGATGTTTTGTAGGTAGTGATTTGTAATATTTGTTATAAAGAGTTCTACAGCGTTCTAGGTGCACCTGATACATTTTGAATTTAGTGTTATTACTGCCCTAGTAGTATTATAAAACCCAAATTAAGTTTAACTTTTCCCAAAAATAGACTGCCTAAATATGTGTAAAAATATGTAATAGATTTGTAAAAAAACACACAATACATATTTAGCCACGTCCATTCTTGACAGAGTTGTAAATATTATTTAGTATTTAATAGTTTTTAGAAAAAAATACGATTATTTTTTTTATATTATCTTTGATTTTCACGTAATATAGGTATTTATGTCAAATATGCTGGACCTTAATCTTACTGTGATCCTATTGTACTATATTTCAATATTAATTATGGATCTTGAATTTTGTATCTCTTATTTTAGGTAGCTCATAGTAAAATCGGATATACACATAAGTTTATAGGACAATAAAAGCCTGTTTCACGTCTGTACTCATGTGCCACTAACTAATGAACGCTGAGGCCCGACTCTGTTAAACAATTTCCGTACTTTTGACTCTAGCTGTCTCTATCAAATACGATCATTGCAAGTGAGAGGTAGAGAAAATGAAAATACAAACGATTTACAGACTATCGGCCTTACCACAAATAAATAAACAAGGTTTGAACTACTGTTTAAATGTTATGCGGCTAAAGTGTAATGTATGTCACCCTTATGTCATTTGACTAGATTGACGTTGTTTTTAAACTAGCCGTATCATATTTAAACAGTTGTCCAAACTTAGTTTAATTATTTGTGGTAAGGCAGTATGACTCCAAGTTTGACGGTTTTGTGTACCGATTGACTTAATTAGCCGAAGTTTGTAAAGGTATTGATTTACAAAATATTAAATGACAATCAGAAGGCTCGATTAACCAACGTCAGATAAGGGATATTCGTCTATTACAATACGCTTAATTTGGAAACGTCACCTATTTGTCAGCAATCATATACTGTCATTTTAAAATCGGTCGTTTTATGCTTATTCAGTCGGATAAGTTTTTTCTGACATTGGAAAAATTGGCACTAAAAAGCTTTAAATAACGTATTTGTCTTCTACTAAGGAAAAACAAATTCTTTTGGAGGCGGTGCATAATGTGCGAGGACTGTTGGTGTACTGTCATTCAAACATACATACACTTACGAAATTTTGATAAAAAAAACGGCTAAATGCGAGTTGGTCGCCCACAAGGGTTCCGTGCCAACTTTAACTGAATCAAGGATCCACTTACTTCCACTGAGCTTAAATACCACAATATTTTGTTGACAGCAAATATCACTTTGTTTTTCATAGTGTTTGTATGAAAAACAAAGTTATGTTTGCGGGTGTTTAAAATGTGCTATATCTCTAAAACTACTAGTTCGATCCCGTCCAAACTATTTTTTCTTGAAAGTATTTGTTAAGGTCTACATTGCATATTTTTTTCAAAATTTATAGTTTAGAAATTAAAGGGGGGGTTATCTCGCAAACGTTTGACTTTTAGAGAAAATGGTTCTCGAAACCTCCAGTTAATTTTAAAAGACTTATCCAAAGACACGTATAGTTTTGAGTAAAAAAAATGTTATTATCCAGAGATGTGAAAAATAGTTTTGAAAAGTATTTAACAACAAAATGGAAGTGCATAGTTGTTAGCACTATTTCAAATAGAAGTACAAAATATTTTAAAATAAGAGTATTTAAATACAAAATGCAAATATGTATTTTCCAAATAGGTTTGTAAAATACCTTGTTAACCATAAGGACTTATTTTTATTTAACTGACTTTAAAACTAGTATTTGTTTAAATAGTTTATGTTTCATAGTCTGCCTAGTGGGGCCTTATAATCATTCAACCTTAAAAAAATAGTCTTTCAACAGGGGCAGAACTCGGTAAGTAGGTATTTTATTTAAGGAAGAACTTTTTTACAATGCCAAAACAACGGGCCGCAATGTTGGCATTAATATTCAACAGTCTTACTAACTTCCAAGAAATATAAGGTGGTGGAAATCGGAACTAAACACCGCCATAATTGGATGATCAAACGCACTTACCTCAAGTGAAGTTCGATCCAAATTGTCCTGACTTCATCAAAGAGATTTAATTGACCATGCAGTAGGCCCTGCTACGCGTCTTTTCACACGGCTTTAGCGCAAGAAAGACAAGGTAAAAAACCTCACTCCCTCCCACGTCTCACAGCACTGCCAGCCGCCTGTCGCTCATTCATTTTAGAGCAAGGAGACCGATGTAGGAGATATACAACATTGATTATACTTATGTTATAGCCGACAACTATTTTTGCAGAAAGTGTATGTATGGGAATAGGAGTGGGACCTTAAACCTCTTCGACGAAATCAGGATGATTTGGATCGAACTTCACTTAAAATAAGTTCGTTTGATTATCCAACTGTCCTGCCTTCGTCTGATATTTAATTGACCATGTAGATGTTTGGAGTAAAATCAACGTTGTTACAATAAAATATTATGTAACTATTTCTGTGCGAGTGAATAGACGTGTAGCAGGGCCTACTACATGGTCAATCAAATCACAATAAAAGACAGGACAATAAGTCTTGTAAAACTGTAGTTGACAATGACAACACTACGATCACGAATAAGGTAATCTTGGATTTATACTTGCAAAATAGGAAAAAATAATTAAAATGTTTTTCATTTTATAAACACTAAATATTTATATAAAGTGTTTCAAATAAAATACAAAATACATTTCAAAAAATATTTCAAATATATTATTAAAATAGGTATTTTGTATTTGCTTTTCAAATAATTTAACTCTCAGATTACATTTCATTTTGAATTACCCATAGTAGTTAACCAATGCTATGATCATAGGTAATTTACCGCCGAGCGATACCTATTAGCTTTCTAATGAGGGAATGATTATCTGTAAATCCCTCGAAATGGTATCAAATAGGTAATCAGCCAGAGTAATTGGTAGCACAATTACACACATCACACTTAAAAATACTGTCAATATTTACTGGTGTTGGCAATCTATGTGTACTCAAAGAAAGATTACGACCTATTTCATAATGTTTTATTAATTTATGGTTATTGATATCTGCCAGATACTTTATACCAAATGACGTCCTTTTGATTTATTCGTTATTTAGTACAAGGTGGTGTGGTGAAACAGGCCTTGCGAAAACTAATTGTGTTTACTATAATCTTAAAACTTTACTATGAAAACAAATAACCCCTATTTACTCATCTAGTTGTTACTATGTAGGTATCCTAATAAGCCTCCGGCTAGCAAGTAGACCCTACGATCTTGAAATAGGAGACATTTCCAAGTCAATCTCGCAACATTGATGATGTCACGTAGCCAACGCGTTAAAGTAAGCGCTTGCAAAATTCAAAAGGATTGCTAATGTGACGGTGGCAGAGTGGTATAGGTATACGCCCGGATAGCGTAAGACACGGGGTTCGATTCCTCGTCTGTCACAGCAAAAGTTGCTTTTTTAAGTGCAATAGTCAAGTTTGTATAGTGACAAAACGCTATAAAAACAAAAATGATAGTATGATCCAATTTTGACATTAAACTGGACCAGTTCTACTGCTAAAATGACAGTATGCACAAACACAGTTACCATGGTAACGCTATGAAAGATAGAAATACCGAGTATACAGCGCGCCTTGTCGGTAAGTGCAATCGAGAAAGACTGTTGGCAGGACTCCGTTGACGGACAACCGTACATGAGAAAAACTGCCGTCTGAACACACCAAAGCTTTCTTCGGAATCCAGTAACGCAGTGATCCCACAGAACTGGACTGCCGTGAGAAACGTATCTAATAGAATGTATATGTCACCGTCATATTGTCAAAACCGCGACACTATAATGTAGAAGATTAAATCCGTTAGATGGTAGTCTTATGCATTTTTGGGTACTTACATGTCAACCTAAGACCTTTTGCACACTGCGACTTGTAGCAGCGATGCAATCGCGATGCTAACGCGCTTTAGCACCGATACACCCGCAAAATGACAACCTTTACACACTGCGCTACTTTTAGCATCAATACAGTCGCGATGCAGAAGCTGGAAATTGTCATTTTGTACTGAATTTTGGCATCGATAGGCTTTTATTTCCGACACTTAACGCCCCAGATTGCGCTGATATAGATGAGTTTAGACAATGTACTTGAAGTTAGGGTATAGCTTAGGGTAGTAGCTAACTATCTCCAGAACTAGTTTTGTATATCAAAATTATTTTTTTATTTAATAATACCTAAATTCAGTCACTTGGACCGTTTGTGATGAACCGTAAATACCTAGTCTTGCCATAAATATTGTCACAAAGAAAAAAAATGCAAATAATATTTATTACTTTTACAGTGTGTTAGTTTTTTAAACATAAATATAAAACAATTTAAAATATAAAAAGCTTATTCAAAGTGGTCTCCATTGGCTGAAATACAGTCCTTTAAACGTTGAGACCAGTTATCAATAGAAGCACGCACTCTTTCCATGGGAAAATTCTTCACTGCCAATCGTATGGATTGTTTTTTGATTGTGATTTGGAGTCCCTAACTCCAAATTATAATGACGTTTAGAGCAAGCCATACTCTCTAAAACTGACCATAAATCATAATACAGCGGATATAAGATCGGGACTAGACGACGGCCAGTCTTCAGCTCTGATGAAATTCGAAACGTTCGTTTCTAACCAAGACTGCGTGGACCGAGCTTTATGACCCGGCGCCGAGTTTAACATGGTTGGTTATTGAACATGGTGTTGTTAAGGGGCTTAACTACCTTCTCAAGAATGGTATCTTGATACACTTGTGCAGATGTTTTGATACCTTTTTCACAAAATTATGGCACAGTCACTCCTTCATAGCTAACACCCCACCAAACCATCACTGGAGTCGGGTTATGTCCACGTTGCACTCTGCCGACTAATTGAGAAGCTTCCTTAGAGGTTTGAACATAAATACGATCATTTTGTTCGTTAAAATGTTGCTCACTTGTGAAGATTTTCTCATGCGAATACAAAATTTTTCTGTGATCTCTCTGCGTACCGCTTCAGTAGTTTTTTCGATTTTACCACCCTATTCTTTTTTAAATTATCTATTAAAAAATGACCAGTGCGTCTCTTATAGGCTGCAAGTCCTTAGTCATCTTTTAAAATACGCGACATGGTTCTGGATGCTATATTCATCTACCGAGATAAAATCTTTTGCTTTCGGACATAATTTCTGCGAATTCTTTCCCTTTTTGCTTTGACCACCTTTTTCGTACGAACACTACGTGGACGGCCAGATCTGTTACAAATAGAGGAGGTCTCATTGTACCTATTGATAGCCCAGTACACAAACATTTGACTAATACCAAGCGTGTGGAGAGTTTTAAAATAATAAAACCAAATTTATGTAATGCAATCACAACGGTTTGGTTCTCTTTATCTGGAAGTGGATCTTAAAATAGAGTGGGGTACTCCATTTTAATATCGCAAAATATTAAAAAATGTATTGACACCGAAATTAGAAAACACAATGAGCAATCGAATAAAAATGACAGATTCCAAATTCAAACGTAATATCTTTCTTATTTTTAATTGTAACAGTATTTATGGCCACACTGTGTATAATGTCCTAACTCAGTTTTCGCAAAAAAACAAACACATTTTGTGGCGTTGTGTAAATAATTTGTGATTACTAATTATGATTTTTTTATTGTATTTTGCAAATATGATTGAAATAAGATGTAAAGAACGGTGTTTCACAGAACTGCGTCAAAGTCACGTGACCGACCGAATTCGACCAATCGCGTACGCACAACCGAAAAAGTTTTATTATAGTTAAATATGTTACTGAAATCAATATGACTGAATATTACCTAAGTTATAATATACTAGCGGTCCCCCGCGACTTCGTCCGCGCGTTTTGAGTTTGCTCCCTCCCTTCCCGTCGCAGCCTGATGTTTTATATCCTAAAGCCTTTCTCAATAAATAAGCTATCTAACACAGAAATATTTTTTTTTAAATCGGTTCAGCAGTTCCTGAAATAAGCGCGTTCAAACCAACAAACTCTTCAGCTTTATAATATTAGTATAGATTAGCGCAAGCGCACGTTGTACTTAAGCCGCGAACATTATTTTGGTGCGGAGTTATGTTAAAACTGTGATAGCTCCTAAGATATTTATTGGAATCAAATGATATAAAGCGCAACTTTGTTCTAAATGAAATGCTCGTGATGATGAATTTTTTTTTTGATGAGAATAAATACCTGTGTGTATAATACACCTCTAAAAATGTTGCATTATTTTTTACAAATTTGTTAACATAAAAAAGGTTGTATTAAGTCAACCATAAAAGATAGACTTATGCTGTTGCGGATTTTATTATAGAACTCTTAATGCTGAACAATCTTGTCATACATGATTTTTGAGTAACTTTAGCGGTTTCCGCAGCGTACGCAGCGAAAGCTCTCAAAAGGAATATCTTTCTCCCGTTTTCGCCACATTTTTCATTGCTGCTGTGGTCTTGTGAGTCGTATTTTTATGTTATATAGCTTAAAGCCTTCCTCGATAAATGGACTATCCAACATAAAAATATTTTTTCAAATCGGGCCAGTAGTTTCTGAGATTAGCGCGTTCAAAGAAACAAACAAACAAACTCTTCAGCTTTATAATATTAGTATAGATTTTGAGTACTTTGTTGTTAGTTTTTTTTTTGGAATGCTAATTAACCACCATATTATTTAGCTTAGGTTTAATTTTGCCTGTGTTACTAACTGGTTAGGAATTATCCCACAAGTTTAGTGTTGCATCAAACAATTTGCAAAACCACATAATTATTTTCGTTCCCACAAAACCTTTCGCTACAACAGGCTAAGGTTATCTTAGCCTGTTGTAGCAAAAGGTTTTGTGGGAACTATACGTCCTTTGCCTGTTAATGTCAACATCAAATAAATTTAATCGTATCGTATACTTATAACACTTCAATAAAATAACCTCCGTATTTGAATAAGGTATAAATAAACCTGTGAAACAGGGTATCATCAAAAACATTAGAAAGATGCAACTCTTAATTTTCTCTCTAGCAGTTTTCCACGGCCTGGTTTTGGGTTAAACCGCCTCAATTTATCCAGTCTTATTTTATGTCCGTTTATTATTGTCACGTGCAGATACCCTATTATATGTCATTGAAACCAAAAAAACTGTTTTGTATTCCTCTAAATACTTTAAAAGGTAAATAAAACAGTTTTTTTTGGTTTTGGTTTTGGTAAAAAGTAATATCAAACTGTGTACCGCCGAATATCTTATTGTGTTTTTGTACAAAAAAAACATGTATTCACTCTTTTTTTTAAGTTAACTTAGCAAAAAAGAATTACCAGTGAGCACCAGGGATCCGTTTTACTAATGAATGCACAGTAAAAGTGGTTTGTTTTTATGCCAAGTAATCCTATTCTAGTTAATTCATACAATAGTAATGATGGAATGCAGTCGCATTATATTTGGTTCACAGAGATACAATAGCGTGTGGATGGAGTGAGCACTATAAACTAATGGTAAAATTTTAAGTACGAAATTTGACAATCTGAAATTTTAGGCTTTAATTAAAGAAAGTTTTAACAAAAAACATAACACTGAATGAATTGACTAACTTATTTCAGTATGAAGATATGGCTGACCGCTTGTGTGAGGACTGAGTGAGCACACATTTAACTAAATATCTTTCATTCAATAGCATTACAAAAATAAAATCTTGTTTCTACAATTGTTTTAAATCTTTAACTAAATGATGAATATCCATTTAAATGAATCTGGAAACGCACGTCTACACAAAAGGTGCGAATGTGTTGTGACACTGATATAATTTTTGGGATATAATTTAAGTGATGTAATAATTTTGTAGGTGTGATAATAAGACATTCAAATACAATTCTAAATTTTTATAGATTAATCCATCATTTGAAAGTATTATTTTATACAACAATTCTCATAAATCTTGTAGATTCACTTAAATTACAACTAATATGTGATTAAGTGAAGGGTTTTTATTTATTTTTACATATACACGACTTTTTATTCGAAAAACATAAACAGGGTGAATTCCTGAAATGATAAAGGTGAATACCAGTATTTTTTTTGTAGTCCATTTTTTTATACGTTTTTCAATACAATGTTTTTTATCGGTTTTCCCGAAATGTTGAATTTTACACAAGAGGTCTTCAGGTCGCAATGACGAAATCAATCAATCACTCACTCGGTTTATCCTTCACCTACCCGCGGCTTTTACAATAAGAATGAGAACAAATGAAACTATATTTGTCAAATTATTTCCACTATTATTGTTTAGTTGAGGTCTGTTTAGCAGCTTTGAAAGTTATAATTAACCACTATTATGATAGCTAACTCAAAGTGATTGGGTTCACGATACTGGAACCACCAAGGTGATATGAAAAGTTAACTTAGCTTAGTTTAGTAAACAATGAACCAGTACGAACGCTAGTTAAAAGTTATTTGCGTTCAATAAAATTCAGAAAATGAAAGTTGGATCCAATCACATACATTTCTCTGATCCCAAAATAAGTAGCTAGTGCACATGTGTTATTAAAATCCGACAAAACGGTGGTACCTCAATACCCGAGACAATATGGAACATTTTTATGTCTCCATTGACACAACCGGGAATCGAACCTTGGACCTCGGAGCGACGACGCCTTACAACCCAGCGTACTTAGCCACAACACCACAGAGGTCGTCAAGTTCGAAACCACTTCTTCAGCACGAGATTACCTAATCAGAGATAGTGATTTAGCATAGGAGTTGAGAAATAGGTGGACATGACGTGCCGAAGCGCGAATAAAATTTATGAACAATAAAAATACCCTATGATCAAAAACTTAGAGTTCAGATTTAACTATACTACACAAATCGAACACATAAAAAAAGGTGTTCCAATCGTATTGGATTAAAATATTTCTGAAACCATTATAAAGCTTCCTAGCAATTCATTTACATACTACCTAAATAAAAATATCCCAGCTTATACACTGGCCTTTATAAAGGACACTTAAATTATAAATATGACCATGTAGTTTTATCAAGTAGATTACTTACTATTTACCAGTTAACATTTACTTCAAATCTAAATTTAAAAAAAAATATACTTTTCTGTGTACCTGAAACTCACATTGACGTACTTCGTTCGAATTAAGTTTAATATTTAAAAATATGAGGATAAAATAGTTTCGTTGCTATTTTGTACATAGCACCTAATGTTTCTGAGGCATTATTATGCATGTTCACTGAAATGCAGCAAATGTTACACTAGTATGAAATAGAATTGTAACAGCAAAACTTAAATTGGTTCGTGCCTGTACATTTTAGCGGGATATTTTTAAGTTTTCAACTTTTTCGCCGTCCGGTAACTTCGTTGGAGACTTCGCTTGTTTTGTTCAAAGTTAACAGATTCAAGTTAGCGGAAAATAAAAGTTTGCGAAGGAAAAGCATGACTTACTTGCGAAGCTTTAATAATAGTGGTAACTCTGTAATAATGCAATAAATCAATAAAGATGAAATAGGAAACCAAAAATTTGCGCACGGGCGGGACTTGAACCAGCAACCTTTTGGCAACCCGGGCCAAACGCTCTTACTGTTAGTACGACCCTGCGAAATTTGTGGTTTCTTATGAAAACGTCAATTGCGTGACGCTTAGCGCCATCTAGCCGCCTGTTTATGAAACAGATGGCCCAAGCAGTTATTCTTTACAGAATAAATTCAACTTGGAAATTGACGTCGCTTCGCTATCTAATTCTTTAGAATGTTTTTAACACTCACAGTGTCATATTTTATATTCATAAAGATGAAATAAGAAACCAAAAATTTGCGCACGGGCGGGACTTGAACCAGCAACCTTTTGGCAAACCGGGCCAAACGCTCTTACTGTTAGTACGACCCTGCGAAATTTGTGGTTTCTTATGAAAACGTCAATTGCGTGACGCTTAGCGCCATCTAGCCGCCTGTTTATGAAACAGATGGCCCAAGCAGTTATTCTACATAAACAGGCGGCTAGATGGCGCTAAGCGTCACGCAATTGACGTTTTCATAAGAAACCACAAATTTCGCAGGGTCGTACTAACAGTAAGAGCGTTTGGCCCGGTTTGCCAAAAGGTTGCTGGTTCAAGTCCCGCCCGTGCGCAAATTTTTGGTTTCTTATTCCATCTTTATGAATATAAAATATGACACTGTGAGTGTTAAAAACATTCTAAAGAATTAGATAGCGAAGCGACATCAATTTCCAAGTTGAATTTATTCTGTAAAGAATAACTGCTTGGGCCATCTGTTTCATAAACAGGCGGCTAGATGGCGCTAAGCGTCACGCAATTGACGTTTTCATAAGAAACCACAAATTTCGCAGGGTCGTACTAACAGTAAGAGCGTTTGGCCCGGTTTGCCAAAAGGTTGCTGGTTCAAGTCCCGCCCGTGCGCAAATTTTTGGTTTCTTATTTCATCTTTATGAATATATAAAATATGACACTGTGAGTGTTAAAAACATTCTAAAGAATGCAATAAATCAAGTTTTTTTTTAATGTCATGTCATCAATGTTACGAGATTCCTCTTTTTGTCTGATAAAGTTGTTTTTTACAAGTGCAATTTATGTTATTAAGTTTATAATATAGTGGCAAAAATATCAAAACAAAAAAATGGTAGTAAATATCGTTTTGATTAATTGTAATCCAATATTGATGTTGTTTAGATGTTGAAACTCGCATAATATAATGATAAGTACTTAGTATTGCAGGAGCGAAATATCACATCCTCAAATATGTACACGCTTGCTTTAATCGGATATTAAACCGAAACTAGCTAGTGCGAATATATCTGATTGTGTTCGGATATTACAGAGATCTATTTGATCGGCCTATACAAATAAACAGCCTGTATCAAGCCCTTAATGGAATTCTGGTGTTACTTGATAATACTCACTGACCTACTGAATATTAAACAACAAACATTTACTTAAGTAAAACAAGTTATCTGTCTTTCCCGTCGTTGTGAGAGAAAAAAGGCAGAGCTGACAAATGAAAACTTAAAAACTAACTTCAAAAACAAAATGCTCTAAAAGTTTAAAAAACAGAAACTTGAAAGGACTCCATTTTAGAAAAAAAAAAATTTGGCGTCGGTGCCCAGATACATGATGATTGAGATGGCCAATGAGATAGCTAATGCCTGTGAGTGCCAATGCCTATGAGATTGAGTCCTTTCAAGAGTTTATATAACACTTTTTCTTTAATTTTATTTAAAAATTGTAGTAACTCACTCAAAAATACTTTAGGCAACCATTATTTGAAGTGCATTTTGTTTTTGAAGTCAGTTTTTTATTTTATTTGTAAAAGTTAATCTCATTTGCATTTTTTGTGATTTAAAGAAAGGGGAGAGAGTGGGTGGGAGTTGCACCGTTTGACTTTGTACCTTAATAAGCTACAAATAACCTAATATAAGTTCTGGCGTTTCTCGTGACTTTCATACTTAAATACATTTGAATATTAAGATACTAGTACAAAAACAGTATACGTGCTTTAACAATTTGGTGGTTTACCTCTTTACATCAACATCCCATCATTAGATCCTGATTTGGCAAATAGAAGGTTTTGTTTTTTTTCAAATCGTTCCACAAATGACTGAGTTATGAGGTAACACAGATACAAAAAACGTACAGTCAAACTGACAACCTCCTCTTTTATATGACGGTGTAAATCTATCAAAATTACTTAGATATAGTTATTAGTTAACAGAATAGCTATTGTAATTACCATTGGTTAAGGTTTTATTGTTTAAAGCACCCATACTTGTAACTGTTTAACCGCTGGTATTGACTTTTAGCCTTTAGCCGATTTAACCATCGCTCACAAACCGGGCCCTAAAGTAATAAAATATAGTATTCATAAAAACCGGCCAAGTGCGAGTCAGACTCGCGCACTGAGGGTTTCGTGCTAACTTTAACTAAATAAGGGAATCCATTTACTTCTACTTAGCTTTAATACCACAATATTTTGTTGACAGCAAAAATAACTTTGTTTTCATAGTGTTTGTATGAAGAACAAAGTTATGTTTGCGGTTGTTAAAAATGTGCTATATCTCAAAAACTACTATTCATTCGTCCAAATCAATTTTCGTTGAAAGTATTCGTTAAGTCTACATCATATATTTTATTTCAAAATTTACATTCACTTAGTTTAAAAATTAGAAGGGGGGACGGCCATTTTACCACTTTGAAAGCGTCTATCTCTCAAACGTTAGACTTTAAGAGAAAATTATTTTAGGAACCTGTATGTCATTTTTAAATACCTATCCATAAACACTCTACACGCATAGGTTTGACTGTTTTTTTTTTGCGGTTTTAGTTTCATGTATGAGAGAGTTAAATATCAATATTTTTTATTTTTTGTGTAAGAATCGTAAAGCTATAACAGGAGAAGGAAGAGAATAACATCTTTCTACCAATTTAACACTGTTATGCTTATAGTTACAGAATGAAGTGGCTGTGACATATGAACGGACAGACAGACAGACAAACAGACTTGACGAATCTACAAGGGTTCCGTTTTTTGCCATTCAGCTACGGAACCAAAATAAGTGAACTTCGAAAAAGAATTCAAATGACACCCTCTAGCCCCTAGGTACAATTTAATTTGACCTTTTTAAGACCGAAAGTGTGCTAAAATGCTGACCTTAGTAAGACCGAAATGTAGCTCTACGTAAAGAAATCGTGGCGAGGTAAGGAAATTGAAAACCTGTAACAGTAAATACACGATATCTCGTTTCATATCACATAAAATGGGTTATAACATTACAAAAATGTAATGGCGCCCCCTCAAATTGGGTATCGCTGCGAGGAATGATTGTCATAAAATTATACGCTTCGGTTATAATGTTTCCTGAACACCATTTATTAAGTTTTTTAGGTATTTCCTTGTTTTTAATGTTTTACGAGACGAATGTTGTATTGATTCTGCTCTCTGTGCACTCTATCGTGAGTCGTATCGTTAACGACTAATCATTTCCATACATGTATATCCCAATCATATGATTTTTGGCCACACAGTTAGCTCATACAAAAACATTGATGCCGGATTCCTAAATCTGAAAATATATTTATAGTCACTTTGCTCTCAAACAACACATAATAAAATATATGTAAATATATGTATCATAATCATGGCTTAGTGAATATAATATTTTATTATGATAAGTATTTTATATATTTAAAAAAAGTCATTTTATATGTAGATAATGTGTACTTAAAACCTTATTTCTCTTAAATCAAATCTGTTCACTTTCTCTTTTGTTTAAAATATTTCATCGCCATGCCGCTTCTCGTATTCTTTATGCTTTTCCTTACCTGAAAATTGTCTGAAAGAATTTTTTTCAAGCAATAAGACTGCCTGAAATGTACGTTATATTTAATGTTTTCTGTAATAATTATTTGTATATGATGTGCAATTACTTAGAATATTTATTTATTTATTTATTAAGAGTGTAAAGTGCTCGCGTCAGAGGCGACTCCTTTAGGTTCGAGTTTATCAATGTCAGATAAGGATTATTCGTCGAATTTTGTACCACACAAAACGTCTAATTTGAAAACCTCGCCAATTTTCAGCTATAGTCAAGTAAGTGTAAGAAACTAGAGTCTACTAAGTATTTAGGTATTATGATTAATCAGAGGCTCTCCTGGCACTGCCAAGTGGACCTCATAACGAACAGCATTAGAAAACTTATCTGAATCTTTAAAAACTTGAGACATGTGGTAAATAAAGAACTACTTGACAAAATATTTACAGCATTAGTTCACCCAGCGCCTCATCGACGCTGAGCGCGCTCAGAGGGCGCTGCTGATGACTATGTACTTTAAAAGTTGAGGTTTTCAACGGCAGATTTGTACGCCATGACTAATATCTTGACTGTGCGAAAGTCATTCCTGTTGCATCTCATTCTCTTAGGTCATTAGAATACGATCCCTTAACACAACACATGTGCGAAAGACCGTGTTCGCGAACAATCAATACAATCACAAATCATCATATGTCTACAACAAATTGAATAGAACTTTAGGTACTTGTACGCGGACTCCATTCTTGCTGATCGATCCTAAGGAATCCGTTCCGTAGGGCGTATAGGTATGCACACACACATACACACACACACACACACACACACACACACACACACACACACACACACACACACACACACACGCGCGTACACGCACATACACACACATACACATACACCACCCTCTCACATACAACACCAACACTTTTGCGCTCACACATACAACACACTAGTTGTAGGTACACTGTGCAAAGTAGTTGCGGGAAAAATAGGTAGTAGTACATTATACGATCATAGAGATAATAAATTTTACTTGTTTAGTTCTTTGAGGCAAGTTAATGTAGAGTAGTATGGAATGTACAACGTAGTCTTCTCTTTGGAATGTGTGATTTGGCACTCTTATAGTTTCTGTTTGTAACTCGAAAGAAAAGCTATTATTAGTGCTTTTTGTCACTGAATTTTCTAAATTCTTATAAACTCTGTTATTTTGTATCTAAGATTGTACTTCAATATGTTTTTCATAATAGTTTATCATGTGTTATGTACCTTTAGTTACAAAAGAGCGGCACTCCCTGTCACGAATTTTTCAAACTCAAAAAGGAAAACCAACCCATGTTATCATTTAAACTAAAATGAAGCAATAAAGAATTTTGTTTTGTTTAACTTATTCAGTCGGATAAGTCTTATCTGACGTCGGTAAAATCACCGGATCCTGCAGCAGCGGTGGGCGGCGGCGCCAAACATATCTGTAGATTCAGGGCCACGGTCGCTCCTTCAAAATATGAAGTGCTAGAGTAAGTTCTCTTCGTACTTTAAGGCCCAGTTGCACATGACGATTTAACCTAGGATTATGCTCAACCTGGATTCAATCATCATTCTGTCTCGGTCAGTTCATTTGACGTTGAGAGAGAGAGAGAACGAAGATTTAGTTCAGGATTGCATAATTCTGCGTTAAAGCATCATGCGCGAATCCACAATAGTTTATTTTATCTCACTATGCCTAAAAAACAAGGTGGGATACATCAGAAGAAAGAAAAGGTTGCCACCTTACAGTTTATTTTTTATAAATAGTACACCAAAATAGTATTAAATTTATACACAGTATAAATTAGTTATATTGTTAATTATAGTTATATTATTATTTAAAGTATTTGATTTATTTAGATATTTATTTAATTATATTATTTTTAATTAGTTATGCTTAATAAATACCTATATGCTTCTTTTACTTACATTGCTTTTTGCCAAGAAACATGTTTTTCATGCCACAAAGACAGGAATCAGAAAAAAAATTAGAAATTCTTTAATAACCACGTTATTAGAAAATGTTCTTAAATATATTCCTCTTAGATATGGTCCATCGTTTAAATACCAAGATACCGCCCCGGGCATCTGCTTTTATGTATTCAAACAGTGAATACCTTGCATATCAATGAAATAGTAACAGTGTGTTACAGCAATATTTGCGTATCCATTTCAATCGAAACAAAGTAAAATCAGAAATCTCAAAATGTTAAACTCGTAGGTGCAATTATAGATAGAGCTCAAAATTTAGTTTACCTTTTTTATCTAGCTGCTAGCTCTAGCAAAAAAACAGTATTCGTTAATCTGTTTGAGTTCGTATTTGATTGTGAATCTTTTGAATATTTATAAAACCATTCAGACAAAATCTTTTCTTATATTTTTAGATTTTATTTCTCTTGAATATTGAACAGCTTTTATTATAACGTAAAGGAACAAAGAAAATAAATCTAATTGATTTTTAAAGATTGCTACCATTTAAGTACCAACTTTTATTTTTAGTTAAGTTGTATTTTATAAGTATCAAGCGTCATTATTCTTAACAAGCGCATACGCTTATATTACATTAAGAACTAGAGACAAATATGGCGGACGTTAATAAATTAAATCCTTTGCGGGTTGCGAAGGAAGAGCTGAGTGAAGAAGAGCCGTCTATTGTGTCGAAAATAGCCACTTAGAGGAGCATAATATTGTCTCGAAATTAAACATTTCCATTCATTGCTGAATAAGATAGATTACACCAGTCATTCACCAGTTAAATTTCATAATGGCTGAAAATTCAATTTTTTAAATGGAGTTTGAAATAGTTCTCACGGAAAAAACAAAAACAATCACACAAACAAAAAGCTCACAAACTCACCGTACACCCGTACACTGGTCATGATTAGTTTGCGTTTTAGACTAACCAAAGAACTTATTGACATAGACCCAACTGAGCACCAAACTATAGAATAAAGATCCAAAAGGGGCATGTTATTTGATATCCGGGTTATAAAATGGTACGAAACAAATTCGCACGCGTAGTTGTCTCCAAGGAGATGTATAGGCTAAGGGCACACATGAGGATGACACTATCTCTTTTTATGCTGATTGAATCTGCTCGTAATATTTTGATTTGCGCGCACGAAATTTTTTTTCTGAAGAATTTTGCTTCCCTACTTTAGTAGGCTAGGCAGTGATCTCTTAAAATGAAATGGGCAAATTATTTAATTGGGTAGATATATTTTTTGGCAAAATATTAAATTACATCACACGTTATAACAAAAGCTTATTGAAAAAAAAAGTTGCAACTCAAATAGAAACGAACAATACTTCAAACGCAATGACGATACATATTTGAATTATTCGTTGGTTAGTGCTCGCTTGTCGATTGTGATAGGGCTTAGTATACTTTTATGTAATTCATTTAATTTTATCACACTTATACTTCTTCTTCTCAGGGTATATACTTCATAACTTTTCTGGGGTAAACACGCTGACATGTGATATAGGGCATATAATTTTCATGTAGAGGTCTCTCACTCTTAATTGGTAACTAACAAGTACCGCAATAGAATTGCATACCGTTGGATGATATGAGGTGCGCTGGCTAGCTAGTTTGATTATGTGGTGCAGAATTGCAGTCAAACTTCTATGAAATTATCTTAACTTATGCTGAACTGCCGTTTAGTTCAATTCAGTTTGTTTCAATTGACTTAGGCGAATAGTTGATTAGTTGATCTTTCGTCTGATTAAGTGACGTAACGAAGTTGGGTTTAAAGACTTTAAATTGGATAGAGTTAAGAGAGATTTATTGAATGCTCCAAAGTTTTTGTTTGGATTTCGAATAAATACCACAATATATTTGTTACCATTTTATTGTGTGAAAGACATCAAAGTTCTTTATGTATTCTTCGGTGCAACTACCATCTACGTGAAGCCGAAATATCTTTATGGTTTTAATCACCAGAATCGTATGTACTCCAGTGTACACTTACCCCACAACACGTGTAAGTCACTTACATAAGGGATAATATAATTACTTTTTGATCATATTTCATGCCATTAGACTGAAAAACATAAACATATGGGGACCAAGCAATGCATTTCTGCTTTAGATAAAGTATCAAAACATGCCAATAAGCAAAACTAAGTTAGCTTTTTTTTGCCTGAAACAAAACACTGTCACCGGCATACGACAGAATTTGCTCGCATAATCCGCGTGAAGTTTCTTGGAATATGAGCTGACTGAAATAAATCAATGTAAAGATAATTCTACGGTGCTAGCAATGTAAAAATTTGGAATCTTTTTTTCGTTTGTAATTCTAATGATCTCAATGTAGCGAAGCTTCAAAAGTTCACATCTTATTTTATGAAATCTTAAGGTTACTCTTATTTTTATCTCGCGATTCTCTTCAAAATTACTACTCAATTACTACTCTGACGTTGCGATAACTTCTGTTTAAAATATTTATATGAACAAAACATTCCATTTTATGTTCAGCAATGAAAAAAAAGCTCGGCTTGTACACAACTACCTATCAGATTAATTTCAGAGTCTTCTGCTCTGGTACGTCGCACAGCTAAGTGTTTGCCGTCCTTTTAGGGAGGCCTTAGCGAGCCAATTAGCGACAGTATTTGCAAAGCGAGCCAGACGCGATCGGATAACCGATCCGCAGGCCTATTACATAGCTCGATTCGAACATAGCAATAGACTGCTTCCGAATCGCTATCGTTTATAATCATCATAAAAATATCGTTTGCTCTGACGGATATTTAATAAGGGGTTCTTTTTTTTATATATTCTTTATTGCACTGACAAAACTAAGGTACAAATGGCGGACTTAATGCTTAAAGCATTCTCTACCAGTCAACCATTGGGTGAAACAGACACGATTGTTCTTCAGGGGGGAAATGTTTTTTCATTGAAACAAAACACTATTTTTCGGATTTACTTTTTGCGAATTTATTATAATATTAAAAGGTCACGGGTAGACTTACTCGTGTCGGGTGTTCTCTACCCGTGACCACAAATGCTGTAAAGTGTTCGAAACGTCGCGTCAGGATAAAATTTTATAAATTCGCAAAAAGTTAATCCGTAAACTAGTGTTTTATTTCGAAAATGAGTATATCCACTCGACTGTCCGCGCTGTCAGACTATGATGTGGGAAAACTGTCCGGCGATATCGCGCGACGGTTGCATGATAAAAATCGCGCGACATGTCGTGCGATAAAAACGATTATATAAAGAAAAGTATAGTTGTGATTACGAAAACAAAAATACTGGTAGATAGGTAATAGTTATAAATATATAAAAAGTTGAAAATCTAATACACTTACTATACTATAATATATACTATACTTAATTTATATATATACTATACTTAATACATAATTTTCAAGTGGTGGGCACTGTAGTACCACGGACAGTTTACCGTAAAAAAGAAAATGGCACTGTAGTGCCATTGGACTGCCGAGCGGATATATTACTATGAGTAATATTCACGTTAACTTCAGAACGAAAAAGTTTTTTTTACAAATAAAATCACTACTTTGAATACTCAAAAATAACAATCAGATGTTATTTAACCACAAAATATAAACAAAAGATGTTGGACAAATGCATACATGTTATGCGTACAAATTGAATTTTAGACTAGATATATATCTTATTCTATATTAGAGTCTTGAAGTCGTGTAATGTTTTGTGGTAGACAGTATAAGAGTTGGGCGGCGCTAAAGAATACTTGCTAAGGCACATTAGGTAATACGTACCCTAGTAGGAGTTGGAAGAATAATATTTGCGCATAGTTCTGTGTGCTGAAAGTATCATATCTTTGGAGCATACTGAATGGGTCAGGGTATCGGCATACACAAAGATTGTACTGTTGGCACGAATACAGATAGGTTTTGTGTTTTGTTAGAATTAGCTAGGTATACTTTTTTACCTGATCAAGGAAGCTCTTATGTTATGCCAAAAAGATTTTTTACCTATCATAGTTAATTTATACGCTCAACTTTATAATATCTAGAAAAGCAGCTCTTTTAATCCAAAGTAATGAAAACTTATTAAAGTTTCAAATAAAATACAATGGTGTTCTGTTGTTAAGAATATATTTAAGCAATGCACCATCCAAGATCCGAATTTCAGTCTCCAACTTTGTAACCATCACGCCACACGGTCCGTCTTTCAAGTACTTGTCTTTAAAGCTTCTAATACTAAGCAAAATCGACTTAACGCGTCCCGCCTGATACTGCACGTTCTGTAAGGATTGCGTAAGTGCACCAATTATGGTTGAGATATGGCTATCAATTTTTCGTAGTTATGATATAACTGACTGTGATAGTGAAACTTGGTAAGATATTGTAAGATTTGGATACGACTGTTTGCGCGTTCTGTAGGATAATTTTGGAGCACTAAACTAATCTAAATAAATAGGAGTATTAGGATAAGGTATTCAGTGATTCTAAGTTGTTCAGACTATGGTACTGAAATAAAAAAACTGCTTAAAAATCACAAAATCTCAAAAACAAAAAGGGACTCATTTCCGAATGCGAAGAATCAGCCATGAGAAAAATACTACGAAACAATAAAACAACAAAACCAACCCGTACTTAAAAAAGAGTTATAAGTTTATCTCAATAAACAAAATAATCACAAATTTGGGCTACATAAATAAGCATGCAAATGTTAGGATACAATAAAATATGAGAATTACAATACGTAGTTCAAATGTCCAATAAAAGATAAGATAACTCTTTATTGCACATAAGTAGGTAAATTCGTTTCGAGGAAATGTACAATTTAGACGGTCTTATGGCTATAAGCGATCTCTTCCAGATAGCTTTGGGTTAAGAAATAATGAGCTCATAGGAAAGGGTATTGCACAAAAGATCAAGACAATCCATTTAATTAATAATAGAATTATATAAAACATACATATCTAAGTATGTTTATGTTCATTGTATCTAAAAATAAATTAGCAACTGGTGCGCTTACGTCACTACCCGGGTAACGTCGTTACCATAATGTCTGCGTTCTGTACTATAAGTGTTGACTTTAGAATAAATTAGAACCAGGAAATCGCTAGCCAAGAGTAATTAGGTAACCCCGCTTCATTGCATTTGTAATTAGTTCAAATATAAAAACGAATAATCTTTTAACTTTCTTTTTACACGAGAATATAAGTCAATTGTATTGATATTAATTTGAATTCGATGTAATTTAGTAGGCATTAGGTACATAATTATAACAAGAAAATCGAAAACTTGGATCAAGTTTCCTTTGGGTCAAACCTATAATTTAATCAGTTTTGTTATTGGTATTTTGATTGTAAAATAAAAGTAATATTTGTGATAACCCTTGTAGAAAGTTATTTAGCTGTACTCCTTTTAGTACTTTATTAGGCTACGAGTACCGTGTGTAGGTGACCAGTGTCTGATGGGGAAGAAACCATCATCAGTGAATTCGTCTTAAAGTCCAATTATACGGATAAAAGTTCCGTCAGGTCATTTAATCGCAAAGACGAAAGAAAGAAAGCGACGCGAAGTTAAGGTTTAATTGGTCGTTAATATATATTTTCTCCACTATTTGCAGAGTTACATCAATCACAAGTAGTTTACTTTATAAAAACATATAAGACCAATCTCTGCAGCATCAAAGGACTACACCTTCCGAATATACACCTTAAAAAACATTTCACCGCATCCCAAGCTCATGCATCTCAAATCATATCGGGAAGGAAGCTGAGTATTGGAGTTCGTGAGGTGAGGGATAATCTCATTAATTATCGAAATGCGGCAAAGGAAATGCCGTGGCGGATCCTATCGCTATTCATAAATCCATCATGTTAACTGCGGAAACATGGAGCTCAACACGTAATTACGGAAAATATGTGGTAGACTGTGTATACTACATCATATGAAATCATCCAAATCGGTTGAAATATCTCCCAAAATACTGAAATCTGTCTCATTGAAATCAATATTAAATTGGATTGTTGAACTATTGAAGATTGATTTTGAGAAAGACTGGTGTATTGCTGCTGCTGTACTTATTGAAAACATTCAATTTGTATTTTAGTAGCATTTGTTAGGTCAAGTATGTGCTTCATAAGCGAATGAACTATGTGGTTGAATGAAAATGTTAAATACTTTGCGGCTGCTTAATTTCAGCTACGGTTTTATTGACTTAAAAAGATCAACAGGATTTTTCACAGAAGCACTCGCGTCAAAATGGCGTGTTCATTGATTAATGTCAGATTTTTTAATGAAAATCAGTTGAATTCCACACAGGAGTGAATAAAAAAAATGCAATTTTGTGCGTAATATATTTTTCTCGGTTTCGTTGAATTTTATTTTTCTTTCGAAGGAAATCACACGCCATATCCAAGCGAGTGATTCGAAAATGGGAGCCTCCCCAGAAAGAGTACGCTAATAATGATATGCTAAATACAGACAATAACACATCAAGGTAATCACTGCGGTACCTTATGCAGTTGAAATACGGGGTGAGGTTAAAAATATAACCCGATGTGCTGGCGACTGGACACAAATTGTGCAATTCACAAAGCTACTTTTATTCCCCTGCACTATTCTTAAACCCGTTTGGTTGTCAAGAAGTAGAAGTATGTTATTAATTATCGATATAATGCTAATAATAATCGGGTCACAGAATCATCATCATCATTATTGTTTGATTGCATATGAACAATAATCAAATATTTAGGTGAGTATTAGAAATATTGATCATGTTATCTTTTTAAAACTTCAGTTAATAAAAGATAATAGAGGGAATCGCTTGGGACACAATTTTCGACTTCATATCTTTATTTGCCTTCGTTAGGAGGTGAACATACCAAAAGTCCCAGCCCGTACCTCTTGAGCTCCAAGCTCAATTGGATCGAAAACTATGTGTCCTAGCAACATGAGACCTTCTACAAAAACAAAGCTAATATGATGACCTTCACGACGAATGGTGGACTACTGATATAGGGTAATAGTGTTAAATGCTTGGGATTTCCGTATTAAGTTACAATGCGGTACTCTTTAGGACGCGCCTAATGCTGTGCTGACAAAGTAGGTATTTTAGTCTTGTTCCACAGTAATTAATCTTTCCTCGACTTTGTACTTATCCTAAAAAGATGCATAAAAGGAAAAACCGACTTTTAAACCAAAATGCTAAAAAATCTTTAATAAAATCTTTACCATTGAAAGAAAAGGAATCCATTTTAGGCAAACAATTTATTTTTCATCAACTACAGAGCAACTACAGTATTTTGATTTTGAAGTCGGTTATTAGCTTTTTTAAAGTAATTTTTTTTCTTCATTTTTAGTATTTACAGAAGAGGGGGGGGGGGGAGTTGTACCTTATAACTCTGTTCCTTAAGAAGCTACAAATTACTGATCATTATATCTGTCATAAAGTTAAGGAGTTCCACCATTAGCTCAGCTTCACAAGATGTTGACTGTCAGACGTAACAACACGTTAACATTAAGATTCTAGTAAAAAAAACCGGCCAAGTGCGAGTCGGACTCGCGCACTGAGGGTTCCGTGCCAACGGTAACTGAATTAGGGAAACCACTTACTACCACCTTCTTCCACTTAGCTAAAATACCACAATTTTTCGACAGCAAATATAACTTTGTTTTTTATAGTGTTTGTATGAAGAACAAAGTTATGTTTGCGGTTGTTGAAAATGTGCTATATCTAAAAAACTTCTCGTTCGATATTGTCCGAACCAATTTTTGTTGAAAGTGTTTGTTAAGATCTACACTATATATTTTTTTCAAAATTTATACTTGCTTAGTTTAGAAATTAGATAGGGGGACGCCCATTTTACCACTTTGGAAGCGTCTAGCTCTGAAACGTTAGACTTTAAAAGAAAATGGGTTTAGAAACCTCCATTTCATTTTAAAAGACCTATCTATAGACACCCCACACGCATAGGTTTGACTAAAAAAATTTTTTCGGTTTAAGTTTTATGTATGGGAGCCCCCCCTTAAATATCATTATTTTTATTTTTTGTATAAGAATCGTAAAGCGGTTAACAGGATACATCTTCCCACCAATTTTCAGCAGTGTGATGCTTATAGTTACAGAATAAAGTGGCTGTGACATACGGACGGACAGACAGACAGACAGACAGACAGACTTGACGAAAATATAAGGGTTCCGTTTTTGGCCATTCGGCTACGGAACCCTAAAAGGCACTATACGTGCTCTTCAAATTCCCTCGATTACACCAAGATCCCATTATCAGATCCCGAATTGGCAACGATGGGACCAACTAGAAGGTATACCCTCTAAGTAGGTGAAAACTTTTTTCGAATCGGTCGACAAATGACTGAGATATGAGGTAACATAGATACAAAAAAAACATACAGTCGAATTGATAACCTCCTCCTTTTTTGAAGTCGGTTAAAAATTAGTCGGTATTATGATAGGCTACCTACAGTGAAAATTATCCAGCAATTAAGACATTATTTACATAGTATTTTCCTTTTGCTTTTTGATGATTCTTTTATTTTTTTATGTGTTCTATTCATTATTTCAGACATTAAATATAAATTCGTTATATATTTACAAATCAATTGAAGTCATATATGAACCAATACAAAAATGACATTTGTCTAATTTTTTTATGATTTTGGAGCACATACTTATTTTGCCAAAATTTTCTTATCATATCAAAATTTTCGTCTATTTCCTTGAATGTATCCTGCAAACTACGAAACGTTATAAATGAACTAAGTGACTGAAATGGATGTTTGGAGCTAAAATCAGTACCTGACTAAACACTGCCCAAATATAGATTTGTGGTACAAAGTATCAAACAACTGTTTAAATTCACTGACAGTGTTTAACTAAACATGACTTAAAACCTGTTATAGCAGATGACTTGTTTGTATCTATCTAGGAGACTTAATTTTCCCTGTCATTATTTCATGTTTAAAACGAAACCAAGAAACGAGAACAGAAGTGTTAAGTCTTTACCTCAAACAATCATCATCATGATTACTTTGATAAGTGGTTAAGAAGTTGAAGTATCTTATTAAGTATCGATATTATACTCATAAACTGATAATAATTATTGAATATAGAAATCCCTGTGTTAAATTGAATGTATTAGACGTTAGTGCTTTTCTAGAAATGACGGTAAACTTATAACAATACCGAGATGTTCTTTAACTTTAACTTGCCGTTTATAAAATGCATTTAACAATACAAACGGTGTGCTTATAAAGTTTGCTCTTAACCCATGTTAAGCTGTTATCTCTTCGGCTATTATGTGTTTGCATAATTTTATGTGCACGGAGCCGTTGTCGCCTGTAAGGGCCTTTTATATTCAGTAACAGTTGCGAAAAAAGGCCTAATTGCTGTTGGAATAATTGCTAGGGCAGTTTAAAAAGAACTTTTATTCTAAAATGGCGGAGGTGTTCAAATTAGACCACCATAATATGCTAATATTCTTATTATGTTACTAGCATACGAGCATCAACGTATGTATTTAAAATATGTATGCAATTACAGGGATCTTATAAATCAATGTTCGGCACAAAATATTTTCGCCTTGTTTAACCATAATTTTAAAGTAGTAACTTTGTATACAGTGGTATAAGCTTCAAAAGATAGTTTTTTCTAAGCAACGGATTCGTCTTACAATAAGGTCTTTAACCATGCAAAGTAACACTATTTCAGGGACTACGAAAATGAACCAAATTAAACCAAACTAAATAATAAAAACAAACTGTTATAAAAAATCATTTTCAAAATTTAGGCTATTAAACTTATTTTTTTTTAAAAAAAACGGTGAAATAACGAGTTGTTAACGGTTCCTGGGATCAGAGACCCGGAACAAAATGATTAAACGAAACGAGTGCGAGCGACCCGCGCGGAACACAACCTGCTGATGAGCGTGTTACATTTTATAATTAGTACCAGAGTCAACCCTGGCGTGTATCCCGAATTAGATCGACATGGAG
The DNA here is from genome assembly GCA_963924145.1 of Pyrausta purpuralis. NCBI lineage: Eukaryota > Metazoa > Arthropoda > Insecta > Lepidoptera > Crambidae > Pyrausta > Pyrausta purpuralis. The sequence goes on along the minus strand of OZ001648.1, from coordinate 8,956,964 downwards.
ACGCCACAAAATTGCGATTCGCTTTCCAAATTTTTTATCTGCGGAGGAAATTATTGACATCAACAAAAGTGACAGATGACAGAAAACAGACTTTCGATTGCCTATATTTTCTACGTTAACCTACGGTTGACTGGTAGATAATGTTTTTAGCATTACAAACCTTCCATTAAGTTTGTTATAATTTGTAATGTCCTTGCTGTTTGTACTTGAACTAGACGACCTCCGTGGTCGAGTGGCTAGCAAGATTCGCTGGATTCAAGTATCGCCATCTCGTGAGGTTCCGGTTTCGATTCCCGGTCGGTTCAATGTAAAAATCGATCTTTTCTATATTGTCTCGGGTCTGGGTGTTGTGGTACCACCGTTGTGTCTGATTTACATAACACAAGTGCATTGGCTACTTACTTTGGGATCAATACAATGTATGTGATTGGTGTCCGATATTTATTTATTATTTATTTATTTGAACTGTGTTGTAAAACATCTCTTTTAAATTAAAATTTTATTTATTACCCCATGTTGCCAATTTTAAAATAAACTATCGGTCACAGCGAACCTCGTTTCGCTCCCGGCCATTTTATGTTATTAACTTTTTGGAAAATGGATGTTTGAATTCATCACAGATAAATGCAGATTGTAATGAAGGTTTTTTTTCAGCCTTGTATTTGTAGAGCCTAGTCGATTCAAATAAACAAATTATTTCTTTATTACATAAAGTAAAGATAAAGAATAATAAATTTAAAAAAACTAGGTGCTATTTTATCGTAAAACTGCGACACGGTCACAATGCTACGGATTTCGAAGCCTACTACGATATTCGTAGCTACGGAACTCGTAGCAAGCTGGTGTATATAACTATTTCGGCGGTTTCCCGCGTAAGCTTCCGCTGAATGAATCATAGCCTCATGGTTTTCTATTATTATAACGTTAGTTGATAGTTACGTTTAGCTAGCAAAAATTCTAGTTCTATCGATAGCTAGCGATCATTTATTTTTAGACTAAAATAAAGACCACAACACCTCCACGTTGCAAGTTGTCTGATGGACAGACAGAAAAGACAAACACACTATTCAACAGTAATTGACCAACACACGCCCCACATTTCGACTAAATTAAAATTGCAAATAGGCACCAGCATTGTTAGCTTATTATCTATATTCTATATTCTATATCTATATTATATATCTATATCTATATCTATATTCTATATCTATATCTATATCTATATTCTATATCTATATCTATATTTTTTTATATTATAAAGCTAAAGAGTTTGTTTGTTTGTTTGTTTGTTTGAACGCGCTAATCTCAGAAACTACTGGCCCGATTTGAAAAATTATTTTTACGTTGGATAGTCCATTTATCGAGGAAGGCTTTAGGCTATATAACATAAAGATAAGACTCATAAGACCACAGCAGAAATGAAAAATGTTGCGAAAACGGGAGAAAGATATTCCTTTTGAGAGCTTCCGATGCATTCGCTACGGAAACCGCTTAAGTTACACAAAAATCATGTATGACAGAACTGTTCAACATTAAGAGTTCTATAATAAAGTCCGCGACAGCGTAAGTCTATCTTTTATGGTTGACTTACTACAACCTTTTTTATGTTAATAAATTTGTAAAAAATAATGCATCATTTTTAGAGGTGTATTATACACACAGGTATTTATTCTTATCAAAATAAATACATTCATCATCACAAGCATTTCATTTAGAACAAAGTTGCCCTTTATATCATTTGATTCCAATAAATATCTTAGGAGCTATCACAGTTTTAACATAACTCCGCACCAAAATAATGTTCGCAGCTTAAGTACAACGTGCGCTTGCGCTAATTATATTATAAAGCTGAAGAGTTTGTTGGTTTGAACGCGCTTATCTCAGGAACTGCTGAACCGATTTGAAAAAATAGTTCTGTGTTAGATAGCTTATTTATTGAGAAAGGCTTTAGGATATAAAACATCAAACTGCGACGGGAGGGGAGGGAGCAAACTTAAAACGCGCGGACGAAGTCGCGGGGGACCGCTAGTATATTATAAAGCTGAAGAGTTTGTTTGTTTGAACGCGCTTATCTCAGAACTGCTAGACCGATTTGAAAAAATATTTCTGTGTTGGATAGCTTATTTATCGAGAAAGGCTTTAGGATATAAAACATGACGCTGCGACGGGAGGGGAGGGAGCAAACTCAAAACGCGCGGACGAAGTCGCGGGGGACCGCTAGTGCAGTATATTACGACGCCATTTTTATTAAAATTTCATTACTTAAATTTGGTTGTCCAATGGATCTGAATGGCGTGTCTTGGGGACAATGTTTATGCGCTAAAAACATATAACTGTTTCATTTAAATATTTAATTGGTTTATTTTATACAAGATTCATTTACATAGAAGATTGCGCGGGACATATTATAGTGCACAAGTGTGTTCGCAAACACTCTATTCTAATCTGACACGACCGGAGAGAGATCAGGCGCAGGACCAACGGCTTTACGTGCTTTCTAAGGCACGCAGGTGAAATACCGCCAACTTCCAAACTTCGGGCCACTCTGAGAAATTCTGAACAGAAAAACGAAGGTACGTATTTTTGTCCCGACCCGGGAATTGAACCCGGGACCTCTAGCGCAGTCATCGCTTTAAAATGCGACCCTCTAACCGCTGCGCCACCGAGGCAGTTAATAAATAATACTTACATTTAATAACACTTTCTCAATTGTTTTTTTTTTCGTGATATAAAGTTTTGTGGCGCGCCGTCAAAAAAAACTGTTGTACAGCCTTAAGTTTTTGGTCTTGATTAACAGCTCTGTGGCATAACGACCAAGCGACTGTAAAGCAAAATAAACGGTAGCATGAGTCATTTAAATTTATAACCAGCCTTTTTATGTCCCTTTCCTCGTTAACCCTTTGTTGGCCTCTGCTACTCAACAATATAGCGAGGGTCTACATCACAGGTTAAGGAAAACAGACTTATCAAAAGTCCCTTAAAAATTTCTATGGAAGGCTCTAGCACATGAAGTTGTTAAAAAAACAAGAGATACTCGTAGCATCGTGTTTTAAAAAAATGGACAGATTAGAATAGAAAATAATATTGAATGTTGTAACGATAAAAATTACTTTAAATTGGTCAATAAATACTTAAGTAAGGCCCTGTTGATTATGGGGGATGTTTGATATTTTTTAAAAACCAAATTTAAAGTGAAATATAGAACGAAGTGCGGCAAGTGTGCTAGCTATTCTTCTCGTGCTATATCTGAATTACAATCCATGACGTTGGCGTTCTAGTGTTAGCAGAATGGGATTATGGACAATAATATAAGCTCGTTAATTTTATGTACATTTGTGTCAGTAATAATAGTCATTTATTATTATATGACAACCTCCGTGTTGTAGTAGCTATGCACGCTGATTTCAAGGCGTCGCCGCTCCGAGGTCCCGGGTTTGATTCCCGGTCGGCTCAATACGGAAATCAAAATTTTCTATATTGTTTCGGGTCTGGGTGTTATGGTCACACCGTTGTGTCTGATTTCTATAACAGAAGTGCATTAGCTCTTACTTTGGGATCAGAGCAATGCATGTGATTGGTGTCCAATATTATATTACGAGACAACAGTAATTATTTGTCGTAACGCCACTAGGTATACAATTCTGGGACCATTTGCAAAATAAAACTCCAATAAATAATATTACCTACTAATATGTTTAAAGCTAAATTATGAGTAGGTACTGATTTCCTCGTGAAAGATATAAGTTACTATATTTGTATCGAGTCAATAAATTAAGTCATCCCGTAACATCAGGCGGTTTAATGACTTCTCAAATAAAAGTAAGTGACGTTGATCAAAAATCGAGCCACCAAAAATATAAAAAGTTACCACAGAAGCCCCGCCCTAATAAACTTTTGGGTATTTTATCCATCACTTTATCGAAGCCGTGGATATCAGGCGGTCCATCAATATTTATCGCGACGCACACACCAGATTTTATCGGCGTAAGGTCCTTGTTAGAATGGATGGTAAAACAATTATTTGCGGCTGCGTGTGTGGAATAATCTAGCTAGTAGTGTTGGGGATCAGATTTCGAATATGAACTTAGTCTTTTGTTATACGCAAGCCACCAGTGGCATACAAACAATATAAAACATGAAATCTGGATGACCGCGTGCAGTCGCGGTTACTCTTTTTATTTCTTGTTGCTTTTATTTGATACTATTTTCTTACAAACATAAAAAAAATCTACAAAATAGCGGTCCTCCGAAGCATCGCCTGCATAAATTTTGATTTTTCCGTAAACTAAAGCCTTTCTCGATAAATATGCTGCCCAATACAAAACTATTTTTTCAAATTAGTCCGGTAGTTTCTGAGATAAGCGCTTTCAAACGAATAATCAAAATCTTCAGCTTTATAATATATGTAATACATTTGGATTGATGGTATAAAGAAATGTAGGGATATTGAATGACCATCGAAGCAAATGGACTATAATTTTGATTTTATAGGGGTATAAGTTTAACTCCCGAGCGTAAGCGAGGAAGGTGATAGAAAATCCTGAGTTTAGAGTGTAGAGATATTCAAGCCAGCCAATTTTATTCCAGAGTTGAATACCTAATCTGCTCTTTAAATCTGCGGCAAAGAAATAAAAAAAAAATAACAATTTCTCTTGGACGCAGTCATTGCAACTCTTACTAAATAATTATTTTTTTTAATAAATAGATGCTAAAGTAAATAAATGACTAACTTCCCTCGCTTTACCCGGATGGGTAGGTGCTAACTAATCAATATGATGTTTGTACAAAAATATCAAATGCTATACAAATCATTTTCTTGGCGTATTCATAACATAAACAACGAAAAAATATTCATCTTTATCATTCAATGTTTGTCTTCATGTGGAATGAGTAATAAGTTGTTATTTAATCGCAAATTAACTTATTGTTTTATTAAAAAAAAGATATACTTAAGGCTAAAAGCATTCCAGTGTGGGGCATGCAAAACATTGCAATGAATGCGTTTTTTAATTATCAAATCAATTGATCAATCGCTCCAAAAAGAGTATTGAGTGACCGAATTCATTTTTAGAAAATCGTTATTTTATGTTGTAAAAATTAAAATGTATACTAGCAAAAGTCACAAACTAGATAATTAATTTATCATTTAGCACTGATATCTTTTTGAAAAGTGACAAAATGATTGTTTATACTATTTGACTAGAAAATAAAAACTGACTCTATAGACTAGTGTATTATGTGAAACAAGTAGATGAATACATATCATATTTAAGCATTGTTATTACCAAATGATTAATGCCGCCCTACAAGCACCGTGAGCTATGAGTATCATAGCCAGCAATAAGATTATGAGCGCCTCATTTCTTCAAGAAATAACGAGCATTCTGTCAGAGCTGCTACTCGGGGAGTTAATTGAGTTACAAGCGACCCCCTTAATTTGTATTCAGTCTGTAGTCAGTGTTAAGATTTTGTGCAGATTTTGCTCTTACGTGAATACGTTTCTGGCGCTAGAACCGTTTTGTGTATGACAAAATGGCGTGAAAATTCGCGTATTATCTTAGTATGTAGATAATGCCGTAGATATAGAATGATATTGTTACCACACCTGCAAGATATAATAAGACACATCGCTCTTCCGATAGATAATCACATAATTGCAAATTTTACAGGAGAGAGTTTAAAGTTTTTGAGAATGTTACGTCATTAAAAACTTTTTAATGAAATAATGTAAAGAGTGTAATATTTTAAGGTTCTTTCACTTTGAGGATAAAAGTAAAAGATTAAATTAAGACATGCCTTTATGAGTATATATCCTTGAATTCAAGTAGATACCCACAAATGTGCGATTTTTACTCCAAATTTAATTCAAGAACTTTTTCTCTTTTAAATCGAGATGAGTAGAACGATACAAGACCTAGATCTTGTCTTTGTAGATGCTGCCTCGATGACCATTGCACATTTTTATCGTTTGGCCCCCTCAGATATGCATTGCAGTTTTTTTTTTTTCTTTTCAAAGATACAAAGGCAAGGTGGAAGGGCATTTAACGGATCCCCCAGGATAACTACCGATGTGCGGTTCTTCCTTTAAAAACTGGCCAAGTGCGAGTCGGACTCGCGCACTGAGGGTTCCGTGCCAATTTTAACTATCCATTTTCTTCCACTTAGCTAGAATACTACAATATTTTGTTGACGGCAAGTATAACTTTATTTTTTATAGTGTTTGTATGAAGAACGAAGATATCTTTCCCGTTGTTGAAAATATGCTATGTCTCAAAAACTTCTAGTTCGATACCGTCCAAACCAATTTTAGTTGAAAGTATTTGTTAGATTACATTAGATATTTCACTCGCTTAGTTTAAAAGTTAAAAGAAACGCTGGGGACGCCCATTTAACAACTTTGGAAGTGTCTATCTATCAAACGTAAAACTTTAAAAGAAAATAGTTTTATGAATCTCTATGTCATTTGAAGAGACCTATCAATAGACTACATGAATAGGTTTGACAAAAAAATCGGTTTTAGTTTCGTGTATGGGAGCCCCTCCCCCCTTGAAAATCATTATTTTTATTTTTTTGTATAAGAAACGTAAAGCGGTTAACAATGATACATCTTCCTGCCAAATATCAACAGTGTGATGCTAATAGTTACAGAATAAAGTAGCTGTGACATACCCTAAAAAGCAGAGTATTCACCTCGGGCATAAAGGTGTCTTTATCTTGGGCGAACTAACATTTCTCGTCATTCCGTAAAACCATTGATACTCTCGTTTCGCTTGGGCCTCAAATCTACAATCCTCACGCTTCGCTCGTGATTCAAGGTTTAATAAGCTTTAATAAGCCAAACGCACATACAACGGGAAATGCCGAATGCCCTGCCAGAAAAGCCGCCGAAGCTCGGTATGTAAATTCTATAAATTATGAAGGCACATAATATTATGTAATTATTTCTTATTGCTAGCTAAAAAACTACTCCTGTTTTCTATAATGCATGCATTTTATGTAATAATATTGTACAAACTTAACTATTTTAAGTCAATAAGATCGTCCTACTAGCCTTTACCTTAGCCCCGATTCAATAAAGAATTTTGCTGAATACTAAATACACTTGGTACATAAACATACTTTTCAACACACTTGCTCAAAACGACGTTTTTATTCCACTGATTTTTGGCTCATAATCATAGATATTAAACACGCGTGCTTTTTCATCATATTATTGTACTAGTGCTTTTAGTTTATTAACCCAACCAATTTACATTTGTACCCTAGTACCAAGTCGTAAGTAAGAAGAAGAAGCGATATAATTTAGTCGGGTTATACAATACTTTTATTTTAGCAACAAACAGTATTTATGCGAAAAATAACAGTATCTACATATTTATTTCAATAAATGGTAAATCCAGATTTATTACTAAAAAATATCTCAAATTCATTTAACATTTTCTGTGATTTATGTTTTAAACAGGAATTATTACATTTTAAATCTTGGCTTTTGGCCGATCTAGTTCGCGCCTTAGCCTTGCGCGCGCATCGGTATCGCGGCAAGAAAAAAAAAACAACGCGCCATTTTTCGTAAATAGGTGATTGTCGGCTATGACGAAGTTTGGATTAATTGTCAAGTTTAATATTAACAAAAATGTCTACTTCAAGTAAAGAAAATGAAGAAAACCTATTATTAACGAGTTAGTGTTAGTGCGATAGTCTTTTGCCATCAAAGTCTAGTGAAATGTATTTTTACTTAATGTTTTATTAATCAAAAAGTTACTAAATGAAGAGTCTTGTTTTTTCCTCGCAAGTGTGTTGAAAAACGTCGTATGAAAGGCGTGTGCCTGTGACCATTATATACGCGGCTTTCTTATGGCGCACTCGCTTTCACTCGTGCGCACACAATATCGCCTTGTATACATACAAAGGTCAACTTAACACACTTGTATCATAATTTACTATTACGTGATCTATGTATAATTTAATGTAACCTAGTTACAAATTTGCTGACGCTTCGAATTATTCATAAAATACAATGGTTCGTAATGTAGCATTATATTATCGCCGTAATTTGTATTTATACCAAAATAATTTTTAAACTGATTAACCTTTTTTTGTTTGTTGTTTCAATATATTGTTAATTTATTAAGATCCCAATGTTCTTGTGTTAGCTCTTTTTAGCCTGAAATACAGGTCAAACCTAGTTCAGGCATAATAACTACTGTACCTGCGTGCTAATTTTTAAGCTCTTTGATTTGTTATTGTTCTTTTGAAAATAAATAAATGATTTATTTATTTATGGTAGCACTGAATACCATACCACTGATACCATTTTACGCCCTGGGTGAATAATTAACTATTGTGATTGAATTTTCATGAATTATCTATTAATTTAAACATTTCGTTTAGGTAAATAGATTAATCAATATGGTAAGAAAAAGGTTCGTATAGCATATGATGTTTGATGTGCAAATTTTAATATAATCTTCATTATCTTGCCCACTTGCCAGATTTGCTAACCACCCGGAAAAAAAGTCGGGCAGTTTGTTCATGTTGTATATAAGACATGTTCATATTTCCTTAACTGACACTTATTTCTTTATCAATAAGAAAAAATGCGTTAATACATGCATGCGTTCAAGAGAAATTACTAAGTAATTTATTTTTATTGCCTCGCATTGGTATTAAAATGCAAATTATTCAACTCTGGAATAGAAGTGTCTTTGACTCGGCCGAATTTGAATCTGTGGCTACACTAAGAATTTCTATTACCTAAAACTAAAACTGATACATATTGTATATTTTCTATTAATGAGCCTCTGTACGTACACTAACACCTTGATGAGTTACGTTGAATTAGGCCCTTACTCCCCGTCTGGGTTTTGTTGTTGTGCACACTAGGCTCAAGGCAGCAATAGCCTTTTTATACTCGTAGTTTTAAGCCTCGGTGAGGTAACTTGTACGCTGTTGTTTGGGCCTTTGTTAGGTTTGGACGAGTGTCATACTCGTGTGAATAGAAAGCGAAGGCTAGAGACAGTTTTGATGTGTGTTTATTCGATACTTATTCACGACTGTACGACCCTCAGTAATTATTACTCTTCAAACCCCTTTGAACATCATATTTGAAAATATTTTTTAATATTTTATTCGCAGTGATTTTTTTCCATTTGAATGACAGATGGTACACAGCAGAGTGGCATGTGCTATTCGTTTCACTTACGCCTGACAGAGATGTGTGAATAGCTGTCGCGTTGAAACGTGAAAAAAGCTTGATAAAGTGATAAAACAACTTTAGATATTATTTCATACTGAGGTTACACTTTCATCAACGAATACTTTTGAAATAAATATTTTATTTAAGACTAAAAATAATGCTTTTACTAGATATAAATTACTTTGACTAATCCAGGTTATCACAATTGTAATATTGCTGATTGTAGAAACCGATAAAGAGACAAAAGATAACGCTGGTATCTACAGAAATATAATGATTTTAATTCTCTTATGATTTGCCCATCAAACCTATATCGGCTAATTCAACTTACATATACAATCAAAAAAAAAAATGTAAAGGAGATAATACCCAGTCATCAAAATGTTATGAACAGAACGTTGATCAAAATATGGTGAAATATAAAGAACAATAAAAGGCTGTTGACCCCACACACAAAAAGTTCAAGTAGTTCTTCCTTAAAGCAACGATTTGTTATTTTAACGAGGCGCAAAACCTCATTTCACCACAGACTAAAGTTGAGCAGTATCACCAAATGTATCCTAGGACTTTTGGTAACTTTAAGTTATTCCGTAAAATGGACCAACTTCTTGTTATAAAATAATAAAGAAGAGTGTGTGTATCTATCTGTCTTTATGTGCCATCGTACTTAACTCTAATATTAATTTATTTTGATTCGGTTATTTGTAGAAGCTGCCTGGATCAAATTAATTCAGAAAATAACTCAAAGGCGTAATTACGAGTATGAGCAAGTTTGGTCGATTTTCAGATTATCAAGTTATCTGTTATGAACTGCTTATTATCTAACTAGCAGTCCTTCGCGACTGCGTCCGCGCGTTTTGAGTTTGCTCCGTCCCCTCCCTTTGCAGCGTGATGTTTTATAGCCTAAAGCATTTCTCTAAAAAAAAGTAAAAACCGACTTCAAAACCAAAATGCACTAAAAAGTCTTAAATAAACTCTTGACTATTGAAAGGAAAGGAACCCATTTTAGGCAAACAATTTTTTCTTTTTGGAGTCGGTGCTGTGATAGTTGATGCTTGATGGTCAAAGTGATGGCACCGACTCCAAAAAGAAATTGTTTGCCTAAAATGGGTTCCTTTCCTTTCAATAGTCAAGAGTTTATTTAAGACTTTTTAGTGCATTTTGGTTTTGAAGTCGGTTTTTACTTTTTTTAAAGTTAATTTTATTTCTTCATTTTTAGAGATTACAGGAGAATGGAGGGGGGGGGGGGGGCACCTTATGGCTCTGTTTTTTAAGAAGCTACAAACTATCTATTATAAGTTCTTTCATTATGATTACTGAACTCCTAAGCGTTAAGGAGTTCCACCATCAGCTTAGCCCCACAAGATGTTGACTATTAGACGTAACAACATGTCAACATTAAGATTCAAGTAAAAAAACACTATACGTACCTTTAAAATTTGAGGGTTTCCCTCGATTACACCAAGATTCCATCATCAGATCCCAAACTGAAAAAAATGGGACCAACTAGAAGGTATACCCTCTAAGTAGGCGCAAAAATTTTTCGAATCGGTCGACAAACGACTGAGATATGAGGTAACAAACATACAAAAAAAAAAAAAACATACAGTCGAATTGATAACCTCCTCCTTTTTTGAAGTCGGTTAAAAAATAAGCTATCAGACACATTTTTTTCACATCAGTCCAGTAGTTTCACAGATAATCGCTATCAAACAAACAAACTCTTCAGCTTTATAATATTAGTAAAGATAAAGATAGTCAGGTTATCTAATTTAAAATAAATCTAATCTGCACTATTCACATTTATCACATGGCTCATTATTATCTTGATTATTGAACTCGTTTTAATACCAAATTTTTTTTATTACTCTCTATTCTTAAAAGTGTCCAATATAATGTGTACTCAATTCTATATAGCCAGTTTCTTGATAGATGGATATCTCAACTCATGTTTAATAAATGTTTTCAGCGCTGAGACGATTACGATTGTGTATGTTTTTAACAAAATTTATCTTAACCAATTGTTAGAGATGCTAGTTATAATTATACTGGGCAGCAAACTCTTACATACTTTTGATATCAATATAATTGATGGTTAGCAAACAATGACGTGGAGGATTAAACGGAGTGCTATCCCAGAATAATATCAATATGGAACATCATTTCGTATGAAGTAATGAACAGATCAACCAAACATATAGCAAGCAACATTAGCAACTCAAAACAGGCGTCTTTCTTAATTTTAAACTGTGGCGCGCTCTCAGCTAACAGGCTTCCCTTGCTAATGAGCTGTTGAAAAAAATTCGCTAGTTTTTTCTATCTCTGGGCGCCGCCGCATAAAATTAGGCTATTACAGCCAGGCCCGAGCGGTAGGCGTTTTACAGGATGCCAGGACAAAAGAGAGAATTTTAATGTGGGATGAATGTAAACTTTACCTTTTAGGGATTTGAGAGAGTTTTATTTTTATGACACTATTTTAGATATGTGTTGTTGTAAGCACTTGCACTTGTAAAAAGTAAAGGAAAATGATTTTTTGAATATTCGACTAAAGAATGTCGCAGACATTCAGTACCTAATTTCAACTCATGCAGTCTACATTTTTGATGTCATGCATGGTAGGAATCTAATGTGGAATTGTGTAAATCAATCGTATTCATTTGACAATTCAAAACGTACGGTATGTTTGTCAAACGTATGGCCGTTCCGCCGTTTGACAGACCATACCGTACGTTTTGAACTATCAAATGAATACGATGGCTTTAAGCAATTCCACCAGAGGTGAAATTGTGTAAAGTAATCGTATTCATTTGACAGTTCATAACCTACGATATGATCTGTCAAACGCATTGTTCTTTGCCGTTTGACAGATCATAACGTACATTTTGATCTGTCAAATGAATAGCTTTACACAATTCCACCTCTGAACGCGAATAAATAAAAAATTGAAGCCCCGCGCTTTAAATCGGTGAAAAGTTACCCAGATAACGGACGCCATTGTCTGATTTTAACAGTCGATCGTGTTTAGTTTGCATAGTAAAGCGGTCTATAAAATAATTCATGGCTACCATAGTGAAATATAAAGGCGCCTATAAAGGCGAAAAGAATAAGGCCTTGAAATAATTCGAATTTTATACAAGCCGTGGTTTCTATTTCGACAAGGATCGCATTGATCCTGTGCTTCGCCCCAGGCAATAAATACTGGAACGATCGGCTTGACGATATTTTATTGGCATAGCGCAGAGGTTCTCAACCTATTTGTATGTAAAGTGAAATTCTTGATTCCTTTAAGTTTGCGGCCTAGACAGAGAATTATGTGTATATCAATAGTCTTGCGCTGCTATGCAATAGATAGATGATTTTCTTAGTATTTTTAACAGTCACTAAATTTAAACGGAGTACGTTATAGGCAATGTTTAATTCTTCAAAGATTTGTTAGATTAGTTTTAAATAAAACTATTGGTAAATGCATAAATATCATTGCACAAAATTTATCCCTTTTGTAGACGGTAGGCAAATAGAGACTTTTCTACCTAATTTTTACCCAATTATTTTTTGACAAAATAAATGATTCACTTCGTAGTAACAGTTTCATTAATCCCTTCTTTCCAAGCACCACATATGATTAATGTAGGTTGAGGACCCCTTGCATAACGTATATTAGATGGCAGATACGGCCAGATCTCTTACGGTTGTCAAAATTAAGTTGAAATAGTAGGTTTCTCTGTACTGTCTTTGTGGGTTTCGCAAATTGACTTGCCAATATGAAATCATTCTTTCTTTTTCACCTCTAAATAATGAAATGAGACTTTATAATTAACCTAACAGCTGTCGTAATGTTTCACGGTTTCTCTATTCTGTAAGGATAAACTATTTTTCTGTAGAGCTTTAGCAAACAGTTCTTGCTTTATTTCAGTAACTTACTTTTACTTTTAACATTATCAGCTTGTGATCACGGACTCATAAAATCTTTGGAAGATAGACGCCGAATAAGTTGATCCTAGTTAGCCATAATTTAATTTTTGTCACCTTAATTTACGTAACACATTCGTTTTAAAGTCTGAATTTAACATGACCCTCGTGATATTACCACATGTACCTCTCATAAACATGTCATGTCGTTGTGACGGAGAGCGTACCTTTGTGATAACAAAGGACATTCATTAAGGTAAGGACGAGTACCTTGTAGGGACTAGATTTAAGAACTTATACTCGTAATTGAGCAACCAACACCTAAATAGGTACGTGTTGGTAATAGTATGTAATATGCTATATTGCATTTCCCGAAAAACGCAACTATTCTACCTCATTTACGCGTTGAATTATTTGGCAATTTCACCAAGCTCCACGGAGTTCTGAGGTTTTCGTCAAATAGGCTAACCAGAAGAAAAAAATATATGAAAAAGCTAAAGTAGCCCATAATATTTAATCTCCTCCTTTGAAGAGTGAACTCTTTGCAACGCCAGCATTTGCCGCTATCTCTCATCTCGTCAAAAATTACGCGTATATTCAATTTCGGGAACGTGTTACTTTTTTTCTTCTCCAAAATCATTCTTAAGTCAAAGGTCGTAAGGTTTACTAACGTTAACAGTACGAATAAAATTGGACATATAAAAGTTTAAATGCGTCTAGGTTTTACGAGAAAAATGATTGAGCACATCCCGACTGTGCTCAATTACCGGTGGTTTTTATTTCTTTTGCATTGCTTGCTAGCAATTACCATTTTCACCCCTAGGAGGTAATTCTTGACGATTTTGATAAATATCATACTTAGTTCTCTGAGTTTTATACATATCCGTCAGTAGAAAAATCTGCTGCTGTTAGAGGTTTTACATTGCTTACTACCAATTACCATTTTCGACCTGAACTGTGATATTCTAATCTAATTGTCGATTTATTGTGAACAAGCTCGACCAGGTTTAGCGTTTATGCTTTTTTAAGTACTTACACGAAGGATAAGCGGGAATTAGGTTTGGTTTATCCGTTTATCCCTTACCTTTTTTATTTATTTTTAAACGTCAGGAAATGCTGATTACGCACCGTACCTCTCCGTCGAGGAACGGAGGGGCGTGTGTGGGACTCCCCCAAATTCGGGTATACCGACTAAAACCTGACGACGCCCGCCGCGTTTGTTGGCTGTGACAGCAGGGGCCGCGGTGTCTCAACAGTCCCGCGACCCTTGCCAGCGCAACCTCCACCCTCTATCAGGAGGGCGCATCTCCACGGATTGGGGTGATCCCACTCCCGACGGCATACTGGCGCCTCAGGAGGGTCCCTGGTGATTGGACAGAGGTGTCCCCACACCGTCTGTCCGAGACCCTCCCGACGAGGCTATCCACGCCTGACGGCAAAAGCACGCAGAGCTCGCCCAGAGGACCAAAGTCCTCAGGACATCCCCTGCATCCGCTGATAAGCCAGAGGGGTGCCGGGAGTCCAACGACTTTTAGTGAGCCGCCGCTCGATGCGAGACAGACGCGACTCACTATGGCCACTGCCGCCCGATACGGGAACAGACGCAGCGGCACTCTCCATGGAGCATCTTGGCTTCACCTGCCGCTGGATTGCGACAGGCTACTGAGCCCCCTCGCCACGACAAGGCGTGCTCCATTCGAGGGGGGTTTATCCTTTACCTTCCCTGACCCACCAATTTTACCAGTGATTCGTAATTTCAGTTTACGTTATAATGCATAAAATTCGGTAATGTTCACAATAAATCGACAGATTACCATCTAACGTATCTGAAACCGTTTGATTGTAATCACGCGGTTTTTCACAATAATCTGCACTGATATGTAACATTATCTTATTTTTATCTGAATCTAATAATTCATGTTATCATTGCTTCTAATGAATAATTATGTCAGGCAAAATAATTTTCTTTATTACAGTTATCATTAAGATGTGGACAGTGATAGGGGTGTGTGCGTTAGTGGCCGCTGGTGCAAGTCAGAGCACCAATGAAAACTGGCAAGATGTCACCATTGCTCAAGGATCTTTAAGAGGGTTTAAAGCACCTAATCATGATGTCTTTCAATACCTCAACGTTCCTTACGCCTCAGCTCCAGTAGGACCGAACAGATTTAAGGTGAGAAATACAACTTTGGGAAATGTTTGAAAAATAAAAGAAGTATCATTTTTTGAAGATATTACTGTTATCTATGTAGGGCTCGACGAGGCAGTCCGCACCCGACGCCCTTTCCGACCGCTCATATCCATGGTTTATCATTATGTATTGATGCACCAAGTTAAGTATTTTTGATGATGATCCAAGACTTCTCATTTCACGAATGTCGCACTGACACCACCCCTCACCGTTTATATTAGAAATACAGTGTTGGTTTTAGTTGTACGTTTACTTTAGTTAATAAAACGTAGTTTACTTTCTCTCTACTCTCTAGTCTTTCAAATTCTGTCATTCTTCTCCTTTCTCAATCTCCTCTCTCGTCTGTCATTATTTTATTCTTACGTTCCATTTCACGCCCTTATCCTACATTCAAAGTCCCACAGGATTTTATTACTATGTGGTTATCTGGTTAGCTGGGTTGATAAGCCGGCTTTCCGAAAAATATTTTTTAAGTAAAATAAGATGATCTTTGTGCAATTTAATTGAAATGATTTGGACAATAAAGTCAGGTTTGATTTGAAAATAAAATAATAATGCCAAAAAATCATGTTTAACTATACACAAACGTGCCTTACACAAATATTTTTTTAAGATTTTCACCTTATTTTCGCCTGATGCATCTTGTTTTCAGGCTCCTCTACCACCGCCAATATTTATGGGCACCGTCGAAGCAGTTGATCGGGGGATAATCTGCCCACAGGTTACTATGATAGGATTTAATATAACTAATTACGGCCAAGAAGATTGCCTTGTGGCTAACATCCACGTTCCGAACACTAACGATACAAACCGTCCTGTAGTGGTGATCGTCCACCCAGGAGCTTATTTAATGGGGTGGGGCACAATAGCCGAACCAAATGATATAGTTAGTGGTAACAACATGATCGTAGTCACCTTCAACTACCGTCTTGGACCCCACGGATATCTATGTCTCGGAACTGAAGATGCTCCGGGAAACGCCGGTATGAAGGATCAAGTGGCGTTATTGCGGTGGGTGAGAGACAATATTTCCAGTTTTGGTGGCAACCCCAATGACGTCACCCTATACGGCTGCAGTGCTGGTGGTTCTTCCGTGGACCTACTGGCGCTATCAAGCATGACTGACGGACTCTTCAACAAAGTTATAGCAGAAAGTGGTTGCAGTATGAATGCGTTTTCGATGCAAATAAACCCACTTCAAACTGCAAGAAATCATGCTCTAAGCCTTGGCTTCAATAACGTTACAGATCTAAACGCTTTAGCAGAATTCTATAAAACAACACCTATCCACGATTTATTCGACGCGTCGTGGATCTATGGTAAAGACTCAAGTTTTGTTTTTCAACCGTGTGTTGAAAATGATATTGGTCAACCACAATTCTTAGACGAAGCACCTATTAATATTTTAAAGAGTGGTAATTTTAAGAAGGTTCCTTTTATTTACGGATACGCTAAGCATGAAGGTTTATTTAGACTAAATGTATTTGATGAATGGAGTGTTGAGATGAACGATCATTTTAAAGACTTTTTGCCAGCTGACTTGCAGTTTGAAAGTGATGCACAAAAGGTAGCAGTGGCTCAAGAGATAAAGGAATCATATTTTGGAAAACAGAGAATTGATGAAAATACAATTCTAGAGTACTTGGACTACTTTACAGATTCACTATTCCTCACTGGGATCCTTCGTGCTGTTACATTGAGAGTTCAAGCTGGTCAAAACAATATTTATTTGTACGAATACAGTTTCACGTACAATGGTTCTCTCCAAATTCCTTATACACAGGGTCTTCAAGGCGCTAATCATTGTGACCAATATAATCTTATATTGGATTTCCCAGAATCTCAATCCTTACTAGAGGAAAAAACTGTTTTGCAAGCAACAATGAGACAAGCCATTTACAATTTCATCACTAATGGGTACGTTTTAATTGTTTTTAAATTCGCTATTTAGTAACACTGCACATTTTGCATTTATTTTGAATTTCAATATTGAGTTCCAATTTCATATGAGCTTTAGATAACTGTTTTGAATTTGTATACTCTGTTGTAAATATATTTGTCGTTTAAAAATTGTTTGATAACATCATGATCTAGTCAACCATCTGGATTTCTTTATTTACTGCGTGACATAGATATCGTTTTTTTAGAAACCCCAACGCACCGGGGTCGATAACTTCATTGCCACTGTGGCCCCCAGCAGGCTCCGACCGCTCACCACACCTGTCCGTGGGTGACACTATCATCGTCGCAGGCGTCCCTACAGCAGCCAGAGCAGCCCTTTGGGATAGCATTTACGAGCGCCACGCAGCCATTCCCCAACTACCAATCGAAGTTGACCCAACACAACCACAACCAGATACACCAACAGAGATCACAATTGAAACAACACAGGTCACAATACAAGGACCAGACCCGACTATCTCAGAAACGACAGAAGCACCTGAACCACTACCAGATACGACAGAAATACCGGATCCACTACCAGATTCTGCTTCGTTTTTGCAATCGTTTTCACTATTTTTCTTAGTATTATATGCTATAGTCATCGTGATGATTTTTGTGTAGAGTGAATAATATTGATGAGCCAGAAAGCTTATTGTTTAGCCCTATTAGGTAATAATAATAGTACCCGTTTATCATCTTAAGTCCGTTCTTTTTTGCTTGTCGAATAATTTAAACAATCTTGACATTACTTTTAACCGAAATAATTCATTATAAAATAAGGTAAACACCAAAATCACTGACTAAATAGGTAATTCTTAGTTAAACACTAAGATCTTTTTAAATCAAACAGTAAATGAATTATACTCACCGATATTATTTTAAAAGTTATAAAAATATTGATTACGTAATTCGACAAGCAATTTAAAACGGAGTTTGCAGTATAAATTGCCATGATTATATATAGCTACTATCTCATTTTTAGGGTTCTGTAGCCGAATGGAAAAAAACGGAACCCTTATAGTTTCATCAAGTCTGTCTTTCTGTCTGTCTGTCCGTCCGTATGTCACAGCCACTTTATTCTATAACTATAAGCATTAAACTGTTGAAATTTGGTAGGAAGATGTATCCTGTTAACCGCTTTACAATTCTTATACAAAAAGTAAAAAAATATAATATTTAATGGGGGCTCCCATACATGTTCCATTGTAAAACCATTTTCTTGTAAAGTCTTTTCTATGTAAAGACTATCGAACGAGAAGTTTTTTAGATATAGCACATTTTACACAACCGCAAACATAACTTAATTCTTCATACAAACACTATGAAAAACAAAGTTATGTTTGCTGTCAACAGAATATTGTAGTATTTTACTAAGTGAAAGTAAGTGGATTCTCTAATTCAATTAAAGTTGGCACGGAACCCTCAATGCGCGAGTCCGTCTCGCACTTGGCCGGTTTTCATAATTCTGATTGATGGCTGATACTAAAATCAATACCTTTCTAAATTTTATCTCAAGGTTGTTGTTTTAAGAATAAAGGTCAAGTATTGCTTATAGCTAGCTAATATATTGCAAAAAGAATGATCTCTGGTGTTATGGCTCATTAGCAAATCTACGAAAATATACATTAGAACGCAAACAGCATACTAAACCTGAATATTTTTTACCGTTGTTCATTAAAACTACTTTATTGTGTACTAACACTTAAATCAACATTTTTGTGACAATTTTTTTGCCGTATTATTTATTTTAGGCTTGCCACAGCTAAAATAACTGTATAAATGTTAATTTGAGAGATAATCTTAAAATTTCTACAGGTAAAAGAGATATCAAAAAAATAATTTTACAATTCAACCGCCATAATAAAACTGTCCTTAAGGCTCAAAATAAAGCTTTCATCCTCTCTTTAGGAAAAAAAAAGTTTAAAAACATTAGAAAAACACCCTTGTATAAATTCACGTAAAAAAAAAAACAAAAATAAATAATCGATCGTTCAAGTTATCTCTATTGCTGGGCTGAAGTTTAAACTATGTGCCTTTAATTTAATATTTGATTGCAAAACCGTGGGGCGCTGGAACAGGGAAGCCTTTTTGTACCTATAACTTACTGAGAAATCAAGTCTGCCACTGTGGCCACAGCGTAACGTTCTATAGCGCGATAAAATGGCGCATCAGTGTCGGACCGCGTACGCATGCGTTAGATCGCGCGACAATCGCGCGGTGTCAGATTGATTACATTTCATAGAATTACTATCCCCTATCGAAATTATAATTTTATTTTACATTTCATAGAATTACTACCTATGCCCTAATAATTTTATGTTACATTTACGCAAACAGTTATAACTTCTTGTAGAAATTACCTATTATCATTCTGTAAAAAGTTTATTGTTAGTGAATATGTTGTATACGCTTGTTTTTTTAAAATAACTTATATGCGGGTTGTTATTTTTTTCTGGGTCATGAACTTACCAATTACCAAGGTCAGATTTGTTAGTTTCGAAAGCAGAAACCGGACGTTTTTTTCTGTTTATGATATATAATCATCTGTTTTTTACTCTTATATTTCTTATCAGTGTGAGCAATGAAGACAATGCATAAAATCAACTACCAAAACCACTGATTAAACTCTCTGCTTTACCAAGCGGTTGACTGGTAGAGAATACCATAAGGCATGAAGTCTGCCAATATCATTACAAATACATATAGAACATAGAAGTAGATACACCTTTTTCGTTTTTTTTTTTCGAAATACTCATTAATTTCCTTTTATCCGTTATTTCATAATAGTGTTTTTATTTGTGTCTCATAGAGTTGACAAACAGCTTGCATGTCAAGAATCCTTTATTACAGCATTATTATCACTAGGTCACTATTACATGGAAATGATTGCTTTTGTAACCTTAGTATGTTTATCAAACTGTAAAGTATAACGAAATTTATTTATTTCGGGTAATATAATACTATCTTTTATTATAACCATATTTTTATATTACACAGAGTATCGGCAGATACTGTATGCATAAACTTTATTTTAATCAAATTTATATGGATTTTGGATACCGTTTTATCTGGTCGAAAATTATGTTATGAAGTAAACTAAAAATATCCCATTACGATGTGGACAGTCGATTTTATAGTGTTGTGTGCGTTAGTGGCCACTGGCGCTAGTCAGGGTAATGATGATAACTCGCGAGTGGTAACTATTAGACAAGGAGCATTGAGAGGATTCAAAGCACTCAATCATGATGTATTTCACTTTCTCAACGTCCCCTACGCAACAGTACCAGCCGGCCCCGACAGGTTTAAGGTGAGAAATTTTGACATTTCACTATCAATTTGTCAACTATCTGCAATATTTTTTTCGTTCTTCTTATTTTCAGGCTCCACTATTACCGCCAGTATGGATGGGCACCCTCAATGCAATTGATCAAGGGATACTCTGCCCTCAAGTTGCTGTATATAATCATTCCATAATAAACTATGGACAAGAAAATTGTCTCGTCGCAAATATTTACGTTCCAAATACTAACAAAACGAACCTTCCTGTAGTGGTTGTTGTACATGGAGGAGCTTATTTACAGGGGTCCGGTAGAATGGCCGAAGCGAATGAGATAGTGAGCTACGAAATTATTGCCGTAAGCTTCAACTATCGTCTTGGACCCCATGGATTCTTGTGTCTGGGAACTGAGGACGCCCCTGGAAATGCTGGAATGAAGGATCAAGTGGCGTTATTGCGTTGGGTGAGAGACAACATTGCCGATTTTGGTGGCAACACTAACGACGTCACTCTATACGGCTGTAGTGCTGGTGGTTCTTCCGTTGACCTACTGGCGCTATCAAGTATGACTGACGGACTCTTCAACAAAGTTATAGCAGAAAGTGGTTGCAGTATGAATACGTTTTCGATGCAAATGGATCCGCTTCAAACTGCAAGAAATCATGCTCTAAGCCTTGGCTTCAATAACGTTACAGATCTAAACGCTTTAGCAGAATTCTATAAAACAACACCTATCCACGATTTATTCGACGCGTCGTGGATTTATGGTAAAGACTCAAGTTTTATTTTTCAACCGTGTGTTGAAAAAGATATTGGTCAACCACGATTCTTAGAAGAAGCACCTATTAATATTTTAAAGAGTGGTAATTTTAAGAAGGTTCCTTTTATTTACGGATACGCTAAGCATGAAGGTTTATTTAGACTAAATGTATTTGATGAATGGAGTGTTGAGATGAACGATCATTTTAAAGACTTTTTGCCAGCTGACTTGCAGTTTGAAAGTGATGCACAAAAGGTAGCAGTGGCTCAAGAGATAAAGGAATCATATTTTGGAAAACAGAGAATTGATGAAAATACAATTCTAGAGTACTTGGACTACTTTACAGATTCACTATTCCTCACTGGGATCCTTCGTGCTGTTACATTGAGAGTTCAAGCTGGTCAAAACAATATTTATTTGTACGAATACAGTTTCACGTACAATGGTTCTCTCCAAATTCCTTATACACAGGGTCTTCGAGGCGCTAATCATTGTGACCAAATTTTTCTTATACTGGATTCCCCGGAGCCCGGATCCTCGGAGCCAGAGGAAAAAACTGTTTTGCAAGCAACAATGAGACAAACCATTTACAATTTTATTACTAAAGGGTAAGTAAGTGAACTGATTCTGAGCGTCAGCTTACAACTTTATTGAAGGTACATAGATAAGTTATAAAGATAATCTTTTACTACTTCAATACTTACCTATGCTTTATTTTAGTGTCCTAGCATCGTTTACTCCACTATCCGCATTATTTCGGTTCCTTTTGGTAACATAAACGGTCTCTTTTTAGAAACCCCAACGTGCCAGGGTCGACGGTCTTATTGCCACTGTGGCCTCCAGCAGGTGCCGATCGCTCTCCACACCTGTCCGTGGGTAATAATATCACCATCGCGGGCATCCCTGCAGTGACCAGAACAGCCCTTTGGGATAGCATTTACCAGCGCCATGGAGCTGTTCCCCAACCACCGATAGACATTGACCCAGCACCACCACAACTAGGAACAACAACAGAGGCTACAACTGAAACAACACAAGAATCAGCTTCAACTACCCCTGAAATGACAGAAACGCCTGAACCACTACCAGATTCTGCCTCGATTTTGAAATCATTTTCTTATCTTTCCTGGACGCTATGTGCTATCGTTTTAGTGATGATTTTTAACTAGGTGTAAAAGTAGCTTTTAAGTGTCAACTTACTATTTACTAATCTTAATATTTGTTGAGGATAAAATATTATGTTGCGAAGTATTTTTCACTTTTTTATACAACATATTTTTTTTAGAGAGGGATCTACATTGTCAGTAATACTACTTAGTACTGTATAGAATACTTCTTTATTAAAAAACATTTTTTTCCTGAGATACTATTATCATAAGTATTTGTGTGAGAAGGCTAATGTAGGCGGAATTTGGAACAAAGGGAAAAAACAGTGATAAGAAATAGAGAAGAATATATATATATATATATATAGATATATATATATATGACGTTGAAGTGGTCAAGGATTAGGAGTTTTAGGAAACTAGTGCAGAGAGGTTAAATGATCATGATATTTGATGAACTGTCTGCAGTGCTCAAATAATGAAAAGAGTGTATCACGAACAGTCTACTATTGCAAAAAAGTTAACCTTTACAATAATTTATTTTTAGCTTTCATGTCTACAATATTGTTGTGTCTGAATCAGTTGTCAAGTAGCTAACGTTTTCCTGTCTTTTCGGGTTTAAGTTATTTTGACTCAAAGACCTGTATCTAACATTGAGTATTACGCATGCGGATTTTACAGAGCACTTACCTAAATTATTTTTCAACACTTGCTTAAAACGACGTTTTTATTCCACCGATTTTTGGCACATAATCCTAGATATTAAACACGCGTGCTTTTTCGTTATATTATTGCACTAGTGCCTTTAGTTTATTAACCCGACCAATTTAGGTTTATACCCTAGTACCAAGTCGTAAGTAAGAAGAAGAAGCGATGTAATTTAGTCGGGTTATAACCTTTATTTTAGCAACAAACATTATTTATGCGAAAAATAACAGTATTCTACATAGGTATTTATTTCAATAAATGGCAAACCCAGATTTTCCATTTATTTTTTCTGTAATTTGTGTTTTTAACACGAATTATTAGATTTTTAATCTTGGCGGTTGGCTGATCTAGTTCGCCCTTAGCCTTGCGCGCGCATCGGTATCGTGGCAAGAAAAAAAAACAATGCGCCATTTTTCGTAAAGAGGTAATTGTCGGCTGTGACGAATTTTGGATTAATTGTGAAGTTTAATATTAACGAAAATGAAGAAAA
This sequence comes from Pyrausta purpuralis, assembly GCA_963924145.1. Classification (NCBI taxonomy): domain Eukaryota; kingdom Metazoa; phylum Arthropoda; class Insecta; order Lepidoptera; family Crambidae; genus Pyrausta; species Pyrausta purpuralis. The sequence goes on along the minus strand of OZ001648.1, from coordinate 8,933,383 downwards.
CCTATTATTAGCTCTGGCGGACATACGTAACGAGGCAAAAAACGTGTGCGATAGTCTTTTGCCATCAAAGTCGAGTGAAATGTATTTTTACTACAAGTAAATCTATACTAATATTATAAAGCTGAAGAGTTTGTTTGTTTGTTTGTTTGTTTGTTTGTTTGTTTGTTTGTTTGTTTGTTTGAACGCGCTAATCTCAAAAACTACTGGCTCGATTTGAAAAAATTTTTTTACGTTGGATAGTCCATTTATCGAGGAAGGCTTTAGGCTATATAACATAAAGATACAACTCATAAGTCCACAGCAGCAATGGAAAATGTTGCGAAAACGGGAGAAAGATATTCCTTTTGAGAGCTTCCGCTGCATACGCTGCGGAAACCGCTTAAGTTACACAAAAATCATGTATGACAGGATTGTTTAACATTAAGAGTTCTATAATAAAGTCCGCGACAGCATATGTCTATCTTTTATGGTTGACTTACTACAACCTTTTTTATGTTAATAAATTTGTAAAAAAATAATGCATTATTTTTAGAGGTGTATTAAACACACAGTTATTTATTCTTATCAAAATAAATACATTCATCATCACTGAGCATTTCATTTAGAACCAAATTGTCCTTTATATCATTTGATTTCAATAAATATCTTAGGAGCTATCACAGTTATAACATAACTCCGCACCAAAATAATGTTCGCAGCTTAAGTACAACGTGCGCTTGCGCTAATATATTATAAAGCTGAAGAGTTTGTTTTTTTGAACGCGCTTATCTCAGGAACTGCTGGACCGATTTGAAAAAATATTTCTGTGTTGGATAGCTTATTTATCGAGAAAGGCTTTAGGATATAAAACATGACGCTGCAACGGGAGGGGAGGGAGCAAACTCAAAACGCGCGGACGAAGTCGCGGGGGACCGCTAGTGTTTTAATAATTAAAAACTTAGTAAATGAAGAGTCTTGTTTTTTCCTCGCAAGTGTGTTGAAAAACGTCGTATGATACGCGTGTGCTTGTGACCATTATATACGCGGCTTTCTTATGGCGCACTCGCTTACGCTCGCGCGCACACAATATCGCCTTGTATATAATGGTCAACTTAGCACACTTGTATCATAATGTACTAATATTCGCTATTATCATTGTATTATCGTCATGTACCGATGGGATCATTTACAGTTTGTAAGCATTCGGTAGAGTTTAGTTAGCGAATTGTATAACTTGTCAGGGCCCTCACCCATCTTGACGGTAAGCAATCATCTAATGGTGACTTAATATTTTTATGTATTTTGCATATATTACGTATAACGCAGCAGTTAGCAAATAAAATTTTCATAAAAACAACGACAACAAATATAAAAAAGACATTTGCTGACTAATCGACATCTCTTTAGACATTCTCAAATAAACCCTAACACAATGACAAAGCAAGTGAATACAGAAACTGAAAAAAATATATTTCCGTTTATTTTTTTTAGAACAAAAGAAAGCGGACTTAAACAGTCACTACCGAGTTCCTTATCTACTTATAATCCAGTAGATAATTAAAGCAAATCTTACTATTATATTTTTTCTTAATCAATTGGATTTCCGATATCATATCCCCTGGTTGCAAATAATGATATAAGCTTAAGTATAATTAATTTTTGCAGTAAGAAATTATGGCGCGGGCAGTGATAGTGCTGTGTATATTGGTGGCCGCTGGTACAAGTCAGAGCACTGATGAAAATTGGCGGGATGTCACCATTAACCAAGGATTGTTAAGAGGACACAAAGCACCCAGTCATGATGTTTTTCAATTTTTTAACGTCCCTTACGCCACTGCGCCAGTTGGCCCAAATAGATTTAAGGTAGGGTATACATTTTAGACCCTTTACACACTGAGACTTTTAGCAGCGATGCAGTCGCGATGCTAACGCGTGTTAGCAGCGATGCAATCGCGATGCAGAAGCTGTAAATTGTGAAATTATATACTGAATTTTGGTGACTGCATCGATGCTAAATTATCACTGTTCATTACGTGAGTCAAGATGTTTTAGCGCGTTTTCAAAACGCGCGACTGGATTGATACTAAAAGTCGCAGTTAGTATGGGGTGTTACATGATATTACTATGTTTGATGTTATTTTTTTCGTATTTGTATCAAATGTAATGTCTGATTTTTTTTGGTGGATGCATTAATTTCATTTGTGTTTGTCACCGTAATATTGTAAAAACCACGGGATAACAATCTAACGGTTATGAATCTAGTAGATTGTAATTTGTCGATTCAATGTGCAGCTTAGCCATTCGTAAGTTAGAAATAAATACGACTTTCTTTTATAAATATAGATGTAGTTCAATACAATAAATCGACAGATTTAATCTACCGGATCACAACCGTTAGATTGCAATAACGCGGTTTTTAACCGTCTTCAAACAATATGAGGTTCTCAGTTCGACCTGTATGTACGAGTATTTATGTTTGTCCGCGAATATCCCGCGTTCAGCTGGACTGATTTTGATGCGGTCACTTAAGTCTTTGCCACACTGAGAAATAGGTAGGAAATAGGTTAAGTAACTATTTTAGTTCAATCAATTACATTGTAACTTAAACAATAATTAAAAATTACCAAAAAACAATATTTCTTAAAAATTTAACCGCCTTAGAAACAAACACTACAAGGACTACTAAGAGAAAAAAATCATTTTAAGTCGGTGATGATGTCAACCTTAATGAACAGCACCAGTTTACGTACGCACCAAGGTTTTGAGCATTATCATGTACCGACTTCAAAGTCTTTGTTTCTCCTATTAGCGTTATTGAAGTTCTTTTTGTGTTTGGTTTTAAAGGCGGTATAATTTTTATTTATTTTAAAAACCTTTCAATGTGCCGGTAACACGTAGTATATCTTTTTCAGGCACCCTTGTTACCACCAATATGGTTTGGCATTTTAAACGCAACTGATCAAGGGATACTTTGCCCACAAGTAACCATAGCTGATGGAACTTATCGAGGCCAAGAAAACTGTCTTGTGGCAAATATTTTCGTACCAAACACTAACAAAACTAATGTCCCTGTTTTGGTTATTATCCATGGAGGAGCTTATTTACTTGGATGGGGCAGTATGGATCAACAAAACAATATTGTCAGCAGCAAAGGAGTCATTGTTGTCAATTTCAACTATCGTCTCGGACCCCACGGATTCTTGTGTCTCGGAACTGAGGACGCCCCTGGAAACGCCGGAATGAAGGATCAAGTGGCATTATTGATGTGGGTGAGGGACAATATTGCTGGGTTCGGCGGCAACCCTAACGACGTCACCATATACGGCTGCAGTGCTGGTGGTTCTTCTGTGGACCTACTGGCGCTGTCAAGTATGACTGACGGACTTATTAACAAGGTTATAGCAGAAAGTGGTTGCAGTATCAATGTGTTTTCGACGCAAATTAACCCTCTTCAAACTGCGATTGATCATGCTCAAAACCTTGGTTTCACTAACGTTACAGATCTAAACGCTTTAACAGAATTCTATAAAACAGCACCTATCCAAGACCTGTTCGACGCATCGTGGTTTTTCAGTAAATACTCAAATTTTGGTTTTTTACCATGCGTTGAAAACAACATTGGTGAACCAAGATTCTTAGAAGAAGCACCTATTACTATACTCAAGAGCGGTAATTTCAAAAAGATACCAATAATCTATGGGTATGCTGAACAAGAAGGTTTATTTAGACTGGATGTATTTGATGAATGGAGTGTCAAGATGAACGATCAATTTGAAGATTTTTTGCCAGCTGATTTGCAGTTTGAGAACAACGCGCAAAAGATGACTGTGGCACAAGAAATCAAAGAATCGTATTTTGGGAATAAAACAATAGATGCAAGTTCAATTTTAGAGTACGTAGATTACTTCACTGATTCTCTGTTCCTCGCTGGGATACTTCGTACTGTTGCATTAAGAGCTCAAGCAGGGCAAAACAATATTTATTTGTATGAATACAGTTTCACACATAATGGATCAATTCACATTCCTCATACAAATGGACTACAAGGTGCTACGCATTGTGATCAATATAACTTAATTATGGACTCCCCAGAACCCGAAGCTCTGGCCGAGGAAAAAACAGTTTTGCAAGCAATCATGAGAGACGTCATTTACAATTTTATTACTACAGGGTAAATTATTGATAGACTTTGTCTTTAAATGACTTTGAATTATGAATTAATTAAATGGATAATTAATTGTATTAAAATTGACTTTTTTATCCTTGTATAACGTGAAATCCTCTTATTTCAGAAATCCCACCCCACCAGGGTCGGGCGCCTCATTGCCCCTGTGGCCACCCGCAGGTTCCGACCGCTCTCCGCATCTGTCCGTAGGTGACACTATCACCGTCGCTGGTGTCCCTACAGCAGGCAGAGCAGACCTTTGGGATAGCATTTACGAGCGCCATGGAGCTGTTCCCCAACCACCAATAGTAGTTGCTCCAACACCACCACAACCAGAAACAACAACAGAGGTAACAACTGAAACGACACAGGTCACAACACAAGAACCAGAACCAACTACTTCAGAAACGACAGAAGCACCTGAGCTACTACCAGAAACTACAGAAGCACCGGAACCACTACCAGATTCTGCTTTACTTTTGAAATCATTTTCATATCCGCTCTGTTTATTATATACCGCCATTGTCGTAATGATTTTTGATTAGATTTTACAATTATGAAGAAATCGTTTTATGTTATCGAAGTCAAAATACCTTTGTGATAGATAAGTTGATTTTTATTCTTTAAATACACACTTGTTTAGATATCTACAATGCACGTGCAGGCTTAAGAAGATAATTCAGAAATTATAAAAAGTAATCCTAAATTTTACTTGGCTTGCTATTTTAATCAAGATACTGCATGAATAATATTGTTAGAATTATTGATGAAAGAAGTTACATGATGATCGTTGTTGAATAAATAATAAGCAAAATAAAATTTATATGTCAACTCATCTCATCTGCCAATATCCAGAATATCCGTAACTTTCAAAAGTTTACTCCCAGACTCGCTGGAGCCAAAACAAATTATATCACTGTTATTTTTTGCTTCATGTCAGATAGTTGTTTTGAGTATTAATATAAGTAATTAGATGACGGTGTTGACCTATATTTAATTTTATATTATAAATTGATAATATTCGTTAACACTGAATCGGAATTGAGCTGCCTGGAAATTGAACGGCTTAAGTCGAATCGCAATACCTGATCATTTTTGCTCTACGGACGATGCTCTGTCAAGCCAGGAGTCGGTCGGTATCCATCGGGCCGCTGCGCCGCACTGTGATTATTATTATTACTATCTACGCTCTTAAAGAAATATAAAGAAATAATCATTGTTTTTTTACGTATTTTGGCGGGTTTGGGCTCGTGATGGCTTGTCTTATTATTAAATAGACAGGGCAACATATTAATGAAGGTTTTTTTTTAAATGCGACCATTGCAAAGGTTTTCCATGTTAAGAGGTTATTCTAATCAACCTATTTTCAGGTTTTGCCCATTAAACGTTACACGTTGTATTAAAAAGCATGCTCAATCCAAGTACCGGACGACGCAAGGGGGTAGGGAGCCAAGGTCCTTCCAATAATGTCGTTCGACTCGATAACCTATAAAGCCATTTTGATGACACGGTTATGCCGTGCCTATATGTCTGTCTTTTTTTAGGGTTCCGTAGCCGAATGGGAAAAAAAACGGAACCATCATAGTTTCGTCAAGTCTGTCTGTCTATCTGTCTGTCTGTCTGTCCATCCGTAACTGTTGAAATTTTGTAGAAAGATGTATCCTATTAACCGCTTTACGATTTGTATATAAAAAATAATGACATTTAAGGGGGGGCTCCCATACATGAAACTATTTTTTTTTTTGACAAACCTATGCGTGTAGGGTGTCTATGGATTGTTCTTTTGAAATGACATAAAGGTTTCTAAAACCATTTTCTTCTAAAGTCTAACGTTTCATAGCTATACGCTTCCAAAATGGAAAAATGGGGGTCCCCCCTCCCCCCATCTAACTTCTAATCTAAGCGATCATAAATTTTGAAAAACATATATAATGTAGACCTTCACAAATACTTCCAACGAAAATTGGTTCGGACAATATCGAACGAGAAGTTTTTGAGATATAGCACATTTTCAACAACCGCAAATATAACTTTGTTCATCATACAAACACTATGAAAAACAAAGTTATGTTTGCTGTCAACAAAATATTGTGGTATTTTACTAAGTGGATTCCCTAATGAAGTTAAAGTTGGCACGGAACCCTCAGTGCGCGAGTCCGACGCGCACTTGGCCGGTTTTTGCTATTCAAGATAACTTAGTTCGATAGGTACGACGCGACTCTTTTAGGTCTTTACGCACGCATACAAACAAACAGTATTATTGAAATGTTTGGTAGCCAAAACGTTGCCAAGTGAGTTAAGATCCATATATATTAATATTGTCTGTTTGAATAAATAGCCGGGGACATCGCCATGGCGTCACGTAATAATTGTATTATTTTCCTAGAAATAAAGCAAATTTTTATGTCAAAACTATTCCCTAAAATAACGGCAGGTTTAATCGTCATCACCCCGGCAACCGACTTTTTATGTAAATATTCTTACAATAATTGTCCTTAGGTCTTTAGGTTTCTTCACAAAAAAAAAAAAATGTTATGATTGTTTGAAAAATGAAACATATTGGTTACAAAGTAGTTTTATAATAAAACTTTAATTATAAGTAAACGTATATACAAAGTAATTTTATTAATTACTTATCCGGTATCACTCAGTTTTACATCAAACAGAGTTTCGCAAGAACTTTGAAAACAACAAATATATCTTTGTAAAAAATAAGAGCGGTGTTTAGTTTGCATGAAGAAATCATCTAAAATCCTGAAAACTTTTACATCCAATTTAACACAATGCATAAACTACACTTGTTTTTTTCACATGAGTAACGTTAACGTAACTCTTCAGCCCGGAAGAGGTGCACAATGATGTGTTACTGATTCAACGCGGTGTTTCTTATTTACTTGAGTAGCGGTGTCATAGAAAATAAGTAAAGCTTTAAACTTTAAAGGCACCAGCAACACCTAGGCTGGTGGTTTTTAGCCGTCTTTCTGATACAGTTTTCTGATAGTAATGATTGAAAATCTGCTGCTGATAGTTGCGATCTGAGTCATGAAATATTTAACCGCTGAAAACTACATTTAAACAAAAGTTGAGTTAACTGTCGATCACGCAACTGAACATACGGGCTCTATTAAGAGCCTGGTTATTCTAAGACAAATACGTTATTGTAGCTTTTTAATGAGTTCTGAAGGAGTTTTTTTATTAAAGCTATAATACACAAAGTATTTTCACATATTTCATGCAACTGCCGGAAGCCAATATGTCTGATCAATATTGTATGATACTCGTATCATTTTTGTGGTATGGCTATCCTAATAGTGAATCATCTGGTCAATTTCACCGATAAAATCCCAATCTTATTAAGGATGGTTTCCAGGGAATTAAATGGACCCACCTAACCACCCTACAGAGGTATTTGTAAATACAGTAGGTTCACTGCATAATTTTTAATTTATTTGAAATGTGACTACTCTTCACTCTAAAGTCAAGTCTCATGTACCGATGTCCCTTTGTCTCTATGTTCCGATGTCTTGACGGCCAGCCCAGACAGTTGACTATGGAGCGATGTCTCTACTAAATTGCATAATAACAAACTGGATGTTCCTATATCGTCCATTTGCACATGAGACTACTCATATACCAAAACATTAAAAACCTACGTTACTTTTAATCCAAGTCGGTTTCATTAGAAGGGTTAAGGGGGATATTACAAAAGATACGTTTAGCATTCGTTCACTAAAATCATACTGTACCTTTTTCAGGATACGATTTGCCGAGAAAGTATATTCTGTTTACATGTGCCTTGGTGGCGCAGCGGTAGGAGGGTCGCACTTTAAAGCGACGGCTGCACCAGAGGTCCCGGGTTCGATCCCCGGGTCGGGCCAAAAAAAAACAGAGTTTTTCTGTTAAGAAATTCTTAGGATAGCTCGGAGTTTGGAAGTTGGCGGTATTACACCCCCGTGCCTCAGAAAGCACGTAAAGCCGTTGGTCCTGCGCCTGAACTCTCTCCGGTCGTGTCAGATTGCTGTCCCATCGGGCTATGAGAGTGAAAGGAATAGAGAGTGCGCCTGTGTTTGCGCACACGTTTGTGCACTATAATATGTCCCGCGCAGTCGGTTAGTCGTTGTGACTGGCCACCGTAGTCGAAATCGTCTAGAGGGACTATTACTTACATGTTAAGTGCCGCGTATGGAAAGGTTATAAGATCCGAGTATCTTAACAAGCCTATCGATATGATCGAAACACTAATGGGATTAAAGAATAAGCGATTGTACTCCTTCGAACCTAAAACTTAATAGGTACTTATTACCACTAGTAAACTTTTATTGGTACTACTAAATATATATACAAAATTGCACTGGAAAAAGGTTCACCTCCTTTTTCAGGGCCTTATTGCTGCAAAGTTTTGAAAATTGTTCCAATTTTAAAAATGCAGTGTAAAAATATATTGCAATATTCACGGGTACCTTTTTGTGTGTCGCTTGTCCTACTAAGTAATTATATCGAAGTAATATTAAGTCTAATTTGATGCTTAAAGCTCGTCGTTTAATAAATTTTATATAAAACCAAATTTGTATAAAAAGATTGACGTGTACTGATTTTTTTTTTAAAGAGAAAGTCTTAGTTTTCTTTTTCGCGCGATCTTGGTGGCCAGTGCGCGAGCTGCGAAGGTGAAAAAAGAAATTACGAGTAGTTAACTTTTAATATTGCAATAATATTACTATATTTATTTTGTGTAAATACGCAAAAAATAAATCAGTTTTTATCTCACATGCACTAGAAAAATTTATAATTTTTTGAGAAGAGTTCAATTTTTCAAAGTATATTACGTGATACGAGAAGGGACCTACAAAAAAACAGGAACGGATCTAAATAAATATGACAGAAACTGAGTTCTCTCCTCGTGTATAAGTGGTCCATAATTTCAGGAAAACTCGTCAGAAACAACTACGCCGCTGTTTAAATTGTTAAATTAAGGAAAGATCAATCCGTATATGGATATTCCTAAATTTTACGCAACAGCATTATATCCTTCATAACCGTAGCATAACTTTTTTATAAAAGAACACATACTAAAGTAGAAAATAGTGCCATTCCCAGCAAACCTGGCATTCCCCCGGCAATATTTCTATTGAAAACGAAGCAAAAAATGTCACGTACATCGGAAACTACAGTAACGAAGCCGCTATTAAGCTGATGAGGAACCGCAGTTGAATCACATACGATCCACACAAAAATCATTGGAATTACATGGTATTCAAAACCGTTGTTTTTGAGAGTGGGACAGAAATAAATATGGTTCACTCACTGATTGAAAACGCATGAATAAATAATCGTTTTCGTTGATAGAGGTAAATCTATACTAATATTTAAAAGCTGAATAGTTTGTTTGTTTGTTTGAACGCGCTAATCTCAGGAACTAATGGACGGACTTGAAAAAAATGTTGTCAATATATAGCGGTCCTCCGTGGCTGATCCGCGCGTTTTGAATTTTCAACCCCTCCGATCACAGTGTAATGTTTTAAAGCCTAAAAATGTCTAAAGCCTTCGATGAATAAGCTATTCCACACAAAAATATTTTTTTTCAAATCGGTCTAGCAGCTCCTGAGATAAGCACGCTTAACCAATAAAATCAATTAGTATAGATTGTCGGCAACAATGTTTTTTTTTTGACAAATGGATTTGCTTGGTATATCATGCTAAATGATAAAATGTTAATGATAAAATTATTTGTTCATTTTACTTTATTCCTGGTTAAATTTGGTTTTAAGAAACTAACGCAGGGTTCGTTTGCGCTATTTCAAACGTTAAATAAATATCTGTTATGCCCCACATTGATCAAGTTTATTTAGTTAATCTAGATATCGAAGGACAGGGCTGCATTAAGGGCTGGAAGATCACGGGGATCGCCACATTTTTTGGTATTACAGTCTTCTTGGTCATCGTAGTTATCGATATCGGCTTCTAAGGGCACATTTTTTAGTCCGATAGCTTTGATGAGTTAACGGACTCGATATTCGTCGAATACAATACAAAACGTCTTATTAGAAAACGTAACGTAATTGTCAGCAATCATTTATGTAAATGGCATTTTAAAATCGGTCGGTGCATACTTATTCATTCGGATAAGTGCTATTTTATCTGACATTGATAAAATCGAATCTTTAGAAGTATATTCATCGACTATAATACAAAACGCCTAATTTGAAAACGTTACCTATTTGTCAGCATTTTTTAATGTGAATGTCATTTTAAAATCGGTCGTTATATACTTATTCAGTCGGATGACGTTTTCAAATTAGGTGTATTGTATTTTATAAGACGAATATTTCTTAACTGATCTATTTGGAAAATGTCTAAATGACCTTAAGAAGTTAAATTAAATTAAAAACGGAATATCTATACTAATATTATAAAGCTGAAGAGTTTGTTTGTTTGTTTGTTTGTTTGAACGCGCTAATCTCAGAAACTACCGGCCCGATTTGAAAAATTATTTTTATGTTAGATAGTACATTTATCGAGGAAGGCTTTAAGCTATATTACATAAAGATACGACTCACAAGACCACAGCAGCAATGAAAAATGTTGCGAAAACGGGAGAAAGATATTCCTTTTGAGAGCTTCCGCTGCGTACGCTGCGGAAACCGCTAAAGTTACACAAAAATCATGTATGACAAGATTGTTTAGCATGAGGAGTTCTACAATAAAGTCCGCGACAGCATATGTCTATCTTTTATGGTTGACTTACTACAACATTTTTTATGTTAATAAATTTGTAAAAAAAATAATGCATCATTTTTAGAGGTGTATTATACATACAGGTATTTATTCTTATCAAAATAAATACATTCATCATCACAAGCATTTCATTTAGAACAAAGTTGCCCTTTATATCATTTGATTCCAATAAATATCTTAGGAGCTATCACAGTTTTAACATAACTCCGCACCAAAATAATGTTCGCAGCTTAAGTACAACGTGCGCTTGCGCTAATTATATTATAAAGCTGAAGAGTTTGTTGGTTTGAACGCGCTTATCTCAGGAACTGCTGAACCGATTTGAAAAAATATTTCTGTGTTTGATAGCTTATTTATTGAGAAAGGTTTTAGGATATAAAACATCACGCTGCGACGGGAAGGGAGGGAGCAAACTCAAAACGCGCGGACGAAGTCGCGGGGGACCGCTAGTTGTAATATAATAAGAAAACACCCGAATAGTTATAATATTTATACCCGAATAATATACCTTTTTATTTTTTCATCAATTTATCGTCCATCCTTTTTATTTATATTTTCGAAATTTGTAATTTACAGTGGTCTGTTATTTGCATAGATTTTATATTTTCTCGAATCATATAATCGGTACTTATATTACAACCTCCACACATATGATATAGCTCTAAACACATACACGATCGTAGTTTTGTATATTGTAAATAGGACGAATTAATAATAATTATACAACAAATAATTTAATAATCAACAATACAAATATTTCGGCACAATTAACTTTATACGTTTAATATAAGGTAACCTCGTTTTAAGTGATATATTTATAGAACCGATTTACTACGGTAAATAAATATTTTATTGGAGAAAACTCTGGGTCTATATACGCTAGTTTTTTTTTCACATATTAATTTTTATATAAATTAGGTTAAGATGTGAACTAAGGGTGCTGTTTTAAAAAAAGTTATTATCCTTGTTAGAAAAAACTTATAAAAAAAAATAGATTTTCCAAACAAATATATGATATCGCCGTTTCTGTAATGAAAGACAGATAAAACGATTTGACCTTATATATGACTAAAACTTATGTACTTATTATAATAATTATGACTAGCAATGTTTTAATATTTTATTTCATAAGAACATTTTAATATTATTTGTTGAGGAACCGAGTGATTGTAGAAAATTAAAATGTACTTTATAATCTTTCTTAATTATCTATATTTTATACAGGCTTTTTCCATTGATCTAGTATGAACAAAATATTGAGGGAATCTAAATCAAAATCAGTCTTTAGAAGTGTACCTACTATACTTTGATAGTCATAGTATGAGAAAATTCACTAAGATAAAACAGTTTGCAAAGGAAATTAGTGATAACTTATACACAGAGGTTTAAACAGAAAAATCCATTTAATATTTAACATCCCTATTTACTTACGGTCTAGAAGTCGTTAAGTATAATACAAGATTAATTACATATATATCGTACGATGATAAACTTTAATCTATGTTTTTGGTGTTTTAACATTTCAATTAAAGTATACGATGGCAATTTCAGGAGTTACTGACAAAAATATTTTTACTCTTTTTAAAGTTTACCTAAATTGGCACTCAGTGCTACATACAGAATTGCTGCAATTTGTTAATACCTACACTCGATTTGTTTAGAATTGAGTTTTTCGTAATACCTTTCATATTTATTATATTTTACACCATGTACACATATTTATTAACTATACGAGATGATTTTTAGAAGCCAATTCGAGGGCTTATCTAATCCACTGATATTCTACACACATCACTACACTCAAAAAGGTCAGTTAAATCTTGATACGGAAGATATTCGCAGGAGAACCGTGCCGATATGTGTACTCGCCGGGCAGGGGCGGCGGTAGGGCAGGGCGCACGGGGCGCGCTCAGATCGCGGACAGCAGGGGGCTGGGGGAGCGCGGGGCCCGCCGCACGCCGCTGCTCCACGGCTCAGCCATCATATCCTCGTCTCCCTGCACACGCGCACTCGACATACTCTCAGCATCACACTCCTCAACTTCCCAACTCTGAGTACGAGATGTTGAATCATTTAACTTAGAGTAGGGCAGCTATGGGACTTCTAATCACGCCACAAGAAGTAATACTTGTATCTCCATGCTTATCTAAAAGTGTTCTAGTCTACGACTCGCAGGGAGGCTAAAGGGGTTTACGTGCGGGGCAGTGCGAGTGATTAAACCACGTATTACGGTGTCAACACTTACATATAAGAAGTAATTACCATCATCGTGTGAGGCGTCGGCGGCGCCATAGGGGGGGCAGGGACGGACGTAGCGGGGGGAGCCATTGGAGGGGGTGGCGCGGGAGGCGGCTCGGGGGACGCGGCTGCCGGCGAGAACGATGATGGTGCCAGAGGAGATTGAGCTGTAACAAAATACGCACTTCAATTATAAGTACGATGTTCGTCACAGGACTTGATCACAAGGCTCAAACGATTGTAGGATCTAAAAAGAAGCATAAAAGTAGAATCCACCCGTAACTGCACCGTATCGGACCACCCGTAACGGGAACAGCACCGTAGTCAAGACGTTCAATATTCTTTGTATGAAACTCAAAGTTAAAACACAATTTTCAACAACGCGTTATTGGAACAGTAGCAACCAGGAGTCATCATACGGAAGCACGTTACGTAAAGGGAACAGTGACGCTACGACATGGAATCGGCACCGGATAGCGATAGGTGTTTGCTAATGCCACGATGCTAACAAAGAACCTCACCTGCTGCAGTAAGCTATAGAACGAATTGGATCCAATACATGCAGAGTCGCGCGAATCATCACTTATAGCAGTTCAAAGAGGTATAAAAGGCTTGCGAGTAACAAAGAACCTAACCTGCTGCAGTAAGCGATAGAACGAACTGGTTCTAGTGAGTGCAGCATCCGAAGCGTCACTCGTCGCAGCGCTCGATGCAACGCCATGAAAAGCAGCGGATTCAAACTGTATCTAATCCCATCAGCTGGCTTAAGTTGACACAACAAGCGCAGCGAAGCGCTAGCATGGTTCAAAACAGCACTATGAATAGAAGTTGCTTGTAAGATGATAATATGCCGGTGCATCTCGCTATGTGCATTTGCAAACGACTTGCGACAAACGACCTCATGGACGCAGTAATGTAGTTGTAGGGTGGCGAAGTATTTTACACCCTTTGCACACTGTGACTTTTAGCAGAATACAGTCGCATTTTACACACTTGCGCGTTAGTATCGATGCAGCAGCGATGCAGAAGCTGGACATTGAGGAACTATGTAACCCCTTATACTCTGAGACTTTTAGGAACGATGCTGTCGCGCGTTAGCATTACGGTGCAGTCAAGCTTCTGTATCGATGCTAACGCGCGACTGTCGCGAAGATGTCGCGTTTTCAAAACGCGCGACTGCATCGATGCTAAAAGTCGCAGTGTGAACAAATTTAAAAAAAATATTTAACATTATTTAGTTTAAGACACAAAATGCCACTTACGAACGTCAACAATTATTTAATATCAATCAATGGTCTCCTTATCTTATAGGTCTGTATTGTACATTGGTGACTGATAATTACGCGCGTTAGCATCAAAGCAGCCGCGCTTCCGTATCGATACTAACTCGCGATATCATCGACTCTAAAAATCACAGTGTATAAGGAGTCTTAGAACATGCCCACACTGTTTATTAAGAAAGGACCTCACCTGCTGCAGTAAGCGCTAGCACAAACTGGCTCCAATGCACGCAGCAGCCGCAGCACAGCTGCAGCGTAGCGCGCCGCAGCGCTCGATGCAGCGCCATGAAAAGCAGCGGATTCACCGCCGCGTGCACGTACGATATGTGCAGCGTGATTTGGAAGTACGTCTGTTGGATGATATTCATCAGTTTACTATCTATGCTTTTGGGCTTTCAAGCCTACGTCCCAGCATGTGTGACAAAGATGCACATATAGCTTAAATACAGGTAAAGTCCTACAGGTTTATTACTCCAGGGAACATCTATTACCATATCTTAGAGTCGATTTTACCAACGTCAGATAAGACTTATCCAACTGACTAAGTATAATTTATTTTAATTCGATTTATTTAATTCAGATAACTTAAATCTACTTTTATTAGTAATATAGAGTTCTTCGATCTAGTAAAAGTAAAAAAATAAATTTGCTAAAAAAAATTAATAAACCAATTCCAATTCCAAAACCAATGTAAACATGTATTTGAATAGTAAATTGGTTCCATCTTTTTGGTTAATTAGGGTTTAATTAGTTTTTATAGGTTTTTTTATAGTTTTTTTTTTTAATTAGGGTTAAGATCGATTTTTAAATGGCCTTTATAAAAATATTGCCGACAAATAGGTGACGTTTTCAAATAAGGAGTTTTGTGTTATATTTGACGTATATTCCTTAAGTGACCGGAACCGGAAAATCAGACCGAAGTTGGTGAAGCTGAACCAATATCAGTACGGCGAGAGGGGGTCCCTAGATGATGATGATTAGTCCAGGTGTTTAATTCATTTTTTTTAAGCTTTTGTTACTTTCTTAAGTACCTACTTCATAAATACATTGTTCGGTATTGGCACACTACAAATATCTACTAAAGTAATTAATATATATCCTTTGGACATTCCCACACATCGCCATCTAGTCCCAAAGTAAGCTATCAAAGCTTGTGTTATGGGTGCCAGACAACGGATATAATACTTAAATACTTTTTGTTTGTAAATACATACATGATATACATAGAAAACACCCAAACCAATACAAACAGACATGTTCATGCACACAAATGGTTGTATTGTGCGGGGATCGAACCCGCACCCGCTGCGTAGTAGGCGATTTCTCGACCACTACACCAGTCGGGTCGTCAAAAAAATTAATAGTATCGGAATTCACAATTTAAATCTAAAAGCGTGCGCTGAATTTCAATCAGTAATTCCCGCCAACGTAATTGTCAATTTTGGCGATATTCAGTTGAGTTACAAGTAATAAAAAATCTATCGGATCACGTACTGGTATTAACTGCGGCACGAATATCGCCCTCAGCTACGCATTGAGGGACCACTTTATAGTGGATGTTTACGGTAAACCATGTTTTACTTGATACTTGCACTATGTTTACCAATATTAAGAACAGTGTAGTTTACACACACTTAAGACGCTTTCATCTCTCATAATCCCGGTAACAATACAAGAAGCACGTAGCCTGTAGGGTACTCAAAAATTAACTACAATGTATTTTTATTGCTACAAATTGGTAAAATTACATTATCACAATGTGTTCTTGGAAAAGTGGTGGTAGCAAGTGCAATTAAGCCACGTTAACCTTCGGGTAGTCCATTACAGCATTTTTTATCTTTATATTATTCAGCCAGTACTGTGTTCCAAATGTTCTTTGGAATAAGAATGTTGTTTATATTATGGCGCCATATAATAAAGACAAGGATGAAAAATGCTAAGAAATATCAATATCAAATTATTATTTACGAACCTCATAAGCCACATGGGACGTCAATGCCGGGTGATGGAGCAGCGTGATGAGAAACAGCGGTCCCCAAAAGAGAACATACGCTGCTGTTATGACGAGAAACATGCGTACTCTCCTCACTCCCTCTCTCTCGACCCTGGCGAGGTACCCTCGGAGCCTGCGACCTCCACCGAGAGGCAAGTTAGCGCTACCACTAGGCCTGCACTGGCCGTCAGCTAGCGAACCATCAACAGTCTGTGTAGAAAAAAATATATTGAAAAACTGGTCTACACCGGAACCATTGAATTTGACTCTTCAGACAAGATACCTTTGTTTTACTTGCCAATTCTCAATAAGAAGACCCATTAGATTAGAGGATTTTAACTTCTAAAAAGTACAAGAACGTTATTAAAGCATCTTGTCTAAGATTTTTCAATGACTTTCTGTGCAACCAAATTAGAGTGTCGTAAAAATTTAATAAAATCTTGGAGGTGTAAAGAGCTAAAGGAAATTTTTGCCGGGGAAAAATAGAAGAAGTTGCTTCCATAATTGACTGTGCTTCAAATTTAGGAAGTGTCATATTTTCAACTGTCTAATATAAGTCTTTTTTCATTTAAATTAAGAGTCCATGGACATGTAAATATGTGAGATAGAATGAAACATAGCTTAATGAGTCCAAAAAGCTAAACTACGGTACAGACTACAGCATCTAGAAGGGTAGTGGTTGCAGTAACTAGGTTTTCGTGCAGGATACATACCCTAGGTCCGACGCTGTTGGGCAGAGAGTCCATGCGCCTGTTGTCACCAGCCATGCTGACTAGTGTCGTCACTAAACCAGCTACTCGAACTGCCTCTACGTTAGCCTGCATGCCATAAGATTTAAATTTATCGAAAACCCCTACCACACAGCAGCTTTTTAATCGACATGGATGCTGCAATTTTAAGTGCAAACATCCATCAAATTGAATCCCGAAAATTTAAATCTTATTTACAAAACGCTGCGAGAAATATTGGCACGGTACCAACGAACATTTCTAGTCCAGCCAATATAAAACTAGTACGTATGCACAGAATTGCAGCAACTCCAAATTATGTGGATGACTTCGTGAGTTTCAACGAGTTTGGGGATAAAGTTTTGTGACACTCGCGTTTGTAAACTAGCAACGTCTACTAAAATGTGTCATTCACAGTCTGCTATTGCTAGCTTTTCACAAAGCCGTGGATGTTACATGTATATTATTGAATGATGTCAAATATCATGGAGAAGTTTATGGTACAACACTCGTTAATGGAGATGGATAATGATACGGCAAATCAACAAAACGAAGCGCGGCTATCGTTCAAAACCTCTCCATGCCATCTGGTCTGAATCGTCCGAAATAAATCAGTTCGTAAATACCTTTGTGAGATCCCTGTGGAGTTTGTTCAGGTGGAAAAGTGTCAGGCCGACGCAGACGGCATTAACGCCGATCCAGAGGGCGTTTAGGACGTAATGCCTGAAGGGCCCGCCGACGAGCGGGCACGAGGGAGCCGGCCCATACGATCCGTAGGAGCCGGCGCTGGCGGCTAAAGCTCCCGATAAGAAAGTTGGTCCAAGATTTATTGTGATCGATGCAAACCATATCATGAATGTTCCAAAAAGGACGCACTGCAACAAAGATTATCTTTTAACTTTGGAGGAAATAAGTCTTAAAGTACTGTGTTTGTGTGATAGCAACTTTGGCGACAACTCTCAAAGAATACAACAGAGAGAGCAGCTTAGCTATTCTTTTTGAACAGCCCCATTAAATCTTATTATTCGAACAGTTGTAAAGTGATTTAGTGTTGTAGTTCTACCATCAAGTTATCTTCTGATAAAAATAGACGAGCATTTCTAGGGTTATAGCACGGCTTAATCTTTATATAGGACGTCAATAATTCACGCCTAGATCGGGAAAAAAAATGATTTCATTACGCTTACCTGCGGGCTATCCATCAGTAATGGGGCAGATAAATCTGCTTGTTCCTCCTCGTTCTCGGGGAATATGGGACTGTCGTTCAGGACTGTCGTGAGCATGTTCACTGTTGACACCGTCACCTAAAACAAAAGCAAACGGTTATTTGGCGGAATTAGCTGAATATTAATAACTAAGAGAATAAACATTGATTGTAATAGCTATGATCTATAGACCTAGAAATAGACCCGAAAATGTGAATTTGAAGTTATTATCTAGATTTCAGAATCTTGAACAAAAAAATCTTTTCAAACGTCTCAAGTTCTCAACTGAATTGTGTTTTAGTATTCATTCACGTAAGATTTAGGTAAGGTGGAGTAATTTGTCTCAGTTCAAATTTATTGCAAGAGTGGTAGCTCTTCGTATTATTTCAACCATGTTTTTCCTTGCGTATCTATCTCAGAAATTAACGGACCGGTTTGATGAATGGTAGATTATAACTTTGCTGGGGTGCGATTAAATTTCAAACCCATCCACAGTTTAGATGTTATATAAGTACAAAACATATTTCATTCGTTTTAATTAGTTTAAGGGATTAAGAACCTCATCAATTTTGTGTTCAGAAAGAGTTTGAGGACATGAGTGCTTAGTAGATTAAATAAACTTGGTACAAGTATATTTTATAATAATGTATCATTCCAGTTCTTAGGTACTTTACTAAGTTCACATACTTCTATGGCTACTCTAGAATTATTCTATTGAATTAAAAAAAAAACTATGAAATGAGAAATAAAAGAACTATCTATCCAACTATCGACACCAAGTGGGTCATTGCTATATTTTATAACAAATACGTGTTCTAAATAGTTCACTGTCTGCATCTAACGACATACAGCTGCCAAAAACTTCCAGCTACTTGAAAACAGTATCCTTTCTTCCTCCGGCGCTCAAGATACTTACCTGTTTACAGGATTAAGTGTTACCATTATTCTCAGTTCTTACCCTAAACGCGGCGGAACTCTTGAGTAAGTGCTGATAATTCAGCCCGGGGGAGTACTTTTGGTTCAAAATGACGCTTACTTATTTACACATACAAAATGTAGTGTGATAACTCAAAACGTACTGAATTTTTAATTATGCTTAAGTTCTATTCCAGTTTTTTAAAAAAAAATAGAGTTGTTATGAAAGACAATGTTTTATTTGCGGTTGTTGGAAATCTCAAAAACGACCAGTTAGTTTTAAAAATGGATGGGTGAGGCGGCCATTTTTAGGGTTCCGTGGTCAATGGAACCCTAACAGTTTCTTCATGTCCGTTAGTTCTTCCATCTGCAGCAGTCAGAGACCTGAGGTGCTAAAAGACTGTAATTAGGCATGTATATGTAGTCTCATCTTCCCGTCAAATTGTAAAATAAAATTTTGAAAAAATACATACATGTATTTTTTGGAGTACCTATTTTTCCGTAAAGTAGATTTTTTTGTTTAAAGTGCAAAATTTTGTTTTTGAGTAAAAAAACTTTGTTTTAGTTTTATGTGTGGAAACCCCTTAAATATCATTATTATATTTATTTGTATGTGAATCTTTGAGCTGTCAACAGGATACACCAACCTATTAAGTTTCGATTGTAAAAGGACTTATATTGCTAAAAGTTTCAGAATACAGTGAATGTGTCATACGGACGAACAGACAAACAGACAGACTTGACGAAACTACCTATAAGGGTTCCGTTTTTGACATTCAGCTACGGAACCCTAAAAATAAGTAGTAAGTATATTTAAATTACTTCTCAGAAAATCCTTGAACTCTGTTCTACACGGCAAAATAACAATCACCACACCCCACAGAGTTCAAATTGCCGCAACCCACTGCAATGTCCCTTAGGTGTAGCTTTGCTCCCTTTTTTACCGCTTTAAGAAACAAGTACCTGCCAGTATTAAGAGGCAGCATTATTCTCCCATTTTGCTATCTATCTGTAGCGACGTTAAGTGGTGATTAATCAGTCGCGGCCTGGCATTAATTTGTAACTAAGCTTGCAGGCGATGGATGCGTTTTCTTTCCCTCACCGAGAACATAATTACTGGGCGGAAATCTCTGAAGAACGCTTTTTCTTAACTGTCCTCAGATTTGAGTGGGAAAATCATGACGGAGATTGAAATGGCAGCTATAAACTTACCTCGTCACCACAATTACCATCATAAAATATATCTTTACCATTACTACAGTATTTTCAAAGTTTTTAACAGACATGATAAGTTTTGAAGGCACATGAAAACCTTTGTTTTTTGACATAAAGTAAAACCACTCGGGTGTTGTCAATCCATTGCATTGCCGGCGCTGCGTCATTGAAGTGGTGTGGTGGAAAAAACGTGTGGCGTTCGAAGGCAACGTGCCGTGTGGCTATACCCGTTGTACTATCGTGTGAGTGGCGTAACACTGTGATGACGACGCGATGAGATTTGTTCATATCAACAATATTGTTGTTTGCTATGTACCTGGGTTTTCTGTTCAGAAATTCCTAGGGTAGTTCGGAGTTTGAAAGTAGGAAGTGTTTCACCCTAAGGCCTCGGAAAGCACATGAAGTCGTTGGCCCTGCGCCTGCGCCTAATCACTCTCCGGTCATGTCAGATTGCTATCCCATCAGACTATGAGAGTGAAAGGAATAGAGAGTGCACGTGTGTGCGCACACTATTATATTCGTGCAGTCGGTTAGTCTTTGTGACTTGCTACTGTAGGCGAAGTCGGCTAGGGGAAATAGTACAATGATTTTACGTGCAATGACAGAAAGACTAGTCACGTTACGTCAAACACATTTGTATATGCACGTTATAGGCTGCATGCAAGCTAAGAATGCCATTATTATGATTGCACTTTCTGTGTCACGCGAGTCGGTCATTTAAGATTATTATAAATAACTAGCGAACCCAGCGAACTTTGCTTCGCCCCTAGCACCGTCCCGCATCGGCCTCGTCTCGCCCAGCCTTGTAATTTTAAAAGTTAAGAATAACACTATAATTGATCAGTTATCGAGCGGGATGAAAAATGATCAAATTACTAAAATGGCTACTAAAAATAGGGGTTGGTGATAAAAAAGTAAAAGTTTAGGGTTGTATGTATTTTTTTATTCCACGTAAAATCATCATCATCATCATCATCATTAACAGCCAAAGGACGTCCACTGCTGAACATAGGCGTCCCCCAAGGCTTTCCACAGCGTCCGATCACTAGCGGTCTGCATCCAGTTTGATCCCGCGATCTTTATAAGGTCGTCTGTCCATCTTGTTGGTGGACGTCCCACGCTGCGTCTCTGGTCGAAGGGTCTCCAATCCAGAACTTTCCTGCCCCAACGGCCATCAGTTCTTCGCGCTATGTGCCCTGCCCATTGCCACTTGAGCTTACTGATTCTCTAGGCTATGTCCGTTACTTTAGTTCTTCTACGTATCTCCTCATTTCTGATTCGATCCCGTAGAGAAACACCCAGCATAGCCCTTTCCATCGCTCGTTGTGTGATTTTGAGCTTCATTATAAGGCCCATAGTAAGAGACCATGTTTCGGATCCGTATGTCATCACTGGTAACACACACTGGTTGAAGACTTTCGTCTTCAGACACTGAGGTAGATGAGATGAGAAGACGCTCTTGCGCAACTTCCCGAACGCTGCCCAGCCGAGTTGGGTTCGTCGATTGACCTCTTACTCGAAGTTGGACCTACCCAATTGGATAACTTGACCCAGATAGACGTACTCGTCGACAATTTAGAGAGTTGAGTTTCCAACAGATACTGGAGTAAACAGCTCAAAAACAACAAGGCACCTGGCGAGGATCGAATCACAGCAGAGCTTCTGAAGGCGGGTGGAACACCGGTACTTAAAGTCCTTCAGAGACTCTTTAATTCCGTGCTGCTAGAGGGCATCACGCCTGAGGCATGGAACAGGAGTGTGGTGGTGTTGTTCTTCAAAAAAGGAGACAAAACTCTATTGAAGAACTACAGACCCATCTCACTCCTGAGCCATGTCTACAAGCTGTTTTCAAGGGTCATCACGAATTGTCTCGCACGTAGGTTTGATGACTTCCAGCCTCCCGAACAAGCCGGTTTCCGAAAAGGCTATAGTACCATAGACCACATACATACGCTTAGGCAAATTATGCAGAAGTCCGAGGAGTATAACATGCCTCTATGCTTAGCGTTTGTGGATCATGAGAAGGCCTTTGATTCGATCGAAACTTGGGCAGTGCTTCAGTCTCTGCAGCGGTGCCACATAGACTATAGGTATATAGAGGTGTTGAAGTGCCTTTAACAATAACGCCACCATGTCGGTCCGAGTACAGAAGCAGAACACGAGGGCGATTCCACTGCGGAGAGGTGTGAGACAGGGAGATGTTATATCTCCGAAACTGTTCACAGTGGCATTAGAAGACGCCTTCAAACTTCTGGAATGGGAAGGAATCGGCATCAGTGTTAACGGCGAATACATCACGATCTCCGATTTGCCGATGATATAGTCGTTGTGGCAAAGACGCTGGACGATCTGGGCACTATGCTCTCCTACGAACTCCCTTGTCGTACGTAAAAATAAAATCAAAAAATTTCGTCCAAAAGTTTTAAAAAAAATCTTTAGGGTGAACAACCTTTATCACTTAGGGGTATGAAAAATAGATAGTAATCGATTCTCAGACTTACTGAATACGCATATTAAATTTAGTAAGAATCGGTAAAGCCGTTTCGGAGGAGTACGGAAACGAAAATTGTGACACGAGAATTTTATATATAAAATAAATAATTAGCACGTACCAGGAGCTCTGTTTTTGAATCACTTGCTTCAAGATGGCGAGTGATTTTCGTTCGACAACGAGTTTTTTCCTATGACTTTTAATTCATCTTCGAACGAATATCACTCGCCATCTTGAAGCGAGTGATTCAAAAATAGAGCTCCAGTAGAAGGAAAGCGGTTTCTACCAGCGAGCACTTGTAGACGGGCTGGCAGCGAAACACCGCAATGCCGAGCGGCAGCAGGATGGCTGCGCGGGCGCAGTCCACTATCGCTTGGTGGAAGAGCAGGCCGTGGGACCACCTGCGAAAGGGATACAGAGATCATGTAATTTAAGTTACTTATGTTATATTATAAATATTTGCAAAAATTAAACCTTTCCAACCTTCAAAAAAGACATTTGAAAACTTTAAATAACGCATTTGTGTTCTATTAGAAAGAAAAAAAATTGTTTTGGAGTCCGTGACTGTTGATGAACCTTAGCTTGACATCATGCACCGACTCTTAAAGAGTTTGTTTCTCCAAAATATAAGACAGTGCGTTATTTTAAGTTTTGAAACGAATTAAAAAAGGAGATAATTAATTTAATATGTATATGTGATATTGTTAGAGTTTGATGATATTTGGGTACCTAAGTTTTTTTTCTGCCGCGCTCCTACATTTACGTTTGGTCCCGTACCGCCACCAGAAAAATTTAATTTAGTTGTACGTTGACTGGTCTCTTATTCCTATTGTTTTTTTTAACTATTTAAACAATATTTTTCCGTTTATTATGGAACTCATTATAAAAAAATAAAAATATATGAAGAAATAACAGTTGAATAATTTATAACCGTTTTTTTTTGTAGAATGTCACATCTTTAAATTTAGCAGCATCTTTTTCGGCAACTGCCCTGCTTACTAAAGGGACGCTAAAGATTTGCCTCTCATAAGTCTCAAAATAATAATTTACTTTTTATTCACTTACAATTTAGCAGTTGACTAAATCTTCGCATGGTAAAATTCAGATGCCAGAAATGGTAAAATAACTGGAGTGGTGCAGCGTTGCAAATTTGACTTACAAATTGTTGATTCGACCTGCTTCCAGAATTATATTTAAAATGCAATGGAAATGGTTGTATTTTAATCTGTACGCAAATTATATGGATGTATGCCAAGCATTTTGAGAAATTTATATTTTATATATTTTTGGTTAGGACCGTTTTTTTTGGAACTTTAATTACAAGGGCGGTCAAAATCGGCGTGTTTATAAAGTCCTCCATTTCCTGCAAATACATGCGTTTATTTAAAAAACAAGAGCATTTTATATTAACGAAAATGTAAATATTGCTTTCTTATTGGCACCGTACAAGTCACTTTGCCTAAGAAAAGGTCCTCATTTATGATGATTGTATAAAAATACCTAAACGTCCAATTAGGTTACTGTCGGGGGTCAATAAGCTTGAGGAAAGTATTTGTATCAAAATCTCAAAGCTCGTAATAAAATTATTTGGCAAACGTTACAAGTAGGTAATCCAAATTATACTCTTGAGAAATCATCTTGGTCCGAACAGGAAAAGTCTTTCACGTAAATCGTTCAAATTGAAAAACCGCTCCTTGGAATTATAACTAACTCTGTCAGAGGGTTGTTAAAAGAAAAAGTATATTTTATATTGGAAGGCCATTTATCAAACGCCCACTGACACGACGAAGCCCAAGTCGTGTTGTGAGTGACGACCTTAAGTGACGAGGGAACTTACCAAATCCAGAAAATAATATATTTTGCCGTTTTTAGTGTTCTATAGAATCGTTTGTGAAATAAAATGTTATCGTCTGAATTTTTGTAATGGAACGCGCTTATCTCACTGGTCCGATAAAAATTGTACTTTTAAAAAGTCCGACTACATAAAATTGTACTTTTTTAAAAGCTTAAGGTACAGTGTATAAATTAAATAAATTAAATAAATATCTCGCTCCACCAGTAAGCCCTCAGATTTGAGTAGTTAGCCTAGTTCCAATAATGTGCCCTTCGCTCGGAACCGCTTCAAGTCGGTTAAGTAATTAGTTTGCCCAAAGTTACCGCAACTCTCTGTGGAATCCTCGTGTATGAAGTAGGTTCTCGGATAGATCACTAATATGCACTGAGTGTACATTATCGTCAATTAAACCGTAATTTTTACGTTGCAGCTCCGTTGATTTACGTACAAATCTGAACGGCATGACACACGGTTCGTGCGTTGCTTTGCGTCGGAGGAACGAGCGTGCAATGGATATCTAATAAGTATGAGCCTATGCAAAGGAGTCGCAACGCAATTAGAAGTCGCAACAGGTTTTAAAAACAATTTTGCTCGAAAGTTTTAAAAAACAATATTGCTCTGTGAAAAACTTGAAATGTTTGAGGCTTCTGCGTTAAAGATAACAGATACTCATTAAAATTATTACCATACCCATAACGTATTATACAGTGTGTAGGCTGTAATAATAAAACTTTAACTTTAATTTACAATGAATTAAATCGAGAAAAAAAAACCCTAGGGTAAATTCTAAAAACTCACCATTGAAGTGACTTTTGTTTTCACTTTTATAAAAAATACCTAACGTGTGAAATTTACGGCTGTTTCAGTCTCTCGTCGTGTAGGAACTCGTTTTTGTGTTATTTCGTTCGTGTAGTTAAAACATAAAATCACGCATTTAAATATCTCTCCAATTACAGAAAGGAGATTCATCGTAGAAATTTATAACTTTTAAAGTGTTATTACTGTGGACACACTGTATATATTTTTATCAAGATAAGATAAGATAACATAACTCTTTATTGCACACCAGAAAGGTTTATATCAGATTCATTTCGAAATTTTACAATTGAGGCGGTCTTATCGCTATAAGCGATCTCTTCCAGACAACCTTTGGGTAAAGAAATAATGAGCTTATAGGATTGATAATGTGCATAAAAAATAAGACAAATTATGTTATTAATAATATAGTGTGTTTATAGTGTATTATAATCAAGTGTGTTTTGAGAGCTTGAAGTATTGTTAAAAATAATAACTCTCTAAGAAAAATGATTATGTGAGAGACAAAAACAGCAAACAGTGCGACAAGGATCTTCTGGCCAATAGATTACATTGACAGAGGGCGCTAGCATTCAATGACGGTAGCCTGTGCAAGAAAATCTCCCTTGGTTCAGGTAGTCTATTTATATTCTCCTTCTTTTAGTGTTGACTTTAGTGTTATGATTTAGAATGTTTTTAACACTCACAGTTTCATATTTTATATTCATAAAGATGAAATAAGAAACCAAAAATTTGCGTCACGCAATTGACGTTTTCATAAGAGACCACAAATTTCGCAGGGTCAGACTGACAGCACGGTTGCTCAATTGGTAAGAGCGTTTGGCCCGGTCAGCCAAAAGGTTGCTGATTTAGTGTCATATTTTTGAAGACCCGTACTCGGCGACTGACACAGCGTTATCAGTGGCGTTGTACAGGTCCGCACGTGTGCAGGTAAAGGGACACGTAGGGCAAGACAAAAGGTGTGCCATCGTCTGTGGAGAGACACCACATAAGCATGCTTCGTCCGCAACAAAACCCCATCTGTACATATTCTCCTTGCTTCGGTCGACTTTTGTCCGTAGAGTCCATTTATTATTATATTGTTTCCCTGACCAAGACAAATGGGACTTATGAACGGTACGGTAATGATTAAATTAGTGCTATACATACATGTATGTCTTTATTATTGTAAAACAATTGTATTAACTATTAAAAAAAACATTATAAATCATAACTTTATTTATGGAGTTGAGCTCTGCGGTATTTAAAAACAATAATTTTAATAGTTTACACAGAACATATACGAAAATAAAATAAAAGGGAAAATTGGAAAATCTCTTACATGATGATCTGGCAATCACATTTTTTATTTTACAGCGTTCGTTCTGATTTTGCCGTTGGCCAAACGATTCCATGTCGCACTGTAACATAAAACTGTACATTCGTAATCTAACAACTGGCCCAAACCTTCTCAGCGTAGAAAGTAATTGCGCGTTATAGTGCGTTCAGTGATTAGCCCGAATCCCGCGAGAGCCATCGCATTCGGTTATGTACTTACCTCGTTAGGCCAATCACAGGGGTAGGCCAGATTGAATGGTCGTCAGTAAAATCAGGGTATCATTCAGGACGGTAGATTAGAATCCGTGGAAAGTAATCCGTAGACAGAAGAATTAATTATGTGAATGTTTTAGAGAGACTTGTACATTATGTAATAAATCTTGGTACGATATAAAACCGTTGAATAAAATCATCACTTTTCAAACCTTAGTTGATGTAAACTGTCGTATCTTGATTTTTGTATCTTGTATTTTCAGAAAATTGTTCAGATCAGAAAACGTAAGCATAGCGTTAGGTTTCGATGGCTTTTTACCTGTCGTTGTAAGAATAATCTTTATCTTCTATATCTATAGTTTAATAATAAACTAGAATATGATTTGGTGACGCATTTTCAGCATGAATAACCACAGTCTTCGAAGTCTCTAGTGGCAATCCTATACAGGATGTTGTATTGGTCAGCGACGAGTGACTCAGAGGTTGCTATACTAATGATACTGATGCCAAAAAAAATATAAAAATAATATTTTTTTTTTAAAAGGAAAAAACCTACAAAATCATATAAATAGCAAATTGCACTTGTAAAAAGCAACTTTGGCTGTTGTGTCAGACGAGGAATCGAACCCCGTGTCTTACGGAATCCGGGCGCATGCCTACACCACTCGGCCACCGTCACATTACAAGCCTGTTGAATGTTGCAGGCGCTTTCTTTAACGCGTAGGCTGCGTGGCGTCATCAATGTTGCGAGATTGCTCTCACAATATCCGAAGGAAATATTTTTACAAATATTTAACAATCGGTTAAGATGAACGAAGCCAATTTATAATTACTAATGTTTATAATTAATAATGTACGTGTTTTAATTCTACAAAATCATTTTTTTATCCGGTACAGCGATTGAGTCAAAACCACCAACACCAGGTAGCCTCTTCGTAGTTTACTAGACTACTTTTCAGATTTTATCAGGTCATAATTTATCTCCGTCCCGCCAGTTACATTGTTGTAACTTGGAGGTCAAGCTATTCTCTGCCTTCCATTTTCAGGTCTAAACATAACCTGATTCCCTCGGCCTTACAACACCGAAATAGGCATTTAGAAATATTCCTCACTAGTACCAAATTGTAAATCTTTAAAACTTTAGCTAGACGAACTTCGGCAACAGATAAGGAATGATATATTTCAATAAATTGCTTTTCAAGCTGTTTAAAATGATGAAACTTTAATTTGAATGAGGAAATTCAAGTTTTGATTTCACGAGAAATTCCAATCAGTATCTGGCTTCTGTTTTTGTGATTCGAGAGGTATAGCTTTTATGTTGTCATCGTTGCACAAAGCGTATTCAAAAATAACATGTTATGACAAGTATAAAAAAATAAAAACAGAATTTATGTAGAGAGAGAGGCATCTAAGAAAATGAATCAGTGACTAATTCATCTAAGTTCAATTTAATTTTAACACGATATAAGTCTGACTATTTTTACTACAACTTATTTTAAACTATAGGTTTAGTAAACATTCTGCTTAGTGTAATATGGCTTTACCATAATTTGTTTTTGCTAAACAATATATGTTACCTTTAAAAACAACTTTGGAAAATCCCAAAATTGAACGAAACATATTCGTAAAACGAAAAAGTTTACTAAAATATTTTTTACAGCTTCATTATTATCTTGGAACATCCTGCGTAAGATTATCATGCGCTTTGGTATTATTTTGCGAAAAAGGTAGCTTACTCCCTTTGAAGCTGGAGAATGGGAAGAAAAAATAATAATAGCCCTTTCAATGGTGTCGTTTGCAAAGAATATTAATATACTTATCTGAAGTTGTAAACAATGATCGCCTTTTGTATTTAAATACCAAGGTCTTTTTGAACTGAAACAATCGTACCGTTGGGTATAATGCTGTATGACTTTTATTTTTTCAAAAATGTTTTTGTACCTACATGGCATCAGAAACTCAGACTTTTCAAAAAGAGTATCAGATATTTGTTTGTTTAATAAAAAGAAAAAGGTATTAAGTAAATTTGTTTTATTTTGTGTTTGATATTGGAATATAAAAGGAAAATTTATTTCAAAAAGATACTGTTATCCAATTGATGACCGTTACGCTGCTGGCAATCTTTAAACCTGGAACGGAGTTTGGTGATGGTGATTACGCTAACCTAACCTAACATTTTGTTTCAATCGCGTAAGATTTGTCGATTTTTTCTCATATCTTCGTACGAAACAATCAAGATAATAACTGAAAAGTGAGCCTTTGGTTAAGTAAAGAATAATTCATTAACGACTTAAATGTATTGATTTGATCGCAAGATGAGTGGCCAGTCTTGTTGGAGCCAGGTTTTTGAGCTGAAACCATAACCTTCAGCAAATTCGGGCCTTAAATTTTAACAGCATATCGCAACATTGGAAAGGTTGGCGACGCCGATCTACATCAAAATAAGGATAGGTTTTATGCCTTAACTAGACGTAACAGCCTCTTTGGTTGACCTCAGAGGCCCAAACTTATCCCGATTAAGTATTGTTCATAAGAATGCCTTAAAAGTAATGTTTATGAGAATAATTCATGCTATATAACGCCATCGTAATAAAACATCAAGGCAAAAATGGCAACAACATCAAACAGTATCAGCTATTCGTCAGCAATTTTCGTTCCAAATTCGAAACTGAGTAGCAGCGTTACGGTCCCTGATTGGATAACATTTTTTTTTATGAAATTTTCATTTTTCGTGTATATATATTCAACGCAAGAAACCAAGCAATTTTGTTATTGAACAAACACACACCCAAAACCCTGCATTTACCCATTTCAAGTATCTTTAAATTATGGGTCGTGAAACTCAAGTCTGTTTCATTGATAGACGTTCGGGTATCCAGTTTGGATCGTTATCAAGTTACCTGCAATAGGATGTGATTGACTGAGTTCAGCCCTTCTCAAGTTCCAGCGATAATCTTGTTACAAAATTTCAAGCAAAATAATATAAAAGTTATCTCATGATTTCAAATTATTCGTTTATAAGAGACTTGCATGCACGCCTGAAGTATTCTTGAAAAATTAATACAGTTGTTTCTATGGAGTATCACATTAGGTAAATGAAACATTTTCCTGCTCTGTTACCTTTTACTTCAAAGAATTTCCTGTCAAAAAATATATAAAAAGAGCAATCGTGTTATTTGTTAGTATTGGGGAGCCCGGGAAGAATATTATTTCATCAATCATATCTACCCAACATATAAAGGGAGACCTTTTTTATATTAAACCTAATATTTCTTATACCTTACTTCGTCCTAAGATTGTAATATACAAATCGTCTGAAATATAATCCTAGCTTCTGGTAACATTATGTGCTTAGGGAGTTTCCCTTGATTACATCCAATTTTATGTTGGGAATGGGGAATTGTGGTCCCTTAGAAATCCCCTCCTTTGTTCTGTAATAAAGAGCGTCTTTTGCATGTAACTCGTACTTACTTTAGGGATTTTCAGTTGTTAGGGGCATAACGAACAAGAAAGCATCTTAAAAGAAATAAAGATTAGGGGTGAGCTCTCTTTTCAAAGAAAAAGTTTCTATTGAAAATGTACTCTATCGTGAAAGTTTTTTTTTAGAGTCTAACGAAACCTAGGTTGAGAAAGAGAAGGACTAGAGTCTAGGCTTAAGCAACATGTGAGTAACATAACTTCGGAGACTCTGTAAAATTTATTACACTTCATAGAGACGTGATAGAAATTTTTACACTAACCACGACTCAGAGTAGCTTAAATTTCTTGTACTTATTTTAATTATAATAAATAATAAAATCCTCTTTATATACTTTATAAAAAATAGTCGGGTTTTCCTTCCTGACGCTATAACTCCAGAACGCACGAACGGCTTTTCACGGTTTTGCATTCCTTGGAAAGGTCTCGGGCTCCGTGAGGTTTGTAGCAAAGAAAATTCAAATATAAAACAAAACACATAAAACGAAGCCATCTGGTGGCGAAATGGAATTCGCCGGGTTTGCTAGTTTCCTATTAATGTTACAATGTTTGTATTTATAACATATTATTTTCTAGAATAGGACCCCTATTTGGGTATAGGTCTCCTCCAGTTTCTTCCATTCTTCTGTCTTGAGCTTTCTTGGTCCAGTCTTTACCAGCTGTAGCTACGATGTCGTAGGTCTTTCTTTCTGTCTTATTCCGTCTTATTCCCTTAAGCACTTACCATCTTGTAATTTCTCCTGTCCATCTATTGTCTTTGTAACGTGCCACATGACCAGCCCATTGCCATTTTAAACTAAGACAGTATTATAGGACGTTTCTGAGTTTTTTTTTCTTCCGTATGGATACGCTTCTTATTTTTTGTATTTTCCGTATTTTTAATAACCTTCATTCCATCGCTTTCTGGCAACTAACTTGTTTTTCTTTATTATAGAGTTGTATGTTTGTACTTGTACTTATAACGAATACAATAATGTTGTTTGCAAGTGTTTATACGTTTTGTAAATCTTTGTAATTTTTTTACATAGCACTACGTCAAAGTAGTTTAACTTAGAAGTTAATTTTAAAACTTTCGTAAATACAAAAGTTAGTTCTCTCGTCGCGTAATAGTAGAAATATATATAAAGCTTATAAAAAAGATAGTTTACTAACCAAGGTGGTCGTAACGCAGTGGTAGCAGCGCTTTGGCAATGGTACCGAAGTGAAGGAACCTACGGTTCGGTCGTGTTTGGATGGGTGACCAATCCGACCATAAAAGTGACGTATATAACGAGCATCTCCATACTTCGGAAGACACGTTAAGCCTTTGGTCCCGGCAAATATCGATTGATATTAGTCGTTAAGCCGAGTCAGAGGCCTAAGGGTGGCTTGATAACGTCTGACAGCAGGGTTAGTCACTTGCCTTGCAAACACTCCTCCACTAATCCGCACTGGGCCCGCGTGGTGGAGTATGCCTCGAACAACCTCCGCAAGGGGACGTTACAAATTAACTTTACTTGTTAAATGGCCAACTTACTTTCTTCCAGGTTTGAACTTATATCGGTAATACTTGTAAAACAATGCCTCATAATCTTCTGACTACTTGTTAAACAACCATTATCCAAAACTCCCCTTTTGGCCCACTGACGAAAAGTGGACAGAAAACGTATAGTATGGTAGCACGTATGTTGTGACGTCATTTTGATAATGATGTTTTTATGTCTCTACGAAAAGTAAATGACCTAGAAAAGTGCAATGGTGTTGATTGCTTTCGATCAACAACGTTGATCGAGGCTTTTTATACCTGTAATTATATGATAGGCCTGTGGGAGGAATTCATTAATACTCCGGGGAAAATTTATCGATGTAACTCTATTCAATTTTAATAGTTGATTCTTAGTGTATGAGTATGTTGTATATTAAGTTATATACTACCTCAGTCTAAATAAGGACTCACGATACTAGTAAGCAATACTCAGTATTTGATGAAATGTTTGGGTAACGCTGCAGCAGAATAATACTAAAATCGCTTAATCGCACACCCGTGACACTGAATACATTCGTGTCAAACGACGAGTTATGTTACGATGCCGTTATCCCCGAACGAAAAGACGGAATATCGTAAATAACGATGACATCATAACTATAAACATTTGCCGCAATATCGTTAGGGATAACCAGTTATTGATTTCTCCTATTCTGTAGTGATATTTTCAATGGAGATTCAGTACAAATACTTTATCGAATGAAAGTATTTCGTTGATGCGAAACGATCTTTTATATATGTTATAGTCATCATCATCATCATCATCATTATCAGCCAAAGGACGTCCACTGCTGAACATAGGCCTCCCCCACGGATTTCCACAGCGACCGATCTCTAGCGGTCTGCATCCAGTTTGATCCTGCGATCTTTATAAGGTCGTCTGTCCATCTTGTTGGTGGACGTCCCACGCTGCGTCTCTGGTCGAAGGGTCTCCAATCTAGAACTTTCCTGCCCCAACGGCCATCAGTTCTTCGCGCTATGTGCCCTGCCCACCGCCACCTAAGCTTACTGATTCTCAAGGCTATGTCCGTTACCTTGGTTCTTCTACGTATCTCCTCATTTCTGATTCGATCCCGTAGAGAAACACCCAGCATAGCCCTTTCCATCGCTCGTTGTGTGATTTTGAGCTTCATTATAAGGCCCATAGTAAGAGACCATGTTTCGGATCCGTATGTCATCACTGGTAACACACACTGGTTTAAGACTTTCGTCTTCAGACACTGAGGTAGATGAGATGAGAAGACACTCTTGCGCAATTTCCCGAACGCTGCCCAGCCGAGTTGGATTCGTCGATTGACCTCTTTCTCGAAGTTGGACCTACCCAATTGGATCACTTGTCCCAGGTAGACGTACTCGTCGACAACTTCGAGAGTTGAGTTCCCAACGGATACTGGAGTGGGTACGACAAGGGAGTTCGACATAATTTTCGTCTTTTCCATGTTCATTTTAAGACCCACTTGTTGGGATACTCGGTTAAGGTCTTCGAGCATAGTGCCAAGATCGTCCAGCGTCTTTGCCACAACAACTATATCATCGGCAAATCGGAGGTGTGTGATGTATTCGCCATTAACATTGATGCCGATTCCTTCCCATTCCAGAAGTTTGAAGGCGTCTTCCAATGCCGCTGTGAACAGTTTCGGAGATATGACATCTCCCTGTCTCACACCTCTCCGCAATGGAATCGCCTTCGTGTTCTGCTCCTGTACTCGGACCGACATGGTGGCGTTATTGTAAAGGCACCTTAACACCTCTATATACCTATAGTCTATGTGGCACCGCTGCAGAGACTGAAGCACCGCCCAAGTTTCGATCGAATCAAAGGCCTTCTCATAGTCCACAAACGCTAAGCATAGAGGCATATTATACTCCTCGGACTTCTGTATAATTTGTCTAAGCGTATGAATGTGGTCTATGGTACTATAGCCTTTTCGGAAACCGGCTTGTTCGGGAGGCTGGAAGTCATCAAACCTACGTGCGAGACGATTCGTGATGACCCTTGAAAACAGCTTGTAGACATGGCTCAGGAGTGAGATGGGTCTGTAGTTCTTCAATAAAGTTTTGTCTCCTTTTTTGAAGAACAACACCACCACACTCCTGTTCCATGCCTCAGGCGTGATGCCCTCTAGCAGTACGGAATTACGGAAATCTAGTACGGAATCAGTACGGAATCCTAGTCAGGACTTTAATAAAAAGTTATGAGATTATTGTATTGTCATCGGTCCTTGACCCCTGTGCAAAAATCCAAGTTAATCAGACTCTTAGAAGTAGGTGAAAATGAAGTTCAAAGATTCCGTTACATACATTCATACATACATACAGGTCAAGCTAATAATAAAATAAAAGCGTGTTAAAAAGCGTGTTAAAAATCCTCCCTTACATTTCGAAATAAGTTATTGCCATTTCGAAATAGTTATAATATATATTGAAATAAGTATTTTAATAAGCAAAGGTACCTATGGCTAAACCAAAATGTAACATGATTGGCATAATGTTATCATGAACATTTTTGTTCACCGATTATAATAAGAATGAGCCACAAGAAATTCGGTTTTAAAATACTGCTTATCATTTTTACACCT
Organism: Pyrausta purpuralis; assembly: GCA_963924145.1. Lineage (NCBI taxonomy): Eukaryota > Metazoa > Arthropoda > Insecta > Lepidoptera > Crambidae > Pyrausta > Pyrausta purpuralis. The sequence goes on along the minus strand of OZ001648.1, from coordinate 8,898,681 downwards.
AGGAAGTATATAGTAGGTAGAAGTAAAAAATGATTTAATAGATTCTGATACTTACACACTTAATAAAAAACATTATGTGGTACCTTTTTTTATTGCTTTTCGTTATTTATACATCCTAGTTGGCAAAGACTAATACCAGTGTTCATAAAACTATCATTCGCATACTTGGTTTTATGATTTGTTCATAGATAGCGTGAGGTGTAGTTTAAACCAAGAGAGTTGTAGTTTTAACTTGTTAGCGGTGCATTTTGAATAATTTCTTATAAAGGGATAGTCGCTTGCCTTACAACAAACAAAATCCATACACCAAATTGATTAATACTACCGTAGAAATGATTTTAAATTTGTAAAATTATTAAATTAACCGAACGTTAAGTATTGAATAGTCCTATTCCACAATATTGTTATGAACACTAATTTTCAGAATAAATACACCAAGTACAATTCAAATTAAAAATCGGCGCTAAAAATCTTTATTATTATTATTATTATTATTATTATTAAAGCCTTTTTTATTTCCATGACTTAAAAAGTTACATTAACATTATATTTCATCAGAGTTTGATTTATTAATGGATGTCACGGCACATGTGACATCCAAAAATCTTTATAGTCTCGCCTAACTAGATGCTGAATAATTTAACATGGCTCGATTTTACGCCGCGTGAAATAAAATTAATTAAAAAGTGTAAAACACAAATCCGAATCAGGTGAAAGGGCAGGCAAGCCGAGTTGTAGAGCTCTCACTTCGACGCAGTAACCCCAGAGTGCGTTTTAGGCCAAATAATATTTAGCACAATATCGGGGTTGAAAAGAAAACAGACGTTATGCTCAGAGGAAAAAAGAAAACAGACACTTTGCTGGTAGGAAATCAAAGAAAAGCAGCTGTAGGTCGACCGCTAAACTGAGACATTCCTTACATCACTTTTGTCGCCTTAATTTTCATTTCTCGCGCAAAAATTTACTCCTACTCTGCAACAATTTGAGGATGGCACTCATTACGTATTAAACATTTTTTTTAGGGTTCCGAAGCCGAATGGCAAAAAACGGAACCCTTATAGTTTCGTCAAAGCTGTCTGTCCGTATTTCACAGCCACTTTATTCTATAACTATAAGCATCACACTGTTAAAATTTGGTAGGAAGATGAATCCTGAAAACTGCTTTACGATTCGTATACAAAAAATAAAAAATAATGATATTTAAAGGACCATACGTGAAACCAAAACCAAAAAACTTTTAAAAGTCAAACCTATGCGTTTGGGGTGTCTATAAATAAGTCTTTTAAAATTATACCGAGGTTCCTAAAACCGGTTTCTTTTAAAGTCTAACGTTTGATAGATAGTCGCCTCCAAAGTGGTAAAATGGGCGTCCCCCCCCCCCCCCTTCAACATTTGAAGGAAGCTAATGAAAATTAAAGAAAAATACACTATGTAGATTTTTACAAATACTTTCAACGAAAATTGAATTAATATTTGGTTTTGACGTAATCAAACTAGTAGTATTGAAGATATAGCACATTTTCAACAACCGCAAACATAACTTTGTTCTTCATACAAACACTATGAAAAACAAAGTTATATTTGCTGTCAACAAAATATTGTGGTATTTTAGCTAAGTGTAAGTGAGTGGATTTCCTTATTCAGTTAAAGATGGCACGGAACCCTCAGTGCGCGAGTCAGACTCGCACTTGGCCGGTTTTATTTACACTTAAAAGAAGAACATTTTATTCATCATATTAATATAACGTATAAAAATTAGATGCAGTAGGAAGTGGACGGCAAAAGTGTCGTTGGAAACGTCTCAATTTTACGGTTGACTTATAATTAGTTTTGTTTATAACCTGAGGCCCTATTTTTGAAATACTTGCGACAAGATGGCGTATGACATTCATTGATTATACTGCAATCTTGGAATAAAAACCAGTTGAAATCCATTCAGAAGGGATTTGAAAAAAATTATCTAAATTTTGTGAGTACTCGCGTCTTTTTTCACGGTATTTTCATTGATTTTTTGTCCGTTTTCGAACGCAAATCACACGCCATATCCAAGCGAGTGATTCAAAAATAGAGGCCCTGTTCTTTGAATGTGCCTTAAAAATTTTATGTATTTTGTTATGTATCAATCCACAACTTTTACTTTGCGTTTTTGTACTTAATTAAAACGTCAATTTTAAGTTCTCTCTCATTGCGCACACAGGTAATTTACTAAAGAGCTAATCTCAAGCCTAAAATAATGTCAGTAATTGCAACTTAGACTTCGGCATCCCAGGATTACACAATGTATTATAAAATACTGCGTAGTTGATAACGATAAAACAAGAAATACTTTTTAATTATAATGATTATTTGCTACTTCTTAATTTTAATACTTATTAAAACTTAACACTCATTTAGATATCAAATACTTTTCTCGGCAATGTCTATAATCAAACCATAAAATTAATATTCCTAGGATAATAATTTTATTTTAATCAAACACATTATCAGTATTGACCTTGGCTGTCATTTTTAACCGACTTCAAAAAAGGAGGAGGTTATCAATTCGACTGTATGTTTTTTTTTGTATGTTTGTTACCTCATATCTCAGTCGTTTGTCAACCAAATCGAAAATTTTTTTCGCCTTCTTAGAGGGTGTACCTTCTTGTTGGTCCCATTTTTTCCATTTTGTGATCTGATGATAGGATCTTGGTGTAATCGAGGGAAACCCTCAAATTTTAAAGGCACGTATGGTGTTTCTTTACAAGAATCTTAATGCTGACTTGTTGTTACGTCTGATAGTCAACATCTTGTGGGGCTGAGCTGATGGTGGAACTCCTTAACGCTTAAGAGTTCAGTAATTATAATGACGGAACTTATGATAGGTAATTTGTAGCTTCTTAAAAAATAGAATCATAGGGTGCACCCCCCCCCTCCCTCTAATGTAATCACCAAAAATGAAGAAATAAAATAAACTTTAAACAAAGTAAAAACCGACTTCAAAACCAAAATACACTAAAAAGTCTTAAATAAACTCTTCACCATTGAAAGGAAAGGAATCCGTTTTAGGAAAACAATTTCTTTTTGGAGTCGGTGCCATCACTTTGACCATCAAGCATCAACTATCACAGCACCGACTCCAAAAAGAAATTGTTTTCCTAAAACGGATTCCTTTCCTTTCAATGGTGAAGAGTTTATTTAAGACTTTTTAGTGTATTTTGGTTTTGAAGTCGGTTTTAACTTTTTTTTTAAATTTATTTTTTGACGTTATGTTTTTGGTGGAATTCAATTCACATTATCAAATGAAAATAAGTATTCAACTTAGTTTTTCGTTTACATAAAGTATTTTTAAAGATATTCTAACCAGCGTTTATATACTACATTACAGTACAAACTTACAGGTGAAGTTCTTGCCGCAGGCAAATAACTGCCGATAAAGTTGTACATGATTTAGGAGACGAAAGTTCGTATTTACTCGTTCTGTTATTATAGTTAATAGCGAGCCCACACGATAAAATTTACGATATACCTGCCTCGATCAAAAGCGTAGGAAGAAAAGTCTAAAAAGACAAAACACTATAAAATTTAATAACTGTATTCGTTGACTTATGGTGTCTCAACTTTTTAAATCAATAAACAAAGTAAACTTATTATAGGAATTCAACCGAAAAGACTAAATGATTATTACACTAGGTTACTATATTTTTTTTTTTATAATCTCTATTAAGCAAAGGAACGAAAGAAAACAACATGCCCTTTATGTTCTTTGTATTGAAAGAAAGATTGGGAGGGAAAATGATAAGTCGTATCCAGCACTATTTTATTCTGGCTGTCGCACAACTAACTCTGCGATCGAGTCGATGCGATAACAGCAGGGCGATTCAGAACGTTCGATAAACCATTCGGCTTGGGTTTCGGCTAGATGTTCTATTCATTTTTAATAATTATCGCAGTTTGATCGTATGTCAATATGTCAGTTCGGTAACAAATATAATTAAAAAACATAATAAAATATTTGCATCGGATATTTTTTTAATTCATATGTGAAAGTTATCAAATCGATACCCAATCCGTAACCGAATGGTTCAGAATTAGGGGTCTGTACCGTTGTGTTTACGACGGTTTTACTCGCTAGCGACGACGTTAAAAAAAAAGGCTATGGAAAATTGCACAGTGCCTCTGCCGTCACTGGCAGAACTAAGATTTTCCATACAAGAAGTTACGTCGTCTCTAACGAGCATAACCGCCATAAACTCATGGTAAAGGTACTGTAAATCTTTCAGACAATATCCGGCCGCGGCTGACGCGCTATGCTCCGATCCGATCAGGATTTGTTGTTTATGATCCTTTCTGTTTCAGAATAACTGTGCGATTTCATTTTACTTAAGTATTGGTTTTGGTGTACAGTTTCTATAATAGTATATGTCACTTTACGATATGAACCTCTTTGGTTTGGTTGTACTGACTTTTAAGGCTTTTACAGTGTTTTTATCCCTCTCGTTTGTAAGTGTGTGTCCTTTGTAAAAAAAAATTAAGTAATCTGTTAAATAATAACATATGAATGTTAGTTATAATTTTATTTTCATACTTTCTCAATAAATATCCTTAAAATACCCACTAAATTTAAACACATTCATTTCTCCGTTAGTTTTCTTTTTTACTAGGATTGTCAATATTCTTTGTGCCAGCTACAAAAACAATAATATTTATTCGTTTTCCGCTTATAAAATATACATGAAAGCGACATAAAAACACAATTTTGGTTTGGTTCGGTTAGCTGTCTATTTTTTGTAACAAATATATTCCTTTAAGATAACGACCGGATATCGTGATATTGAAAGAAAAAAGTTGTAGCCCATCATCAGTATCTCATGCCAACATATAAAAGTTTTCGTATTGCGTGCTTAAAATTCCCCTATATAAGAACCGTGATAAAAGCACTTACGATTAATTATGATTAATTAGTAGCGCTAAAGTATTAGTTACTTAAAACAAACTCGTATTAATTAAAAGCTAAATGATTACAGTCTGATACTCAAAAAACTAATTAACGAATAATAAATACTCTGTAGCTAGAAGCTAGCTAGACTATAAACAATTTATAACTATAGGATGGTAAGTTCAAAGACCTTAGACGTCACAAGCTCTAACAACTTATATTAACAAACTTGGTTCGAAATGTCACGTCTCCGTCGCAAACATGTGATCCTACTCCGGTATTATTAGTCAATATTTTCAGCGCTAGCCGTCTTCGTCGCTTTCATTTAGAAGCATCCTTACATTTTTCTTTAAACCGCCTCGCACTCATGAGACCGAAAAATGTTATTATTACCTTTGTATTAATGGAACCCTATACACAACCGAATTCAAAAAGTGTCTAACCTAAAATTTAGAACTCGAACAATTTAAAAACGATTACATAACAAGTAGTTTTTAAGTTAATTCTTGATCTCAACCGGTGCTATCTTTTTGTTATTTAAGTAGACAAACTTTAGAGCGCTTTCCCATGTAGGCGTTTGAGCAGCGCTACGGTCGCGCGGTAGTCGCTCGGTAGTCACGCGGCAGCAGCGCCGATGTTTTGTTATGTATGGACATCCACCGCTGCCGCGCTGCTGTCGCTCTAATGTGACGGTAGTCATCAAATGCATACTCAGTCTAACTGAGTAGGACCTTTCTGGAACTGCATTCTTATCTGCAACTAAATCATTTAGTCAAGGTGAGTGACACGAGGCGAGAGCGTGGGAGATGTGTAACGTACTTGCAAGTAAGGTCACCTTTCAACTCGCTCTATCAGAGAAAGATGAGATAAATCTGTCTGGTTCAATAAATACAGAGCTCAAGAGACTTGTATCTACTTATATCTGAGTTTCGAGGATGAAAGTGATTGATGAGAAATATAAGTAATCAGTCTTATCTCCAGTGCGAGTTATCTAGCTCTCCTCGTGATTAATAAGTTGCAAGACTTGTAAGTACTTATGATCTTTTGAGTAACTTTTAAGTAGGTACCAAGTACCAACTGTTCGCATAAAATTATTTCAGATATAAACGAGAAACCGATGGCTAGTTTTAAGGAAAGGAAGGCAAAAATAAGTGAAAGCAGAGATGAACATTTGATTTTAATTAAAAAAAAGAGTGTTCTCTACACTAATCTAATGATGGGAAAGCAAGAAAGAAATGTTCAGGTGGATACTACAAGACAGGTCGAGAAAATTTTTGAAGCCTTCTAAGATGTGATGCTATTTCCCTATTCAATAGCTGTTTCCTTTTTTACATTTATCACACAAAAATGTTGGTATTTAAACGTCTTAACTAATAACTAAACTCATCAGAAAAAAATCAATAATGTTTTAAAAAAGTTAATAGTACCTGCAATTACAAATCAGTAAGTATCAGTGAGTAAAAATTTGATCAAAGTGGTCGTGACTATAAAGAGGTCTAAGCTCAACTTCAAAGGCACATTGTTTGGTATCAAACACTATACAAGTTTCAGGTTTATGGGTCAATTTCGACTATCAGCTCTCTACATTGAAGACATCAAGTTTTGCCATTAATCCGACGAAGTCACTTTGTACAACCTGATAATGTGATAGTTTGGTGTATGTATGTTACATACTTAAATGATCTGTCACGCGAAACTATATCTTGCGCAGTTGACATACGAGCGAAGACACAATATGGGATCAATTTTTACGTGTATATGGTGAAAGATAAAAATATAGATATGTCATTACCATATTGTCATATTGTAAGAAAGCGCATGATGAACTTCATTCATTCTTATTTAAACTGAAATAACGAATCATTGGGCAAAGTTATAGGTTAGGGTAGGTAAAGAATTAACCGAAATGAGCAAGCGAATCCTCGTTTATCCTTGGTTTTAGCCTGGCATGTTAGTGCTCATAAAGGCGTAAATGATAAACCATGTCGAGTTTGTTAATAGTAAATCAAAAAAGATTGCAATCTACAGGACTTAAAACCGTAAAATTGAAATTTCGTGGTTTTATACAAAATTATGGTGACAGATACATATTTAATGTCATTTGATATTTTAATTTAGTGCATTGCAATAAGTAATAAACAATGAAGAATTCAAATATAATGTAGAACTTCCCTTTGTTTGAAGTATCAGGCAGATAACGGTAACCAAAACTTATTTAGACAATATGATACATCCCGTAAACATGTCACGTATTCGGCACCTATCTATGTAACATTGATGATACCGAACCGAGATTTCTACGTTTTTCCCCTTGACGTCCTTAAATTAATTACATCGTAAACCGGGTGAAACTTCCTCCAAGGACGATGCTATGCGAGGTGATAACACGGTTCAGGGTGGAACGATAAAACTGCGGGGTGATTGATAAACCCTGAAACATCAGTCAGATTAGCTCAAACCCCTCTAATGGTTTTATAGGGTCGAAAGTAGAGTCGTAAAATCGTACGTATGGTTTTATCTTGTTTTTTTTTTAAGGATCGTTCACAACCTAGCAATAAATGCTAGAAAAACAAGATTTTTGAAAAAAGTTATCAAATATTATCACTTATTACACTGACTGATCAGTCAGTGTAATAAGTAATAATTTGATATACGATAAGAATTAAAACCGCAAAGTAGGTTCTGAGTTTCGAATCCTTTGGCGATTACAACACCCCTTCTAACTTTTAAACTAAGCAAGTATTTTTTTTTAACTTAAAATACCTTCAACTGAAATTGACTGAATGAAGAGGATCAAACTAGTAATTTTGGATATAATTTTCATTTTTAAGAACCCTAAATATAACTTTGACCTTCATACAAACACTATGAATAACAAAGTATTTTTTGCTGTCAATATATTAATTTTTGCTAGGTAAGAAGTAAATGGAACCACGAACCCTCAGTGCGCGAGTCCGACTCGCACTAGGCCAGTTTGGTTTTTTGTTCTTACAAAGAACAACTAAAACTCATTAAAGGACCTGAGTAAAAGTGAGGTAAGTATTTAGCTTTTGATCTCTACTGTCGTGAAGCGACAAATGTGAAGAAGTAGAAGAAGGTAAAAGAAAGAGGTAGAAGAGGGAATAGAATTTATATTACAACAAAAAGAATACAGTACCGAAAAATGAGATGAGGTGATGTCTGTATGAATGTAAGTAAAGTGCAGTGGGCGTGAGTAAGTATCTTCAAATCTTCAATAAGTATTGTCCTGGGGCAGCAAAGGGCGGCGTCGGAGTGCAGGGCCGACACAGCGGAGGTAGCAGCGACGCCGATGTGCAGCGGTGACAGGCGCCGTGAAGAGCAGTGACGCCGATGTGCAGCGGTGACAGGCGCCGTGAAGAGCAGTGACGCCGATGTGCAGCGGTGACAGGCGCCGTGAAGAGCAGAGACGCCGATGTGCAGTAATGAGGGTAACGGGCACTATATAGAAAATGTTATGATCAGTTGGAGTGCCAGAAGTACTTGGTCTCGGATCCTCTTCCGAGAAGGAGACAGGTCCCTCCCCTAGAGCGAGGAGGTGTTACTGCAGTCAATGTGCTTGGATACTCCTCCGGTGTCCGGTCCCTCCCCTAGCGTGAGGAGGTGTTTCAGTAGTCACCGGCGGTTCTTGAAGACTTCTTGAGGGAAGATGTAGAGTATTTATTTATTGGAGTGTAATAGAACTGTTCGAGCTTAGAACTCGGAATCGAATCAATAGAATGAAAAAAATAAAGCTTATATAGGGGGCCTGGGCCGTTCAAATTTAGATCGAGGTAGGTTCAAAAATAGAACATGAATACTGGTGGTTTACAGAGGAATAAATCCGAAAAAGTAATAAACTTTGATAGAAGTTGTCAGACTTTGAAAGATATTGTCATAACAACCATGTCAATAAAGATATAAAAATTGACGAAAATCAAGCAATATACGTTACTAACCTGAATAACGAATCATCACCCAATGCAAATTAAAGGAAAATTGCAAACAAAGGTAAAACACAGCTATTTTTACAGTATTATGTACAGAAAAGTAGAATAACAAAGCTTCGAAAGTTTGACATTTTTAGATTCACAATAAATATTGTTCAAAAAGGATTAGAAAACATCAATAATCCAAAAATACAGAGTAATAGTGTAAGAAGAGTAGAAAGGCAGGTAATGCCTATAGTTTAACGTCTACAGTACGACTTTTTAGGGAGAAAATACGAACTGCGTTATGGTAGATAGAATCTATGATTAACTCTATGTTCGTGTTTACAGCAAATGAACCAGCAATCTTTGGGTGAAAGCATGGGAAAACAAAGATAATGTGATGAAAATGTTAATGTGAGTCCGATGAATACTAAATATATTAAGGTACTCAATTTATTACACGTTATACATGTACAACGGTACACTACATGTCAGAAACAACAATCGAACTCTTGTTTGTTTCTGCCGTAGAGCGGACATGCCCCCGGCCGGAATTCCGTAGGAGTATTTCGTCAATTGATTGCATTCGAATATTTCAATCGGATTTGATGCCGAGACGATTGTTTTTAAAGGTGGTTCTGTGCCTTTCTTCAATAATTTTGATAGCCCTAAATAAGCGCTAACAAGCATATGGCATGACACGAATTCTATTTATTTCATCCTAAATCTTTACATGCAAGAACTTCAAGCACAAAATTTTACCAGACTAACAAATTGAAATCGTTAACTCTATATCTTACCGCTGTGTAATATCTCTGCCGGTGAGCTTTGACAAATTTAATGGCTCGCGAGCTTCCAAATATTAAGTTCTCTTGTCTTCAAAACACAAGTATTTTACAATGCAATTGATAATGAAATTTCGTGTTTTATATATAACACGAAATACATTTGAAGCTATCCTTCACAACAGGTAAACCTTCCAATCCCGAGACAATCTCATTAAAATCATACGCTCACTGAGCAATACACCTTCGATAGCATCTCGGTCACATTACATGTTTGTTCTTTGTTACAAGAAGGTACCACAACATGGCGGAATAAATGATACAGTAAACAGATACTGTTTATGAAAATAAGGAACTACCTATATGGTTCTATTTTTGAATTGTATGCCATTGCGTAGGTTTCACGTGAGGCCCCCTGCATTTATCGTCCATATGTTTCCAGTTCCTCCACATGTTTTCAGTTAACAACTTCACCTTCATGTTCCTCGGTATTTTTAATTTGCTTAGCTTAGCTTGCTTGGATCAATCAAAAATTTTAAACATAATTTACGGTTACTTTTCGCGGATATTTTATTGAATTTTACATCGATATTATTTCAGAAACAAGTAAATCAATAAATGAAAACTTGAAACTTTTGTATTGTAATCGCTAAACGTATTTCCTGCGTAAATCAAGATGATAAGCGTCAGTTTATCATGTTTAAAAAGATCTCGAGGTCTTGAGAAATACCATTTAAATGCGAAATTTAGAAGATGCAATCGTAGGATGTAAGAATCCGTTTTTCTTTAGACCTACAAGACAAACCATTACTTTGATTCATTTGCGGATACGAATCCGATCGTAAATGGATTTTTTCACCTGAGAACAGTGTATTGCAAATTGAAAAAATATTTTTAGGATTACAAACTGATAATTCAAATCCACCTAAGCACGTCTTAAAACTAAGGAAATCAAACTAGGATTACCTATAAATTGCACTTGAAAAAAGCAAATGTGTCAGACGAGGAATCACACCCCGTGTCTTACGCTATCCGGGCATACGGCCCGGATTTAGGATTCACTACTCATGACAATATTTTACCTTCTTACTGATCCGACATTTCTCCCATAAATATCTCTAAGAAACAGACAATTATTATCTGGTACTACTGAAAAAGCTGTCTGTTATTTACATTTAAGCAAAGGTCATGGGAAATATGAAAGGAAAAAAGCAAATATGGTAAGAATATTTCATATGAAAATATGAGTACGCGGTTGATTTCGTCGCAAGAAAAACATAATCGTAAGCCACGGGATAGAATATGAAATTATGAAGAAGTAAGATATATTTTTAAAGCAAAAATGTATTGCACCAAAGTATATTTGTCAAGGAGAAGTGCTAATATCTTGTACATTATAATAGTGGGACTCACAAATTGAAATCGTTAACTCTATATCTTACCGCTGTGTAATATCTCTGCCGGTGAGCTTTGACAAATTTAATGGCTCGCGAGCTTCCAAATATTAAGTTCTCTTGTCTTCAAAACACAAGTATTTTACAATGCAATTGATAATGAAATTTCGTGTTTTATACATAACACGAAATACATTTGAAGCTATCCTTCGCAACAGGTAAACCTTCCTATCCCGAGACAATCTCATTAAAATCATGCGCTCACTGAACAATACACATTCGATAGCATCTCGGTCGCATTACATGTCTGTTCTTAGGTACAAGAAGGTACCACAACATGGCGGAATAAATGATACAGTATACACATGTCGTTAAGGAAAATAAGGAACTACCTATATGGTTATATTTGTAAATTGTATGTCATTGCGTGGGTTTCACGCGAAGCTCCCTGCATTTATCGTCCATATGTTTCCAATTCCTCCACATGTTTTCAGTTAACAACTTCACCTTCATGTTCCTCGGTATTATTAATCGGTATTTTTAATTTGCTTAGCTTAGCTTGCTTGAATAAATCAAAAATTTTAAACATAATTTACGGTTACTTTAGCATAAGTTTCATTTAATTTTATGTCGATGTTATTTCAGAAACAAGAAAAATAATCGAAAGCTTTAAAATTTTGAATTGTGATCGCTTAACGTATTTCCAAAAAATAGTTAGTAGTGGAGATAAGTCTGTCTTCTAAACAGTGTGTCGTATGGAGTAATAAGACTTTAAGTGCGCCTCAAAATTATAGCGTCAGCTACGCGACAGCAGCGCGACGGTCGCGCGACTGGGTCGGTCCCACTACACCCATTACCCATTTCAGTGCTAATACAGGTATAGTATTACCTATATGGTTACCTTACAAAGAAGAGCAATATCTACGATGAATTTCATGTAGAAAATTACCTCATGTCGGGTCAATTCCAAAACCCCACCATGCTGCAGTGTTTTCCTCGACGAAATTCTATGTGGATGTTGCCCTTAAGGTTTTATTGCTACATGCCTGGACATACTGTATATGATAGACGACAGTTCCGTTCCATGAGTTCACTCGATAGCGACGACGGTTTTATTCGCTAGCGAGGACGTAACTATTTGTATAGAAAAAATAGTTCTGTCAGTGGCCGCTAGAGGCGCTGTGCAATTTTCCATAGACTTTTTTTACGTCGACCGCTAGCGAGTAAAACCGTCGTAAACTCATAGTAACGGTACTGACCTAGTGAGTGACACAATCATGAATTTCTAGCAATTTAAAATGAATTTTACCATTAGAAACGTACACATGGTAACAAAACAACCTTATTACAGTCCGCATAAGTACATAGCGCGAGAGCTATGTCATTACATATTCAAATTGGTGGAGTTAGCTGGGATCCGATTAATTTGCAGTTGACAAGTCACATGTGGTAACTAACTATTGTTGAGACTTAAATTTAGGTTGGATGTTTAAATTTTGGTACGTAACTCAATTTGACTGAGTGTGTTGGTTGAATAGGCGTACAAATAGATTGCCAGTAAGATGGAGCTTGAGCATCGAGCTAAGATGAAAATTTCAACTTTATTGTTGGGTATGCTCAACAACTCTTAATAGGTAGATTAAAATCATATAGTTCTGAATATCTTAACACCTACAACTCGAAACTTTGAACAGATTAATGAGGCTGTGCTCTAAAGCTAATAGATTTAATGCTTAGGTACTGACATTCCAAAAAATGTTTTTGCAAACAATATGAGGTTTTGAAAAGATATCTAATTTTAATTCACTCTTAAACATGATTTTATGTTTTCCAGCATCAAAGAAACTGAAATCCTCAAGGGATACTAAATACATCCCAGAATCTGATAATGATATCTCGGTTTTTCCGAGTCACTTCTGCCTGACTATTAGGTATCTGAAGCAAAATGGCGGCCAAGTTCCTGCGTAAATCAAGATGACAGTGATAAGCGTCAGTTTATCATGTTTAAAAAGATCTCGAGGTCTTGAGAAATACCATTTAAATGCAAAATTTAGAAGATGTTATCGTAGGATGTATGAATCCGTTTTTCTTTAGACCTACAAGACAAACCATTACTTTGATTCATTTGCGGATACGAATCCGATCGTAAATGGATTTTTTCACCTTAGAATAGTGTATTGCAAATTGAAAAAAAATTTTTAGGATTACAAACTGATAATTAAAATCCACCTAAGCACGTCAAAAAACTATGGAAATCAAACTAGGATTACCTATAAATTGCACTTGAAAAAAGCAAATGTGTCAGACGAGGGTTTAAACCCCGTGTCCTACGCGATCCGGGCGTATGCCTGTATTTAGGATTACACACTCACAACAATATTTTACCTGCTTACTGATCCGACATTTCTCCCATAAATATCTCTAAGAAACGGACAAATATTATCTGGTACTACTGAAAAAGCCGTCTGTTATTTATATTCAAAGCAAAGGTCATGGGAAATATGAAAGGAAAAAAGCAAATAAGGTGAGAATATTTTATATGAAAATATAAGTATCTAATAGCGGTTGATTTCGTCGCAAGAAAAACAAAATCGTAAGCCATGGTATGGAATGTGCAATTATAAAGAAGTAAAGTAAATATCTTATTAGGCAAAAGTGTATTGCACCAAAGTATATAAGTCCAAGAGAAGTATCTTGTAAATTATAGTAGTGGGTCTTTACATAATTACATGAACCAAGATAAAGACAAGAAAGAGACATCAAGAATGATCCAAGATTGCGCTGAACCATGTTGGGCATAGCAGCGAGAGCCCACGCCAAAAATAATTGCATTTTGACTAACAATAGTTTCTTTTATTAGAGCTTAGTTAACTCTATCCCCTAGCCTAAAGCCGCTAAATCAAGAGACGTAAAAATGTGAAGCACAGTGACTGTCGCACGCAGTCTCTTTGCAATTGTAATGGCGCTTTGTTTTACCGTCTTTGAGCGGAATTCTTTGCGCTTACTTTCTACCTTCCTCTTTTTGTATTGATAATATAAGCGGCCGGTTTTATCTCGCGTTTTATAGACGTTGCACATAAAACGTTACTTAATTCGTTTTATTTTAAAAGAAATTAAAAAAGTAAATAAAAACCTCGAACCCGGAACCTCACGAGATGGCGACACTTGAAACCAGCGTGCTAGCCACTCGACCACGGAGGTCGTCGGAGGAGTGAGATGTTAGGTGCCTCTGATTTAACCTTAACAGGTTGGTGGTTTAACGTTTTGTTATAATATAAAATGTTATCATATTTAGAGTCGATTTTACCAACGTCAGTAAGGCGTTTTGTATTGTATTCGACGAATATTCCTTATCTGACGTATGTAAAAAAAAAATATGAATCGCACCTACAACCTCTAATAAACCAAAAGGCTCAGATTCCTATTAAAATATAAATATTACGCTAATAACTGTTACAAAAGTAATAAGGTTATGTGGTAGGCGTCGTAATGCTTATTTCCTTTTTAATTAATGAAAACAGCTGTATCGTAACTTTGCGGTTACGAATTATAATTCCGATAATTTTGGAGGCCCGGCTTCCGAAAACCGCAATGAAGCAGAAGTTTAATTTCTGGTGAAAAATCAAATAAGCGCGGTTATTTCTTGATAAAATTTTCATAAAATTCAACAGAAACCTGCAGTTTTAAAGCCCGTAGTTTCCGCTGTTAACTTATCCTTAAAATCTTGCAAACTTGTTTCTATCATAAGCAGTTGCCTATCAGAGCTCAAATTTGTAAGAAAACTGACAAAAAAAACGCATTTGCTTTCTATTAAGAGAAAACAAACTTATTTGGAGTCGGTGAATAATGTGAATGGATTTTATGAAGGCGGTTTATATGTATTTTTTTTTTAATTTCTTAATTTTAAGTTAGTTCCGATACCTCAAAAACGACTGAACCAATTTTGATGAAACCTATACTGTACGGGCAGTACAGTTGAAATATACCTATCACAAGTGGAGGAAAAACATACGTACATACATACAGTCATACACTTACGAAATTCAGCACACGTGTTAGGATGATATTTTAGATCAACATACTCAAAAAGTATGAAATTCTACGAATGCGATATCGTTAGAATTTCATAATTTTTGAGTATGAATGCACACACATTGAATTAATTACCTTTTTTTTTGAAGTCGGTAAAAAATCATCACCACCCACGTCAATTTTGGTAAAGTAGACTAGTATTTATATTTCTAGAAACCTTTTTCAGAATGCAAGCTAAATTTTCTTACATGTATTTTACACAGAAGTTGAGCTGTAAGTAGCTATTAACAGGGAAATTTTCTGAAACCTAAGTTTCTAGGAACTATAAAAATACTTTCAAGTTTTCATAACGGTAAGTGTTCCCAGGATTATACTTGCCTTCTAGGATGTACGCAGTGTGCTTAGTTTTCATAAAACTATTCTACACATACTTATACAGGGTGTTAAAAAGCACAAGCCAATACAAAGGGGTGGTTGTCAATTGAGTTTTTTTATTTGCATTATTAACTCTTTTTTGAACTCTAGACTCGACTCTTACTCGTAACTACCCTCTTGAATTTGGATCGTACTTTTTTTAAATCTGTATATTTTTTTACTGTTTCAGAAGTTTTGAACATTTCGTGCGCTTCGTTAACTTTTATTACTGTTGCGTGATATTTATTATTTGTATACAAATCTTGTTATTCGGTCTTGTTTTGCTAAATCGTTAAATAATGCATAAAAAGGTTTTCACATACACTGTAAAAATACTTTCTATGGAAAGGGACGGTAAAATTCTGTATTGCACAAGTAAGGACACAAGAAACAATAACAGAAAAATCATAAGTACTATATTGGCGGTGTTATAGCTTGAAGCGATCTCTTCCAGATAACCACTTGGAAGAGGAAACAACGTTTATTAGTGAGATGGAAAGCGGTGTGCAAAAACATAGCTTATATTTCAAGTAATGATATCTTTTAATGTTATAAAGTACAAAAAATAAAGTTCACTTTTGTGGCGTCTGCTCTGTATGAATAGAAAAAAAATATGTATAAAAATATCATATTTTCAAACGATGATTGATTGACATGGGTAATATGCTCGTGTTCTCAACGCGTGCGGCTTCCTACGGGCATTTCATTACGAACAAAAGTGCGCTTGATCACGACACCAAAACTCAATTATCGGACAAACAATAGCTTTCAACACTGAAAATAATGAAACGTATATTTTTAAATATGCGGGTGCTTTCGACATGTGGTTTAATTTATTGGCAAGTTCTATTAAAGGTTGCATTTTATACGTCGTGTTTTCTATATTTGTAGTACTAAGGTTATTACAATAGCTCAGCAATAAGAGGAAAGCAAGAAAACTTCTGTACTTAAAAAAAAGACTCTTTCCTTTAAATCTGCCTATATTTTCTTATAACGCGTGCTTGCTTGATACAAGTTTTAAAAGGAGTTTTTAATCATTCAACGAGTGATGGAAATATACTTGGTGTCTCTCTAAGATTCTCTATAAGATTTTAGTTTCATGTATGCCCCCCCCCCCCCTTAAATAGCATTATTTTTTATTTTATGTATAGGAATCGTAAAGCGGTTAACAGGATACATCTTCCCACCAAATTTCAACTGTGCGATGCCTATGGTTACAGAATAAAGTAGCTGTGACATACGGACGGACAGACAGACGGACAGACTTGACGAAACTATGAGTGTTCTGTTTTTTGTCATTCGGCTACGGAACCCTAAAAATGACAACGAATCTTAGTTCTATGTAAGCGTTTCAAAAAATGCCTTTTTTATGGTTTAGTTTTCCAATGCTAAACTACTGGGGACAATAAAAGTGAAGAAAAGCAAGCTATTAAAATTTATCTCCCGCCTAAGAAAGTGAAAATTATTATCTTCATACGAAACTAAACCCCTTATATTTAACGAAGTTTTTATTGGGTATCGTAAAGTGCACCTTTTCTATACAACCTCAAAATATTAGTTCGCGAAATTATCGCTGTAAAGAACCTTATTACGTTTTTTATTTTAAACGGAGATAGGATAATATGATCTCAAAGGTGTTTCATGAAAGAATACTTTTTGAAGTGGAAAAGACGTGGTAACTACGTTGAAAAATCGTGAATCGTATACGCGTCGGATTCCGTAGCAAGGTTAGTTAGTTAGTTTGGCTGGGGTGTTTTCCGCACTTAGCCTCGTGATTGGGCCATTGTGCGTATAGAAAGGAGGGATCCTTTCTATTCTAACCAACCTAGGCTTTCCCAGAAGGCAAGCAACCTGTTCAGATTACAAAAGGCCTCTGGGAAAGTAGCTGGAAGAAAGAAAGAAAGAAAGAAAATACATTTATTCGACTCACAGACAAATACAAAAACACTTACACGTAAACACCTATACAATAAAACAGACACACACACTTATCATAGGTACATTTACCATCGAGTATGAGTCGAAAAGGCACCCTCTCAGCATTAATCGTGGCCGCAAGATGCATGCCACGACACTGATTTTCAGAGGGTGCCTTGTGGGTATAGAAACAACAAAAACAATACGATATAATACAATAAAATATAAAACATAAGAAAATAACAAAAAAAAAAAAAACAAACGTAATAATAACAATTAACTAAGAATAAAAATAAAATAAAAAATCAAGAATAACAAAACGCAAGCGCTTACCTAGCTGCAAGCGGCCACGGCAGCCAAAGCGTAGCGGAACGCACCGGTGAGTACACAAATAACAAAAAAAAAAAAAATGACAGAATGTTAAATGTCGTTTGCATCCCATCCGGTCCGACCGCCACGCCCCGTCCTCTTTACAAAATATGTCGTTTTTGCGACGTTATGTACGACACGTTGACATTAAAAATTTCGTGCATCATTGGGGTAGGTATCTGGAGTATCTGGGTGTAGCCAGGTTACAGTCCGTTCTGTTCGCTCAGCGACAAATACAGAGGAAAAATAGCGACCGTATCGCAGCATGGTCTACATGCCGACGCTGACACTGCAAAGCATAACTCGTGTGCGAGGATGGCTCCATTGTAATATGTGGAAGGCTGCATATGCAGATGATTTCTGCCCGGAATTGTTGTCCCCCGGCATGACGCGCATTCTTTATTGGTAAGTGTACCTGTGCTTTTCTTCGTCAAACTGGATTTTCAAAAGGTGTTTTTTTAGGTTATTTTTGAACGTTTGTTTTGTCTTTAGGGCGCGCAACGGCGGGGGCAGAGTGTTCCAGCATCGAGTAGCGGCGAATTTAAAGGAACCCCGGAATTCGACTGTACGATGTCTCGGGGTCAGGAAGACGTTCGTGCACTCCCTTCTCCCACGTCCATCCCTACCTCGTGCCCATACCAAGTCCTCGTGTAAGTAGCGTGGTCGATGTGTCCTAATGACCTCTAACAGTAGGGTTGCGAGATGAAGCTTTCTGCGGGCTTCCATCCGTAGTAAGTTTGCAGCGTTAATGTATGGTGTAACGTGAGTCCGAGGAGGGATGTGGTAGCAGTATCTAATGCAGGCATTTTGTACTTGCTGGATAAGTTTCGCTGTACGGGCGAGAAGGCATGGGCCATAGACAGTGTCACAGAAATTGAGCTTAGACAATATAAGTGATTCGCACAGAGTTATTCTGAGTTCTTCACTAAGGTATGGCCTTATTTTGTATAAAAGTTTAAGTTGTTTTTTTTTTTTCTTTTTTTTTATGTTCTTTATTGCACTGACAAAAATAAACATTGGGTGAAACAGAAACGATTGAGGCGGCGTAAAATTACACATAAAAGCAACAAATTAAATCTTAACTACTAATATACTTACATAAATAATAACAAATAAACCTACTTAAACATACTTGAATACATACAATTATCCAAACATAGGCTAACAGAGATTAATAAAGGGGAAACAGAGAAGGACAAACCTTATCAAGCATCACGTGGTATTCTCACTGAGAAAAAGCTCACGAATAGACTTTTTGAACGAATACTTAGACGATGAAGTCTGGATGGTATCAGGGAGGGAGTTCCAGAGTCTTATAGCACTGAGGGTGGAGGATTTATTCTGTGAAGAATAACTGCTTGGGCCATCTGTTTCATAATCAGACGGCTACATGGCGCTAAGCGTCACGCAATTGACGTTTTCATAAGAAACCACAAATTTCGCAGGGTCGGACTAACAGCACGGTAGCTTAATTGGTAAGAGCGTTTGGCCCGGTCTGCCAAAAGGTTGCTGGTTCAAATCCCACCCGTGCTCAAATTTTTGGTTTCTTATTTCATCTTTATGACTTTGTTTCTCCTATTAGCGTTATTTAGGTCCTTTAAGTGTTTTTGAAGGCGGTGCAATTTTTATTTAAAAAAAAATCAATATCCCGGTCACATAATATATCTATTCAAGGTACCATTGTTACCTGGTAGTAACCATATTTGTATATGGTTTGGCACTTTAAACGCAACTGATCAAGGGATTCGTTGCCTACAAGTAACCATAGCTGATGGAACTTATCGAGGCCAAGAAAACTGTCTTTTAGCAAATATTTTCGTACCAAACACTAACAAAACTAATCTCCCTGTTTTGGTTATTATCCATGGAGCAGCTTATTTACTTGGATGGGGCAGTATGGATCAACAAAACGATATTGTCAGCAGCAAAGGAGTCATTGTTGTCAATTTCAACTATTGTCTCGGACCCCACGGATTCTTGTGTCTCGGAACTGAGGACTTCCCTGAAAACGCCGGAATAAAGGATCAAATGGCATTATTGATGTGGGTGAGTAACAATATTGCTGGGTTCGGCGGCAACCCTAACGCCGTCACCATAAACGGCTGCAGCGCTGGTGGTTCTTCTGTGGACCTACTGGCGCTATGAAGTATGACTAATGGACTTTTCAACAAGGTTATAGCAGAAATTGGTTGCAGCATCAATGTGTTTTCGACGCAAATGAACTCACTTCAAACTGAGAAAGATCATGCTCAAAACCTTGGTTTCACTAAGGTTACAGATCTAAACGCTTTAACAGAATTCTGTAAAACAGCACCTATCAAAGACCTGTTTGAAGCATCATGGTTTTTCAGTAAAAACTCAAATTTTGTTTTCTTACCATGTGTTGAAAACAGCACTGGTGAACCAAGATTCTTAGAAGAAGCACCTATTACCTCAAGAGCGGTAATTTCAAAAAAAAAAATCTATGGGTATGCTGAACAAGAAGGTCTATTTAGACTGGATGTATTTGATGAATGGAGTGCCAAGATGAACGATAAATTTGAAGATTTTTTGCCAGCTGATTTGCAGTTTGAGAACAACGCGCAAAAGGTGGCTGGTGCACAAGAAATCAAAGAATCGTATTTTGGGAATAAAACAATAGATGCAAGTTCAATTTTAGAGTACGTAGATTACTTTACTGATTCTCTATTCCTCGCTGGAATACTTCGTACTGTTGCATTAAGAGCTCAAGCAGGACAAAACAACATTTATTTGTATGAATACAGTTTCACACATTATGGATCAATTCACATTCCTCATACAAATGGACTCCAAGGTGCTACACATTGTGATCAATATAACTTACTTATGGACTCCTCAGAACTCTGGCCGATGAAAAAACAGTTTTGCAAGCTATCATGAGAGACGTCATTTACAATTTTATTACTACAGGGTAAATAATTGATAGACTTTGTCTTTAAATGAATTTGAATAATGAATTAATTAAATGGATAATTACTTGTATTAAAATTGACTTAATGTTTTTTTATCCTTGTATAACGTGAAATCCTAATATTTCAGTAACCCCACCCCACCAGGGTCGGGCGCCTCATTGCCCCTGTGGCCACCCGCAGGTTCCAACCGCTCTCCGCATCTGTCCGTGGGTGACACTATCACCGTCGCTGGTGTCCCTACAGCAGGCAGAGCAGACCTTTGGGATAGCATTTACGAGCGCCATGGAGCTGTTCCCCAACCACCAATAGTAGTTGTTCCAACACCACAACAACCATAAACAACAACATAGGTAACAACTGAAACGACACAGGTCACAACACAAGAACCAGACCCAACAACTTCAGAAACGACAGAAGCACCGGAAGCACTACCAGATTCTGCTTTGCTTTTGAAATCATTTTCATATCCGCTCTGTATATTATATGCCGCCGTTGTCGTAATGCTTTTTGATTAGATTTTACAATTAGAAAGAATTCGTTTTTTAGTTGTCGAAGTCAAAAGACTTTTTTGATAGATAAGTTGATTTTTGATCTTTAAATACACACTTGTTTAGATATCTACAATGCACGTGCAGGCTTAAGTAGATAATTCAGAAATTATAAAAAGTAATCCTAAATTTTACTTGGCTTGCTATTTTAATCATGATACTGCATGAATAATATTGTAAGAATTATTGATGAAAGAAGTTAGATGATGATCGTTGTTGAATAAATGATAAGCAAAATAAAATTTATATGTCAACTCATCTCATCTGCCAATATCCAGAATATCCGTAACTTTCAAAAGTTTACTCCCAGACTCGCTGGAGCCAAAACAAATTATATCACTGTTATTTTTTGCTTCATTTCAGATAGTTGTTTTGAGTATTAATATAAGTAATTAGATGACGGTGTTCCAAATTTAATTTTATATTATATATTGATAATATTAGTTAACACTGAATCGGAATTGAGCTGCCTGAATATTGAACGGCTAAAGTTGAATCGCAATACCTGATCATTTTTGCTCTACCGTCGATGCTCTTTCAAGCCAGGAGTCGGTCGGTATCCATCGGGCCGCTGCGCCGCACTGTAATTATTATTATTACTATCTACGCTCTTGAAGAAATAACGATTGTTTTTTTACGTATTTTGGCGGGTTTACCCTCGTGATGGCTTGTCTTATTATTAAATAGACAGGGCAACATATTAATGAAGGTTTTTTTTTAAATGCGACCATTTAAAGGTTTTCCATGTTAGGAGGTTATTCTAATCAACCTATTTTCAGGTTTTTCCCATTAAACGTTGTATTAAAAAGCATGCTCAGTCCAGTACCGGACGACACAAGGGGGTAGGGAGCCAAGGTCCTTCCAATAATTTCGTTCGACCCGATAACCTATAAGGCCATTTTGATGACACGGTTTTTCGGGTCCTGTCTATGTATACGGAGTTATATATAGAGTATATAGTTATACGGAGGGAGAAACACAAAGCTTATCATACGCTATGAGTAATTTTACAGAATGTACTTATTAAAAGACAACAATTAGTTTTTACGTATTGGTCAAACAAATCTAACAACAGCATGCCTGTATGTCTGTCTCTTTTAAGGATCCGTGGCCGAATGGCAAAAAATGGAACCCTCATAGTTTCGTCAAGTCTGTCTGTCTATCTGTCTGTCTGTCTGTCCGTCCGTATGTCACAGCCATTTTATTCTGTAACTATAAGCATCACACTGTTGAAATTTAGTAGAAAGATGTATCCTGTTAACCGCTTTACGATTCGTGTATAAAATTAATGACATTTAAGGGGGGCTCCCATACATGAAACTATTTTTTTGATAAACCTATGCGTGTAGGGTGTCTATGGATTGTTCTTTTGAAATGACATAAAGGTTCCTAAACCATTTTCTTCTAAAGTCTAACATTTCATAGCTAGACGCTTCCAAAATGGAAAAATGGGCGTCCCCCCCCCCATCTAACTTCTGAAGTAAGCGAGCATAAATTTTGAAAAATATACATAATGTAGAACTTCACAAATACTTCCAACGAAAATTGGTTCGGACAGTATCGAACGAGAAGTTTTTAAGATATAGCACATTTTCAACAACCGCAAACATAACTTTGTACATCATACAAACACTATGAAAAACAAAGTTATGTTTGCTGTCAACAAAATATTGTGGTATTTTACTAAGTGGATTCCTTAATGAAGTTAAAGTTGGCACGGAACCCTCAGTGCGCGAGTCCGACGCGCACTTGGCCGGTTTTTGCTATTCAAGATAACTTAGTTCGATAGATACGACTCTTTTAGCTCTTTACGCACGCATACAAACAAATAGTATTATTGAAATGTTTGGTAGCCAAAACGTTGCCAAGTGAGTTAAGTACCATATATATTAATATTGTCTATAAATAACCGGGGACATCGCCATGGCGTCACGTAATAATTGAATTATTTTCCTAGAAAAAAGCAAATGTTTATGTCAAAACTATTCCCAAAAAAATAACGGCAGGTTAAATCGTCATCACCCCGGCAACCGACTTTTTATGTAAATATTCTTACAATAATTGTCCTTAGGTCTTTAAGTTTCTTCACGAAACAAAAAAAATGTTATGATTGTTTGAAAAATGAAACATATTGGTTACAAAGTAGTTTTATAATAAAACTTTAGTTATAAGTAAACGTATGTACAAAGTAATTTTATTAATTACTTATCCGGTATCACTCAGTTTTACATCAAACAGAGTTTCGTAAGAACTTTGAAAGCAACAAATATATCTTTGTAAAAAATAAGAGCTGTGTTTAGTTTGCATGAAGAAATCATCTAAAATCCTGAAATTAGCCTAAAAACTTTTACATCCAATTTAACACAATGCATAAACCACACTTGTTTTTTTCACATGAGTAACGTTCACTCGCCAGCCCGGAAGAGGTACACCATGATTTCTTACTGATTCCACGCAGTGTTTCTTATTTACTTGAGTAGCGGTGTCTTAGAATATTAGTAAAGCTTTAAACTTTAAAGATACTAGCAACACCTAGGCTGGTGGTTTTTAGTCGTCTTTCTGATACAGTTTTCTGATAGTAATGATTGGAAATCTGCTGCTGATAGTTGCGATCTGAGTCATGAAATATTTAACCGCTTATAACGACATTTAAACAAAAGTTAACTATCGATTACGCAACTGAACATACGGGCTCTATTAAGAGCCTGGATATTCTAAGACAAATGCGTTATTGTAGCTTTTTAATGAGTTCTGAAGGAGTTTTTTTTTATTAAAGCTATATACACAAAGTATTTTCACATATTTCATATTCATCCTAACAGTGAATCATCTGGTCAATTTCACCGATAAAATCTCAATCTTATTAAGGATGGTCTTCAGGGAATTAAATGGACCCACCTAACCACCCTACAGAGGTATTTGTAAATACAGTAGGGTCATTGCGTAATTTTTAATTTATTCGACATGTGACTACTTTTGACTCTAAAGTCAAGTCTCATGTACCGATGTCCCTCTGTCTCTATGTTCCGATGTCTTGACGGCCAGCCCAGACAGTTGACGATGGAGCGATATCTCTACTGAAATGCATAATAACAAACTGGATGTTCCTACTTCGTCCATTTGCACATGAGACTACTCATATACCAAAACATTAAAAACATACGTTACTTTTAATCCAAGTAGGTAATCTTTCATTAGAAGGGTTAAGGGCGATATTACAAAAGATACGTTTAGCATTCGTTCACTAAAATCATACTGTACCTTTTTCAGTATACGATTTGCCGAGTAAGTATATTCTGTTTACACGTAACAGCCTTGGTGGCGCAGCGGTAGGAGGGTCGCACTTTAAAGCGACGGCTGCGCCAGAGGTCCCGGGTTCGATCCCCGGGTCGGGCCAAAAAAAAATCTGAGTATTTCTGTTAAGAAATTCTTAGGGTAGCTCGGAGTTTGGAAGTTGGCGGTATTTCACCCCCGTGCCTCGGAAAGCACGTAAAGCCGTTGGTCCTGCTCCTGAACTCTCTCCGGTCGTGTCAGATTGCTGTCCCACCGGGCTATGAGAGTGAAAGGAATAGAGAGTGCGCCTGTGTTTGCGCACACGTTTGTGCACTATAATATGTCCCGCGCAGTCGGTTAGTCGTTGTGACTGGCCACCGTAGTCGAAATCGTCTAGAGGGACTATTACTTACATGTTAAGTGCCGCGTATGGAAAGGTTATAAGATCCGAGTATCTTAACAAGCCTATCGATATGATCGAAACACTAATGGGATTAAAGAATAAGCGATTGTACTCCTTCGAACCTAAAACTTAATAGGTACTTATTACCACTAGTAAACTTTTATTGGTACTACTAAATATATATACAAAATTGCACTGGAAAAAGGTTCACCTCCTTTTTCAGGGCCTTATTGCTGCAAAGTTTTGAAAATTGTTCCAATTTTAAAAATGCAGTGTAAAAATATATTGCAATATTCACGGGTACCTTTTTGTGTGTCGCTTGTCCTACTAAGTAATTATATCGAAGTAATATTAAGTCTAATTTGATGCTTAAAGCTCGTCGTTTAATAAATTTTATATAAAACCAAATTTGTATAAAACGATTGACGTGTACTGATTTTTTTTTTAAAGAGAAAGTCTTAGTTTTCTTTTTCGCGCGATCTTGGTGGCCAGTGCGCGAGCTGCGAAGGTGAAAAAAGAAATTACGAGTAGTTAACTTTTAATATTGCAATAATATTACTATATTTATTTTGTGTAAATACGCAAAAAATAAATCAGTTTTTATCTCACATGCACTAGAAAAATTTATAATTTTTTGAGAAGAGTTCAATTTTTCAAAGTATATTACGTGATACGAGAAGGGACCTACAAAAAAACAGGAACGGATCTAAATAAATATGACAGAAACTGAGTTCTCTCCTCGTGTATAAGTGGTCCATAATTTCAGGAAAACTCGTCAGAAACAACTACGCCGCTGTTTAAATTGTTAAATTAAGGAAAGATCAATCCGTATATGGATATTCCTAAATTTTACGCAACAGCATTATATCCTTCATAACCGTAGCATAACTTTTTTATAAAAGAACACATACTAAAGTAGAAAATAGTGCCATTCCCAGCAAACCTGGCATTCCCCCGGCAATATTTCTATTGAAAACGAAGCAAAAAATGTCACGTACATCGGAAACTACAGTAACGAAGCCGCTATTAAGCTGATGAGGAACCGCAGTTGAATCACATACGATCCACACAAAAATCATTGGAATTACATGGTATTCAAAACCGTTGTTTTTGAGAGTGGGACAGAAATAAATATGGTTCACTCACTGATTGAAAACGCATGAATAAATAATCGTTTTCGTTGATAGAGGTAAATCTATACTAATATTTAAAAGCTGAATAGTTTGTTTGTTTGTTTGAACGCGCTAATCTCAGGAACTAATGGACGGACTTGAAAAAAATGTTGTCAATATATAGCGGTCCTCCGTGGCTGATCCGCGCGTTTTGAATTTTCAACCCCTCCGATCACAGTGTAATGTTTTAAAGCCTAAAAATGTCTAAAGCCTTCGATGAATAAGCTATTCCACACAAAAATATTTTTTTTCAAATCGGTCTAGCAGCTCCTGAGATAAGCACGCTTAACCAATAAAATCAATTAGTATAGATTGTCGGCAACAATGTTTTTTTTTTGACAAATGGATTTGCTTGGTATATCATGCTAAATGATAAAATGTTAATGATAAAATTATTTGTTCATTTTACTTTATTCCTGGTTAAATTTGGTTTTAAGAAACTAACGCAGGGTTCGTTTGCGCTATTTCAAACGTTAAATAAATATCTGTTATGCCCCACATTGATCAAGTTTATTTAGTTAATCTAGATATCGAAGGACAGGGCTGCATTAAGGGCTGGAAGATCACGGGGATCGCCACATTTTTTGGTATTACAGTCTTCTTGGTCATCGTAGTTATCGATATCGGCTTCTAAGGGCACATTTTTTAGTCCGATAGCTTTGATGAGTTAACGGACTCGATATTCGTCGAATACAATACAAAACGTCTTATTAGAAAACGTAACGTAATTGTCAGCAATCATTTATGTAAATGGCATTTTAAAATCGGTCGGTGCATACTTATTCATTCGGATAAGTGCTATTTTATCTGACATTGATAAAATCGAATCTTTAGAAGTATATTCATCGACTATAATACAAAACGCCTAATTTGAAAACGTTACCTATTTGTCAGCATTTTTTAATGTGAATGTCATTTTAAAATCGGTCGTTATATACTTATTCAGTCGGATGACGTTTTCAAATTAGGTGTATTGTATTTTATAAGACGAATATTTCTTAACTGATCTATTTGGAAAATGTCTAAATGACCTTAAGAAGTTAAATTAAATTAAAAACGGAATATCTATACTAATATTATAAAGCTGAAGAGTTTGTTTGTTTGTTTGTTTGTTTGAACGCGCTAATCTCAGAAACTACCGGCCCGATTTGAAAAATTATTTTTATGTTAGATAGTACATTTATCGAGGAAGGCTTTAAGCTATATTACATAAAGATACGACTCACAAGACCACAGCAGCAATGAAAAATGTTGCGAAAACGGGAGAAAGATATTCCTTTTGAGAGCTTCCGCTGCGTACGCTGCGGAAACCGCTAAAGTTACACAAAAATCATGTATGACAAGATTGTTCAGCATGAGGAGTTCTACAATAAAGTCCGCGACAGCATATGTCTATCTTTTATGGTTGACTTACTACAACATTTTTTATGTTAATAAATTTGTAAAAAAAATAATGCATCATTTTTAGAGGTGTATTATACATACAGGTATTTATTCTTATCAAAATAAATACATTCATCATCACGAGCATTTCATTTAGAACAAAGTTGCTCTTTATATCATTTGATTCCAATAAATATCTTAGGAGCTATCACAGTTTTAACATAACTCCGCACCAAAATAATGTTCGCAGCTTAAGTACAACGTGCGCTTGCGCTAATTATATTATAAAGCTGAAGAGTTTGTTGGTTTGAACGCGCTTATCTCAGGAACTGCTGAACCGATTTGAAAAAATATTTCTGTGTTTGATAGCTTATTTATTGAGAAAGGTTTTAGGATATAAAACATCACGCTGCGACGGGAAGGGAGGGAGCAAACTCAAAACGCGCGGACGAAGTCGCGGGGGACCGCTAGTTGTAATATAATAAGAAAACACCCGAATAGTTATAATATTTATACCCGAATAATATACCTTTTTATTTTTTCATCAATTTATCGTCCATCCTTTTTATTTATATTTTCGAAATTTGTAATTTACAGTGGTCTGTTATTTGCATAGATTTTATATTTTCTCGAATCATATAATCGGTACTTATATTACAACCTCCACACATATGATATAGCTCTAAACACATACACGATCGTAGTTTTGTATATTGTAAATAGGACGAATTAATAATAATTATACAACAAATAATTTAATAATCAACAATACAAATATTTCGGCACAATTAACTTTATACGTTTAATATAAGGTAACCTCGTTTTAAGTGATATATTTATAGAACCGATTTACTACGGTAAATAAATATTTTATTGGAGAAAACTCTGGGTCTATATACGCTAGTTTTTTTTTCACATATTAATTTTTATATAAATTAGGTTAAGATGTGAACTAAGGGTGCTGTTTTAAAAAAAGTTATTATCCTTGTTAGAAAAAACTTATAAAAAAAAATAGATTTTCCAAACAAATATATGATATCGCCGTTTCTGTAATGAAAGACAGATAAAACGATTTGACCTTATATATGACTAAAACTTATGTACTTATTATAATAATTATGACTAGCAATGTTTTAATATTTTATTTCATAAGAACATTTTAATATTATTTGTTGAGGAACCGAGTGATTGTAGAAAATTAAAATGTACTTTATAATCTTTCTTAATTATCTATATTTTATACAGGCTTTTTCCATTGATCTAGTATGAACAAAATATTGAGGGAATCTAAATCAAAATCAGTCTTTAGAAGTGTACCTACTATACTTTGATAGTCATAGTATGAGAAAATTCACTAAGATAAAACAGTTTGCAAAGGAAATTAGTGATAACTTATACACAGAGGTTTAAACAGAAAAATCCATTTAATATTTAACATCCCTATTTACTTACGGTCTAGAAGTCGTTAAGTATAATACAAGATTAATTACATATATATCGTACGATGATAAACTTTAATCTATGTTTTTGGTGTTTTAACATTTCAATTAAAGTATACGATGGCAATTTCAGGAGTTACTGACAAAAATATTTTTACTCTTTTTAAAGTTTACCTAAATTGGCACTCAGTGCTACATACAGAATTGCTGCAATTTGTTAATACCTACACTCGATTTGTTTAGAATTGAGTTTTTCGTAATACCTTTCATATTTATTATATTTTACACCATGTACACATATTTATTAACTATACGAGATGATTTTTAGAAGCCAATTCGAGGGCTTATCTAATCCACTGATATTCTACACACATCACTACACTCAAAAAGGTCAGTTAAATCTTGATACGGAAGATAATCGCAGGAGAACCGTGCCGATATGTGTACTCGCCGGGCAGGGGCGGCGGTAGGGCAGGGCGCACGGGACGCGCTCAGATCGCGGACAGCAGGGGGCTGGGGGAGCGCGGGGCCCGCCGCACGCCGCTGCTCCACGGCTCAGCCATCATATCCTCGTCTCCCTGCACACGCGCACTCGACATACTCTCAGCATCACACTCCTCAACTTCCCAACTCTGAGTACGAGATGTTGAATCATTTAACTTAGAGTAGGGCAGCTATGGGACTTCTAATCACGCCACAAGAAGTAATACTTGTATCTCCATGCTTATCTAAAAGTGTTCTAGTCTACGACTCGCAGGGAGGCTAAAGGGGTTTACGTGCGGGGCAGTGCGAGTGATTAAACCACGTATTACGGTGTCAACACTTACATATAAGAAGTAATTACCATCATCGTGTGAGGCGTCGGCGGCGCCATAGGGGGGGCAGGGACGGACGTAGCGGGGGGAGCCATTGGAGGGGGTGGCGCGGGAGGCGGCTCGGGGGACGCGGCTGCCGGCGAGAACGATGATGGTGCCAGAGGAGATTGAGCTGTAACAAAATACGCACTTCAATTATAAGTACGATGTTCGTCACAGGACTTGATCACAAGGCTCAAACGATTGTAGGATCTAAAAAGAAGCATAAAAGTAGAATCCACCCGTAACTGCACCGTATCGGACCACCCGTAACGGGAACAGCACCGTAGTCAAGACGTTCAATATTCTTTGTATGAAACTCAAAGTTAAAACACAATTTTCAACAACGCGTTATTGGAACAGTAGCAACCAGGAGTCATCATACGGAAGCACGTTACGTAAAGGGAACAGTGACGCCACGACATGGAATCGGCACCGGATAGCGATAGGTGTTTGCTAATGCCACGATGCTAACAAAGAACCTCACCTGCTGCAGTAAGCTATAGAACGAATTGGATCCAATACATGCAGAGTCGCGCGAATCATCACTTATAGCAGTTCAAAGAGGTATAAAAGGCTTGCGAGTAACAAAGAACCTAACCTGCTGCAGTAAGCGATAGAACGAACTGGTTCTAGTGAGTGCAGCATCCGAAGCGTCACTCGTCGCAGCGCTCGATGCAACGCCATGAAAAGCAGCGGATTCAAACTGTATCTAATCCCATCAGCTGGCTTAAGTTGACACAACAAGCGCAGCGAAGCGCTAGCATGGTTCAAAACAGCACTATGAATAGAAGTTGCTTGTAAGATGATAATATGCCGGTGCATCTCGCTATGTGCATTTGCAAACGACTTGCGAAAAACGACCTCATGGACGCAGTAATGTAGTTGTAGGGTGGCGAAGTATTTTACACCCTTTGCACACTGTGACTTTTAGCAGAATACAGTCGCATTTTACACACTTGCGCGTTAGTATCGATGCAGCAGCGATGCAGAAGCTGGACATTGAGGAACTATGTAACCCCTTATACTCTGAGACTTTTAGGAACGATGCTGTCGCGCGTTAGCATTACGGTGCAGTCAAGCTTCTGTATCGATGCTAACGCGCGACTGTCGCGAAGATGTCGCGTTTTCAAAACGCGCGACTGCATCGATGCTAAAAGTCGCAGTGTGAACAAATTTAAAAAAAATATTTAACATTATTTAGTTTAAGACACAAAATGCCACTTACGAACGTCAACAATTATTTAATATCAATCAATGGTCTCCTTATCTTATAGGTCTGTATTGTACATTGGTGACTGATAATTACGCGCGTTAGCATCAAAGCAGCCGCGCTTCCGTATCGATACTAACTCGCGATATCATCGACTCTAAAAATCACAGTGTATAAGGAGTCTTAGAACATGCCCACACTGTTTATTAAGAAAGGACCTCACCTGCTGCAGTAAGCGCTAGCACAAACTGGCTCCAATGCACGCAGCAGCCGCAGCACAGCTGCAGCGTAGCGCGCCGCAGCGCTCGATGCAGCGCCATGAAAAGCAGCGGATTCACCGCCGCGTGCACGTACGATATGTGCAGCGTGATTTGGAAGTACGTCTGTTGGATGATATTCATCAGTTTACTATCTATGCTTTTGGGCTTTCAAGCCTACGTCCCAGCATGTGTGACAAAGATGCACATATAGCTTAAATACAGGTAAAGTCCTACAGGTTTATTACTCCAGGGAACATCTATTACCATATCTTAGAGTCGATTTTACCAACGTCAGATAAGACTTATCCAACTGACTAAGTATAATTTATTTTAATTCGATTTATTTAATTCAGATAACTTAAATCTACTTTTATTAGTAATATAGAGTTCTTCGATCTAGTAAAAGTAAAAAAATAAATTTGCTAAAAAAAATTAATAAACCAATTCCAATTCCAAAACCAATGTAAACATGAATTTGAATAGTAAATTGGTTCCATCTTTTTGGTTAATTAGGGTTTAATTAGTTTTTATAGGTTTTTTTATAGTTTTTTTTTTAATTAGGGTTAAGATCGATTTTTAAATGGCCTTTATAAAAATATTGCCGACAAATAGGTGACGTTTTCAAATAAGGAGTTTTGTGTTATATTTGACGTATATTCCTTAAGTGACCGGAACCGGAAAATCAGACCGAAGTTGGTGAAGCTGAACCAATATCAGTACGGCGAGAACGTGTTCCCTAGATGATGATGATTAGTCCAGGTGTTTAATTCATTTTTTTTAAGCTTTTGTTACTTTCTTAAGTACCTACTTCATAAATACATTGTTCGGTATTGGCACACTACAAATATCTACTAAAGTAATTAATATATATCCTTTGGACATTCCCACACATCGCCATCTAGTCCCAAAGTAAGCTATCAAAGCTTGTGTTATGGGTGCCAGACAACGGATATAATACTTAAATACTTTTTGTTTGTAAATACATACATGATATACATAGAAAACACCCAAACCAATACAAACAGACATGTTCATGCACACAAATGGTTGTATTCTGCGGGGATCGAACCCGCACCCGCTGCGTAGTAGGCGATTTCTCGACCACTACACCAGTCGGGTCGTCAAAAAAATTAATAGTATCGGAATTCACAATTTAAATCTAAAAGCGTGCGCTGAATTTCAATCAGTAATTCCCGCCAACGTAATTGTCAATTTTGGCGATATTCAGTTGAGTTACAAGTAATAAAAAATCTATCGGATCACGTACTGGTATTAACTGCGGCACGAATATCGCCCTCAGCTACGCATTGAGGGACCACTTTATAGTGGATGTTTACGGTAAACCATGTTTTACTTGATACTTGCACTATGTTTACCAATATTAAGAACAGTGTAGTTTACACACACTTAAGACGCTTTCATCTCTCATAATCCCGGTAACAATACAAGAAGCACGTAGCCTGTAGGGTACTCAAAAATTAACTACAATGTATTTTTATTGCTACAAATTGGTAAAATTACATTATCACAATGTGTTCTTGGAAAAGTGGTGGTAGCAAGTGCAATTAAGCCACGTTAACCTTCGGGTAGTCCATTACAGCATTTTTTATCTTTATATTATTCAGCCAGTACTGTGTTCCAAATGTTCTTTGGAATAAGAATGTTGTTTATATTATGGCGCCATATAATAAAGACAAGGATGAAAAATGCTAAGAAATATCAATATCAAATTATTATTTACGAACCTCATAAGCCACATGGGACGTCAATGCCGGGTGATGGAGCAGCGTGATGAGAAACAGCGGTCCCCAAAAGAGAACATACGCTGCTGTTATGACGAGAAACATGCGTACTCTCCTCACTCCCTCTCTCTCGACCCTGGCGAGGTACCCTCGGAGCCTGCGACCTCCACCGAGAGGCAAGTTAGCGCTACCACTAGGCCTGCACTGGCCGTCAGCTAGCGAACCATCAACAGTCTGTGTAGAAAAAAATATATTGAAAAACTGGTCTACACCGGAACCATTGAATTTGACTCTTCAGACAAGATACCTTTGTTTTACTTGCCAATTCTCAATAAGAAGACCCATTAGATTAGAGGATTTTAACTTCTAAAAAGTACAAGAACGTTATTAAAGCATCTTGTCTAAGATTTTTCAATGACTTTCTGTGCAACCAAATTAGAGTGTCGTAAAAATTTAATAAAATCTTGGAGGTGTAAAGAGCTAAAGGAAATTTTTGCCGGGGAAAAATAGAAGAAGTTGCTTCCATAATTGACTGTGCTTCAAATTTAGGAAGTGTCATATTTTCAACTGTCTAATATAAGTCTTTTTTCATTTAAATTAAGAGTCCATGGACATGTAAATATGTGAGATAGAATGAAACATAGCTTAATGAGTCCAAAAAGCTAAACTACGGTACAGACTACAGCATCTAGAAGGGTAGTGGTTGCAGTAACTAGGTTTTCGTGCAGGATACATACCCTAGGTCCGACGCTGTTGGGCAGAGAGTCCATGCGCCTGTTGTCACCAGCCATGCTGACTAGTGTCGTCACTAAACCAGCTACTCGAACTGCCTCTACGTTAGCCTGCATGCCATAAGATTTAAATTTATCGAAAACCCCTACCACACAGCAGCTTTTTAATCGACATGGATGCTGCAATTTTAAGTGCAAACATCCATCAAATTGAATCCCGAAAATTTAAATCTTATTTACAAAACGCTGCGAGAAATATTGGCACGGTACCAACGAACATTACTAGTCCAGCCAATATAAAACTAGTACGTATGCACAGAATTGCAGCAACTCCAAATTATGTGGATGACTTCGTGACTTTCAACGAGTTTGGGGATAAAGTTTTGTGACACTCGCGTTTGTAAACTAGCAACGTCTACTAAAATGTGTCATTCACAGTCTGCTATTGCTAGCTTTTCACAAAGCCGTGGATGTTACATGTATATTATTGAATGATGTCAAATATCATGGAGAAGTTTATGGTACAACACTCGTTAATGGAGATGGATAATGATACGCCAAATCAACAAAATGAAGCGCGGCTATCGTTCAAAACCTCTCCATGCCATCTGGTCTGAATCGTCCGAAATAAATCAGTTCGTAAATACCTTTGTGAGATCCCTGTGGAGTTTGTTCAGGTGGAAAAGTGTCAGGCCGACGCAGACGGCATTAACGCCGATCCAGAGGGCGTTTAGGACGTAATGCCTGAAGGGCCCGCCGACGAGCGGGCACGAGGGAGCCGGCCCATACGATCCGTAGGAGCCGGCGCTGGCGGCTAAAGCTCCCGATAAGAAAGTTGGTCCAAGATTTATTGTGATCGATGCAAACCATATCATGAATGTTCCAAAAAGGACGCACTGCAACAAAGATTATCTTTTAACTTTGGAGGAAATAAGTCTTAAAGTACTGTGTTTGTGTGATAGCAACTTTGGCGACAACTCTCAAAGAATACAACAGAGAGAGCAGCTTAGCTATTCTTTTTCAACAGCCCCATTAAATCTTATTATTCGAACAGTTGTAAAGTGATTTAGTGTTGTAGTTCTACCATTAAGTTATCTTCTGATAAAAATAGACGAGCATTTCTAGGGTTATAGCACGGCTTAATCTTTATATAGGACGTCAATAATTCACGCCTAGATCGGGAAAAAAAATGATTTCATTACGCTTACCTGCGGGCTATCCATCAGTAATGGGGCAGATAAATCTGCTTGTTCCTCCTCGTTCTCGGGGAATATGGGACTGTCGTTCAGGACTGTCGTGAGCATGTTCACTGTTGACACCGTCACCTAAAACAAAAGCAAACGGTTATTTGGCGGAATTAGCTGAATATTAATAACTAAGAGAATAAACATTGATTGTAATAGCTATGATCTATAGACCTAGAAATAGACCCGAAAATGTGAATTTGAAGTTATTATCTAGATTTCAGAATCTTGAACAAAAAAATCTTTTCAAACGTCTCAAGTTCTCAACTGAATTGTGTTTTAGTATTCATTCACGTAAGATTTAGGTAAGGTGGAGTAATTTGTCTCAGTTCAAATTTATTGCAAGAGTGGTAGCTCTTCGTATTATTTCAACCATGTTTTTCCTTGCGTATCTATCTCAGAAATTAACGGACCGGTTTGATGAATGGTAGATTATAACTTTGCTGGGGTGCGATTAAATTTCAAACCCATCCACAGTTTAGATGTTATATAAGTACAAAACATATTTCATTCGTTTTAATTAGTTTAAGGGATTAAGAACCTCATCAATTTTGTGTTCAGAAAGAGTTTGAGGACATGAGTGCTTAGTAGATTAAATAAACTTGGTACAAGTATATTTTATAATAATGTATCATTCCAGTTCTTAGGTACTTTACTAAGTTCACATACTTCTATGGCTACTCTAGAATTATTCTATTGAATTAAAAAAAAAAACTATGAAATGAGAAATAAAAGAACTATCTATCCAACTATCGACACCAAGTGGGTCATTGCTATATTTTATAACAAATACGTGTTCTAAATAGTTCACTGTCTGCATCTAACGACATACAGCTGCCAAAAACTTCCAGCTACTTGAAAACAGTATCCTTTCTTCCTCCGGCGCTCAAGATACTTACCTGTTTACAGGATTAAGTGTTACCATTATTCTCAGTTCTTACCCTAAACGCGGCGGAACTCTTGAGTAAGTGCTGATAATTCAGCCCGGGGGAGTACTTTTGGTTCAAAATGACGCTTACTTATTTACACATACAAAATGTAGTGTGATAACTCAAAACGTACTGAATTTTTAATTATGCTTAAGTTCTATTCCAGTTTTTTTAAAAAAAATAGAGTTGTTATGAAAGACAATGTTTTATTTGCGGTTGTTGGAAATCTCAAAAACGACCAGTTAGTTTTAAAAATGGATGGGTGAGGCGGCCATTTTTAGGGTTCCGTGGTCAATGGAACCCTAACAGTTTCTTCATGTCCGTTAGTTCTTCCATCTGCAGCAGTCAGAGACCTGAGGTGCTAAAAGACTGTAATTAGGCATGTATATGTAGTCTTATCTTCCCGTCAAATTGTAAAATAAAATTTTGAAAAAATACATACATGTATTTTTTGGAGTACCTATTTTTCCGTAAAGTAGATTTTTTTGTTTAAAGTGCAAAATTTTGTTTTTGAGTAAAAAAACTTTGTTTTAGTTTTATGTGTGGAAACCCCTTAAATATCATTATTATATTTATTTGTATGTGAATCTTTGAGCTGTCAACAGGATACACCAACCTATTAAGTTTCGATTGTAAAAGGACTTATATTGCTAAAAGTTTCAGAATACAGTGAATGTGTCATACGGACGAACAGACAAACAGACAGACTTGACGAAACTACCTATAAGGGTTCCGTTTTTGACATTCAGCTACGGAACCCTAAAAATAAGTAGTAAGTATATTTAAATTACTTCTCAGAAAATCCTTGAACTCTGTTCTACACGGCAAAATAACAATCACCACACCCCACAGAGTTCAAATTGCCGCAACCCACTGCAATGTCCCTTAGGTGTAGCTTTGCTCCCTTTTTTACCGCTTTAAGAAACAAGTACCTGCCAGTATTAAGAGGCAGCATTATTCTCCCATTTTGCTATCTATCTGTAGCGACGTTAAGTGGTGATTAATCAGTCGCGGCCTGGCATTAATTTGTAACTAAGCTTGCAGGCGATGGATGCGTTTTCTTTCCCTCACCGAGAACATAATTACTGGGCGGAAATCTCTGAAGAACGCTTTTTCTTAACTGTCCTCAGATTTGAGTGGGAAAATCATGACGGAGATTGAAATGGCAGCTATAAACTTACCTCGTCACCACAATTACCATCATAAAATATATCTTTACCATTACTACAGTATTTTCAAAGTTTTTAACAGACATGATAAGTTTTGAAGGCACATGAAAACCTTTGTTTTTTGACATAAAGTAAAACCACTCGGGTGTTGTCAATCCATTGCATTGCCGGCGCTGCGTCATTGAAGTGGTGTGGTGGAAAAAACGTGTGGCGTTCGAAGGCAACGTGCCGTGTGGCTATACCCGTTGTACTATCGTGTGAGTGGCGTAACACTGTGATGACGACGCGATGAGATTTGTTCATATCAACAATATTGTTGTTTGCTATGTACCTGGGTTTTCTGTTCAGAAATTCCTAGGGTAGTTCGGAGTTTGAAAGTAGGAAGTGTTTCACCCTAAGGCCTCGGAAAGCACATGAAGTCGTTGGCCCTGCGCCTGCGCCTAATCACTCTCCGGTCATGTCAGATTGCTATCCCATCAGACTATGAGAGTGAAAGGAATAGAGAGTGCACGTGTGTGCGCACACTATTATATTCGTGCAGTCGGTTAGTCTTTGTGACTTGCTACTGTAGGCGAAGTCGGCTAGGGGAAATAGTACAATGATTTTACGTGCAATGACAGAAAGACTAGTCACGTTACGTCAAACACATTTGTATATGCACGTTATAGGCTGCATGCAAGCTAAGAATGCCATTATTATGATTGCACTTTCTGTGTCACGCGAGTCGGTCATTTAAGATTATTATAAATAACTAGCAAACCCAGCGAACTTTGCTTCGCCCCTAGCACCGTCCCGCATCGGCCTCGTCTCGCCCAGCCTTGTAATTTTAAAAGTTAAGAATAACACTATAATTGATCAGTTATCGAGCGGGATGAAAAATGATCAAATTACTAAAATGGCTACTAAAAATAGGGGTTGGTGATAAAAAAGTAAAAGTTTAGGGTTGTATGTATTTTTTTATTCCACGTAAAATCATCATCATCATCATCATCATTAACAGCCAAAGGACGTCCACTGCTGAACATAGGCGTCCCCCAAGGCTTTCCACAGCGTCCGATCACTAGCGGTCTGCATCCAGTTTGATCCCGCGATCTTTATAAGGTCGTCTGTCCATCTTGTTGGTGGACGTCCCACGCTGCGTCTCTGGTCGAAGGGTCTCCAATCCAGAACTTTCCTGCCCCAACGGCCATCAGTTCTTCGCGCTATGTGCCCTGCCCATTGCCACTTGAGCTTACTGATTCTCTAGGCTATGTCCGTTACTTTAGTTCTTCTACGTATCTCCTCATTTCTGATTCGATCCCGTAGAGAAACACCCAGCATAGCCCTTTCCATCGCTCGTTGTGTGATTTTGAGCTTCATTATAAGGCCCATAGTAAGAGACCATGTTTCGGATCCGTATGTCATCACTGGTAACACACACTGGTTGAAGACTTTCGTCTTCAGACACTGAGGTAGATGAGATGAGAAGACGCTCTTGCGCAACTTCCCGAACGCTGCCCAGCCGAGTTGGGTTCGTCGATTGACCTCTTACTCGAAGTTGGACCTACCCAATTGGATAACTTGACCCAGATAGACGTACTCGTCGACAATTTAGAGAGTTGAGTTTCCAACAGATACTGGAGTAAACAGCTCAAAAACAACAAGGCACCTGGCGAGGATCGAATCACAGCAGAGCTTCTGAAGGCGGGTGGAACACCGGTACTTAAAGTCCTTCAGAGACTCTTTAATTCCGTGCTGCTAGAGGGCATCACGCCTGAGGCATGGAACAGGAGTGTGGTGGTGTTGTTCTTCAAAAAAGGAGACAAAACTCTATTGAAGAACTACAGACCCATCTCACTCCTGAGCCATGTCTACAAGCTGTTTTCAAGGGTCATCACGAATTGTCTCGCACGTAGGTTTGATGACTTCCAGCCTCCCGAACAAGCCGGTTTCCGAAAAGGCTATAGTACCATAGACCACATACATACGCTTAGGCAAATTATGCAGAAGTCCGAGGAGTATAACATGCCTCTATGCTTAGCGTTTGTGGATCATGAGAAGGCCTTTGATTCGATCGAAACTTGGGCAGTGCTTCAGTCTCTGCAGCGGTGCCACATAGACTATAGGTATATAGAGGTGTTGAAGTGCCTTTAACAATAACGCCACCATGTCGGTCCGAGTACAGAAGCAGAACACGAGGGCGATTCCACTGCGGAGAGGTGTGAGACAGGGAGATGTTATATCTCCGAAACTGTTCACAGTGGCATTAGAAGACGCCTTCAAACTTCTGGAATGGGAAGGAATCGGCATCAGTGTTAACGGCGAATACATCACGATCTCCGATTTGCCGATGATATAGTCGTTGTGGCAAAGACGCTGGACGATCTGGGCACTATGCTCTCCTACGAACTCCCTTGTCGTACGTAAAAATAAAATCAAAAAATTTCGTCCAAAAGTTTTAAAAAAAATCTTTAGGGTGAACAACCTTTATCACTTAGGGGTATGAAAAATAGATAGTAATCGATTCTCAGACTTACTGAATACGCATATTAAATTTAGTAAGAATCGGTAAAGCCGTTTCGGAGGAGTACGGAAACGAAAATTGTGACACGAGAATTTTATATACAGGGTGTCCAAAAAATGAAGGATAATCCTGTAACAGGGGACAGGTCACATTAAGGCCTATTATACGGCAAAAAAAAATTCAGGTAAAAGTCTCACCATTTTCAAGCTATGAATATTTTTAATTTTATTTTGGAAATTTTGTACTCGTTTATTATAATTCATGCCATTTTTACAAATGATGACTTTTTTGAGTCCTGTTTTTTTTGTAACCCTCACAAATGCTTGAGTCATCTAAAGCAATGTCCCTTTTAGTTTGGAAATGGTACGAAAACTAAAAAAAAAAACATGTTTTGCAAATACTTTAAAAAAAATTATTCAATAGCTGACTTTCATAGCCTGTGGTGTAAAAAAAATGTACCAAGCAGATTGTGCCAATTGGTTTAAAAAGTTGCTTGTTTAGTGACAATTTTAAAATGTTATAATTCTTTCACGTTCCTTTATTAATTATTTTTTTATTAAAATTTAAAGTTCTTAAAAAGTATTTCTGCATTTTAAACAATTCTTTGAAAATTGGTTTTGTAATAGTGTAAATGCAAATAAAAATACAGAATAACTATAAAATAATTTTTAATTTAACCAATACAATTTAGAAAATCACTTAAAATCACAGTAAATGTTCAAAGTG
The DNA here is from genome assembly GCA_963924145.1 of Pyrausta purpuralis. NCBI lineage: Eukaryota > Metazoa > Arthropoda > Insecta > Lepidoptera > Crambidae > Pyrausta > Pyrausta purpuralis. The sequence goes on along the minus strand of OZ001648.1, from coordinate 8,858,404 downwards.
GCCGCCATTTGCCCTTATGCATGCCCTAAATCTTTTAATGCAAGACCGATTTATACGGCGAGCATAACCCTCGCGTGAAATGTGTTCCGCCGCTTCTCGAATTTTTGTTCTCAGCTGTGTAATAGATGTCATTTCTTTAGAGTACACCAAATCTTTTAAGCAGCCCCAATAAAAAAAATCCAAAGGATTCAAGTCCGGCGATCTTGCTGGCCATGCAATAGGGCCGAGGCGCCCGATCCACCTTCTTGGGTACCTTTCGTTGAGATAATCTCGAACCACTCGAGCGTAATGGGCTGGGCAGCCATCATTTTGCAACCACATGCGATGCCTTGTTGCAAGCGGCACGTCTAACATGAGACTTTCCAATTGGTTTTGTAAAAAGTCTAAATAAATTTCTCCTGTTAAGCTTGGTGGCAGCTCGTACGGGCCAATCACTTGTCCATTTATTATTCCGGTCCACAAGTTAATTTTAAATTGTGTCTGAGAGTGGTCTTCTCTTATGGCATGGGGATTTTCCATCTGCCAGCTATGTACATTGTGCATATTTAAATATCCGTCTTTTCGGCACGAAGACTCGTCGCTCCACAAAATCTTACTCAAAAATGTAGGGTCTTCATTAATTTTAGTAAGCATTGTCCTACAGAACTGAACTCTTCGCGGGTGGTCGGCAGGTAATAAAGTTTGCACCCGCTGCACGTGATATGGGTGCAATTCGTATCTTTTTAACACTTTATGTACGGTGCTTTTTGGAATTCCTGTAGCGCGTTGTATTTTCCTTACGGAAGTAGAGGGGTCTGCTTCCACTTCACCTAACACTTCATCATCGATATCCATTCTTGGTCTTCCTTGGCTGCCTCCTCTTCCTGGAGTCCGTCCTTCCGAGTACGTGCGATGGACGTTTATAAACACTCGGTAGCCTGGAGAATGTCGATTAGGATACCTACAACAAAAAGAAATAACACTAATGTTTGTGCAACGTGCGTTGTATCGTCGGAAAAGGAAATTTACCGTTTAAAGATGTTTTTTGCATAAAAACCCGTAACAAGACGTAGTTTGAAAAAGAAAAAGTTTTTAATTAACGTCCAAATAAGATTTGTAAGACTGCTCTGATTAATATGACTTGATAGAGAAGGCTAAGTAAAAACTATCTTACCTCTCACGATAGAGTTGAGCAGCTGCGGTAGCGATGCAACGGCATTCTCCATAAATTAAATGCATATCAGCATACTCGCTAGCCGTGTACACGTGTCTAGGCATAGTGGCCCAAAATAACCTCGAAGGTTAGATGTCCGTTGAAAAGCCAAGTCGTCGAGATCACCAGTATCAAAGTCCAAATCACAAAGCACAACAAGTCCAATTTCAAAGCACAAAACGTAAAAGAAACTAATCAAAACCCAAAAAAATCACGTGCGCGTCACAACTGAGCAGAGTCAAGCAGGACACTAAAACATTTTTTTGTTTATTTGAGATTCGGATCCCTTCCATTTCCAGTGCGATAGCGCCGCGCTCTACCAATCAGGTAGCTATTTTAAGGTCAACCTCGGGCCAGGTAGAAACCCTTTTTGCGATTTCATTGTTCATAATTATGAACAATGAAATCGCAAATAAGGTTCCTACCTGGCCCGTACATGACTCACACAACGACAAAAGACTTGCATAGTTACTTCGTTTCGATGTAACTTTTTTTAAGAGTCCGAAATAACGACGTTTGTTCATTAGAATTACAATAAAAAATTAATTTAAAAGTAATTGCTAAACAATAATACCTTTCTCAAATTGTCAGTAAACTAGCAACTTTTTAAAGTAATTGGCACGATCCGCTTGGTACATTTTTTTTACACCACAGGCTATGAAAGTCAGCTATTGAATATTTTTTTTAAAATTATTTGCAAAACATGTATTTTTTTTTAGTTTTCGTACCATTTCCAAACTAAAAGGGACATTGCTTTAGATGACTCAAGCATTTGTGAGGGTTACAAAAAAAACAGGACTCAAAAAAGTCATCATTTGTAAAAATGGCATAAATTATATTAAACGAGTACAAAAATTCCGAAATAAAATTAAAAATATTCATAGCTTGAAAATGGTGAGACTTTTACCTGAATTTTTTTTTGCCGTATAATAGGCCTTAATGTGACCTGTCCCCTGTTACAGGATTATCCTTCATTTTTTGGACACCCTGTATAAAATAAATAATTAGCACGTACCAGGAGCTCTATTTTTGAATCACTTGCTTCAAGATGGCGAGTGATTTTCGTTCGACAACGAGTTTTTTCCTATGACTTTTAATTCATCTTCGAACGAATATCACTCGCCATCTTGAAGCGAGTGATTCAAAAATAGAGCTCCAGTAGAAGGAAAGCGGTCTCTACCAGCGAGCACTTGTAGACGGGCTGGCAGCGAAACACCGCAATGCCGAGCGGCAGCAGGATGGCTGCGCGGGCGCAGTCCACTATCGCTTGGTGGAAGAGCAGGCCGTGGGACCACCTGCGAAAGGGATACAGAGATCATGTAATTTAAGTTACTTATGTTATATTATAAATATTTGCAAAAATTAAACCTTTCCAACCTTCAAAAAAGACATTTGAAAACTTTAAATAACGCATTTGTGTTCTATTAGAAAGAAAAAAAATTGTTTTGGAGTCCGTGACTGTTGATGAACCTTAGCTTGACATCATGCACCGACTCTTAAAGAGTTTGTTTCTCCAAAATATAAGACAGTGCGTTATTTTAAGTTTTGAAACGAATTAAAAAAGGAGATAATTAATTTAATATGTATATGTGATATTGTTAGAGTTTGATGATATTTGGGTACCTAAGTTTTTTTTCTGCCGCGCTCCTACATTTACGTTTGGTCCCGTACCGCCACCAGAAAAATTTAATTTAGTTGTACGTTGACTGGTCTCTTATTCCTATTGTTTTTTTTAACTATTTAAACAATATTTTTCCGTTTATTATGGAACTCATTATAAAAAAATAAAAATATATGAAGAAATAACAGTTGAATAATTTATAACCGTTTTTTTTTTTGTAGAATGTCACATCTTTAAATTTAGCAGCATCTTTTTCGGCAACTGCCCTGCTTACTAAAGGGACGCTAAAGATTTGCCTCTCATAAGTCTCAAAATAATAATTTACTTTTTATTCACTTACAATTTAGCAGTTGACTAAATCTTCGCATGGTAAAATTCAGATGCCAGAAATGGTAAAATAACTGGAGTGGTGCAGCGTTGCAAATTTGACTTACAAATTGTTGATTCGACCTGCTTCCAGAATTATATTTAAAATGCAATGGAAATGGTTGTATTTTAATCTGTACGCAAATTATATGGATGTATGCCAAGCATTTTGAGAAATTTATATTTTATATATTTTTGGTTAGGACCGTTTTTTTTTGGAACTTTAATTACAAGGGCGGTCAAAATCGGCGTGTTTATAAAGTCCTCCATTTCCTGCAAATACATGCGTTTATTTAAAAAACAAGAGCATTTTATATTAACGAAAATGTAAATATTGCTTTCTTATTGGCACCGTACAAGTCACTTTGCCTAAGAAAAGGTCCTCATTTATGATGATTGTATAAAAATACCTAAAAGTCCAATTAGGTTACTGTCGGGGGTCAATAAGCTTGAGGAAAGTATTTGTATCAAAATCTCAAAGCTCGTAATAAAATTATTTGGCAAACGTTACAAGTAGGTAATCCAAATTATACTCTTGAGAAATCATCTTGGTCCGAACAGGAAAAGTCTTTCACGTAAATCGTTCAAATTGAAAAACCGCTCCTTGGAATTATAACTAACTCTGTCAGAGGGTTGTTAAAAGAAAAAGTATATTTTATATTGGAAGGCCATTTATCAAACGCCCACTGACACGACGAAGCCCAAGTCGTGTTGTGAGTGACGACCTTAAGTGACGAGGGAACTTACCAAATCCAGAAAATAATATATTTTGCCGTTTTTAGTGTTCTATAGAATCGTTTGTGAAATAAAATGTTATCGTCTGAATTTTTGTAATGGAACGCGCTTATCTCACTGGTCCGATAAAAATTGTACTTTTAAAAAGTCCGACTACATAAAATTGTACTTTTTTAAAAGCTTAAAGTACAGTGTATAAATTAAATAAATTAAATAAATATCTCGCTCCACCAGTAAGCCCTCAGATTTGAGTAGTTAGCCTAGTTCCAATAATGTTCCCTTCGCTCGGAACCGCTTCTAGTCGTTTAGTAATTAGTTTGTCCAAAGTTACCGCAACTCTCTGTGGAATCCTCGTGTATGAAGTATGTTCTCGGATAGATCACTAATATGCACTGGGTGTACATTATCGTCAATTTAACCGTAATTTTTACGTTGCAGCTCCGTTGATTTACCTACAAATCTGAACGGCATGACACACGGTTCGTGCGTTGCTTTGCGTCGGAGGAACGAGCGTGCAATGGATATCTAATAAGTATGAGCCTACGCAAAGGGTCTCAACGCAATTAGAAGTCGCAACAGGTTTTAAAAACAATTTTGCTCGAAGGTTTTAAAGAATAATATTGCTCTGTGAAAAACTTGAAATGTTTGAGGCTACTGCGTAAAAGATAACAGATACACATTAAAATTATTACCATACCCATAACGTATTATACAGTGTGTAGGCTGTAATAATAAAACTTTAACTTTACAATGAATTAAATCGAGAAAAAAAAACCCTATGGAGGGTAAATTCTAAAAACCCACCATTGAAGTGACTTTTGTTTTCACTTTTATAAAAAATACCTAACGTGTGAAATTTACGGCTGTTTCAGTCTCCCGTCGTGTAGTAACTCGTTTTTGTGTTATTTCGTTCGTGTAATTAATTCGCATAAAATCACGCATTTAAATATCTTATCAATAACAGAAAGGAGATTCATCGTAGAAATTTATAACTTTTAAAGTGTTATTCCTGTGGACAGACTGTATACATTTTTCTCAAGATAAGATAACATAACATAACTCTTTATTGCACACCAGAAAGGTTTATAACAGATTCATTTCGAAAATGTATAATTTAGGCGGTCTTATCGCTATAAATTAATCGCAATTAAAGCGATCTCTTGCAGACAACCTTTGGGTAAAGAAATAATGAGCTTATAGGATTGATGATGTGCATAATAAATTAAGACAAATTATGTAATTAATAAGATAGTGTGTTTATAGTGTATTATAATCAAGTGTGTTTTGAGAGCTTGAAGTATTGTTAAAAATAATAACTCTCTAAGAAAAATGATTATGTGAGAGACAAAACCAGCATACAGTGCGACAAGGATCTTCTGGCCAATAGATGACATTGACAGAGGGCGCTAGCATCCAATGACGGTAGCCAGTGCAAGAAAATCTCCCTTGGTTCAGGGAGTCTATTTATCTTCTCCTTCTTTTCGTGTTGACTTTAGTGTTATGATTTAGAATGTTTTTAACACTCACAGTGTCATATTTTATATTCATAAAGATGAAATAAGAAACCAAGAATTTGCGCCACGCATTTGACGTTTTTATAAGAGACCACAAATTTCGCAGGGTCGGACTGACAGCACGGTAGCTCAATTGGTAAGAGCGTTTGGCCCGGTCAGCCAAAAGGTTGCTGATTTAGTGTCATATTTTTGAAGACCCGTACTCGGCGACCGACACAGCGTTTTCAGTGGCGTTGTACAGGTCCGCACGTGTGCAGGTGAAGGGACACGTAGGACAAGACAAAAGGTGTGCCATCGTCTGTGGAGAGACACCACATAAGCATGCTTCGTCCGCAACAAAACCCCATCTGTACATATTCTCCTTGCTTCGGCCGACTTTTGTCCGCAGAGTCTATTTATTATTATATTGTTTCCCTGACCAAGACAAATGGGACTTATGAACGGTACGGTAATGATTAAATTAGTGCTATATATGTATGTCTACATTATTGTATAACAATTGTATTAACTATTAAAAAAAACATTATAAATCATAACTTTATTTATGGAGTTGAGCTCTGCGGTATTTAAAAACAATAATTTTAATAGTTTACACAGAACATATACGAAAATAAAATAAAAGGGAAAATTGGAAAATCTCTTACATGATGATCTGGCAATCGCATTTTTTATTTTACAGCGTTAGTTCTGATTTTGCCGTTGGCCAAACGATTCCATGTCGCACTGTAACATAAAACTGTACATTCGTAATCTAACAACTGGCCCAAACCTTCTCAGCGTAGAAAGTAATTGCGCGTTATAGTGCGTTCAGTGATTAGCCCGAATCCCGCGAGAGTCATCGCACTCGGTTATGTACTTACCTCGTTAGGCCAATCACAGGGGTAGGCCAGATTGAATGGTCGGCAGTAAAATCAGGTTATCATTCAGGACGGTAGATTAGAATCCGTGGAAAGTAATCCGTAGACAGAAGAATTAATTATGTGAATGTTTTAGAAAGACTTGTACATTATGTAATAAATCTTGGTACGATATAAAACCATTGAATGAAATCATCACTTTTCAAACCTTAATTGATGTAAACTGTCGTATCTTGATTTTTGTATCTTGTATTTTCAGAAAATTGTTCAGATCAGAAAACGTAAGCATAGCTTTAGGTTTCGATGGCTTTTTACCTGTCGTTGTAAGAATAATCTTTATCTTCTATATCTATAATTAAATAATAAACTAGAATATGATTTGGTGACGCATTTTCAGCATGAATAACCACAGTCTTCGAAGTTATTTTTTTATCCGGTACAGCGATCGAGTCAAAACCACCAACACCAGTTAGCCTCTTCGTAGCATACTAGCTACGGCGTAGTATTTCGTAGATAAGCGCTAGCTACGCGCTAGGGTGCGAGTTTTCCCATTCATTTTGTATTTTTTTTAATGTTGTGAAGAGGTTTTCTTGTATAAAACTTGCTCAGAATTTAAATATATTTTTTTTTAATAATAATAACTCATATTATCAACCCTGAGTTGCATGTCACTGACCAAAAGAACATAGTCATAATTTATCTCCGTCCCGCCAGTTACATTGTTGTAACTTGGAGGTCAAGCTATTCTCTGCCTTCCATTTTCAGGTCTATACATAACCTGATTCCCTCGGCCTTACAACACCGAAATAGGCGTTTAGAAATATTCCTCACTAGTTCCAAATTGTCAATCTTTAAAACTTTAGCTAGACGAACTTCGGCAACAGATAAGGAATGGTATGTTTCAATTAATTGCTTTTCAAGCAGTTTAAAATGATGAAACTTGTATTTGAATGAGGAATTTAAGTTTTGATTTCACGAGAAATCATCAGAATCACAATCAGAGTCTGGCTTCTGTTTTTGTGATTCGAGATGTATAGCTTTTATGTTGTCAATGTTGCACAAAGCGTATTCGAAAATAACATGTTATGACAAGTATAAAAAAATATAAACAGAATTTATGTAGAGAGAGAGGCATATAAGAAGATGAATCAGTGACTAATTCATCTAAGTTCAACTTAATTTTAGCACGATATAAGTCTAACTATTTTTACTAAAACTTATTTTAAACTATAGGTTTAGTAAACATTCTGCTTAGTGTAATATGGCTTTGCCATAATTTGTTTTTGCTAAATAATATTTGTTTCCGTTAAAAAACAGCTTTGGAAAATCCCAAAATTGAACGAAACATATTCGTAAATCGAAGAAGTTTACTAAAATATTTTTTACGGCTTCATTATTATCTTGGAACATCCTGCGTAAGATTATCTTGCGGTTTGGAATTATTTTGCGAAAAAGGTAGCTTACTCCCTTTGAAGCCGGAGAATGGGAAGAAAAAATAATAATAGCCCTTTCAACAGTATCGTTAGCAAAGAAAATTAATATACTTATCTGAAGTTGTAAACAATGATCGCCTTTTGTGTTTTAATACCAAGCTCTTTTTGAACTGGAACAATCGTACCGTTGGTTATAATGCTGTATGACTTTTATTTTTTCATTTTTTTTTTATTATTATAATAAGGGAGTGTCAACAAATACAATTTCACATTGTGTCTAAATAATTCTAATTTATACTTCATAAATATTTCCCATAAGACTTAATGTTGTTGTGGTATTTTATTTTAAATATTTGTAGACATACAGCTAGAACATTTAGTGAATTATTACAGTAATATATACCTATATTTCTTTAACTTACCATTCCTTATTATTATAGTTATTCAGTAGAGCAACTATAGCTAGTTGTTTTAAAGAGAAGTGTCATTGATATTGAAGATTAATGGAAAAATTAAATGTCCATAAAAAAAGCAAAGAATTCTAACTTCTACATACGATCGAACTTATTTACCTACATGGCATCAGAAACTCAGGCTTTTCAAAAAGAGTATCAGATATTTGTTTGTTTCATAAAAATAAAAAGGTATCATGTAATTTTGTATTATATTGTGTTTGATATTGGAATATGAAAGGAAAATTTATTTCGAAAAGATAATGTTATCCAATTGATGACCGTTACGCTGCTGGCAATCTTTAAACCTGCAGGGCAATTCAGAACCATTCGATAAGATATTCGGTTTGGGTTTGGGACAGATTTTTTATATTTTCTATTCAAAACAACCGAATCTGGACGACATTTTCCCGAACCCAAGTCGGAACCGAAGATGACGTCATATCGTTCGATTACAGAGATTTTCATATACTGATCATTGTTTGACATTTCTTGCGTCACAGTATTTTCCATCGAGTGTCCGTTTTCTCCGAAAAATAACTCAGAAATTAACATTCGGACGTGTTTTACCCGTAAAGTGAGTATTTATTTGTATTTAATGTTCTAATTAGTAAAGAGAACTAAACAACCCTCGAGCTATATCATGGTCTCCAGTACTTGCTTACATACAAATCAACGAAATAAAATGTGTATATATAAGCTTTTTTATAAAAACTTTTGGACATGGAAAAAAATATACCATCCCTGTAAATTTCGCCATTACCATTTCCATTTTCAACTTTTTGGGTTTACAGGATATCATTGAAGGAGGAATAGAAAGGGGTAGGCGCCGGTGACGGGAGCAGAATCCCCGCAGGTCTATTTTGAAACATCTGCAAGACACTTCAAATCCTTTTGATTCGACGGTTGGTGTATTCACCAGGAAATACCTACAGATTAACTCAAAATATGGTTTATTCCTTAACTTCTGAAAGAAAGAAAATATTTGCAGTATAACACTAATAACCTGTGTTATAACCTACTTCAAGTATCTTTAAATCATGGGTCGTGAAACTGAAGTCTGTTTTATTGATAGACCTTCGGGTATTCAGTTTGGATCATTCGTTATCAAGTTACCTGCAAGGTGATGTGATTGGCTGAGTTCAGCCCACCTCAAGTTGCAGCAAAAATCTTGTAACTTAATTTCTAGCAAAGTAATTTAATAGTTATCGTATGCATGACGGTTTCTTCAAAAATTAATACAGTTGTTTCTATGGAGTATCACATTAGGTAAATAGATTTTCTTGGTCTGTTACCTTTTACTTAAAAGAATTTCCTGTCAAAAAATATATAAAAAGAGCAATCGTGTTATTTGTTAGTATTGGGGAGCCTGGTAAGAATATTATTTCATCAATCATATCTACCCAACATATAAAGGGAGACCTTTTTTATATTAAACCTAATATTTCTTGTACCTTACTTCGTCCTTAGATTGTAATATACAAATCGTCTGAAATATAATCCTAGCTTCTGGTAATATTATGTGTTTAGGGCGTTTCCCTTGATTACATCCAATTTTATGTTGGGAATGGGGAATTGTTGTCCCTTAGAAATCAGGACCCTCCTTTGTTCTGTAATAAAGAGCGTCTTTTGCATGTAACTCGTACTTACTTTAGATATTTTCAGTTGTTAGGGGCATAACGAACAAGAAAGCATCTTAAAAGAAATAAAGATTAGGGGTGAGCTCTCTCTTCGAACAAAAATGTTCTGTTGAAAATGTACTCTCGTACGTAAAATTTTTTTTAGAGTCTAAAGAAACCTAGATTGAGAAAGAGGACGACTAGAGTCTAGGCTTAAGCAACATGTGAGTAACATAACTTCGGATACTCTGTAAAATTAATTACACTTCATAGAGACGTGATAGAAATTTTTACACTAACCACGACTCAGAGTAGCTTAATTTTCTTGTACTTATTTTAATTATAATAAATAATAAAATCCTCTTTATCTACTATATAAAAATAAGTCGGGTTTTCCTTCCTGACGCTATAACTCCAGAACGCTCGAACCGATTTCCACGGTTTTGCATTCGTTGGAAAGGTCTTGGGCTCCGTGAGGTTTATAGCAAAGAAAATTCAAATATAAAACAAAATACCTAAAACGAAGCCATCTGGTGGCGAAACGGAATTCGCCGGGTTTGCTAGTTTCCTATAAATGTTACAATGTTTGTATTTATAATATATTATTTTCTAGAATAGGAACCCCTATTTGGGTATAGGTCTCCTCCAGTTTCTTTCATTCTTCTCTGTCTTGAGCTTTCTTGGTCCAGTCCTCACCAGCTGTAGCTACGATGTCGTAGGTCTTCCTTTCTGTCTTATTCCACCCTTAGGCCCTTAACATCTTGTTATTTCTCCTGTCCATCTATTGTCTTTGTTACGTCCTACATGACCAGCCCATTGCCATTTTAAACTAAGACAGTATTATAGGACGTTTATGGGTTTTGTTTTCTTCCGTATTCGCTTCTTATTTTTGGTATTTTCCTATTTCTTAATAAGCTTCGTTCCATTGCTTTCTGGCAACTAACTAAATTTTTCTTCATTACAAGTTGTATGATTGTACTTGCAAGTGATGTGATGTTGTTTGCAAGTGTTTATACGTTTCGTAAATCTTTGTAATTTTCTAACATAGCACTACGTCAAAGTAGTTTAACTTAGAAGTTATTTTTAAAACTTTCGTTAATACAAAAGTTAGTTCTGTCGTCGCGTACTAGTAGAAATATACAGGGTGACTTTGTTATCAGTACCGAAATTTTGTGTAAAGACTCCACTGATGAAAATGAACAACTTTTACTATGGGGGGAATAGTGAAATCAAGAAAAATAAATCAGCTGTTGCATACATTTTGACCGCTTTCATTTTCATATTCATCGCTTTCATTTTCATATTCATCAGTGGAGTCTTTACACAAAATTTCGGTACTGATAACAAAGTCACCCTGTATATAAAGCTTATAAAATAGATAGTTTACTAACAAAGGTGGTCTTAGCGCAGTGGTAGCAGCGCTTTGGCAATGGTACTGAAGTGAAGGAACCTACGGCGCGCTCGTGTTTGGATGGGTGACCAATCCGACCATAAAAGTGACGTATATAACGAGCATGTCCGTGCTTCGGAAGACACGTTAAGCCTTTGGTCCCGACAAATATCGATTGATATTAGTCCTTAAGCCGAGTCAGAGGCCTAAGGGTGGCTTAATAACATCTGACAGCAGGGTTAGCAGTGTTAGGTTAACACTTCTCCACTAATCCGCATTGGGCCCGCGTGGTGGAGTATACATTACAGACTAACTTTACTTGTTAAATGGCCAACTTATTTCTTCCAGGTTTGAACTTATATCGGTAATACTCGTAAAACAATGGCTCAAAATCTTCTGACTACTTGTTAAACCACCATTATCCAAAACTCCCCTTTTGGCCCACTGACGAAAAGTGGACAGAAAACGTATAGTATGATAGCACGTAAGTTGTGACAATGTCATTGTGATAATGATGTTTTTATGTCTCTACGAAAAGTAAATGACCTAGAAAAGTGCAATGGTGTTTGCTTTCGATCAACAACGTTGATCGAGGCTTTTTATACCTCTTCCAATATGTTAATTATATGATAGACCTGTGGGAGGAATTTATTAATACTTCGGGGAAAATTTATCGATGTAACTCTATTCAATTTAACCCATTGATTCTTATTGTATGAGTATGTTGTATATTAAGTTATATACTACCTCAGCCTAAATAAAGACTCACGATACCAGTAAGCAAAATTCAGTATTTGATTAAATGTTTGGGAAACGCTGCAGCAGAATAATACTAAAATCGCTTAATCGCACACTCGTGACACTGAATACATTCGTGTCAAACGACGAGCTATGTTACGATGCCGTTATCCCCGAACGAAAAGACGGAATATCGTAAATAACGATGACGTCATAACTATAAACATTTGCCGCAATATTGTTAGAGATTACCAGTTATTGATTTCTCCTTTTATGTAGTGATATTTTCAATGGAGATTCAGTACAAATACTTTATCGAATGAAAGTATTTCGTTGATGCGAAACGATCTTTTATATGTGTTATAGTCATCATCATCATCATCATTATCAGTCAAAGGACGTCCACTGCTGAACATAGGCCTCTCCCAAGGCTTTCCACAGCGACCGATCACTAGCGGTCTGCATCCAGTTTAATCCTGCGATCTTTTTAAGGTCGTCTGTCCATCTTGTTGGTGGACGTCCTACGACGTCCTAGTCCTCTTTGGTCGAAGGGTCTCCAATCTAGAACTTTCCTGCCCCAACGGCCATCAGTTCTTCGCGCTATGTGCCCTGGCCACTGCCACTTAAGCTTACTGATTCTGAAGGCTATGTCCGTTACCTTGGTTCTTCTACGTATCTCTTCGTTTCTGATTCGATCTCGTAGAGAAACACCGAGCATAGCCCGCTCCATCCATCCATATGTTATAGTATTTTCCACTAATCAAAAACTTTCATTATCTATTTTACCAAGCCTGGAGCAAAATTACTCAATTTTACTCGGTTATATGAATGGCCACTACTGTATTATTTAATCCAAAACAGTTTGAATAGGTACATGTATAATGAGGATTTAAGGAGCCAAAAAGTTATAACTTTTATAGTTATTTTTTGTTTATAGTATTTTGTCACTATACAAACTTTATATTATAAATTGCACTTGAAAAAAAGCAACTGTGTCAGATGAGAAATCGAACGCTATCCGGGCGTATGCCTATGGGATTTGGCCTCCGACCCATTGGCAAGCCTGATTAATTTTGTGCAAGTGCTTTCTTTAACGCGTATGCTACGTGCCCTCATCAAATGAGCGAGATTGCTCTCAGAATATCCGAAGGAAATATTTTTGACTCAGACGTAGTCTCGTATCGATCAGGATGGTGAAACTGGTAGCTGATATACCAGTAGCTCCTAGTGTGGGCAGATTTAAGAAGACAAATGCTTACCTTCTCAACTGCTTCTTGCTTAGTATGACGGTCATCAGCGCCAAGTTTGCTGACATGCCGAGGCCAGACAGCGCTAAGAGTGCTGCAGCGCTTGCAGCACCCCCTGGTGGACATAGCCTCGTGTTGTTCAGGATGGTGGAGTTGGTAGCGCCGGCTGAACCGAAACGGAGGTTCGCGCCTATCATGGCAACCGCTGACCCTGTAAGGGAAATTTTGTTCAGGAATTTCTAATCATACTCGTATAATATGTACACGTTAATGTTTTAGTGTAGAATAAAAAATAGAATGGATATTCATTGAATAAATTTTGTTTATTATTTTGCTTCATATATCAAAAGTACCTCTAATATCGTACGTCTTTTCAATGATTTTGATGTTTAAAACACATTCCGCAAACATTTCCGCATGGCTCAAATGAAAACGCTCACGACACGTCGTAATGAGATAAACATATACAAATAAATTTGTAAAGTGTTCTATTCAATGAGCAGTATTCGCGTAAACTTCAGAACCGAATATGATTTTGATGGTTCATAAAAAAACGTAAAGCTACACTCACTAGGAGCACATACACGTCCTGACATAGACCGCCGCTTCGGGAAATTATGGGCTACTGTGAAGAAGCTCGACTCTTGTTATCGTCAATCATCGTGATATATCATGCCAACCGAAATAATTCAAATCGTAAGCTTAACCATCATAAGGTGCAACATGTTGGTCGGTAGGTTTACCCTTGTTTGATTGTTTAAAGCATATTGCCAGAGCTTATACACGAGTAGCCTAAGGACCAATTACACGCAGAAATCACTAAGCGTCCTTCGAGTCCAATTAAACAACGGATTCAGGGCGCTGCTAGGCTTGCCTCGTTACTGTAGTGTGTCGGAAATGTTTACGCAATCGCATACAGACGGCTTCTTTGCCGTGTTACGCAAGAGAACTGCTACAACGAATACGGGTGAGCTCTAACAGCATCCTGAAGACCGTTGCGGAGAGACATGACTCTCCAATGATGAAACACTTCGTTCAGTTACTGAACAAGGGAAAATCATAAAATATCTTGATGTGTGATCAGTATCTGAAACAAGTGTTATACTTATTTCAAAATGCCTGTTTCTCCCCTGTTTCTTGCCTGGGGACGTTAGGGAGCTTAACCAAGACCCAAAGCTCCAAGCCAACCTCACCTTCACGCGGTGCGTCCTGTTTCAACAGACGAGGCTCTGGCGACTAACCGATGTCGGGATAACCCTCCAACAAAAAGCGCAGTAAAATGTTGAGCTATGATGGGCAGCAGCGTCACACTTAAAAGATACTACGCCTTTGCGCTCGCAAACCCGCCTGCAAAGCGTGGCGAGACCTGGCAAATACCCCCCTAAGTAGTAGGACACAAAAAATCCAGGCCCCCAGTCTCCGGCAGCCCCGCTATTCCTGATTTCGGTAGCGGTCACGGTAACGGCGGGGCAGGGGGTGCTAAGAATCCCCGGAGGCGATCGCGCTACCACCCCCAACGACAACTGGCCCTGGTAACTTATAACGTGTGCACACTGAGGACAGACGAGAAGTTGCTCGAGCTTGAGGAAGAATTGAGCAGGTTACACTGGGACATAGTGGATTTATCAGATGTCCGCAGAGAGGGCGAGGACACGATAACTCTGAAGTCTGGCAACCTGCTCTTCTACCGGGAGGGTGACCAAAAGTCCCAAGGTGGTGTTGGGATTCCAGTCCACAGGTCCCTCGTAAACAACATCGTAACCATCGAGAGTGAGTCGAACAGAGTGATATACCTTATACTCAGAATAACCAAAAGGTATTCGCTGAAGGTTATACAGGTATATGCACCGACCTCGAACCACCCGGATGAAGAGATGGAGGAAATGTATGAGGACGTAAGTAGAGCCATACACACTTCCAAAACCTATTTCACTGTTGTTATGGGGGACTTTAACGCAAAACTCGGCAAGCGAGGTAAGGATGAGTTGAAAGTGGGACCTTTTGGATATGGTCAAAGGAACGCCAGGTGAAATAAACTGGCCGACTTTCTGGAGAAGGAGGAACTCTTTGCGATGAACTCTTTCTTTCAGAAGCCGCCTCAAAGGAAATGGACCTGGTTGAGTCCGGATGGCAAGGCGAGAAATGAGATAGACTTCATCATGACCACCAAGAAATGGTAATTCAATGATGTCTCCGTGATCAACAAGGTAAAAACCAGTAGTGAACACCGTATGGTTCGAGGCGCATTGAATATAAATGTCAAACTGGAAAGGTCCCGCTTGATGAAGTCCACGCTCCGACCTACTCGTGCCCATATCAAAATCCCTACTCGTCCCCATATCAAAGCGGTTTGACAACTCGAGCTTTCAACTCGAGTTGTCAAACCGCTTTGATTGTCTAGAGAATTGCGTATCAGTGGACAAAATAAACAACGGGTTTGTGCAAACTGTTCAAACGGTCGGATCTAAGTTTTTTAGAACTGGCCGTAAAAATAGACCTCAAAAACTGTCGGTCCACACTCTCGACCTTATGGCAGAACGTCGATCTATGGCACTGCAGACCTCCGTTAATGCTCAAACCTACAGGTAGCCTAATAGACAAATATTGAAGTCTCTGCGACATGACATTCGTTCCTTTAACACGAATAGTGTTAGAAGCAATAGAGCGGAAGCAAGGCTCCAAAGTGTTTGCAAGGGACATGTCTATTGGGCAAAGCTTGTTGACGAAGCTTAAGACGGAGGACGGCTGTGTAGCGTCGACGAAAGCAGAGGTTTTGAGGGAGATCGAAAGGTTCTATGGGCAGTTGTACACCTCAGTAGCCAAACCCGTTGATAGCTTGGCCGGAGACCCACGAGCTATCTTTACCCGACACTACACCGAAGACATCCCGATCATCAGCCTCTAAAGATTAGGATGGCCCTGAAACAGCTTAAAAACAATAAGGCACCTGGCGAGGACGGAATCACAGCAGAGCTTCTGAAGGCGGGTGGAACACCGGTACTTAAAGTCCTTCAGAGACTCTTTAATTCCGTTCTGCTAGAGAGCATTACGCCCGAGGCATGGAACAGGAGTGTGGTGGTGTTGTTCTTAAAAAAAGGAGACTAAACCTTATTGAAGAACTATAGACCCATCTCACTCCTGAGCCATGTCTACAAGCTGTTCTCAAGGGTCATCACGAATCGTCTCGCACGTAGGTTTGAAGAATTCCAGCCTCCCGAACAAGCCGGATTCCGAAAAGGCTACAGTACCATAGACCACATTCATATGCTAAGGCAAATTATACAGAAATCCGAGGAGTATAATATACCTCTATGTTTAGCTTTTGTGGACTATGAGAAGGCCTTTATTTCTATCGAAACTTGAGCGGTGCTTCGGTCTCTTCAGCGGTGTCACATAGACTATAGGTATATAGAGGTGTTAAAGTGTCTATATGACAACGCCACTATGTCGGTCCGAGTACAGGAACAGAATACAAGGGCGATTCCATTGCGAAGAGGTGTAAGACAGGGCGATGTTATATCTCCGAAACTGTTTACAGCGGCATTGGAAGACGCCTTCAAGCTCCTGGAATGGGAAGGATTCGGCATCTCCGTCAATGGCGAATACATAACACACCTTCGGTTGGCCGATGACATAGTCGTTGTGACAAAGACGCTGGATGATCTTGGCACTATGCGCGAAGACCTCGACCGAGTATCCCAACAAGTGGGTCTTAAAATGAACATGGAGAAGACGAATATATTGTGGAGTTCCCTTGTTATACCTACTCCAGTATCCATGGGGAACTCAACTCTCGAAGTTGTCGACGAGTACGTCTACCTGGGACAAGTGATCCAATTGGGTAGGTTCAACTTTGAGAAAGAGGTCAATAGACGAATCCAACTCGGCTGGGCAGCGTTCGGGAAACTGCGCAAGAGCGTCTTCTCGTCTCAATTACCTCAGTGTCTGAAGACGAAAGTCTTCAACCAGTGCGTGTTGCCAGTGATGACATACGGATCCGAAACGTGGTCTCTAACTATGGGCCTCATAAAGAAGCTCAAAATTACACAACGAGCGATGGAGCGGTCTATGCTCGGCGTTTCTCTACGAGATCGAATCAGAAACGAGGAGATACGTAGAAGAGCCAAGGTGACGGACATAGCCTTGAGAATCAGTAAGCTAAAGTGGCAGTGGGCAGGGCACATAGCGCGAAGAACTAATGGCCGTTGGGGCAGGAAAGTTCTAGATTGGAGACCCTTCGACCAAAGACGCAGCGTAGGACGTCCACCAACAAGATGGACAGACGACCTTAAAAAGATCGCGGGATCAAACTGGATGCAGACCGCTAGTGATCGGTCGCTATGGAAAGCCGTGGGGGAGGCCTATGTTCAGCAGTGGACGTCCTTTTGTTGATAATGATGATGATGATGATGCCTGTTTCTCAATAATTAGTTTGTCTTTTCCATGATGTATTGACGTAGTTCTTAAGACGAACTAACAAAATGGATCAATGTCATCTTTTATCATAAATAATAATTATAATAGTTAATATGCATGTGTATAAAAGCACCATAAATCTCTGTAACGTTCAAAATTTTGTTCGATGTACAATCACAAGTTGTAACGTTCCCAATCATTTTTATGAAAAGTCGCTTCATTTAATCAGAAACATTATTCGTTGGTAAATATCGTACAGTAGGTATCAAGTACTTTAGAAACAGCTACCAATTTATGGAATAAAATAGGTAAAATTGTCGGTTCTTAGTTTTAGTTTCCAGATTCATTATTTATGACGCTATCTATGTTCTTACAAAGTTTCGGCTGTTTTACCATCTTGACTGCCCTAGTCTGCATTATTTTAAATCTAGGATATCTGAATTCTTATGTTATCAAAATGTGTACAATTGTAGTCATTGCCAAAAGCCGATCTCTATTATATAATTGTATTTGATTTTAATACTAATTAGTTTATTATAATTTACTTTCGGGGTTTTTATAGTCTTTGTCTTAGAGTGTCTTAGTAAACTCGTACTAACATGATTTAAGCCAAATTTCCATTTTTTGGGTTAATATCAGAAAATACTTTTATCAGTTGTAATAATAATAAAAATTTACCTGCCGACATCTTGACCGCGCAGACGTATGACCTCAATGAACGTTGACACTCAAATCAAATAAATCACCGCGACAACAGCCAATCAAGTCGCCTCCCTCCCCCCCACCGGCCCACTGCATTTTTGCACCAATCACGTTATTATTCAATGACATCACAACAACTACACTTTATTGGTATCACTTTTTTAAGCCCGTTCCATGAACTTTTTATTTTTGTGATTCGTTCGTTGGGCAGGATCTGAAAAAAAATAGATAAGCTAAGTGTCAGTGAGGTATTACATTATAAATATAAGCCTACTTAGCATTATCAATTAGTGTTATATCATCACGCTTGGCCGCATCTGTATTTCAATTGCAAATCTTAACCCATTCAAGGGGCAAAACACAAGATTACGATGAAAAATCCCCCTTACATTTAGAAATAAGTTATCAGACGAGGGTTCTTCTATGGATATTGGCTAAACCGAATGTAATAAAAATGGCATATTGCTGTCATTAATATTTTTGTTCACCGATAATAATATTCATGAGCCACAAGAAATTCTGTTGTAAAAAAACTACTTATCATTTTTACACCTAGGTACTATATAGTAGGTAAAAGTAAAAAATAATTTAAAAGATTGTGATACTTACACACTTATTAAAAACGGGTACGTTTTTTTTATTGCTCTTCGTTATTTATAAATCCTAATTGGACCAGCAAGACTAATACCATTATTCATTATTAGCATATTTGGTTTTATGATTTGTTCATAGATGGCGTGAAGTGTTGTTTAAGCCGAGAGAGTTGTAGTTTAAACTTGTTAGCGGGGCATTCTGAATTTTATTTCTTATAAAGGGATAGTAGCTTGCCTTACAACAAACAAAACCCCTCCACAAAATTGATTTATACAACCATTGTGATGATTTTAAATTTGAAAATTTATAAAAATAACCGAACAACGTTGAGTATTACAATATTGTATTATGAACGTTAATTTACGAAATAAATACACCAAGCGCTAAAAATCTTCACAGTCCCGCCAAACTAGATGCTGAATAATTTAACATGGCTCGGTTTTACGCCGCGTGAAATGAAATTAATTAAAAAATGAAAAACACAAATCCGAATCAGGTGAAAAGGCAGGCAAGCCGAGTTGTAGAGCTCTCACTTCGACCCTGTAACCCCAGAATGCGTTTTAGGCCAAATAATATTTAGCACAATTTAGGGGTCGAAAAGAAAACAGACGTTATGCTTCTAGGAAAAAGGAAAACAGACACTTTGCAGGTAGTAAATAAACGAAAAGCAGCTTTAGGTCGACCCCAAAACTGACACATTTCTAACGTCACTTTAGTCGCCATAATTTTCATTTCCCTCAATAATTGACTCCGTGCCATCATAACGTATTAACATTTTTTTTTTTTAGTTTTCCGTAGCCGAATGGCAAAACACGGAGCCCTTATGGTTTCGTCAAGTCTGTCTGCCACACCGTCCGTATGTCACAGCCACTTTACTCTGTAACTATAAGCATCACACTAATGAAATTTGGTAGGAATATTTAAGGGGGGCATCCCATACATGAAACTAAAACCGAATTTTTTTTTAGTCAAACCTATGCGTTTGGGAGTGTATGAATAGGTCTTTCAAAATGATATCAAGATTCCGAAAACCGATTTCTTTTAAAGTCTATCGTTTGATAGATAGACGTTTTCAAAGTAGTAAAATGGGCGTCCCCTCCGTCCCTCGCCCCCCTTCAACTTTTGAAGTAAGCTAGGGCAAAATTTTGAAAAAATATATATACGTAGATTTTTACGAATACTTTTAATTGAAATTGGTGTGGACGGGATTGAACGAGTAATTTTTGAGATATAACACATTTTCAACAACCGCAAACATAACTTTGTTCTTCATTCAAACACTATGAAAAACAAAGTTATATTTGCTGTCAACAAAATATAGTGGTATGTTTGCTAAGTGTATGTGAGTGTATTCTCTAATTCAGTTAAAGTTGGCACGGAACCCTCTGCGCGAGTCCGACTCGCACTTGGCCGGTTTTATTTAAACTTAAAAGGAGAACAATTTATTCATTATACTAATATAAAGTACAAAAATGTGAAGGAGTAGGATGTGGACGACAAAACTGTCGTTGGAAACGTCTCAGTTATACGGTATACCCATAATTAGTTTTGTTTATAACCTGTTCTTTGAATCTGGTCTGCTATATTATTTATTTCATGTGGTGGTGCGGATTTGGTGTCCAACAATGTCCATATAATAATTATGTTTGCGTCAATAATGTGCCTTATTTCAGGTCATTTCGATTGTAGCCAAGTTCTATTACAAATAAACCGTAAATAACCGAAAGATGAAAGATAATAATACTACTGAAGATGAAAGTTACTAATATTAGTGGATTTATTTTACTCTTCTGAGACATTCGAGTTATTAGTAGATACAAATAGATAAAAAAATCAGATACTAGGACACAAAATACTTAGCAATATCACCACTAACCCACAAGCAGAGCGGCCAATAATTTTAATGAGAGCCCACACCTTTGGCCTTATAACTTTTTATGTACTATGTAATAAACGCCAGAAATCGTTTTAATACCTCAACACCCGAGCGGTCGCATGCGACCGCATAACAATAGAATACCTATTGTGTCTCGTTCACATACGCTTGAGGGAGAATCAATTCCCAACTTTTACTGTGCGTTTTTGTTCTTTGAAGTTATTAAAACGTCGATTTTAAGTTCTCTCCTTGCGTACACAGGTAATTTACTTTAGTTCAAGCTTAAAATAATGTCGAAAGATGCAATTTCGATTTGGCATCCAAGCATAACGTACAAAAGGTACTTTAAAAACTGCATAGTTGATAACGATAAAACAATAAATATTTCTTAATTATAATGATTATTTACTACTTCTTAATGTTGTTTCAGTTTGTTTTACACTCATTTAGATCTCAATACTTTTTTCGGCAATGTCTATAATCAAACACATTCTCAGTATTGATATTGGCTGTCATTTTTTACATTATGTTTTTTAATGGAATTCAATTTACATTATCAAGTAATAATAAGTATTCAACTTAATTTTTCGTAACTATAAATTATTCTTAAAGATATTCTAACCAGCGTTTATATACTACATTACAGTACAAACTTACAGGTAAAGTTCTTGCCGCAAGTAAGTCACTGCCGATAAAGTTATACATGATTTAGGAGACGAAAGTTCGTATTTACTCGTTGTGTTATTATAGTTAATAGCGAGCCCACGCGATAAAATTTACGATATACCTGCCTTGATCAAAAGCGTAGAAAGAAAAGTCTAAAAAGGCAAAACACTATAAAATATAATAACTGTATTCATTGACTTATGGTGTCTCAACTTTTAAAATCAATAAACAAAGTAAACTTCATATAGGAATTCAACCGAAAAGACTAAATTATTATTAGACTAGTTTTTTTTTTTTTAATAATCTCTATTAAGCAAAGGAACGAAAGAAAACAACATGCCCTTTATGTTCTTTGTATTGAAAGAAAGATTGGGAGGGCAAATGATAAGTCGTATCCAGCACTATTATATTCTGGCTTTCGCTCAACTAAGTCTGCGATCGAGTCGATGCGATAACAGCAGGGCGATTCAGAACGTTCGATAAACCATTCGGCTTGGGTTTCGGCTAGATGTTCTATTCATTTTTAATAATTGTCGCAGTTTGATCGTATGTCAATATATCAGTTCGGTAACAAATATAATAAAAAAACATAATAAAATATTTTTATCGGATATTTTTTTAAATTAATATGTGAAAGTTATCAAATCGATACCCAATCCGTAACCGAATGGTTCAGAATTAGGGGGCTGTACCGTTGTGTTTACGACGGTTTTACTCGCTAGCGACGACGTTAAAAAAAAGGCTATGGAAAATTGCACAGTGCCTCTGCCGTCACTGGCAGAACTAAGATTTTCCAAACAAGAAGTTACGTCGTCTCTAACGAGCATAACCGCCATAAACTCATGGTAAAGGTGCTGTAAATCTTTCAGACAATATCCGGCCGCGGCTGACGCGCTATGCTCCGATCCGATCAGGATTTGTTGTTTATGATCCTTTCTGTTTCAGAATAACTGTGCGATTTCATTTTACTCAAGTATTGGTATTGGTGTACAGTTTCTATAATAGTATATGTCACTTTACGATATGAACCTCTTTGGTTTGGTTGTACTGACTTTTAAGGCTTTTACAGTGTTTTTATCCCTCTCGTTTGTAAGTGTGTGTCGTTTGTAAAATATTTTAATTAATCTGTTAAATAATAACATATGAATGTTAGTTATAATTTTATTTTCATACTTTCTCAATAAATATCCTTAAAATACCCACTAAATTTAAACACATTCATTTCTCCGTTAGTTTTCTTTTTTACTAGGATTGTCAATATTCTTTGTGCCAGCTACAAAAACAATAATATTTATTCGTTTTCCGCTTATAAAATACACATGAAAGCGACATAAAAACACAATTTTGGTTTGGTTCGGTTAGCTGTCTATTTTTTGTAACAAATATGTTCCTTTAAGATAACGACCGGATATCGTGATATTGAAAGAAAAAAGTTGTAGCCCATCATCAGTATCTCATGCCAACATATAAAAGTTTTCGTATTGCGTGCTTAAAATTCCCCTATATAAGAACCGTGATAAAAGCACTTACGATTAATTATGATTAATTAGTAGCGCTAAAGTATTAGTTACTTAAAACAAACTCGTATTAATTAAAAGTTATATAATTACAGTCTGATACTCAAAAAACTAATTAACGGATAATAAGTACTCTGTAGCTAGAAGCTAGCTAGACTATAAACAATTTATAACTATAGGATGGTAAGTTCTAAGACCTTAGACGTCACAAGCTCTAACAACTTACATTAACAAACTTGGTTCGAAATGTCACGTCTCCGTCGCAAACATGTGATCCTACTCCGGTATTATTAGTCAATATTTTCAGCGCTAGCCGTCTTCGTCGCTTTCATTTAGAAGCATCCTTACATTTTTCTTTAAACCGCCTCGCACTCATGAGACCGAAAAATGTTATTATTACCTTTGTATTAATGGAACCCTATACACAACCGAATTCAAAAAGTGTCTAACCTAAAATTTAGAACTCGAACAATTTAAAAACGATTACATAACAAGTAGTTTTTAAGTTAATTCTTGATCTCAACCGGTGCTATCTTTTTGTTATTTAAGTAGACAAACTTTAGAGCGCTTTCCCATGTAGGCGCTTGAGCAGCGCTACGGTCGCGCGGTAGTCGCTCGGTAGTCACGCGGCAGCAGCGCCGATGTTTTGTTATATATGGACATCCACCGCTGCCGCGCTGCTGTCGCTCTAATGTGACGGTGGTCATCAAATGCATACTCAGACTAACTGAGTAGGACCTTTCTGAAACTGCATCTTTATCTGCAACTAAATCAATAAAGCAAGGTGAGTGACACGAGGCGAGAGCGTGGGAGATGTGTAACGTACTTGCAAGTAAGGTCACCTGTCTGGTTCAATAAATACAGAGCTCAAGAGACTTGTATCTACTTATATCTGAGTTTCGAGCCATTAATTACTTACTGAGGATGAAAGTGATTGATGACAAATATAAGTAATCAGTCTTATCTCCAGTGCGAGTTATCTAGCTTTCCTAGTGATTAATAAGTTGCAAGACTTGTAAGTACTTATGATCTTTTGAGTAACTTTTAAGTAGGTACCAAGTACCAACTGTTCGCATAAAATTATTTCAGATATAAACGAGAAACCGATCGCTAGTTTTAAGGAAAGGAAGGCAAAAATAAGTGAAAGCAGAGATGAACATTTGATTTTAATTTAAAAAAAAATAGTGTAGAGATACCACAAGAGATGTCGTGAAAGATTTGAAGCTTTCCAAGATGTGATTAAAAAGCTGTTTCCCTATTTAATAAATAGCTGTTTCTTTTTTAATATTTAACACATAAAATGTTGGTATTTAAACTTAAAGTTTGCTAATAATTAAACTCATCAGAAAAATGAGTTATATTTTTTTTTTAAAGTTGATAGTGCCTGCAATCACAAATCAGTAAGTATCAGTGAATGAATACAAATTCGATCAAAGTGGTCGTAACTATAAAGGGGTCTAAGCTCAACTTCAAAGGCACATTGTTTGGTATCAAACACTATACAAGTTTCAGGTTTATGGGTTAATTTCGACTATCAGCTCTCTACATTGAAGACTTCAAGTTTTGCCAATAATCCGACGAAGTCACTTTGTACAACCTGATGATGTGATAGTTAGGTGTATGTATGTTACATACTTAAATGATCTGTCACGCGAAACTATATCTTGCGCAGTTGACATACGAAGTAAGACACAATATGGGATCAATTTGTACACTCGTATGGTGAAAGATAAAAAGACAGATATGTCATTACCGTCATATTGTTAAAAACCGGCCAAGTGCCAGTCGGACTCGCGCACTGAGGGTCCGTGCCAACTTTAACTGAATTAGGGAATCCACTTACTTCCACTTAGTAAAATACTACAATTTTTTGTTGACAGCAAACATAACTGTGTTTTTCATAGTGTTTGTATGAAGAACAAAGTTATGTTTGCGGTTGTGTAAAATGTGCTTTATCTCAAAAACTTCTCGTTCGATCCCGTCAAAACCATACGTTTTCGTTGAAAGTATTTGTCAAGTTCTACCTTACATTTTTTTTTCAAAATTTACACTCGCTTAGTAAAGAAATTAGATGGGGGGACGCTCATTTTACCACTTTGGAAGCGTCTAGCTGTGAAACGTTAGACTTTAAAAGAAAATGGTTTTAGGAACCTCTATGTCATTTTCAGAGACCTATCTATAGACACCCCACACGCATAGGTTTGACAAAAAAAATTTTTTCAGTTTTAGTTTCATGCATGCCTCCCTAAAAACATATTTTTTAAATTTTTGTATAAGGATTGTGAAGCGGTTAACAGGATACATCTTTCACCGAATTTCAATAGTGTTATGCTTATAGTTACAGAATAAAGTGGCTGTGACATACGTATGGACAGACAGACAGACAGACAGACAGACAGACTTGACGAAACTATAAGGGTTCCGTTTTTTTTCCTTCGACTACGGAACCCTAAAAAGCGCATGGTGAACTTCATTAATTCTTATTTAAACTAAAATGACGAATCATTGGGCAAAGTTATAGGTTAGGGTAGGTAAAGAATTAACCGAAGTGAGCAAGCGAATCCTCGTTTATCCTTGGTGTTAGCTTGGCATGTTAGTGCTAATAAAGGCGTAAATGATAAACCATGTCGAGTTTGTTTACAGTAAATCGAAAGATTACAATCTACCGGACTTTAAACCGTAAAATTGTATCTCGCGGTTTTTACAAACTTATGGTGATAGATACATATTTATTGTCATTTGATATTTTAATTTACTGTATTGCCGTTGGCCTGTTATGTCATCCACAAAGCACTAAACAACGAAGAATTTAAATATAATGTAGAACTTACCTTTGTATGAAGTATCAGGCAGATAACGGTAACCAAAACTTATTGAGACAATATGATACATCCCGTAAACATGTCACGTATTTGGCACATTTGCGAAATTGATGATACCGAACCGAGATTTCTACGTTTTTCCCCTTGAAGTCCTTAAATTAATTACATCGTAAACCGGGTGAAACTTCCTCCAAGGGCGATGCTATGCGAGGTGATAACACGGTTTAGGGTGGAACGATAAAACTGCGGGTGATTGATAAACCCTGAAACATCAGTCAGATTAGCTCAAACCCCTCTAATGGTTTTATAGGGTCGAAAGTAGAGTCGTAAAATCGTACTTATGGTTTTATCTTGTTTTTTTAAGGATCGTTCACAACCTAGCAATAAATGCTAGAAAAACAAGATTTTTGAAAAAGTTATCAAATATTATCACTTATTACACCGACTGATCAGTCAGTGTAATAAGTAATAATTTGATATCCGATAAGAATTCAAACCGCAAAGTAGGTTCTGAGATTCGAATCCTTTGGCGATTACAACACCCCTTCTAACTTTTAAACAAAACAAGTATTTTTTTAAAACTTAAAATACCTTCAACTGAAATTGACTGATTGACGAGGATCAAACTAGTAATTTTGGATATAATTTTCATTTTTAAGAACCCTAAATATAACTTTGACCTTCATACAAACACTATGAATAACAAAGTATTTTTTGCTGTCAGTATTTTAATTTTGCTAGGTAAGAAGTAAGTGGAATCACGAATCCTCAGTGCGCGAGTCCGACTCGCACTAGGCCAGTTTTGTTTTTTGTTCTTACAAAGAACAACTAAAATTCATTAAAGACCTGAGTACAAGTGAGGTAAGTATTTAGCTTTTGATCTCTACATGTCAGAAACAACAATCGAACTCATGTTTGTTTCTGCTGTAGAGCGGACATGCCGACGGTCACAACGTACAGAATCGAAACTACAAATTACATACTTTACAGTAGGGCCGTTTAAAGTTTTATTTTGAGTTAGAATAATAAGTTTTAATAGTGTCGTGAAATTTACTCCTTTGTGTGATAGCTCATTTTCTGTGGGTTTTTTTTGCCTGAGCATGTTTATAATATTTTAGATATTTTTCTAGATATTTCACATTCGATGATTTACCTTGTCAGTATAGGCTGCAATTTTATCGAAAGTGGTAGATTCGATACTATTCAAGGTTTTTGAAATGTGAACAATCATCGAATTTACCAGTTTCGATACTATTCTTCAACAATTTTTGGAGACATAAAAAAGTTTCTATAGTTAGTTCCGAAGCAATTAGCTCTAATTGTTGCTTTTTGAATAAAGAAAACACTAGTTTTGTAATTTAATTACATACGTTTATTAATTATAAAATTAAACAATAACATTATCATGAGATTCATCGCAAGTAACGACTTAAAACAAATATCCTTAAGTTTATACTAATGTGCTATATTGTGAGATCTTTAAGTCTTGTTATGTAAATATGTGTATAAACCACCTTTTATCATGTACCTTACAATTTCTTAGTTAAGTAGGTAACATGACAATACTCAGTCTTGTAGGTTAAATATTAGAAACTCAAAAGTACTTATAACAAAAACCCTCTTTGGGTGCTTTAACAAAAAAACAAAAAAATATCTTTTAAATAAACTAGAAACAATAACAAGTACTACCCAAGAATTGCACTGAAAAATCAAAAATAATCAAAGCCTTATAAATCTTAGTTATCTGACTAGGCATTTATTGAATGTTTTTATAAGAATATCTAATTATCTTCATCGCTCCCCGAAACATTATTTTCATATTGACCGCTTTTCAGATTTTTGAAGAATGCATGATATTGCTTTGGAATGTGTCCTGCTTGGCAAAGATGCATTAAGTCTTTGTATTTTGCTTCAGGAATCGGCAAACTGTCTGCATACAATTGTTTTAATGCATCGTTGCAGGTTGCAACAACTTTTTTCTTGTTACGGCGTGTTAGAACTAAGGTATTCAATCTAAGATAATCAGAATCTAAATCATACTTGTACAAAATAATATCAGGTTCAGATCTCTTCACACATATTTCCTTAATGTTATTCCATTTGATGTCTTGATTTAAAGTGTTTTTCTTAAAATTTCTGTTTTGTAAGAGTTCTTTTAAATCATACAGCATTTCTTGAGACACTTCTATAACATGATATGGCTTATCATTTGTTTTTGCCCAACGAACCAAAGCATACCATTGATCTGGTGTATATATTATTTTACCCTTTGCAGATCTCTCAATAAGGGCATGTACACTGTCTGCTTCCTGTTGCGTATGACCAGACTCCAGAAATCTGTGTGTGATGTCAATATTATATTTATTACTGGCATACATGTAAAGACTGTATACCACTCTATTGCGATTTTGCCCTGTACAGTTGTCGGACCAAAACCTTATGTCTACTGCACCATTCGCTGCCTTTTTTTCAATAAAATCTAGCAAACAGCTTCCAACCTCATTTGCTCCTCGTTTACCAACATTTTGTGGCCATAAATAGCAATAAGCTTCTTTAATTCCAGAATCAAAAACAGTGAAATGCATCAGCGACAATTTTCGTTTATAATAAAAAAGAGACACTTCGCCAGAAGGGCAGTTAAGTAATTTTTGAAAATCGTATGTCGCGCATACTACTTTTGGTGGATTTTGAATTGCCTCTTCTTTGTCTTTTGCTTTATATTTTCGTGCAGTTTCTTTGTTTGAAATATGCTTCTCATGAGCCAATATTTGTTCTTCAGTAGGGCTTTCTTCGTTAGAAAATGAGTGGCACTTGTCACACAAATCTTTTTTCGGCATAAAGAATGCAATGTTCATATGATCGTTTACAATGTTTCGGTATTGTCTTTCAGTTTCCGCAGTATTATTATATTTCAGTAGTTCTGACCAATCTTTGTACAGTAAAAACATCTTATTGAAACTTAATGAGTTATCCAAATACAATTTACTAGTATTTTTCCGTGTATAATGCGATTCAACGGGTTGAAAAGACTTCACATGATCGCAAACACTTCTTATCATCTCCTCGTCAACCTTTTTTGGGTGGTTAAGGTGTTTTCCCCTGTTATCTCTACCGGTCATTTCACAAGCATCTTATTTGTCGTGTGCTGTTCGAATTGTTTGGTCGGTTATAGCAAGAGTGCCACAAAACATCTTTAGACACACTTTATGAGCTTCGTAGGTGGAATCTTTTGCAGGCAAAGGTAAGTAATATTTTGTAGTGAACTTTCTCCTAGATGGACCTTCAGTTGTCATTCTTCTTTTTTCTATTCTTTTAGTAAATTTGTTTATGTACTGCCATTGCTTAGTGTGATCGGATAAATGCCAGAACTCGTCAAAAATGTTTCTTCGTATGTCTTCTGTGAAATATTGTGTGCACTTTAGCTTGCAGGTTGGAGGACATGAAGGTTTTATAGATTTAGCTGGAATGATCTTACCTCTTTTGGAAACATACTGTTTCCCGGAATTCGTTAATAATTTTCTACGAACATCAGCCCACTCGTTGACGTGTCGTTTTCGTTTACGACCAGGATCAGTTTTGTAAGTTGGTTTGCGTTTGCGCGTAGTGGATGAATTAGGAGTAGAAGGATTATCATTATCAGATGTCGAAATTAGTGAATTTATGCTTGGTATGTTATGGTCTTCCGGTACTGGTGGCGTGGTTGCACTGAGGTCGTTTTGTTCGGAAAAAAATTCAATCGGCGCATTTTCTTTATTTAGAGTAGTAACAGGGTTATCAGTTGGTGATGATCCGAAGTTATTTTCTTGTTCGGAAGAGGGTAATGGTATTGGTATCCCTTCTTCGTCGTCTTTATTTAGCGTATTAACTGGGTCGTTAGTTGGTGATGACCCCAAGGTAAAGTCTTGTCTTGAGTTGGGTGATGGCACTGGTGTGCATTCTTCGCTGGCAAGTATGACGCTGTTGGAGTCATTTGCCTGGATGTCATTAGTCTTGTCATCATCTGATTCTATTCGTGATGTTGGAAAAACATCGTCATAAATATCATTCAATATCATCCATTCTTCCTCTGTATAATCGTTGTAGTATGCAGGGGATTCTAAAATAAAAGAAAAAAATATTTAATTTACCTAAAACCTATAAAGCCACTAGGTAGGTACACTAAAAAAGTTTTTTAGTCAGTGAAAAATTAATGTCAAAAATTGGATCTGTCATCTAATTAAGAATTAGCGTAGAACAGTATAGTAACTGGTAAATTCGATAAATATTTTTAAAAGTAAACTATCGAAAGTACCACATTCAATAGTTCTCAGTTTTGAAACGTATGCGTAAACTATCGAAACTGCCACTTACAATATTTACCAAAAAATATTTGCCTAGAATACAATCGAATCTACCAATTTCGATAGTTTAAATTGTTAACCTCAAATTTGGTCGCGAGGATAAGAAAAAAACATAGTTAATAATAATTTTAAAAGATCAAATCACCAGATTTATTATAACATATTTCGTAGTTATATTTATTATATTAAATATCACTTACCCGGACGATCGTCATTTTTTTCGTTGGGCGTGGTTTCACGACGCTGGCGTTGTTCGTCTTTTTTAATTAAATTAACCAAATATTTACCACGGCTATTCATTTTTAAACTTCGACTATAATACAAACCATAAACTAAAAATAACAACTGAAAAGTTTAGTAACCTAAGCCGACGCGCCCTCCTTCTCCCACATCGCGGTGAACACTGACGACTCAGGCAGTTACAAACTGTGAGAGCGTAGCATCGCGTTGTAACAATATCGAATTTACCACATTCGTTCATGTTCGTTGCTTAAAATGTGAAGTTTCGATTTTGTTCAATTTAAAACTTGATAAAATAGTTAAAAAAATAATAATTAAAAAATGTTACTTCAATATATAACGTGTTCTATTACAATTAGTACAATAAAAATAAAAAGGTAATTTTG
Source organism: Pyrausta purpuralis (assembly GCA_963924145.1). Lineage (NCBI taxonomy): Eukaryota > Metazoa > Arthropoda > Insecta > Lepidoptera > Crambidae > Pyrausta > Pyrausta purpuralis. The sequence goes on along the minus strand of OZ001648.1, from coordinate 8,827,681 downwards.
CAGATTCGATACTGTTTGTTGCAGCAGTCGATGCCCCCGGTCGGAATTCCGTAAGAGTATTTCGTCAATTGATTGCATTCGAATATTTCAATCGGATTTGATGCCGAGACGATTGTTTTTAAAGGCGGTTCTGTGCCTTTCTTCAATAATTTTGATAGCCCTAAATAAGCGCTAACAAGCAAATGGCATGACACGAATTCTATTTATTTGATCCTAAATCTTTACATGCAAGAACTTCAAGCACACAATTTTACCAGACTTACAAATTGAAATCGTTAACTCTATATCTTACCGCTGTGTAATATCTCTGCCGGTGAGCTTTGACAAATTTAATGGCTCGCGAGCTTCCAAATATTAAGTTCTCTTGTCTTCAAAACACAAGTATTTTACAATGCAAAATGAAATTTCGTGTTTTATACATAACACGAAATACATTTGAAGCTATCCTTCGCAACAGGTAAACCTTCCAATCCCGAGACAATCTCATTAAAATCATACGCTCACTGAGCAATAGAACAAAACACCTTCGATAGCATCTCGGTCGCATTACATGTCTGTTTTTTGGTACAAGAAGGTACCACAACATGGCGGAATAAATGATACAGTATACAGATACTGTTTATGAAAATAAGGAACTACCTATATGGTTCTATTTTTGAATTGTATGCCATTGCGTGGGTTTCACGTGAGGCCCCCTGCATTTATCGTCCACTTGTTTTCAGTTCCTCCACATGTTTTCAGTCGACACCTTCATCTTTATGTTCCTTCATATTTTTAAACTTTTTTGTTTATTAATTTGCTTAGTCTTTGAAATATTAATAGCAATCAATAAAAAGTTTAAAACAATTTAAGTTTGCTTTTCGCAAATAATTATTTAATTTTATATCGATATTTTTCTCAAGTAAATTAATTGCAAGCTATAAACTTTAATATTGTAATCGCTAAACGTATTTCTAACAATTTATTAGTGTGTCCAGGTATGTAGTGTTAAAACTTTAAGGGCAATATTTACGATGAATTTCATGTAGAAAATTACCTCATGTCGGGTCGATTCCAAACCACACCTAACTGCAGTGCCTCGATGAATTTCTTCATGGATATTGCCCTTAATGTTTTATTGCTACATGCCTGGACACACTGAATGTGATAGGCGAAAGTACCGTTACCATGAGTTTACTCGATAGCGACGACGGTTTTACTCGCTAGCGACGACTTAACTCTCTTTGCATGGAAAATTTTAGTTCTGCCAGTGACCGCTTGAGGCGTTGTGCATTTTACCATAGACTTTTTTACTTCGTCGCTAGCGAGTAAAACCGTTGTAAACTCATGGTAACAGTACTGACCTAGTGAGTGACACAATCATGAATTTCTAGCAATTTAAAATGAGTGTTACCATTATAAACGTACACATGGTAACAAAACGACCTTATTACAGTACGCATAAGTACATAGCGCGAGAGCTATGTCATTACATATTCAAATTGGTGGAGTTAGCTTGGATCCGATTAATTTGCAGTTGACAAGTCACATGTGGTAACTAACTATTGTTGAGACTTAAATTTAGGTTGGATGTTTAAATTTTGGTACGTAATTCAATTTGACTGAGTGTGTTGGTTGAATAGGCGTACAAATAGATTGCCAATAAGATGGAGCTGCTGGTTCAAAATTTCAACTTTAATGTTAGGTATGCTCGTCAACTCTTAATAGGTACATTAAAATCATATAGTTCTGAATATCTTAACACCTACAACTCGAAACCTTGAACATATTAATGAGGCTGTGCTCTAAAGCTAACAGTTTTATTGCTTAGGTACTGACATTCCAAAAAATGTTTTTGCAAACAATATGAGGTTTTGATAAGATATCTAATTTTAATTCACTCTTAAACATGATTTTATGTTTTCCAGCATCTAAGAAACTGAAATCCTCAAGGGATACTAAATACATCCCAGAGTCTGATAATGATATCTCGGTTTTTCCGAGTCACTTCTGCCTGACTATTAGGTATCTGAAGCAAAATGGCGGCCAAGTTCCTGCGTAAATCAGATGACAGTGATAAGCGTCAGTTTATCATGTTTAAAAAGATCTTGCGAGGTCTTGAGAAAGACCATTTAAGTGCGAAATTTAGAAGATATAATCGTAGGATGCAAGAATCCGTTTTTCTTTAGACCTACAAGACAAACCATTACTTCGATTCATTTGCGGATACGAATCCAATCGTAAATGGTTTTTTTCACCTTAAAATAGTGTATTGCAAATTGAAAAAAAAATATATTTAGGATTACAAACTGATAATTCAAATCCACCTAAGCACGTAAAAAAACTAAGGAAATCAAACTAGGATTACCTATAAATTGCACTTGAAAAAAGCAAATGTGTCAGACGAGGAATCAAACCCCGTGTCCTACGCGATCCGAGCGTGTGCCTGTATTTAGGATTAACTACTCACTGTCTGCTTATTGATCCGACATTTCTTCCATAAATATCTCTAAGAAACAGACAAATATTATATGTTACTACTGAAAAAGCCGTCTGTTATTTATATTCAAAGCAAAGGTCATGGGAAATATGAAAGGAAAAAAGCAAATATGGTAAGAATATTTCATATAAAAATATGAGTACGCGGTTAATTTCGTCGCAAGAAAAACAAAATCGTAAGCAACGGGATAGAATACGAAATTATGAAGAAGTAAGATATATTTTTAGGCAAAAGTGTATTGCACCAAAGTATATTTGTCAAAAAGAAGTGCTAATATCTTGTACAGTATAATAGTGGGTCTTTACATAATTACATGAGCCAAGATAAAGACAAGAAAGAGACATCAAGAACGATCCAAGATTGCGCTGAACCATATTGGACATGGCAGCGAGAGCCCACGCCAAAAATAATTGCAATTTGACAAACAATTGTTTGTACTATCGGAGCTTAGTTAACTCTATCCCCCAGCCTAAGGCCGCTAAATCAAGAGACGTAAAAATGTGAAGCACAGTGACTCGACGCACGCAGTCTCTTTGCAATTGTAATGCCGCTTTGTTTTACCGTCTTTGAGCGGAATTCTTCGCGCTTTCTTTCCACCTTCCTCTTTTTGTATTGATAATATAAGCGGCCGGTTTTATCTCGCGTTTTATAGACGTTGCACATAAAACGGTGTTACATATAATTTATTTTAATATGGCATACTTAATTCGTTTTATTTTATAAGAAATTAAAAGAAGTAAATAAAAACCTGAAGCATTGAATTTGAATAATACATAGTGAGATTAATTTATAAATATATTGGACACCAATCACATACATTGCTCTGATCCCAAAGTAAGTAGCCAATGCACTTATGTTATGGAAACTAGACACAACGGTGGTACCACAACACCCAGACCCGAGACAATATAGAAAAAAAATCGTTTTCTACATTGACCCGACCGGGAATCGAACCCGGAACCTCACGAGATGGCGACGCTTGCAACCAGAGTGCTAGCTACTCGACCACGGAGGTCGTCGGAGGAGTGAGATGTTGGGTGCCTCTGATTTAAACTTAACAGGTTGGTGGTTTAACGTTTCGTTATAATATAAAATGTTATCATATTTAGAGTCGATTTTACCAACGTCAGATAGGACTTATCTGATCGAATAAGAATAAAACGACATTCACGTAAATGATTGCTGACAAATAGCTGACGTTTTTTTAATAAGGCGTTTTGTATTGTATTCGACGAATATTCCGTATCTGACGTTAGTAAAATCGACTTTGAAACTCTCTTGACATTTAAATAAAAAATAACAAATCGCACCTATTACCTTATCTCTAATAAACCAAAAGGCTCAGACGCCTATTAAAAAATAAATATTACGCTAATAACTCTTACAAAAGTTATAAAGGTTATGGGGTAGGCGTTGTAATGCTTATTTCCTTTTTAATTAATAAAAACAGCTGTATCGTAACTTTGTGGTTACGAATTATAATTCCGATAATTTTGGAGGCCCGGCTTCCGAAAACCGCAATGAAGCTGAAGTTTCATCTCTGGTGAAAAATCAAATAAGCGCGGTTATTTCTTGATAAAAATTTCATAAAATTCAACAGAAACCAGTTTTAAAGCCCGTAGTTCCCGCTATTAACTTATCCTTAAAATCTTGCAAACTTGTTTCTATCATAAGCAGTTGCTTATCAGAGCTCCAATATCTAAGAAAACTAAAGAAAAAAACGCATTTGCTTTCTATTAAGAGGAAACAAATTTATTTGGAGTCGGTGCATGATGTGAATAGATTTTATGAACGTGGTTTATATGTTTTTTTTTTTTTAATTTCTTAATTTTAAGTTAGTTCTGATACCTCAAAAACGACTTAACCGATTTTGATGAAACTTATACTGTACAAGCAGTACAGTTGAAATATACCTATCACAAGTGGAGGAAAAACATACGTACATACATACAGTCATACACTTACGAAATTCAGCACACGTGTAAGGATGATATTTTAGATCAACATACTCAAAAATTATGAAATTCTACGAATGCGATATCGTTAGAATTTCATAATTTTTGAGTATGAATGCACACACATTGAATTAATTACCTTTTTTTTGAAGTCGGTAAAAAATCATCTTATATTATTCTCAGGCTCTCACTTTTAAGTTAACATGACCACCCACGTCAATTTTGGTAAAGTAGACTAGTATTTATATTTCTAGAAACCTTTGTCAGAATGCAAGCTAAATTTTCTCACATGTATTTTACACAGAAGTTGAGCTGTAAGTGGCTATTAACAGGGAAATTTTCTGAAACCTAAGTTTCTAGGAACTATAAAAATACTTTCAAGTTTTCATAACGGTAAGTGTTCCCAGAATTATACTTGCCTTTTAGTATGTACGCAGTTTTCATTAAAACTATTCTACACATACTTATACAGGGTGTTAAAAAGCACAAGCCAATTCAAAGGGGTGGTTGTCAATTGAGTTTTTTTATTTGCATTCTTAACTCTTTTTTGAACTCTAGACTCGACTCTTACTCGTAACTACCCTCTTGAAATTGGATCGTACTTTTTTTAAATCTGTATATTTATTTTACTGTTTCAGAAGATTTGAACATTTAGTGCGCTTCGTTAACTTTTATTACTGTTGCGTGATTTATCAATTGTATACAAATCTTGTTATTCGGTCTTATTATATACAATGCATGAAAAGGTTTTCACATACACTGAAAAAATACTTTCTATGGAAAGGGACAGTAAAATTCTGTATTGCACAAGTAAGGACACAAGATACAATAACAGACAAATCATAAGTACTATATTGGCGGTGTTATAGCTGGAAGCGATTTCTTCTAGATAACCACTTGGAAGAGGAGACAACGTTTATTAGTGAGATAGAAAGCGATGTGCAAACATATAGCTAATATTTTATTAATTGATATATTTTAATGATATTAAAACACAAAATAAGGTTTACTTTTGAAGCCGGCTCTATATATATAGAGAAAAATATCATACTTTCAAACAATCGATGATTGATTGACATGGGTAATATGCTCCTGTTCTCAACGAGTGCGGCGTCCTACCGGCATTTCTTTAAGAACAAAAGTGCGCTTGATGACGACACCAAAACTCAATTATCGGACAAACAATAGCTTTCAACGCTAAAAATAGTGAAACGTATATTTTAAAATATGCGGGTGCTTTTGACATGTGGTTTAATTTATTGGCAAGTTCTATTAGAGGTTGCATTTTATACGTCGTGTTTGCTATATTTGTAGTATTAAGGTTATTACAATAGCTCAGCAATAAGAGGAAAGCAAGAAAACTTCTGTACTTAAAAAGAAGAAAGTTGCTAAACTATTTAGTTTGACCGTTAATTTGTTATATTACGATTAATTATTGCTTTAAATTTTGACGACGCTGGTTGCTGATTTCTAATGTGTATATTTTGATAATGACCTTTCATAGTTTATTCAATTGTTGCTAACATTTTATATTGACATTAGTAACATGTGTGACATTTTGTATTTTATTTAATTAATGTTATTATTTAAGTGCATGTTTAAAGAAAATAAATAAAATTACCTATATCTAACAAAAGAAGACTCTTTCCTTTAAATCTGCCCATATTTTCTTATAACGCGTGCTTGCTTGATACAAGTTTTTAAAGGAGTTTTTAATCATTCAACGAGTGATGGAAATATACTTGGTGTCTCTCTATGATTCTCTATAAGATTTTAGTGTAGCCCCCCTTAAATTTCATTATTTTTTATTTTATGTATAGGAATCGTAAAGCGGTTAACAGGATACATCTTCCCACCAAATTTCAACAGTGTGATGCTTATGGTTACAGAATAAAGTGGCTGTGACATACGGACAGACAGACAGACAGACTTGACGAAACTATGAGTGTTCTGTTTTTTGCCATTCGGCTACGGAACCCTAAAAATGACAACGAATCTTAGTTCTAAGTAAGCGTTTCAAAAAATGCCTTTTTTATGGTTTAGTTTTTCAATGCTAAACTACTGAGAACAATAAAAGTGAAGAAAAGCAAGCTATTAAAAATTATCTCCCGCCTAAGAAAGTGAAAATTATTATCTTCATACGAAAATAATCCCCTTATATTTAACGAAGTTTTTATTGGGTATCGTAAAGTGCACCTTTTCTATACAACCTCAAAATCTTAGTTCGCGAAATTATCGCTGTAAAGAACCTTATTACGTTCTTTTTATTTTAAACGGAGATAGGATAATATGATCTCAAAGGTGTTTCATGAAAGAATACTTTTTGAAGTGATTACCTGTTCAGATTACAAGAGGCCTCTGGGAAAGTAGCTGGGGATTTGAAAATATTTGCCCGTTGTTCTGCCACACTTGTGCACTCCATGAGCACATGATGTCGTGTTTCTTCTGCCCCCATGCACCCTCTGCATAGGGGTCTGTCTGTGACACCTATTGTGAAAAGGTCTTTGTTTAAGAGACTATGACCAGTTATGGTGCCTGTGGCTAAGCGTAGTTTGTCTCTTGGTAATCGGATGAGGTTGCAGGCAAGGTTAAATTATTATGTAATTAAAAGAGTTTTAATCGTATAGGTCAATCATATGAATTTAGACTTTTACAGTAAATAGAACTCAATGTCGTTAGATGACTAAAGTCTAAGCTGTCATATTTCCAGCTGGCCTTATCACCTTTGGCTGTCGCTTTAAGATTTGGCACGGTACCCTGAAACCCGCTAAAATGAAAACTTAACATTCCACATTTACTAATGTACGTCCTTGGACATACGCTTTTATAATTTAGTAGGCAGTAAGATTATTTTTTAAAACTGAATGTAGTATCAATCGATAGTAAACCTAATAAGAATAGGGGCTTTAGGAATTGAGTGCTTTTAAAAGTTTTGATACGTCTGCATGTAATTGATACGAAAATTTCTAATTGTGTTGGTTGTAGTAGCAGAGCGTGTATGAAAGACTACCGTTCCCCCACAACTACGTCCGCGGGTTTTGAGTTTACTCCCTCCCCTCCCATCGCAGCATGATTTTTATAGTTTGAAGCCTATCCTGATCCTGAGACGTTTGGCCCGGTCTGCCAAAAGGTTGCTGGTTCAAGTCCCGCCCGTGCGCAAATTTTTGGTTTCTTATTTCATCTTTATGAATATAAAATATGACACTGTGAGTGTTAAAAACATTCTAAAGCATAAGATAGCGAAGCGACATCAATTTCCAAGTTGAATCTATTCTGTAAAGAATAACTGCTTGGGCCATCTGTTTCATAAACAGACGGCTAGATGGCGCTAAGCGTCATGCAATTGACGTTTTCATAAGAAACCACAAATTTCGCAGGGTCGGACTAACAGCACGGTAGCTCAATTGGTAAGCGTTTTGCTGCTTACTGCGTTTGGCCCGGTGGGCCCATGCTCAAATTTTTGGTTTCTTATTTCATCTTTATGACTTTGTTTCTCCTATTAGCTTTAAGTGTCCTTTAAGTGTTTTTGAAGGCGGTGCAATTTTTATTAAAAAAAAATCAATATGCCGGTCACATAATATATCTTTTCCAGGCACCATTGTTACCTGGTGGTAACCATATTGGTATATGGTTTGGCACTTTAAACGCAACTGATCAAGGGATACTTTGCCCAAAGGAACCATAGCTGATGAAACTTATCGAGGCCAAGAAAACTGTCTTGTCGCAAATATTTTCGTATCAAACACATACAAAACTAATCTCCCTGTTTTGGTTATTATCTATGGAGGAGCTTATTTACTTGGATAGGGCAATATGGCTCAACAAAACGATATTGTCATCAGCAAAGGAGTCATTGTTGTCAATTTCAACTATCGTCTCGGACCCGGTGGATTTTTGTGTCTCGGAACTGAGGATGCCCCTGGAAATGCCGGGATGAAGGATCAAGTGGCATTATTGATGTGGGTGAGGGACAATATTGCTGGGTTCGGCGGCAACCCTAACGACGTCATATACGGCTGCAGTGCTGGTGGTTCTTACAATGTTCTTACATACGTATGGTAGAATATATTACTGTGGACCGTCGCACCTGTACAGCCCCCGCTAAGGAAGTACTCCGAATTCCCCCATCTTCACCCTCGAGAATTAATTTTCTCCTCCTCCTGAAGGTGTGGTCTTTACACGCCACACCACGTATTATATTATTTCTTATCACAAAGCAATTGACTTGAGTTTTTCACGTATCACTGGAGAATTAATTGATATATTTTGAAATATCTATACATATTATGATTAAAACATTGAAAACAATGCTTCCTTAGTATTTTTTCGACTGAATTCATGCATATAAAATATTGCTCGCACCATCACACGTTCGTTGCACGAAGTGGCAACGTCGGATTTGTTTGCTGACAAGTCTTAAGTTCGCACGCTTATGTGTGTGTACATGTATTTATCACTACTACATTAATAGCTAAACGAGTGAGTGAAATAGAATGACTTCCACTCTTTCCCCCCGTCTACGCACACGCACGTACGCCGCGCTGGCGCTGGTCATTTTGCTATCGCCCGCCGCTAGTTCCGTCCGGAATGTTGTTGCAAGTAGTCGTTAATACAGTTTTGAGCTTTTTTTTTAGATTCATATTAGTATTCTTTGTAAAATAAGAATCGAATTCGAAATCACTTTTCCAAGGAACCTCAAACATGAAACCAATATCGATTTTCTGAAAATTTAATGTCTGCCATCTTGGATTTATAAATGGGTGCCATTTTCGGAATCAGTAACCCTGTAAACCTGATTAACGATACCCATATCGTTTTTACTCCATACATCTATTATGTGTTAATTTCCACGTCTTAGTATTATTTTAAACACAAAGCATATTATACTCATATTTTAGAGTGTCTATCTACAAGAGAAACGAATTGTACACGTTCTTTCAAACCATATTTTCCCCATCAGGGATGACTCTAAAAAAAATACACTTTTGTAAACACATACAATGCAAAAAATAAAATACCAAAAAAACATATAAAATAGTATAATACGGTATTATTAGTATTTTACCTTCGAGCACATGTGGTATAATACCGGGCTTATATCTCTACACGCCTAAAATAATAATAATATAATTCTCCTAGAAATAAAGCAGGTGTTTATGTCAAAACTATGCCCTAAGGTAACGGCAGGTTAAATCGTCATCACCCCGGCAACCGACACTTTTTGTAAATCTTTTAAAAGTAATTGTCCTTTGGTTTAAAATTGTGTAATCTAGTTACTGCTTTCAAAGACGAAACAGAAACGTTTTCTTATGATTGTTTGAAAAATGAAGCGTATGTTTTTTTGATTACTTATCCGCTTGCATCAGTCAGTTTTATATCAAACAGAGTTTCGCCGTATTAGAACTTAAAATACTGAAATAAAACTGAAAACTTTTAGAAACAATTTAACACAGTACACAAACCACACTTGCTTTTTTTAACATGAGTAACGTTCACTCTCCACCTCGGGAGAGGTGGACAATTATGTGTTACTGATCAAATTCTTAATTGCTTGAGTAGCGGTGTCTTGGGATATGAGTAAAGCTTTAGACTTATACGAAACCCGCATTGTTGGTCATTCGTAACGATTAGAATTCTGCTGCTGATAGCTGCAAGTTGAGTCATAAAACATTTAACTGCTGATAACGACATTTAAACATAAGTGTAGTTTACTATCGATCACGCAACCCGGCATAACGGCTCTATTAAGCGCCTGGTTATTCTAAGACAAATACGTTACTTTAAGCTTTTTTATGAGTTTTTGAAGGTGTCTTTTTTATTAAAGCTATAATACACAAAGCATATTCACATATTTTATGCAACTGCCGAATTTTCTGATCATTATTGTATGATATCAATTTTGTGGTATGGTAATCATAATAGTGAATCATCTAGTCAATTTCACCTATAAAATTCCAATCTTGTTAAGGACGGTTTCCAGGGAATTAAATGGACCCACCTAACCACCCTACAGACGTATTTGTAAATACAGTAGGTTCACTACATAATTTTAAATTTATTCGAAATGTGACTACTCTAGACTCTAGAGTTAAGTCACACATACCGATGTCCCTATGTCTCTATGTTCCGATGTCCTGTGTCCAGCCCAGACAGTTGACGATGGAGCGATGTCTCTACTAAAATGCATAGTAATGGGAAAGTTAGTATGTTATTTAAATCTAACATGCATGTTACTATTTCGACAATTTGCACATGAAATTACTAATAGAACAAAACAGTTAGAACCTAAGTTACTTTTAATCCAAAAAAGGTAATCTTTAATTAGAAGGGTTAAAGAAGATAAAATAAAATCATAGTGTACCTTTTTACAGTATACGATTTGCCAAGTATATTCTGCTTACATCGTTATTGCCTCGTATGTAATAGGTTATAAGATCCTAGTATCTTTACAAGCCTATCGATATGATCGGAACACACATGGAATTCAAAAATAAGCGATTGTAACCCTTCAAACCTAAAACTTAATAGGCACTAGTTACCACTAGTAAACTTGTATACTTAGTATAGTGCTACTAAATGTATTTATAAAAAATGCACTGAAACAGATTCACCCCTTTTATTAGTGCCTTATTGTAGTGTAGTATTGAAAATTGATTCGATTTTTAAATGCAACTTAAAAATACATTACGATAGTCACGTGTACCTACTTTTTTGTCTGTCGTGCATTTAATAAATTAATATAAATTAAAAAAAAAACTTTACAAAACAACGAAGAAATTCAAAGTGAATCGAGGAAAAAAATCGAGGATTGGCGACTACTGATTTTCTTTTTCTTATTTTTCTTTTGCGCGCGCTCTTGGTGGCCAGTGCGCAAGCCGTTAAGGCGGGATATCGAAATCACGAGTAGGTAACTTATAATATTGCAATAATACCACTATTTTTATTTGGTGGTAATACGCAAATGCAACAATTTCAGTTCAGTTTCAGTTTTATGTCACATTCACTTGAAAAATTGTTAAATTCCTCAGATGAGTTGATTTTTCAGAGTATCTTACGTGATACGAGTAGGAAGCTACATAAAAAATTTCTCCTCGTTTATAAGTTGTCCAAAATTTCAGGAAAACTCGTAAGATAAGAACAGATACATACTTTTCAATAGGTAACAACTATGCCGCTGATGGATACGGATCAATCTTACCTAAATTATACGCAACAGCATTAAATCCTTCATACCGTAGCATATTTTTTTTACAAAAGAACACATACTAAAGTAGAAAATAGTGCCATTCCCAGCAAACTTGGCATTCCCTCGGCAATATTTCTATTGAAAACGAAGCAAAAATGTCACGTACATCGGAAACTACAGTAACGAAGCCGCTATTGAGCTGATGAAGGACCGCAGTTGAATCACATACGATCCACACAAAAATCATTGGAATTACATGGTATTCAAAACCGTTGTTATTGCGAGTGGACCACAAATTAATATAGGACACTCACTGATTGAAAACGCATGAATAAATAATTGTTTTGGTTGATAGAGGTAAATCTATACTAATATTACAAAGCTGAATAGTCTGTTTGTTTGTTTCAACGCGCTAATCTCAGGAACTTATTTCTGGACTTAGTTCTAGATTCAATGGAAAACGTGTATCAGGTAGACGCTGCGCATACCGATCCAAAGCATTCGATAAAATTCCTCATTTGTTCCTAATTATTAAGCTGGAAGCGATCGGTATTCATGGCAATCTGCTTCGGTGAACGACTTCCTACCTCAGGGATCGATCCCAAGCCATTACGATAAAGGGCTTTACATCAAATTTTATCCCTATTACATCCGGAGTACCCCAGGGATCGCACTTGGACCCTTGTTTTTTAATATTTTTATAGATGACGTCGTAAGTTGCTTTGCGAATTCACAATTTCTATTATATGCTTATGACACCAAAATATACTCGGTTATTAGATCGATAGATGACTTCGTCGTGTAATGCAAAGTGACTTGGATCGTCTATGTGAATACTGTTCTATTAATAAACTCTTCTTAAATGTAGATAAATGCTATACCATATCTTTTACAAGAAAAGCTAATCTTATTTATTTCAATTATACACTTAATGACAAACATTTAAAAAGGGTTCAAGAAGTTAGAGATTTGGGAGTTCAATTGGACTGTGAATTGTATTTTGATTCGCACATTAATATGATCACTTCAAAAGCATACGGACTACTCGGTTTTGTTTTTCGCCAAAGCGTTGATTTTAGCAACGTGAACACTCTTATTTTATTGTATAATGCTTATGTTAAATCTCATTTAGAATATGCTTCAGTTGTATGGAATCCACATCAAAATATATTTACCTTGTTGAGGGTATTCAGGATAAATTTATTAGGCGTTTAAGGTACAGATTTAAAGATTGCAACACTGATAAACTTCTATCTTTAGAATTCCGGCGTGAGTATAGGGATCAAATATTTTTATATAAAATTATTAACCATGCAGTTGATAGCTCTTACCTTTTAAGCAGACTAGCTTTCAACTGTAAAAAGTATCGAACTCGACAAAAAAGCACCTTTGACATACCCATTTGTAGGACTAATTCCCTTCCCCTCTTGGACAGCTCTCTGAGTCCACGCTTATTCTGTACCCGTTCCAAATTTTGTTTAAAATAGTTTAAATTCAGATATTGTAAAAATAATCTCGCGAATAAAATAGGAGTGCATAAGAAATGAGGATGTCGCGCGGCGCGCTTGGTGTAGTTCGTAGCAAATAAGCCCCGCCCCTTCACACTACTCCCGCTGCTACGAAGACAAATCTCTGCGCCCCGCTGCGCTCCTGGTACCTCAAGCATTGCAACGACTGTTAAAATAGGTATCACTGCACTTACTTACATCTCTTTAAATTATAATAGGGAAAGTTGACTTCTTTTGAGTTCTGTCTACCTGTTACGCATATTTCACAGCAATGCCGCTAAAACGTTCTCCTCCCCCCGCCGCTAAATGCAAAGGAACACCCTCCGTTCCCCTAACATCGACGAGCAGTGCGGGCAACATACCGCAACCAACATGTAATCCGGATTCGGAACGAAGCTGTGGCGGGCCGAAACGAAAACGTGAGGAAGAGAACATTGATGAACTAAAGACTGAGATGAGAGGCTTATTCTCATCACTTACTGAGTCAATTGAGCAAAGATTTAATGAAATCAAACTACAAAACAATGAACTAAGTGTCGCGTTACAGTTTATCTCAGAAAAGTATGACACAGCTTTGGACAAAATTAAAAAACTGAAAGAAGAACGGAATGAAGAAAAAAAACGTGTAATTATTTTGGAGGACAAACTAGAAACACTAGAGAAAAAAATGAAATCAAAATGTTTGGAGATTCGTAATATACCTAAATCAATTAGTGACCCTAAAAACCTCGAGACGAAGGCAGAAATGTGTCATATTTTCGAGTCATTGACGGAAGCGGTGGGCGTAGATTTTAAAGAGACAGACATTGCTGATATCTATAGAATTAACTCCAGGAATGACACAAATAAGCCGTTAATTGTTGAGCTCGGGAGCGTAATGAAGAAAGAAGAAATATTGGTAGCAGTAAAAAAGTTCAACAAAAATAACAAGAGAAAACTTAACACCGAACATCTCAAGATACATGGACCCAGTCAACCCATTTTTGTGTCGGAATCACTAACTTTTAGAACCCAGAAATTGTTTTACCTGGCTCGCCAGTTTGCGCGCGAAAACGGATTTTGCTTTTGTTGGACATCGAGAGGGCAGATTTACCTGCGTAAATCTGAGGGACAGCCCCTGCAGCGCATCGAGACTGAGGCTGACCTACACAAGCTCAAAATTAATGCATGACTAAAAATAAACGAAGTCTTAAATTGTTTTCAAAATTTGGTAGCTGCTATTCTTATTATGATAACAAGGATAAGTAAGATACAGAATATTTTCAATGTTGTCACGTTGTACCTAATGTTATTTTTATATAGTTTTTACACTCGTAAAACCTGTGAACATCCAAATCAATCTCACTACTCATACAATACACAACACACATTTCTTAACCAGTTTCTTCATTATTTTACAATCACTTGTCCATGTACTTTGTTTCCTTTCTTACGCGTCAATTTCTGTTACAGGCTCATAAAAATTAATAAATCACGTAATACTCTCTCACGCCATCCACACAAATATCTTTGGTACACCTTCTCTTTGAAATTCAGCACAAAAATTCAGAAAACTCTACGTTTTACGGTTCACAGAGTTGGCTAATAACAGTAATACTGATTTCATTGATGATCTCAAAATTGCCTCAGTTTTTAGATGTGACCCCGAGGAATTGGATGATATTGTTGCTGGAAGGAGTCATTGCCTTAAAATTTTGTGCCAAAACATTCGAAGTATTTCAGCAAATATAAATGGTCTGTACGCGTTACTCTGCAGGATTAAGACTGAACAAGATATTATCATTTTAACTGAATGTTGGCTGTCTTGCAATCCATATATTCCCTCATTGGATGGTTATGATACTTATATTACTACTAAACACTATAACCTAAATGATGGAGTGGTCGTTTATGTTAAGAAAACCTTAACAGGTCTAACGGTTTCTGAACATAACATTATAAACGCTAACTGTATTCGTATAAAAGTAGGTAATGATACATGCATATTGGCAATCTACAGACCAGCGGCATTTAAAAATCCTTCAAATTTTATTCACTCCATTGACAAAACATTAAAAGAACATTCTTCATTCAATAATATGGCCATAATTGGTGATATTAACATTGATATTCAAGATGGTAACAACGACAACTATTCGTTAGACTATTTAGATGCTACTGCAACAAATGGTCTACTTCCGGCACACACACTAGTCACACATGTTGATAAAACCTGCCTAGATCATGTAATGTTAAAAACTAAATTACAAGCCTTGACTTTTGTTCTTGATTCGCCAATTACCGACCACAATGCGATTTTACTTGTTTTTAACAAAGTTAAAACGACTTATCCTTCTATAACCAAAACCAGAGTTGACTTTAATACCCTGGACCAAAAGATAAAATATTTTGACTTTTCATACATCTATAATCTCACAAATGCCAATGATGCACTTCAGTACTTCGCCATTGCATTAAAAGATGTCATATCTTCTTGTACCAACACATACTATGTGCCGCGTCGTCTAAGAATTATAAAGCCGTGGATTACACCCGGTGTATTAAGATGTATACGAACTAGGGACAAGATGTACAAGAAAACTAAAACAAATCCTAAGAATGAGACCTTATTGGATGATCAAACGAACTTACCTTAAGTGAAGTTCGATCCAAATTGTCCTGACTTCGACGAAGAGATTTAATTGACCATGTAGTATGCCCTGCTACGCGTCTATTAACTCGCACACAGGTTTAGCGCAAGAAAGAGAAAGTAGAAAACCTCACTCCCTCCCACGCCTCACAGCACTGCCAGCCGCCTGTCGCTCATTCATTTCAGAGCAAGGAGACCGATGTATGAGATGTACAACATTGATTATACTTATGGTATGGGTGACTATTATTTTTGCATAAAAAACGTACACGGGAATTGGGAAGGGTGGGACCTTAAATCTCTTCGTCGAAGTCAGGACAATTTGGATCGAACTTCACTTAAGGTAAGTTCGTTTGATCATCCAATTGTCCTGCCTTCGACTCTGAGATTTAATTGACCATGTAGATGTTCGGAGTAAAATCAATGTTGTTACAACAGAATAAGTTGACATCTCTGTTAGTGTTTGATCATTAGAACGATCATATTAAATAACAATTTATTGTTCACGTCACCATCTTTGACATTTAGATGTATTACTATTACTAAAAAAGAATGGATGTATGATAACTATGATAAGTTATAACTTTCTACTATAAACAAATATTTTTACTAGGAAGAAAGAGGATATTTGTGAGTTTTTTTTTTAATGATTAACTAAAAATATATAATTTATTTATTTTAGGAATCTGAAACTGAAATAGTTTTATTTCTTATTTTTATTGTGGCGTGTTATATAAATAACAAACAATACGGAATACGTATTGTTGAGCTGAGACGGTTTGCGAATTTTATAGTTTTACACACTGAATTTGGCACGTAAAACAAATGATAATTTTATTACGAGGAAAGCTACATACAGAAAACACTTTTTAGTAAGCGCATTATCTTTGATAAGGTAACGGGCTGGAAGGTAAGTCTGACAAATCGTTATCTTGTCTTGCAATTTTTTAACATATTTTATAATTATAGATTTGAAATACATACATGATATTCTATTGCTTTTTATAATGGGATATTTAGGTATTAATGTGACTGTTTTAAAGATATACGTCCGAATACCAAACATATAAATAATATTTTATACATTTAAATTTCGAATACCTGAGAAAACATTTGGTTATAAAAAGTGTTAGATGATTGATATAAAACCAATTGATTAATTTATTATTTTAAGGAATGAAATTCTCTTAAGATCATGAAATATTTACAGGTATCTATCAATGCTATATGATTATTTGCTGAGTTACCAAAAGAATACGAAAATTCAATGGCTTTGAAATATTGTCGTTATCAGAAATTTTAAGGCATGGGTAAGTAGGTAAGTAATGATTTTTTATTTATTTATATATAATTAAAAATTCAATAAGTATTTTAGTTACTGAAAAGTAACTATATCAATCAATTTATAATATACAATCTTCTTCAGAAATGAAGAAGACTAAAAATCGGCTTCTGAGAGCTTTGTGACTTTATAAGGGCGAACGACCGCAAACAATTTCTCCGACAGAAGTTTTGGTACTACCCGGCCCCGGCCAAATACATTTATCTTATATTCGACTAATCGACCAGGAATGTTCGCCGAGTATTCGATAGTCGGCACATGGTCAGATTTCTCGTTGTAAATTTACTCACAATTTTATTGCCTGGATAACTTTTAAGGATTATAGTAAATATCTTTCGAGTTAGTTACTAACTTTCGAGTCAGTTACTATGAGTTTTTTATTTATTTAATTATATATATATTTAAGTTTGACAAATATTGACTTGTTTCAATATTATGAGCAGTGTCAAAAAAAACTGATTATGATTCAGAATTAGGGTACCTATTTGGACAAAAAATCTAAAAATAAACTGATATCGTATACAAGTACCTTTGTCATATCGAGATCCCAAGGTAGACTGGTTTCATACATATTTAAAACATTCTTATATATGGTTCATAAAAAAAAAACAAGAATTATTTGGTTTACAATAATTATTTGACTCAAATTTTAATGAATTGTCGTATCACATGACGTCCTCTGGCGTAAGAGTGAAGGAAAGTCCTTTAAAAAAAACATTTTGAAATTGAAATATATATATATATTCAACTAGGAGGCGGGCCGGACTATCGTGCCACTAGACCTGTTTTGTTATTAATTTTAATTCTACAATTGTTCCACCATACCTTAGTAACTGGTGAATATTAAGATATAATGTCCTTTGAAAATTTATTAAACACAGTTTATCGAATTCTTTAAACATCAAACGATAAAGTTCATATTATAAGTATCTATTTTATTACTAATTGGAGCAACGTTTCCAAAGAATCGTTCCTTAGTAACTTAGTGGCTTTCTGGGGAAGATTGTTGTGGAGTGGATGAATGTAATTGGGTGAAAAAAACTGATGATTAGAGAATATATTTATTTGATGTAGTTTATTATTAAATCACAGAATAAATAGTAGGAAAATTAACATGGTTCATATTTCCAATAACTCAAATTAGATAATTGTAGTGCAATTTGGGTCTAATGCAGCATTGCATTTAGGATACGCCAGTTTTATTTATTTATTTTAATATATAATAATTGCATTTTGTTAAAAAAAAAATATCGATAGTAGTATTTGCGTAATAATGAACATGTCTTGTATTTATCACACCTTAAACGTCCCTACGTTTTACGTGTGGCATGTGGCACATGACAAATAAAAATAACCGAAGAATATTAAATAAAATAATATTATACTTGAGAAAATTAAATTGTACCAATTCATATGCTTTGTTATTGCATATCCATAAAAAACAAAAAGGCATTATTTTCGTAAAATGGACTTGTTTCAATTTTGTAGCTACCTATTCTTACGGTATATTTAACAATGTGTTGATTAGTTCTGGTTAGTGCTATCTGCGGATACTTCATACAATATGACATTTTATTTGAATTATTCTTCGGTGGTGATCGTGGTAGCATATGTTAAAAAACAAGCTCATAGAAACAAAAGTAAATTAATTTAAGGTGACCAAAGGTTGTCACAATCTTTACTGGTCGGTGGCTGACTTTTCCAAAGATAAAGGACACAGTTTTCTCGACTCGAGATTAAGTACCGAACTTTGCAACGGTTATATGAATGCATTCATAAAAAAGCGTATCACTGTCACAGCATATTTTTCTAAAAATGTAATCAACTCTAAAACAATGGAATACCGCGAGCACCTTAATAAATCTAATATGTCGGTAGTACTATATTGATTAGGGAATTTGATAAGATACATTTCAAAACAATCACGCTTTCCAGCTAGTTGTTATTGCATCGGTAAAAAAAATCTAAGCTTTACCGTTATATTTCCTGAGAAATTGATTAAATCTTAGTTGGATTTCAAAACTAAATACGTCAAATTTTCTACCATTTAGAATCATACATATGCCAGGTATTGAGCAAAGCTCATTCTCATTTTTATCATAGCTGTTAAAATTGAAAGCAAAAAATGGGGTTTTTAAACGGACCGGTTTTTATATGGACCCAACCATATTTTGGTACGTACTGGGCAAGCTTACAGCTTGCTTGCTTGCTTGCTTGCTATTTATAATAAAAGAGCCAACCACAAGCTGAATAGTTATAGGTATAAACAGAAAGCAGAAATATATGTAAAAACTTGCTTTCAAAAAAAGTAAATTGTTATCTTTTTACACAATCTATTAAATTCGATATTTTAAGTAGTATTATTAAGCAGTGTTGCGTTTACCATAGCATTGTCTAATTTGACAATTTTATAACCATTGGCAAGAAATAAGTACAAAAGAGTTGTAATCAATGGCGGATATAAGACCAAAACCACCCATAACTACGTGAGCTATGGAGGGATGCCATGCTACCGTTTTTAGAGCTTTGGGAAAAAAATTTGGAGCGTGTACTGCAGGTTGCAGAATACGTATATTTATGATTAAGTCTAGGCAGTAAAAGTGTTTTTAATTTTACTTTTCCGAGCAAAAATGTATAAAATAAATAAAAATTTATTCGATTTGAAATAAATCTGCCGCCACTATTTTTCGGTACTTACGAAAAGGTGCTTTGTATTATTTTATTGCTATTTTTGTTTGTTAGTGTGATGGCTTACATTATGCTCCATTTTAATATTTATCAAAAGATTGGCTGAGACAAGTGTTCGGTCGTGGTTTCGCCACGAGTGGAATACGGTAGCCCGTAATAAGTACATATGTACGTACGGCTTTAAGGTGATATAATAAAGCTTTCATAAAAACACATACCTTTTTTGGTCGGATTCTGATTCCAAGTGCGAAACGTTGAAAAAACGCTGCAGTTGTGACGGTAGATCACCGTTACGAAGTAATTCGCGGCGCATCATGGGCCGTCGCGTTCGCACAGGTAGAACATACCCAGGCAGGCGCCTGTTGGGCCGGATGAGTGCGGGCGAGGGCCGCTGCTTCATACTTAGAGGCCATGATGGCGCATCGTCAGCGCTGCTTAGTATGTGGAATTATGTATGAATGCCTTTGGCTGTAATTTATTATTAGCATTGGGCTTTACCCAATTGACTGTAAATTCACCCAACTTGTTCCTCTTTTTCGCAATGAAAATGAGGATAGGATATTGGAAGCAACGCATACCAAAAATCTCAGCTGAGATCAAAAATGATCTAGATAATTAGGACTGGCTGACATCGCGTGTCAGCTCGGCCGGTATTTGCTACAGATCAATATCGCGTATTGATTCGGAGCGGAAAATGCGGACTGGCTAGCATCGCGTGCTAGCTCGGCCGCGAAGCGTAAAGCATGCATGGTGCAGCCACGCTGGGTAGTGCGTTTTACTTCACATTCACTTTATGAATATATACGTATCACTATAAGGTAAGTTTCGTTTAGCACGAAATAAAAACTTAACGATATATACTGTGGTTACTGCGTGCGTTGTAACGGCGCGCGCGCACGGACACGAATGAGCGACAGGCGGCTGGCAGTGCTGTGAGGCGTGGGAGGGAGTGAGGTTTTCTACTTTCTCTTTCTTGCGCTAAACCTGTGTGCGAGTTAATAGACGCGTAGCAGGGCATACTACATGGTCAATTAAATCTCAGAGTCGAAGGCAGGACAATTAGTAACTTAAAGACGATATCGTACTTACTGTAATAACCTATTAAAAAAACTAAAACTTGAATATGAAAGAGATGAAATTAGTAAATCTAAAACTAATCCTAAAAAACTCTGGAATGTTATAAAAGAAGTGACGCATATAGCGAAAAATAAATCATCTAGTTTGGAGTTACTCAGAGAAAACTCTGAGCGTGACGATATCAACAAGGTTAATGAATACTTTGTCAACGTAGGCAAAAAAATAGCTGACACAATAAATCAAACAACTGGAAGACACACGAAAAGAAGTGATAGACCATTCACATACACTAGGCCCCAACATGACTCATTCGTATTCCTGGAAGTTGACGAAAGTGAAGTTAAACAGACAATTAAATCTCTACGTAGTAATTGTGCTGCTGGAATTGATGGAATTTCGACAAACATTCTCAAGCGGTATGTTAGTTATCTAACCCCGCCTCTTACTTACATAATAAACATTAGCATTAATACTGGTGTTTTTCCAGACCATCTTAAGAAAGCTCTCATCCATCCAATCTATAAGGCTGGAGAACGTAACAGTGTTCATAACTACCGACCAATATCTATACTACCTGCAATGTCTAAGGTGTTTGAAAAGATAATTAATAAACGTCTCATAAACTATCTCGAGAAGAACAACCTGCTTTCGGATAGACAATTCGGTTTTCGAATTGGCCGATCCACTAATGACGCGGTTCATGAACTCTCCAATCATATTGCTGACTCTTTGGATAGTGGCTGTAAGTGTGTAGCTGTATTTCTCGATCTGGCCAAGGCGTTTGATACTGTCTCGACCATTAAGCTTTGTGAAAAACTGGAACTTTTTGGTGTCAGAGATAAGCAATTAAATCTATTTCAAAGTTATCTCTCTAATAGAACACAGCGGGTTAAAATTGGGGAATACTTTAGTAATGACTTGATGGTGGAATGTGGTGTCCCACAGGGAAGTATTCTTGGGCCTACTCTTTTTACGGTTTATGTGAATGAGTTGTGTAATTTAAATTTAAATAATGGTAAAATTTTTGCCTTTGCTGATGATACAGCACTAGTCTTCTCAGATAAAACATGGAAAGAGACATATAGGCTGGCACAAGCTGGACTTGATAGGGTTCTGAAATGGTTAGACGCTCACTTGTTATCCCTCAATGTCAGCAAAACTAAGTTTTATAGCATTTAGCATAAGAAAACCAAGTGCAATTGACCTCCCTCACTACACATTAACAGCACATTATCACACTTGCCGAAATATTGAGGGAATTTCAAGTTGCGGCTGTCCTCGCTTAGAAAGGACCTCATCAGTAAGATATTTGGGGGTACTTATTGATGACAGGTTAAATTTCACTTCACATATTGAATTACTCACTGGCCGCGTGCGTAAACTTATATACGTCTTCAAAATATTGCGAAAAATAGCAGATCCACTGGTGCTAAAGACAGTTTATTATGCATTATGTCAAAGTTTAATCACTTATTGCATTACCTCCTGGGGTGGTGCTTGTAAAAGTCACCTTATACAATTGGAGCGCGCCCAAAGAGTAGTGTTAAAAGTTGCCACTGCCAAGATTTACCGGCGCAGGCTAATCAACGTAGCAAAAGATATTATAGAATTCAGCGTTACAAATGCAGAACTGTATTTGGAAAAAGATTTTTCAAATTTTTGGGTAGCTACATTTATAATAAAATAAATCGCTACATATCTCTTGATACTGTTAATACCTACGATTGCAAAGGTTTAGTCTCAAAATTGTTAATCAATTTGTCGTATGATGAAACAGAAAAACTAATAGAAACGATTTCATAAACTCAACACAACACACACACACACACGCGCACACACACAACACACACCCACACACACAGACACACACACACACACACACACACACACACACACACACACACACACACACACACACACACACACACACACACACACACACACACACACACACACAGGTGTAGAATAAGTTTGCATGCTATAGTAATTAAATATGTATAAAACGTTACTTGTGCCCTGGGAAGAAAGCTGGCGCTTATAGCACAGGATTTTCCTAATTTAAGTGCCGGCTGCACACTGTTAATTTGGATTCTAGTACTATATCTTCTTATTAAATTGTTATAGCAAATGTTGTAAATGTTGTATAAATAAAAATAAAGTATAAAGTAAAGTAAAAAAAAAATACCTTAAAAATAGTTTTATAATAAGAGCTGCAAGCAAATAAAATGCATCTTTTAGTCATATAGATATTTTTTATGAGTGATTGACAAGTTTTCGTCATCTTTTAAGATCTGCATAAATACAAGCAAATCTAGATATAGGCATATTATAATAAAATAGTAGTTAGGTTTAGGTAAACCCTCTTTTTTGTAAAAGTTTTCATGTATGGGACATAAAAACTGTTCGCGTTATGTCTTCTTGGCACTTATTGTAAAAGTCAGCATTGGAAACTTTTAAATGCTAGTGTGCTAATTAATTATCTATTTAGATGTACTATAAGACAGCTGTTTGTTTCCTTAATAAAAATAAAATAAAATAAACCTACTAGAAGGATTTGAAAAATTTGTGGTCAATATATAGCGGTCCTCCGCATCTGCATTAGCGCATTTTGAGTTTACTCCCCCTCCCGTCGCAGCGTAATGTTTTAAAGCCTATAGTCTTCGATGAATAAGCTATCTCACACAAAAATGTTTTTTCAAATCGGTCCAGCAGTTCCTGAGATAAGCACGTTTAAACAAACAAACAAATAGTAAAAATCGTCGGCAACAACGGTTTTTTATCGATTTGCTTGGTATGTCATGCAAAATGATAAAAAGAGCTGATTTCCTTATTTTACCGAATTCCTGGTTAAATTTGGTTTTAAGAAATGAATGAAGGGTTAGTTAACGCCATTTCAAATGTTTTATTAATATCTGTTATACTCCACATTGATCAAGTTTATTTAGCTAATCTTTAAGATTTCGAAGGACAGGGCTGCATTAAGGGCTGAAGGATCACGGGGATCGCCACATTTTTTGGTACTAACAGTCTTCTTGTTCATCGTAATTATCAATATCGGCTTCTAAGGGCATAATTTTTAGTCCGATAGCTTTGATGAGTTAACGGACTGAGAATCGTTTTTAGCAACGTCAGATAAGGAATATTCGTCGAATACAATACAAAACGTCTAATTAGAAAACGTCACGTACTTGTCAGCAATCATTTATGTAAATGGCATTTTAAAATCGGTCGGTGCATACTTATTCATTCGGATAAGTCCTATTTTATCTGACGTTAGTAAAATCGAATCTTTAGAAGTATATTCGTCGAATATAATACAAAACGCCTAATTTGAAAACGTTACCTATTTTTCAGCATTTTTTAATGTAAATGTCATTTTAAAATCGGTCGTTATATACTTATTCAGTCGGATGACCTTTTTAAATTAGGTGTATTATATTTTATTAGACGAATATTTCTTAACTGATCTATTTGGAAAATGTCTAAATGACCTTAAGAAGTTAAATTAAAAACGAAATATTAAAATATAATAAGAAAACGCCCAAATAATTTAATATACCTTTTTATTTCATCAATTTATCGTCCATCCTTTTTATTTATATTTTCGAAATTTGTAGTTTACAGTGGTCTGTTATTTGCATATATTTTATATTTTCTCGAATCATATAATCAGTACTTATATTACAACCTCCACACATATGATATAGCTCTAAACACATACACGATCGTAGTTTTGTATATTTATACGAAATTGTAAATAGGACGAATTAATAATAATTATACAACAAATAATTTAATAATCAACAATACAAATATTTTGGCACAATTAACTTTAAACGTTAAATATAAGGTAACCTCGTTTTAAGTGATATATTTATAGAACTGATTTACTACGGTAAATAAATATTTTATTGGAGAAAACTCTGGGGATATATACGATAGTTTTTTTTTCACATATTATTTTTTATATAAATTAGGTTAAGATGTGAACTAAGGGTGCTGTTTTAAAAAAAGTTATTATCTTTGTTAGAAAAAACTTATAAAAAAACTCGATTTTCCAAACAAATATATGATATCGCCGTTTCTATAATGAAAGACAGATAAAACGATTTGACCTTATATATGACTAAAACTTATGTACTTATTATAATAATTATGACTAGCAATGTTTTAATATTTTATTTCATAAGAACATTTTATAATTATTTATAGAGGAACCGAGTGATTGTAGAAAATTAAAATGTACTTTATAATTTTTCTTAATTATCTATTTAATTTAGTATCGTATTTTATACAGGTTTTTTCCATTGATCTAGTATGACCAAAATATTGAGGGAATCCAAATCAAAATCAGTCTTTAGAAGTGTACCTACTATACTTTGATAGACATAGTATGAGAAAATTCACTAAGATAAAACAGTTTGCAAAGGAAATTAGTGATAACTTATACACTGAGATTGAAACAGAAAAATCCATTTCATATTTAACATCCCTATTTACTTACGGTCTAGAAGTCGTTAAGTATTATACAAGATTAATTTCATATATATCGTACGATGATAAACTTTAATCTATGTTCTTGGTGTTTTAACATTTCAATTAAAGTATACGATTGCAATTTCAGGAGTTACTGACAAAAATATTTTTACTCTGTTTAAAGTTTACCTAAATTGGCACTCAGTGCTACATACAGAATTGGTGCAATTTGTTAATACCTACACTCGATTTGTTTAGAATTGAGCTTTTCATATTTTACACCATGTACACATATTTATTAACTAGACGAGATGATTTTTAGAAGCCAATTCGAGGGCCTATCTAATCCACTGATATTCTACACACATCACTACACTTCAAATAGTACAGTTAAATCTTGATACGGAAGATATTCGCAGGAGAATCGTGCGGATATGTGTACTCGCCGGGCAGGGGCGGCGGTAGGGCAGGGCGCACGGGGCGCGCGGGGCGCGCTCAGATCGCGGACAGCAGGGGGCTGGGGGAGCGCGGGGCCCGCCGCACGCCGCTGCTCCACGGCTCAGCCATCATATCCTCGTCTCCCTGCACACGCGCACTCGACATACTCTCAGCATCACACTCCTCAACTTCCCAACTCTGAGTACGAGATGTTGAATCATTTAACTTAGAGTAGGGCAGCTATGGGACTTCTAATCACGCCACAAGAAGTAATACTTGTATCTCCATGCTTATCTAAAAGTGTTCTAGTCTACGACTCGCAGGGAGGCTAAAGGGGTTTACGTGCGGGGCAGTGCGAGTGATTAAACCACGTATTACGGTGTCAACACTTACATATAAGAAGTAATTACCATCATCGTGTGAGGCGTCGGCGGCGCCATAGGGGGGGCGGGGACGGACGTAGCGGGGGGAGCCATTGGAGGGGGTGGCGCGGGAGGCGGCTCGGGGGACGCGGCTGCCGGCGAGAACGATGATGGTGCCAGAGGAGATTGAGCTGTAACAAAATACGCACTTCAATTATAAGTACGATATTCGTCACAGGACTTGATCACAAGGCTCAAACGTTTGTAGGATCTAAAAAGAAGCATAAAAGTAGAATCCACCCGTAACTGCACCGTATCGGACCACCCGTAACGGGAACAGCACCGTAGTCAAGACGTTCAATATTCTTTGTATGAAACTCAAAGTTAAAACACATTTATCAACAACGCGTTATGGGAACAGTAGCAACCAGGGGTCATTATGCGGAAGCCCGTTAAGTAAAGGGAACAGTGACGCCACGACATGGAATCGGCACCGGATAAATTTAATTGTAATATAATTTTTATGTATTTGATGTAGCAAACTTGTAACTTAAATAATAATATAATGAAGACATTGTGATGAAAATGTTATAATTCATAGTCAATAATTTAGTAAGATTGTAAAATATTTGCATGCTATTTATGATAGCTGGAAAAGCTGAACCGCAATATTTATAACACCTTCAAAAATGTACCCTTTTCCAAAGGCAAATAAAATATTCATTTCATTTCATTCATTTCATAGCGATAGGCGTTTGCTAATGGCACGTTGCTAACAAAGAACCTCACCTGCTGCAGTAAGCTATAGAACGAATTGGATCCAATACACGCTATAGAACGAATTAGATCCAATACACGCATCATCACTTATAGCAGTTCAAAGAGGTATAAAAGGCTTGCTAGTTACAAAGACCCTAACCTGCTGCAGTAAGCGATAGAACGAACTGGATCTAGTGCGTGCAGCATCCGAAGCGTCACACGTCGCAGCGCTCGATGCAACGCCATGAAAATCAGCGGATTCAAACTGTATCTAATCCCATCAGCTGGCTTAAGTTGACACAACAAGCGCAGCGGAGCGCTAGCATGGTCCAAAACAGCACTATGAATAGAAGTTAATGTTGCTTGTAAGATGATAATATGCCGGTGCATCTCGCTATGAGCATTTGCAAACGACTTGCGACAAATGACCTCATGGACGCAGTAATGTAGTTGTAGGGTGGCGAAGTATTTTACACCCTGTGCACACTGTGACTTTTAACAGAATACAGTCGCATTTTACACACTTGCGCGTTAGTATCGATGCAACCGCGATGCAGAAGCTGGACATTGAGGAACTATGTAACCCCTTATACTCTGAGAGCTGGACATTGAGGAACTATGTAACCCCTTATACCTACTACTTTAGGAACGATGCTTTCGCGCGTTAGCATTACGGTGCAGTCAAGCTTCTGTATCGATGCTAACGCGCGACTGTCGCGAAGGTGTCGCGTTTTCAAAACGCGCGATTGCATCGATGCTAAAAGTCGCAGTGTGAACAAATTAAAAAAAAAAAAAACATTTATTTAGTTTAGGACACAAAATGCCACTTACGAACGTCAACAATTAATTAATATCAATCAATTGTCTCCTTATCTTTTGGGTCTGTATTGTATATTGGTGACTGAAAATTACGCGCGTTAGCATCAAAGCAGCCGCGCTTTTGTCGATACAAGTTCGTATCGATATACTAACTCGCGATATCATCGACTCTAAAAAACACAGTGTATAAGGAGTCTTAGAACATGCTTACTCTGTTTATTAAGAAAGGACCTCACCTGCTGCTGTAAGCGCTAGCACAAACTGGCTCCAATGCACGCAGCAGCCGCAGCACAGCTGCAGCGTAGCGCGCCGCAGCGCTCGATGCAGCGCCATGAAAAGTAGCGGATTCACCGCCGCGTGCACGTACGATATGTGCAGCGTGATTTGGAAGTACATCTGTTGGATGATATTCATCAGTTTACTATCTATGCTTTTGGGCTTTCAAGCCTACGTCCCAGCATGTGTGACAAAGATGCACATAGAGCTTAAATACAGACAAAGTCCTACAAGTTTATTACCCCAGGGAACATCTATTACCATATCTTAGAGTCGATTTTAACAACGTCAGATAAGACTTATCCAACTGACTTAGTATAATTTATTTTAATTCGATTTATTTAATTCAGATAACTTAGATCTACTTGTATTAGTAATATAGAGTTCTTCGATCTAATGAAAGTAAAAAATAAATTTGATAAAAAATAATTAATAAACCAATTTAATGTAAACATGAATTTGAATAGTAAATTGGTTCCATCATTTTGGTTAATTAGGGTTTAATAGATTTATAGTTTTTTTTTATAAGTAGGTTTTAGATCGATTTTTAAATGACCTTTATAAAAATATTGCCGACAAATAGGTGACGTTTTCAAATAAGGAGTTTTGTGTTATATTTGACGTATATTCCTTAAGTGACCGGAACCGGAAAATCAGACCGAAGTTGGTGAAGCTGAACCAATATCAGTACGGCGAGAACGTGTTCCCTAGATGATGATGATTAGTCCAGGTGTTTAATTCATTTTTTTTAGCTTTTGTTACTTTCTTAAGTACCTACTTCATAAATACATTGTTCGGTATTGGCACACTACAAATATCTACTAAAGTAATTAATATATATCCTTTGGACATTCCCACACATCGCCATCTAGTCCCAAAGTAAGCTACTCAAAGCTTGTGTTATGGGTGCCAGACAACGGAAATAATACTTAAATACTTTTTGTTTGTAAATACATACATGATATACATAGAAAACACCCAGACCAATACAAACAGACATGTTCATGCACACAAATGTTTGTATTGTGCGGGGATCGAACCCGCACCCGCTGCGTAGTAGGCGATTTCTCGACCACTACACCAGACGGGTCGTCAAAAAAATTAATAGTATCGGAATTCACAATTTAAATCTAAAAGCGTGCGCTGAATTTCAATCAGTAATTCCCGCCAACGTAATTGTCAATTTTGGCGATATTCAGTTGAGTTACAAGTAATAAAAATTCTATCGGATCACGTACTGGTATTAACTGCGGCACGAATATCGCCCTCAGCTACGCATTGAGGGACCACTTTATAGTGGATGTTTACGGTAAACCATGTTTTACTTTATACTTGCACTATGTTAACCAATATTAAGAACAGTGTAGTTTACACACACTTAAGACGCTTTCATCTCTCATAATCCCGGTAACAATACAAGAAGCACGTAGCCTGTAGGGTACTCAAAAATTAACTACAATGTATTTTTATTGCTACAAATTGGTAAAATTACATTATCACAATGTGTTCTTGGAAAAGTGGTGGTAGCAAGTGCAATTAAGCCACGTTAATCTTCGGGTAGTCCATTACAGCATTTTTTATATTTATATTATTCAGCCAGTACTGTGTTCCAAGTATTCTTTGGAATAAGAATGTTGTTCATATTATGGCGCCATTTATGGACAAGGATGAAAAATGCTAAGAAATATCAATATCAAATTATTATTTACGAACCTCATAAGCCACATGGGACGTCAACGCCGGGTGATGGAGCAGCGTGATGAGAAACAGCGGTCCCCAGAAGAGAACATACGCTGCTGTTATGACGAGAAACATGCGTACTCTCCTCACTCCCTCTCTCTCGACCCTGGCGAGGTACCCTCGGAGCCTGCGACCTCCACCGAGAGGCAAGTTAGCGCTACCACTAGGCCTGCACTGGCCGTCAGCTAGCGAACCATCAACAGTCTGTGTAGAAAAAAATATATTGAAAAACTGGTCCACACCGGAAACATTGAATTTGACTCTTCAGACAAGATACCTTTGTTTTACTTGCCAATTCTCAATAAGAAGACCCATGAGATTAAAGGAATATAACCTCTAAAATGTACTAGAACGTAATTAAAGCATCTTGTCTAAGATTTTTCAATGACTTTCTGTGCAACCAAATTAGAGTGTCGTAAAAATTTAATAAAATCTTGGAGGTGTAGAGAGCTAGAGGAAATATTATAATTTTTAAAAGAAAAAAGGGCTAGAGGAAAAATATAAGAAGTGGCTTTTATAATTGACTGTGCTTCAAGTTTAGGAAGTATCTTATTTTTAACTTTCTTATTTATTTATTTTTTTCATTTAAATTAGGAGTCAATGGAAATGTAAATATGTGAGATAGAATGAAACATAGCTTAGTGATTCCAAAAAGCTAAACTACGGTACAGACAACAGCATCTAGAAGGGTAGTGGTTGCAGTATCTAGGTTTTCGTGCAGGATACATACCCTGGGTCCGACGCTGTTGGGCAGAGAGTCCATGCGCCTGTTGTCACCAGCCATGCTGACTAGTGTCGTCACTAAACCAGCTACTCGAACTGCCTCTACGTTAGCCTGCATGCCATAAGATTTAAATTTATCTAAAACCCCTACCACACAGCAGCTTTTCAATCGACATGGATGCTGCAATTTTAAGTGCAAACATCCATCAAATTGAATCCCGAATTTAAATCTTATTTACAAAACGCTGCGAGAAATATTGGCATGGTACCAACAAACATTTCTGGTCCAGCCAATATAAAACTAGTACGTATGCACAGAATTGCAGCAACTCCAAATTATGTGGATGACTTCGTGAGTTTCAACGAGTTTGGGGATATAGTTTTGTGACGCTCGCGTTTGTGAACTAGCAACGTCAACTAAAATGTGTCATTCACAGTCTGCTATTGCTAGCTTTTCACAAAGCAGTGAATGTTACATGTATGTTATTGAATGATGTCAAATATCATGGAGAAGTTTATGGTACAACACTCGTTAATGAAGATGGGTAATGATACGGCAAATCAACAAAACGAAGCGCGGCTATCGTTCAAAACCTCTCCATGCCATCTGGTCGGAACTGTCCGAAATAAATCAATTCGTGAATACCTTTGTGAGATCCCTGTGGAGTTTTTTCAGGTGGAAAAGTGTCAGGCCAACGCAGACGGCGTTAACGCCGATCCAGAGGGCGTTTAGGACGTAATGCCTGAAGGGCCCGCGGACGAGCGGACACGAGGGAGCCGGCCCATACGACCCGTAAGAACCGGCGCTGGCGGCTAAAGCTCCCGATAAGAACGTTGGTCCAAGATTTATTGTGATCGATGCAAACCATATCATGAATGTTCCAAAAAGGACGCACTGCAACAAAGATTATCTTTTAACTTTGGAGAAAATATGTATTAAAGTACTGTGTTTGTGTGATAGCAACTTTGGCGATAACTTCCAAAGAATACAACAGAGCGAGCAGCTTCGCTATTCTTTTGGAACAGCCCCATAAAATCTTATTACTCAAACAGTTGTAAAGTGATTTAGTGCTGTAGTTATACCATTAAGTTATCCTCTCATAAAAATAGACGAGCATTTCTAGGTTTATAGCACGGCTTAATCTTTATATAGGACGTCAATAATTCACGCCTAGATCGGGAAAAGAAAATGATTTCATTACGCTCACCTGCGGGCTATCCATCAGCAATGGGGCAGATAAATCTGCTTGTTCCTCCTCGTTCTCGGGGAATATGGGACTGTCGTTCAGGACTGTTGTGAGCATGTTCACTGTTGATACCGTCACCTAAAACAAAATCGAACGGTCATTTGGCGGAATTAGCTGAATATTAAAAACTGAGAGCATGAACATTGATTGTAATAGCTATGATCTACATACCTAGAAATATACCCGAAAAGGTGAATTTGAAGTTGTTAT
The DNA here is from genome assembly GCA_963924145.1 of Pyrausta purpuralis. Taxonomy (NCBI): domain Eukaryota; kingdom Metazoa; phylum Arthropoda; class Insecta; order Lepidoptera; family Crambidae; genus Pyrausta; species Pyrausta purpuralis. Next base: position 8,795,767 of record OZ001648.1, on the reverse strand, counting down.
CTAGATTTCAGAATCTTAAAGAAAGAAATCATTTTAAACGTCTCAAGTTCTCAACTGAATTGTGTTTTAGTATTCATTCACGTAAGATTTAGGTAAGGTGGAGTAATTTGTCTCAGTTCAAATTTATTGCAAGAGTGGTAGCTCTTCGTATTATTTCAACCGTGTTTTTCCTTGCGTATCTATCTCAGAAATTAACGGACCGGTTTGATGAATGGTAGATTATAACTTTGCTGGGGTGCGATTAAATTTCAAACCCATCCACAGTTTGGATGTTATATAAGTACAAAACATATTTCATTCGTTTTAATTAGTTTAGGGAATTAGAACCTCATCAATGTTGTGTTCAAAAGAGTTTGAGGACATGAGTGCTTAGTAGATTAAATAAACTTGGTACAAGTATATTTTATAATAATGTATCATTCCAGTTCTTAGGTACTTTACTAAGTTCACATACTTCTATGGCTACTCTAGAATTATTCTATTGAATTAAAAAAAAAACTATGAAATGAGAAATAAAAGAACTATCTATCCAACTATCGACACCAAGTGGGTCATTGCTATATTTTATAACAAATACGTGTTCTAAATAGTTCACTGTCTGCATCTAACGACATACAGCTGCCAAAAACTTCCAGCTACTTGAAAACAGTATCCTTTCTTCCTCCGGCGCTCAAGATACTTACCTGTTTACAGGATTAAGTGTTACCATTATTCTCAGTTCTTACCCTAAACGCGGCGGAACTCTTGAGTAAGTGCTGATAATTCAGCCCGGGGGAGTACTTTTGGTTCAAAATGACGCTTACTTATTTACACATACAAAATGTAGTGTGATAACTCAAAACGTACTGAATTTTTAATTATGCTTAAGTTCTATTCCAGTTTTTTAAAAAAAAATAGAGTTGTTATGAAAGACAATGTTTTATTTGCGGTTGTTGGAAATCTCAAAAACGACCAGTTAGTTTTAAAAATGGATGGGTGAGGCGGCCATTTTTAGGGTTCCGTGGTCAATGGAACCCTAACAGTTTCTTCATGTCCGTTAGTTCTTCCATCTGCAGCAGTCAGAGACCTGAGGTGCTAAAAGACTGTAATTAGGCATGTATATGTAGTCTCATCTTCCCGTCAAATTGTAAAATAAAATTTTGAAAAAATACATACATGTATTTTTTGGAGTACCTATTTTTCCGTAAAGTAGATTTTTTTGTTTAAAGTGCAAAATTTTGTTTTTGAGTAAAAAAACTTTGTTTTAGTTTTATGTGTGGAAACCCCTTAAATATCATTATTATATTTATTTGTATGTGAATCTTTGAGCTGTCAACAGGATACACCAACCTATTAAGTTTCGATTGTAAAAGGACTTATATTGCTAAAAGTTTCAGAATACAGTGAATGTGTCATACGGACGAACAGACAAACAGACAGACTTGACGAAACTACCTATAAGGGTTCCGTTTTTGACATTCAGCTACGGAACCCTAAAAATAAGTAGTAAGTATATTTAAATTACTTCTCAGAAAATCCTTGAACTCTGTTCTACACGGCAAAATAACAATCACCACACCCCACAGAGTTCAAATTGCCGCAACCCACTGCAATGTCCCTTAGGTGTAGCTTTGCTCCCTTTTTTACCGCTTTAAGAAACAAGTACCTGCCAGTATTAAGAGGCAGCATTATTCTCCCATTTTGCTATCTATCTGTAGCGACGTTAAGTGGTGATTAATCAGTCGCGGCCTGGCATTAATTTGTAACTAAGCTTGCAGGCGATGGATGCGTTTTCTTTCCCTCACCGAGAACATAATTACTGGGCGGAAATCTCTGAAGAACGCTTTTTCTTAACTGTCCTCAGATTTGAGTGGGAAAATCATGACGGAGATTGAAATGGCAGCTATAAACTTACCTCGTCACCACAATTACCATCATAAAATATATCTTTACCATTACTACAGTATTTTCAAAGTTTTTAACAGACATGATAAGTTTTGAAGGCACATGAAAACCTTTGTTTTTTGACATAAAGTAAAACCACTCGGGTGTTGTCAATCCATTGCATTGCCGGCGCTGCGTCATTGAAGTGGTGTGGTGGAAAAAACGTGTGGCGTTCGAAGGCAACGTGCCGTGTGGCTATACCCGTTGTACTATCGTGTGAGTGGCGTAACACTGTGATGACGACGCGATGAGATTTGTTCATATCAACAATATTGTTGTTTGCTATGTACCTGGGTTTTCTGTTCAGAAATTCCTAGGGTAGCTCGGAGTTTGAAAGTAGGAAGTGTTTCACCCTAAGGCCTCGGAAAGCACATGAAGTCGTTGGCCCTGCGCCTGCGCCTAATCACTCTCCGGTCATGTCAGATTGCTATCCCATCAGACTATAAGAGTGAAAGGAATAGAGAGTGCACGTGTGTGCGCACACTATTATATTCGTGCAGTCGGTTAGTCTTTGTGACTTGCTACTGTAGGCGAAGTCGGCTAGGGGAAATAGTACAATGATTTTACGTGCAATGACAGAAAGACTAGTCACGTTACGTCACACACATTTGTATATGCACGTTATAGGCTGCATGCAAGCTAAGAATGCCATTATTATGATTGCACTTTCTGTGTCACGCGAGTCGGTCATTTAAGATTATTATAAATAACTAGCGAACCCAGCGAACTTTGCTTCGCCCCTAGCACCGTCCCGCATCGGCCCCGTCTCGCCCAGCCTTGTAATTTTAAAAGTTAAGAATAACACTATAATTGATCAGTTATCGAGCGGGATGAAAAATGATCAAATTACTAAAATGGCTACTAAAAATAGGGGTTGGTGATAAAAAAGTAAAAGTTTAGGGTTGTATGTATTTTTTTATTCCACGTAAAATCATCATCATCATCATCATCATTAACAGCCAAAGGACGTCCACTGCTGAACATAGGCGTCCCCCAAGGCTTTCCACAGCGTCCGATCACTAGCGGTCTGCATCCAGTTTGATCCCGCGATCTTTATAAGGTCGTCTGTCCATCTTGTTGGTGGACGTCCCACGCTGCGTCTCTGGTCGAAGGGTCTCCAATCCAGAACTTTCCTGCCCCAACGGCCATCAGTTCTTCGCGCTATGTGCCCTGCCCATTGCCACTTGAGCTTACTGATTCTCTAGGCTATGTCCGTTACTTTAGTTCTTCTACGTATCTCCTCATTTCTGATTCGATCCCGTAGAGAAACACCCAGCATAGCCCTTTCCATCGCTCGTTGTGTGATTTTGAGCTTCATTATAAGGCCCATAGTAAGAGACCATGTTTCGGATCCGTATGTCATCACTGGTAACACACACTGGTTGAAGACTTTCGTCTTCAGACACTGAGGTAGATGAGATGAGAAGACGCTCTTGCGCAACTTCCCGAACGCTGCCCAGCCGAGTTGGGTTCGTCGATTGACCTCTTACTCGAAGTTGGACCTACCCAATTGGATAACTTGACCCAGATAGACGTACTCGTCGACAATTTAGAGAGTTGAGTTTCCAACAGATACTGGAGTAAACAGCTCAAAAACAACAAGGCACCTGGCGAGGATCGAATCACAGCAGAGCTTCTGAAGGCGGGTGGAACACCGGTACTTAAAGTCCTTCAGAGACTCTTTAATTCCGTGCTGCTAGAGGGCATCACGCCTGAGGCATGGAACAGGAGTGTGGTGGTGTTGTTCTTCAAAAAAGGAGACAAAACTCTATTGAAGAACTACAGACCCATCTCACTCCTGAGCCATGTCTACAAGCTGTTTTCAAGGGTCATCACGAATTGTCTCGCACGTAGGTTTGATGACTTCCAGCCTCCCGAACAAGCCGGTTTCCGAAAAGGCTATAGTACCATAGACCACATACATACGCTTAGGCAAATTATGCAGAAGTCCGAGGAGTATAATATGCCTCTATGCTTAGCGTTTGTGGATTATGAGAAGGCCTTTGATTCGATCGAAACTTGGGCAGTGCTTCAGTCTCTGCAGCGGTGCCACATAGACTATAGGTATATAGAGGTGTTGAAGTGCCTTTAACAATAACGCCACCATGTCGGTCCGAGTACAGAAGCAGAACACGAGGGCGATTCCACTGCGGAGAGGTGTGAGACAGGGAGATGTTATATCTCCGAAACTGTTCACAGTGGCATTAGAAGACGCCTTCAAACTTCTGGAATGGGAAGGAATCGGCATCAGTGTTAACGGCGAATACATCACGATCTCCGATTTGCCGATGATATAGTCGTTGTGGCAAAGACGCTGGACGATCTGGGCACTATGCTCTCCTACGAACTCCCTTGTCGTACGTAAAAATAAAATCAAAAAATTTCGTCCAAAAGTTTTAAAAAAAATCTTTAGGGTGAACAACCTTTATCACTTAGGGGTATGAAAAATAGATAGTAATCGATTCTCAGACTTACTGAATACGCATATTAAATTTAGTAAGAATCGGTAAAGCCGTTTCGGAGGAGTACGGAAACGAAAATTGTGACACGAGAATTTTATATATAAAATAAATAATTAGCACGTACCAGGAGCTCTATTTTTGAATCACTTGCTTCAAGATGGCGAGTGATTTTCGTTCGACAACGAGTTTTTTCCTATGACTTTTAATTCATCTTCGAACGAATATCACTCGCCATCTTGAAGCGAGTGATTCAAAAATAGAGCTCCAGTAGAAGGAAAGCGGTCTCTACCAGCGAGCACTTGTAGACGGGCTGGCAGCGAAACACCGCAATGCCGAGCGGCAGCAGGATGGCTGCGCGGGCGCAGTCCACTATCGCTTGGTGGAAGAGCAGGCCGTGGGACCACCTGCGAAAGGGATACAGAGATCATGTAATTTAAGTTACTTATGTTATATTATAAATATTTGCAAAAATTAAACCTTTCCAACCTTCAAAAAAGACATTTGAAAACTTTAAATAACGCATTTGTGTTCTATTAGAAAGAAAAAAAATTGTTTTGGAGTCCGTGACTGTTGATGAACCTTAGCTTGACATCATGCACCGACTCTTAAAGAGTTTGTTTCTCCAAAATATAAGACAGTGCGTTATTTTAAGTTTTGAAACGAATTAAAAAAGGAGATAATTAATTTAATATGTATATGTGATATTGTTAGAGTTTGATGATATTTGGGTACCTAAGTTTTTTTTCTGCCGCGCTCCTACATTTACGTTTGGTCCCGTACCGCCACCAGAAAAATTTAATTTAGTTGTACGTTGACTGGTCTCTTATTCCTATTGTTTTTTTTAACTATTTAAACAATATTTTTCCGTTTATTATGGAACTCATTATAAAAAAATAAAAATATATGAAAAAATAACAGTTGAATAATTTATAACCGTTTTTTTTTTTTTTGTAGAATGTCACATCTTTAAATTTAGCAGCATCTTTTTCGGCAACTGCCCTGCTTACTAAAGGGACGCTAAAGATTTGCCTCTCATAAGTCTCAAAATAATAATTTACTTTTTATTCACTTACAATTTAGCAGTTGACTAAATCTTCGCATGGTAAAATTCAGATGCCAGAAATGGTAAAATAACTGGAGTGGTGCAGCGTTGCAAATTTGACTTACAAATTGTTGATTCGACCTGCTTCCAGAATTATATTTAAAATGCAATGGAAATGGTTGTATTTTAATCTGTACGCAAATTATATGGATGTATGCCAAGCATTTTGAGAAATTTATATTTTATATATTTTTGGTTAGGACCGTTTTTTTTTGGAACTTTAATTACAAGGGCGGTCAAAATCGGCGTGTTTATAAAGTCCTCCATTTCCTGCAAATACATGCGTTTATTTAAAAAACAAGAGCATTTTATATTAACGAAAATGTAAATATTGCTTTCTTATTGGCACCGTACAAGTCACTTTGCCTAAGAAAAGGTCCTCATTTATGATGATTGTATAAAAATACCTAAACGTCCAATTAGGTTACTGTCGGGGGTCAATAAGCTTGAGGAAAGTATTTGTATCAAAATCTCAAAGCTCGTAATAAAATTATTTGGCAAACGTTACAAGTAGGTAATCCAAATAATACTCTTGAGAAATCATCTTGGTCCGAACAGGAAAAGTCTTTCACGTAAATCGTTCAAATTGAAAAACCGCTCCTTGGAATTATAACTAACTCTGTCAGAGGGTTGTTAAAAGAAAAAGTATATTTTATATTGGAAGGCCATTTATCAAACGCCCACTGACACGACGAAGCCCAAGTCGTGTTGTGAGTGACGACCTTAAGTGACGAGGGAACTTACCAAATCCAGAAAATAATATATTTTGCCGTTTTTAGTGTTCTATAGAATCGTTTGTGAAATAAAATGTTATCGTCTGAATTTTTGTAATGGAACGCGCTTATCTCACTGGTCCGATAAAAATTGTACTTTTAAAAAGTCCGACTACATAAAATTGTACTTTTTTAAAAGCTTAAAGTACAGTGTATAAAATTAATAAATTAAATAAATATCTCGCTCCACCAGTAAGCCCTCAGATTTGAGTAGTTAGCCTAGTTCCAATAATGTTCCCTTCGCTCGGAACCGCTTCTAGTCGGTTTAGTAATTAGTTTGCCCAAAGTTACCGCAACTCTCTGTGGAATCCTCGTGTATGAAGTAGGTTCTCGGATAGATCACTAATATGCACTGAGTGTACATTATCGTCAATTAAACCGTAATTTTTACGTTGCAGCTCCGTTGATTTACCTACAAATCTGAACGGCATGACACACGGTTCGTGCGTTCCTTTTCGTCGGAGGAACGAGCGTGCAATGGATATCTAATAAGTATGAGCCTACGCAAAGAAGTCGCAACGCAATTAGAAGTTGCAACAGGTTTTAAAAACAATTTTGCTCGAAGGTTTTAATAAACAATATTGCTCTGTGAAAAACTTGAAATGTTTGAGGCTACTGCGTAAAAGATAACAGATACACATTAAAATTATTACCATACCCATAACGTATTATACAGTGTGTAGGCTGTAATGATAAAACTTTAACTTTAATTAACAATGAATTAAGTCGAGAACAAAAACCTATGGAGGGTAAATTCTAAAAACTCACCATTGAAGTGACTTTTGTTTTCACTTTTATAAAAAATACCTAACGTGTGAAATTTACAGCTGTTTCAGTCTCCCGTTGTGTAGTAACTCGTTTTTGTGTTATTTCGTTCGTGTAATTAAAAAATAAAATCACGCATTTAAATATCTCTCCAATTACAGAAAGGAGATTCATCGTAGAAATTTATAACTTTTAAAGTGTTATTCCTGTGGACAGACTGTATATATTTTTCTCAAGATAAGATAAGATAACATAACTCTTTATTGCACACCAGAAAGGTTTATAACAGATTCATTTCGAAAATGTAAAATTTAGGCGGTCTTACTCTTAACTTCCAGACAACCTTTGGGTAAAGAAATAATGAGCTTATAGGTTTGATGATGTGCATAATAAATTAAGAGAAGTTATGTAATTAATAATACAGTGTCATCATCATCATCATCATTATCAGCCATAGGACGTCCACTGCTGAACATAGGCCTCCCCCACGGCTTTCCACAGCGACCGATTACTAGCGGTCTGCATCCAGTTTGATCCTGCAATCTTTATAAGGTCGTCTGTCCATCTTGTTGGTGGACGTCCTACGCTGCGTCTTTGGTCGAAGGGTCTCCAATCTAGAACTTTCCTGCCCCAACGGCAATACAGTGTGTTTATAGTGTATTATAATCAAGTGTGTTTTGAGAGCTTGAAGTATTGTTAAAAATAATAACTCTCTAAGAAAAATGATTATGTGAGGGACAAAAACAGCATACAGTGCGACAAGGATCTTCTGGCCAATAGATGACATTGACAGGGGGCGCTAGCATCCAATGACGGTAGCCAGTGTAAGAAAATCTCCCTTGGTTCAGGGAGTCTATTTATCTTCTCCTTCTTTGCGCGTTGACTTTAGGGTTATGATTTAGTATTTTTTTAACACTCACAGTGTCATATTTTATGTTCATAAAGATGAAATAAGAAACCAAAAATTTACGTCACGCAATTGACGTTTTCATAAGAGCCCACAAATTTCGCAGGGTCGGACTGACAGCACGGTAGCTCAATTGGTAAGAGCGTTTGGCCCGGTCAGCCAAAAGGTTGCTGATTTAGTGTTATATTTTTGAAGACCCGTACTCGGCGACTGACACAGCGTTATCAGTGGCGTTGTACAGGTCCGCACGTGTGCAGGTGAAGTACACAAGTAACACGTAGGGCAAGACAAAAGGTGTGCCATCGTCTGTGGAGAGACACCACATAAGCATGCTTCGCCCGCAACAAACCCCCATCTGTACATATTCTCCTTGCTTCGGCCGACTTTTGTCCGCAGAGTCTATTTATTATTATATTGTGTCCCTGACCAAGACAAATGGGACTTATGAACGGTACGGTAATGATTAAATTAGTGCTATACATGTATGTCTATATTATTGTAAAACAATTGTTTTAACTATTTAAAAAAGCATTATAAATCATAACTTTATTTATGGAGTTGAGCTCTGCGGTATTTAAAAACAATAATTTTAATAGTTTACACAGAACACATACGAAAATAAAATAAAAGGGAAAATTGAAAAATCTCTTACATGATGATCTGGCAACCGCATTTTTTTATTTTACAGCGTTAGTTCGAATTTTGCCGTTGGCCAAACGATTCCATGTCACACTGTAACATAAAACTGTACATTCGTAATCTAACAACTAGCTCAAACCTTCTCAGCGTAGAAAGTAATTGCGCGTTATAGTGCGTTCAGTGATTAGCCAGAATCCCGCGAGAGCCATCGCACTTGGTTATGTACTTACCTCGTTAGGCCAATCACAGGGGTAGGCCAGATTGAATGGTCGGCAGTAAAATCAGGGTATCATTCAGGACGGTACATTAGAATCCGTGGAAAGTAATCCGTAGACAGAAGAATTAATTATGTGAATGTTTTAGAGAGACTTGTACATTATGTAATAAATCTTGGTACGATAGAAAATCGTTGAAATAAAAACATGACTATCACTGTTCAAACCTTAGTTGATGTAATCTGTCGTATCTTGATTGTTGTATCTTGTATTTTCAGAAAATTGTTGAGATTAGAAAACGTAAGCATAGCTTTAGGTTTTGATGGCTTTTTACCTGTCGTTGTAAGAATAATCTTTATTTTCTATATCTAGACTTTAATAATAACCTAGAATATGATTTGATGACGCATTTTCAGCATGAATAACCACAGTCTTCGAAGTCTCTAGTGGCAATTCTATACAGGATGTTGTTTTGGTCAGCGACGAGCGACTCAGGGGTTGCTATACTAATGATACTGATGCCAAAAAATATACATATATATATATTTTTAAATGGAAAAAATGTGGAAAAAACATTTTTTTATCCGGTACAGCGATCGAGTCAAAACCACAAAGACCAGCTAGTCTCTTCGTAGCTTACTAGCTACGGCGTAGTATTTCGTAGATAAGCGCTAGCTACGCGCTAGCGTGCGGGTTTTCCCATTCATTTTGTATTTTTTTTTAATGTTGTGAAGAGATTTTTTTGTATAAAACTTGCTCAAAATATAAAGATTTTTTTTTAGAATAATTATAACTCATATTATCATCCCTGAGTTGGATGACACTGACCAAAACAACACCCTGTATAGTAACAGTTTTGTTCCGAAAAGATTAAAAGTCAAAAAAATATAACCTCAATCTCATATTTTTTAGATTTCATCAGGTCATAATTTATCTCCGTCCCGCCAGTTACATTGTTGTAACTCGGAGGTCAAGCTATTCTCTGCCTTCCATTTTCAGGTCTATACATAACCTGATTCCCTCGGCCTTACAACACCGAAATAGGCGTTTAGAAATATTCCTCACTAGTTTCAAATTGTCAATCTTTAAAACTTTAGCTAGACGAACTTCGGCAACAGATAAGGAATGATATGTTTCAATTAATTGCTTTTCAAGCAGTTTAAAATGATGAAACTTGAATTTGAATGAGGAAATTTAAGTTTTGATTTCACGAGAAATCATCAGAATCAAAATCAGAGTCTGGCTTCTGTTTTTGTGATTCGAGATGTATAGCTTTTATGTTGTCAATGTTGCACAAAGCGTATTCGAAAATAACATGTTATGACAAGTATAAAAAAATATAAACAGAATTTATGTAGAGAGAGAGGCATCTAAGAAGATGAATCAGTGACTAATTCATCTAAGTTCAACTTAATTTTAGCACGATATAAGTCTAACTATTTTTACTAAAACTTATTTTAAACTATAGGTTTAGTATTCATAAAGATGAAATAAGAAACCAAAAATTTGCGCACGGGCGGGACTTGAACCAGCAACCTTTTGGCAAACCGGGCCAAACGCTCTTACCAATTGAGCTACCGTGCTGTCAGTCCGACCCGGCGAAATTTGTGGTTTCTTATGAAAACGTCAATTGCGTGACGCTTAGCGCCATCTAGCCATCTGTTCATGAAACAGATGGCCCAAGCAGTTATTCTTTACAGAATAAATTCAACTTGGAAATTGATGTCGCTTCGCTATCTAATGCTTTAGAATGTTTTTAACACTCACAGTGTCATATTTTCATATTCATAAAGATGAAATAAGAAACCAAAAATTTGCGCACGGGCGGGACTTGAACCAGCAACCTTTTGGCAAACCGGGCCAAACGCTCTTACCAATTGAGCTACCGTGCTGTCAGTCCGACCCGGCGAAATTTGTGGTTTCTTATGAAAACGTCAATTGCGTGACGCTTAGCGCCATCTAGCCATCTGTTCATGAAACAGATGGCCCAAGCAGTCATTCTTTACAGAATAAATTCAACTTGGAAATTGATGTCGCTTCGCTCTCTAATGCTTTAGAATGTTTTTAACACTCACAGTGTCATATTTTTATATTCATAAAGATGAAATAAGAAACCAAAAATTTGCGCACGGGCGGTATATAGGTTTAGTAAACATTCTGCTTAGTGTAATATGGCTTTGCCATAATTTGTTTTTGCTAAATAATATTTGTTTCCGTTAAAAAACAGCTTTGGAAAATCTCAAAATTGAGCGAAACATATTCGTAAAACGAAGAAGTTTACTAAAATATTTTTTACGGCTTCATTATTATCTTGGAACATCCTGCGTAAGATTATCTTGGGGTTGGGAATTATTTTGCGAAAAAGGTAGCTTACTCCCTTTGAAGCCGGAGAATGGGAAGAAAAAATAATAATAGCCCTTTCAACGGTATCGTTAGCAAAGAAAATTAATATACTTATCTGAAGTTGTAAACAATGATCGCCTTTTGTGTTTTAATACCAAGCTCTTTTTGAACTGGAACAATCGTACCGTTGGATATAATGCTGTATGACTTTTATTTTATCATTTTTTTTTATTATTATAATAAGGTAGTGTCAGCAAATACAATTTCATATTGTGTCTAAATAGTTCTAATTTATACTTCATAAATATTTCCCATAAGACTTAATGTTGTTGTGGTATTTTATTTTAAATATTTGTAGACATACAGCTAGAACATTTAGTGAATTATTACAGTAATATATACCTATATTTCTTTAACTTACCATTCCTTATTATTATAGTTATTCAGTAGAGCAACTATTGCTAGTTGTTTTAAAGAGAAGTGTCATTGATATTGAAGATTAATGGAAAAAAAAATGTCCATAAAAAAAGCAAAGAATTCTAACTTCTACATACGATCGAACTTATTTACCTACATGGCATCAGAAACTCAGGCTTTTCAAAAAGAGTATCAGATATTTGTTTGTTTCATAAAAATAAAAAGGTATCATGTAATTTTGTATTATATTGTGTTTGATATTGGAATATGAAAGGAAAATTTATTTCGAAAAGATAATGTTATCCAATTGATGACTGTTACGCTGCTGGCAATCTTTAAACCTGCACGGCAATTCAGAACCATTCGATAAGATATTCGGTTTGGGTTTGGGACAGATTTTTTATATTTTCTATTCAGAACAACCGAATCCGGACGACATTTTCCCGAACCCAAGTCGGAACCGAAGATGACGTCATATCGTTCGATTACAGAGATTTTCATATACTGATCATTGTTTGACATTTCTTGCGTCACAGTATTTTCTATCGAGTGTCCGTTTTCTCCGAAAAATAACTTAGAAATTAACATTCGGACGTGTTTTACCCGTAAAGTGAGTATTTATTTGTATTTAATGTTCTAATTAGTAAAGAGAACTAAACAACCCTCGAGCTATATCATGGTCTCCAGTACTTGCTTACATACAAATCAACGAAATAAAATGTGTAAATATAAGCTTTCTTATAAAAACTTTTGGACATAAAAAAAAAATATACCATCCCTGTAAATTTCGCCATTACCATTTCCATTTTCAACTTTTTGGGTTTACAGGATATCATTGAAGGAGGAATAGAAAGGGGTAGGCTCCGGTGACGGGAGCAGAATCCCCGCAGGTCTATTTTGGAACATCTGCAAGACACTTCAAATCCTTTTGATTCGACGGTTGGTGTATTCACCAGGAAATACCTACAGATTAACTCAAAATATGGTTTAATCCTTAACTTCTAAAAGAAAGAAAATATTTGCAGTATAACACTAATAACCTGTATTATAACCTATTTCAAGTATCTTTAAATCATGGGTCGTGAAACTGAAGTCTGTTTTACTGATAGACCTTCGGGTATTCAGTTTGGATCATTCGTTATCAAGTTACCTGCAAGGTGATGTGATTGGCTGAGTTCAGCCCACCTCAAGTTGCAGCAAAAATCTTGTAACTAAATTTCTAGCAAAGTAATTTAATAGTTATCGTATGCATGACGGTTTCTTCAAAAATTAATACAGTTGTTTCTATGGAGTATCACATTAGGTAAATAAATTTTCTTGGTCTGTTACCTTTTACTTAAAAGAATTTCCTGTCAAAAAATATATAAAAAGAGCAATCGTGTTATTTGTTAGTATTGGGGAGCCTGGTAAGAATATTATTTCATCAATCATATCTACCCAACATATAAAGGGAGACTTTTTTTATATTAAACCTAATATTTCTTGTACCTTACTTCCTCCTTAGATTGTAATATACAAATCGTCTGAAATATAATCCTAGCTTCTGGTAACATTATGTGTTTAGGGCGTTTCCCTTGATTACATCCAATTTTATGTTGGGAATGGGGAATTGTTGTCCCTTAGAAATCAGGACCCTCCTTTGTTCTGTAATAAAGAGCGTCTTTTGCATGTTACTCGTACTTACTTTAGAGATTTTCAGTTGTTAGGGGCATAACGAACAAGAAAGCATCTTAAAAGAAATAAAGATTAGGGGTGAGTTCTCTCTTCGAACAAAAAGTTTCTGTTGAAAATGTACTCTATCGTAAAAAATTTTTTAGAGTCTAAAGAAACCTAGATTGAGAAAGAGGACGACTAGAGTCTAGGCTTAAGCAACATGTGAGTAACATAACTTCGGATACTCTGTAAAATTAATTACACTTCATAGAGACGTGATAGAAACTTTTACACTTACCACGATTTAGAGTAGTTTTAATTTCTTGTACTTATTTTAATTATAATAAATAATAAAATCCTCTTTATCTACTATATAAAAATAAGTCGGGTTTTCCTTCCTGACGCTATAACTCCAGAACGCACGAACCGATTTCCACGGTTTTGCATTCGTTGGAAAGGTCTTGGGCTCCGTGAGGTTTATAGCAAAGAAAATTCAAATATAAAACAAAATACCTAAAACGAAGCCATCTGGTGGCGAAACGAAATTCGCCGGGTTTGCTAGTTTCTTAAAAATGTTACAATGTTTGTATTTATAATATATTATTTTCTAGAATAGGAACCCCTATTTGGGTATAGGTCTCCTCCAGTTTCTTCCATTCTTCTCTGTCTTGAGCTTTCTTGGTCCAGTCCTTACCAGCTGTAGCTACGATGTCGTAGGTCTTCCTTTCTGTCTTATTCCACCCTTAGGCCCTTAACATCTTGTTATTTCTCCTGTCCATCTATTGTCTTTGTTACGTCCTACATGACCAGCCCATTGCCATTTTAAACTAAGACAGTATTATAGGACGTTTATGGGTTTTGTTTTCTTCCGTATTCGCTTCTTATTTTTTGTATTTTCCTATTTCTTAATAAGCTTCGTTCCATTGTTTTCTGGCAACTAACTAAATTTTTCTTCATTACAAGTTGTATGATTGTACTTGTACTTATAACGAATACGATAATGTTGTTTGCAAGTGTTTATACGTTTCGTAAATCTTTGTAATTTTCTAACATAGCACTACGTCAAAGTAGTTTAACTGAGAAGTTCTTTTTAAAACTTTCGTTAATACAAAAGTTAGTTCTCTCGTCGCGTACTAGTAGAAATATACAGGGTGACTTTGTTATCAGTACCGAAATTTTCTGTAAAGACTCTACTGATGAAAATGAACAACTTTTACTATGGGGGCAATAGTGCAATCAAGAAAAATAAATCAGCTGTTGCATACATTTTGACCGCTTTCATTTTCATATTCATCAGTGGAGTCTTTACACAAAATTTCGGTACTGATAACAAAGTCACCCTGTATATAAAGCTTATAAAATAGATAGTTTACTAACAAAGGTGGTCTTAGCGCAGTGGTAGCAGCGCTTTGGCAATGGTACTGAAGTGAAGGAACCTACGGCGCGCTCGTGTTTGGATGGGTGACCAATCCGACCATAAAAGTGACGTATATAACGAGCATGTCCGTGCTTCGGAAGACACGTTAAGCCTTTGGTCCCGACAAATATCGATTGATATTAGTCCTTAAGCCGAGTCAGAGGCCTAAGGGTGGCTTAATAACATCTGACAGCAGGGTTAGCAGTGTTAGGTTAACACTTCTCCACTAATCCGCATTGGGCCCGCGTGGTGGAGTATACATTACAGACTAACTTTACTTGTTAAATGGCCAACTTATTTCTTCCAGGTTTGAACTTATATCGGTAATACTCGTAAAACAATGGCTCAAAATCTTCTGACTACTTGTTAAACCACCATTATCCAAAACTCCCCTTTTGGCCCACTGACGAAAAGTGGACAGAAAACGTATAGTATGATAGCACGTAAGTTGTGACAATGTCATTGTGATAATGATGTTTTTATGTCTCTACGAAAAGTAAACGACCTAGAAAAGTGCAATGGTGTTTGCTTTCGATCAACAACGTTGATCGAGGCTTTTTATACCTCTTCCAATATGTTAATTATATGATAGACCTGTGGGAGGAATTTATTAATACTTCGGGGAAAATTTATCGATGTAACTCTATTCAATTTAACCCATTGATTCTTATTGTATGAGTATGTTGTATATTAAGTTATATACTACCTCAGCCTAAATAAAGACTCACGATACCAGTAAGCAAAATTCAGTATTTGATTAAATGTTTGGGAAACGCTGCAGCAGAATAATACTAAAATCGCTTAATCGCACACTCGTGACACTGAATACATTCGTGTCAAACGACGAGCTATGTTACGATGCCGTTATCCCCGAACGAAAAGACGGAATATCGTAAATAACGATGACGTCATAACTATAAACATTTGCCGCAATATTGTTAGAGATTACCAGTTATTGATTTCTCCTTTTATGTAGTGATATTTTCAATGGAGATTCAGTACAAATACTTTATCGAATGAAAGTATTTCGTTGATGCGAAACGATCTTTTATATGTGTTATAGTCATCATCATCATCATCATTATCAGTCAAAGGACGTCCACTGCTGAACATAGGCCTCCCCCAAGGCTTTCCACAGCGACCGATCACTAGCGGTCTGCATCCAGTTTAATCCTGCGATCTTTTTAAGGTCGTCTGTCCATCTTGTTGGTGGACGTCCTACGACGTCCTAGTCCTCTTTGGTCGAAGGGTCTCCAATCTAGAACTTTCCTGCCCCAACGGCCATCAGTTCTTCGCGCTATGTGCTCTGGCCACTGCCACTTAAGCTTACTGATTCTGAAGGCTATGTCCGTTACCTTGGTTCTTCTACGTATCTCTTCGTTTCTGATTCGATCTCGTAGAGAAACACCGAGCATAGCCCGCTCCATCCATCCATATGTTATAGTATTTTCCACTAATCAAAAACTTTCATTATCTATTTTACCAAGCCTGGAGCAAAATTACTCAATTTTACTCGGTTATATGAATGGCCACTACTGTATTATTTAATCCAAAACAGTTTGAATAGGTACATGTATAATGAGGATTTAAGGAGCCAAAAAGTTATAACTTTTATAGTTATTTTTTGTTTATAGTATTTTGTCACTATACAAACTTTATATTATAAATTGCACTTGAAAAAAAGCAACTGTGTCAGATGAGAAATCGAACGCTATCCGGGCGTATGCCTATGGAATTTGGCCTCCAACCCATTGGCAAGCCTGATGAATTTGGCAAGTGCTTTCTTTAACGCGTATGCTACGTGCCCTCATCAAATGATCGAGATTGCTCTCAGAATATCCGAAGGAAATATTTTTGACTCAGACATAGTCTCGTATCGATCAGGATGGCGAAACTGGTAGCTGATATACCAGTAGCTCCTAGTATTGGCAGATTTAAGAGGACAAATGCTTACCTTCTCAACTGCTTCTTGCTTAGTATGACGGTCATCAGCGCCAAGTTCGCTGACATGCCGAGGCCAGACAGCGCTAAGAGTGCTGCAGCGCTTGCAGCACCCCCTGGTGGACACAGCCTCGTGTTGTTCAGGATGGTGGAGTTGGTAGCGCCGGCTGAACCGAACCGGAGGTTCGCGCCTATCATGGCGACCGCTGACCCTGTAAGGGAAATTTTGTTTAGGAATTTCTAATCAAACTCGTAGTTAATGTTTTAGTGTAGAATCAAAAAATGGAATGGATATTCATAGAATAAATTTTGTTTGTCATTTTGCTTCATATTTCAAAAGTACCTCTAATGTCTTACTTAACCTTGATTTTGGTGTTTAAAACACATTTTTGCCTACATTTAATTGTATGTTTTGCTCTAAGACCGTACTATTTACGTATAAGTCAGATCCAAATATGTTTTCCATGTTAAATAAAAAAACGTAAAACTACACTTTTTAGGAGCACATACACGTCCCCACATAGACCACCGCTTCAGGAAATTATGGGCTAGTGCAGTGAAGAAGCAGCACGAGAAATTCGTTACTATTTATCATCAATTATCGTGATATATCTTGCCAATCTAAATAATTATAATCTTAATTTTAACCATCATAAGGTAATATGCGTGAAGATCAATACTGTAAATATTTGTAACGTTTAAAATTTTGTTCAATGTACAATCACAAGTTGTAACGTTCCCAAACTTTTTTATGAAAAGTCGCTCCATTTAATCAGAAACATTATTCGTTGGTAAATATCGAACAGAAGGTATCGAGAACTTTTGAAACAGTTACCTATTTATGGAAGAAACTAGCGGTCCCCCGCGACTTCGTCCGCGCGTTTTGAGTTTGCTCCCTCCCCTCCCGTCGCAGCGTCATGTTTTATATCCTAAAGCCTTTCTCGATAAATAAGCTATCCAACACAGAAATATTTTTTCAAATCGGTCCAGCAGTTCCTGAGATAAGCGCGTTCAAACAAACAAACTCTTCAGCTTTATAATATATTAGCGCAAGCGCACGTTGTACTTAAGCTGCGAACATTATTTTGGTGCGGAGTTACGTTAAAACTGTGATAGCTCCTAAGATATTTATTGAAATCAAATGATATAAAGGGCAACTTGGTTCTAAATGAAATGCTCGTGATGATGAATGTATTTATTTTGATAAGAATAAATACCTGTGTGTATAATACACCTCTAAAAATAATGCATTATTTTTTTACAAATTTATTAACATAAAAAAGGTTGTAGTAAGTCAACCATAAAAGATAGACATATGCTGTCGCGAACTTTATTATAGAACTCTTAATGCTGAACAATCCTGTCATACATGATTTTTGTATAACTTAAGCGGTTTCCACAGCGTATGCAGCGGAAGCTCTCAAAAGGAATATCTTTCTCCCGTTTTCGCAACATTTTTCATTTCTGCTGTGGTCTTATGAGTCGGATCTTTATGTTATATAGCCTAAAGCCTTCCTCGATAAATGGACTATTCAATGTAAAAATAATTTTTCAAATCGGGCCAGTAGTTTTTGAGATTAGCGCGTTCAAACAAACAAACAAACAAACAAACAAACTCTTCAGCTTTATAATATTAGTATAGATTAGGTAAAATTATCGGTCTTTAGTTTTAGTTTCCAGATTCATTATTTATGACGCTAAGTTCTTACAAAGTTTCGGCTGTTTTACCTTCTTGACTGCCCTAGTTTGCATTATTTAAAATCTAGAATATCTGAATTCTTATATTTTCGAAATGTGTATAATTGTAGTTTTTGTCAAGAGCCGATCTCTATTATAGAATTGTATTTCATTTTAATACTAAATAGTTTATTATTAACTTTCGTTTTTTTTTTAGTATTTGTCTTAGAGTGTCTTAGTATACTCGTACTAACATAATTTAAGCCAAATATCCGTTTTTGGGTTAATATCAGAAAATACTTTTATCAGTTGTAATGATAATAAAAAATTTACCTGCCGACATCTTGACCGTGCAGACGTCTGACCTCAATGAATGCTAACACTCAAATCCAATAAATCACCGCGACAACAGCCAGTCAAGGCGCCTCCCTCCCCCCCACCGGCCCACTGCATTTTTGCACCAATCACGTTATTATTCAATGACATCACAACAACTACACTTTATTGTAATTTTGGTATCACTTTTTTACGTCCGTTCCATGCACTTTTTATTTATGCGATTGGTTCGTTGGCCGGCATCTGAAAAAAAAAACATGATAAACTAAGTGACGTTTGGTGAGGTATTACTTTATAAATATTAGCCTACTTAGTATTATTAATAAGTGTTATATCATCGCTCTTGGCAGCATCTGTAGTTTTATTGCGAATCTTAAGGGGCAAAACACAAGATTACCATAAAAAATCCTCTTTCACATTTCGAAATAAGTTATCTGACAAGGGTTCTTCTAGGGATGCTGGCTAAACCGAATGTTACATGATTGACATAATGCTATCATGAATATTTTTGTTCACCGATAATAATAAATATGAGCCACAAGATATTCTGTTGTAAAAAAACTGCTTATCATTTTTACACCTAGGTAGTAGGTAAACAGTCAGTAGGTAAAAGTAAAATTTAAAAGTAAAAGGTAAAAGTTAAAAGTTTCTGATACTTACACTCTTAATAAAAAACATTATATGGTATTTTTTTATTGCTCTTTGTTATTTATAAATCCTAATTGGACCAGCAAAGACTAATCGGTGACATTGTTTTTAAAACTATCATAAGCATATTTGGTTTTATGCTTTGGTCATAGATGGCGTGAGGTGTAGTTTAAGCCGAGGGAGTTGTAGTTTAAACTTGTTAGCGGGGCATTTTGAATAATTTCTTATAAAGGGATAGTCGCTTGTCTTACAACAAACAAAACACCTCCACCAAATTGATTTATACAACCATTGTGATGATTTTAAATTAGAAAAATTATAAAAATAATCGAACTACGTTAAGTATTACAATATTGTATTATGAACGTTAATTGACGATATAAATACACCAAGTACAAACCAAATTAAAAATCAGCGCTAAAAATCTTTACAGTCCCGCCAAACTAGATGCTGAATAATTTAACATGGCTCGGTTTTACGCCGCGTGAAATGAAATTAATTAAAAAGTGTAAAACACAAATCCGAATCAGGTGAAAGGGCAGCCAGGCCGAGTTGTAGAGCTCTCACTGTGACCCAGTAACCCCAGAATGCGTTTTTGGCCAAATAATATTTTGCAAAATTTGAAGTTGAAAAGAAAACAGACACTTTTCTGGTAGGAAATCAAAGAAAAGCAGCTGTAGGTCGACCTCTAAACTGAGACATTCCTAACGTCACTTTTGTCGCCTTAATTTTCATTTCCCTCGCAAAAAATTTACTCCTACTCTGCAAAAATTTGAGGATGGCACTCATTACGTATTAAACATTGTTTTTTGGGGTTTCGAAGCCGAATGGCAAAATACGGAACCCTTATAGTTTCGTCAAGTCTGTCTGTCCGTATTTCACAGCCACTTTATTCTATAACTATAAGCATCACAATGTTAAAATTTGGTAGGAAGATGAATCCTGTTAACTGCTTCACGATTGTTATACTAAAAAAAAACTAATGATATTAAAAGGACCATACGTGAAACCAAAACCAAAAACCTTTTTAAAGTCAAACCTATGCGTGTCTATGGATAGGTCTTTTAAAATTATATCGAGGTTCCTAAAACCGGTTTCTTTTAAAGTCTAACGTTTGATAGATAGACGCTTCCAAAGTGGTAAAATGGGCGTCCCCCCCCCCCCCTCTCCCCCTTCAACTTTTGAAGTAAGCTAATGAAAATTTAAAAAAAATACACTATGTAGATTTTTACAAATACTTTTATAGAAAATTTAATTGATATTTGGTTTTAACGGAATCGAACTAGTAGTATTTAAGATATAGCACATTTTCAACAATTGCAAACATAACTTTGTTCTTCATAATTCAAACACTATGAAAAACAAAGTTATATTTGCTGTCAACAAAATATTGTGGTATTTTAGCTAATTGTGTGTGCTAAGTGAGTGGATTTTTTAATTCAGTTAAAGATGGCACGGAACCCTCAGTGCACGAGTCCGACTCGCACTTGGCCGGTTTTATTTACACTTAAAAGGAGAACATTTAATCATCATATTAATATAACGTATAAAAATTAGAAGCAGTAGGAAGTGAACGGCAAAAGTGTCGTTGGAAACGTCTCAATTTAACGGTTTACTCATAATTAGTTTTCCTGTTCTTTGAATCTGGTGTGCTATATCATTTATTTCATGTGGTGGTTCGGATTTGGTGTCCAATAAAGTTTTTATCCATCTAACTCACATAATAATTATGTTCGCGTCAATAGTGTGTCCTATTTCAGGTCATCTCGATTGTAGCCAAGTTCCATCACAAATGAACCGTAAGTAAGATAAATGATAATAATACGACAATAGCAAAACGGGCAATTAGGTAAGAATTGTCTCAAAACTCACCGGTTCTATTAATGGATTTCTTCTACACTTCCGAGATATTCGTGTTATTAGTAGATACAAATAGACATCAGACAATAAGACACAAAATACTAAGCAATCTTTCCACTAACCCAGAAGCAGAACGCCCAATGATATTAATAAGAGCCCACACCTTTGGCCTTAAAATTTTTATGTATTTTGTTATGAATCAATCCACAACTTTTACTTTGCGTTTTTGTACTTTATTAAAACGTCGATTTTAAGTTCTCGCGCAAGGGCGAACACAGGTAATTTACTTAAGCTCAAGCCTAAAATAATATCAGTAGTTGCAATTTAGATTCGGCATCCCAGGATTACACAATGTACTAAAAAATACTGCATAGTTGATAACGATAAAACAAGAAATACTTTTTAATTATAATGATTATTTGCTATTTCCTAATTATAATACTTATTAAAACTTAACACTCATTTAGATCTCAAATACTTTTCTCGGCAATGTCTATAATCAAACACATTCTCAGTATTGAACTTGGCTGTCATTTTTGTCGGTATATTTTTGGTGGAATTCAATTC
Source organism: Pyrausta purpuralis (assembly GCA_963924145.1). Classification (NCBI taxonomy): domain Eukaryota; kingdom Metazoa; phylum Arthropoda; class Insecta; order Lepidoptera; family Crambidae; genus Pyrausta; species Pyrausta purpuralis. The sequence goes on along the minus strand of OZ001648.1, from coordinate 8,774,122 downwards.
ACATTATCAAATAAAAATAAGTATTCAACTTAATTTTTAGTTAATATAAATTATTTTTAAAGATATTCTAACCAGCGTTTATATACTACATTACAGTACAAACTTACAGGTGAAGTTCTTGCCGCAGGTAAGTAACTGCCGATAAAGTTGTACATGATTTAGGAGGCGAAAGTTCGTATTTACTCGTTATGTTACAAAAGTTAATAGCGAGCCTACACAAGAATATTTACGAAAATACCTGCCCAGATCAAAGGCGTAGAAATAAAAGCCTAAAAAGGCAAAAGACGATAAAAATATATCGATTTCTCAAACATAATATAGGAGCTCAACCGAAAAGACCATCATATGTAATATATTTTTTTAAATTAGATAGCAAGACATTTGGCCGCGATTGCACCTGATGTGATGTGACAATGCAGCCAAAGATGAACCATGTCTGCCAAGATGAATAGCCTACCTATCACTCTTTTCTTAAAAACGCCTAAATTGTTGACAGGGGACTATTATTATTAGTCATATTTTTTTTTAAATAATCAATATCAAGTAGAGGAATAAAGCTTCAAAATGTACAATAGTTGTTATAATTATTAATGAGCCCAATTAAGTAGATACAAATTTAATCTAAGGTCTCGTTTAAGGTGTTTTAAGTAGGTCTTGGTTATCTACATCTGCCAGATACTTCATTCAAATTATTAATATTATTCGTTAGCTTGTAGTGAGTTTCGAGTTTAATGGTGTTTTAAAAGAAAGATAGGGAGAAAAAATTATGTTGCCTTACTGGTGTATTTAAAAGAAAGATTTGAAGGAAAAAATATAAGTCTTATCCAGCATTATGCTATTCTGGATGTGGCTCAACTGATTCTGCGATCGAGTCGATGCGAAAACTGAGTTTACCATGAGTTTACGACGGCTTTACTCGCTAGCGACGACGTAAAAATAGACTATGGAAAATTGCACAGTGCCTCTAGCGGTTAATGAAAGAACAAAGATTTTCCAAACAAAAAGTTACGTCGTCGCTAGCGAGTAAAAACCGTAACCGCCATAAACTCATGGTAATGGTACTGTAAATCTTTCAGACAATATCCGGCCGCGGCTGATGCGCTATGCTCCGATCCGATCAGGATTGGTTGTTGTTGTTTATGGTACTTTTACATTGGCAACACTACTCTCGAGTTTCTTTTCTTGTCTGTGGTTTTCTATTATGTCAAATGTGGAGTTTCGAGTAAAACGTAATTTATAAATTAAGAAGGTTTTCTTTCATTGAAATAACCACTTTAAAGTGGTAGCAGAGCGTAGTTATGTAATGGCTAAAAGAGTTTAAAGATGAAAAGTGATTAACTGATCAGTGAGATCAAACAACGAAAACAAAACACGTCTTCAGGAAAATGGCAGGTAAAAATGATATACTGATTCCAATATTCAATGGAGCCGAGTATAGCAATTGGAAAATACGGATGCTGAAGTTTTTACAGTTTAAAAAATGCAAAGATGTAGTTATGAGACCGAAAACGGAAAACGACAATGAAAAGTGGGACGAAAGGGATATACAGGCAACGAACTATATTTACAGCTCGATTAGCAATAAACAGTTGGAATATGTAAATGAATTTGAAACGGCATACGAAATTATTAAAAAATTCGATGAAATGTATTTGAAACAATCTACTGCTTTGCAAATAGTATGCAGACATAACCTAGAAAATGTAAAACTCAAAAACTATTCTGAGATGACTATATTTTTTGATGAGTTTGAGAAAGCTGTAAATGAACTAAAGCAAGCAGGTGCAGTGATATCAGAACAAGAGAAGTTGAACTATATGCTGAAAGCTTTGCCAGAAAATCACAGTTACATAGGTGATTTAATCGATGTCCTTCCGGAAAGAGAAAGAACTGTTGACTATTTGAAGAGTAAAATAAAGCTTAAAAAGACAGAAAAAGAAAGTGACATACCAACTGAGTCGTCAAATGTTTTTCGAGCTGAATCCAAACTAACTTATCAGAAAAAATTTAATTGTTTCCGATGTGGTAAACCAGGCCATGTTATAAAGAATTGTCATTCTGGGAATGTCAGTCGTGGTCGAAGTCATAGTGGTTATCAAGGTCGTGGTGGTTACCAAGGACGTGGTTCAAACAATAATAGGTATTATCACCGAGGAAGAGGTCGAGGAAATTATCATCATACTAATAATGAGAATCAAGGTAATAGCTTTCATACTACTATTGCACATAATACCTACACAAGTGAGAGTGACTTGCCAAGAAAAGACCAAATAGATTGGTTACTTGATAGTGGATGTACAGACCATTTTATTAACAATGATGAGTACTATGAAACATATAAGAATTTGGAAATACCTATAAAAGTTAGAATTGGAGATGGAACAATGTTGGAAGCTACTAAAATTGGCAATATTAAAACTTATTTCAAGGTTTATGGGCAAAAATCGGAAGTGACAATAAAAAATGTGAATTATGTAAACAAAATGAAAGCAACCTTATTAAGTTATTCAAAAATTACTGACAATAATGAAATAGTTTCAAGAGGGAGAATACCAAAAATATATAATGCCAACGGAAATATAATAGCAGTAGCAATTAAAGATGAGAGACTGTATAAGATGAAAAGTTACATGAATGAAGGAACATTGCAAGCGAATGTGAGTAAAAGAAATATGAGTAATAAGGAAAAATTACATCGTACACTGGGACATATAAACTTTAACAAATTGGAATTGATGTGTAAGAATGAGTCGTTAGAAGGATTACCTAGAGAACATGAACATGAATACTTAAAATGCAAAATGTGTATTGAAAATAAAATGCATAACTTACCATTTCAAAATAATCGAAGAAAAGCAGAGGATATATTAGAGATTGTTCACACAGATTTAAATGGGCCACATCAAACAACAGGAATTAATGGAGAAAAATACTTTTTAACTTTTATAGATGACTACAGCAAATTAGTTAAAGTTTACTGTATCAAAAAAAGATGGTGTTTATGATTATTTAGTACAATATGTAAATGAGGTACATAACTTGACAGGAAAGATGATCAATGAATTAAGATGTGACAATGGCACGGAGTATATTAATAAAAGAGTTTTTCAGTTTGCAAAAGAAAAGGGAATACAAATAAAACCATGCCCAGCCTATGTTCATGAACTAAATGGAACTGCAGAGAGATTAAATAAATCATTAATGGATATGGGCAGATGTCTTTTATCAGAAGCAAAAGTAAAAAGAAGATTTTGGCCAGAAATAATTAAAACAGCTGCATATCTTAAAAACAGAACATTGACTAACACTATTAAGAGGAAAACACCTTATGAAATATTTTTTGACAGGGAACCATCGGTAAAATATCTAAAAATGTATGGAAGTACAGTTTTTGTAAGAATACCAGAAGAAAGACGAAGATCTAAATGGGATAAAAAGGCAGAAGTTGGAATTTTACTTGGTTACACTGACACTGGATATAGAGTTTTGGTTAAAGGAAAAGTAATTGTTGCTAGACATTGTGATGTAGTTGAGGAAGATGTTATATTGTGTGGATTTGACAATGAGAATGAAAATAAGGAAGAAAATGAAAAGAAAGAGAAACTGGACATGCCAGCAAAAGAGGAAATTTAAAATACACAAGAAGTAAGAACTGATGATGAAATGCAAGAAGATGAAGAAAAGATAATAGAAAATCCATCAAGAAGATACTTTTCAGGAGGCGACTACATGTAATGATTCAAATAAATGGAAAGAAGCAATGGATCGGGAGATGACTTGTCTTGTAAAAAACAACACATGAACTCTAGTAAACAAACCCATAAATGACAAGAAGGTAATTGATTTTAAATGGGTTTATAGAAAGAAAAGTGAAAGTGAGTATAAAGCCAGGTTAGTGGTAAGAGGTTTTCAACAACTTGATTGTATTCATGACACTTATTCTCCTGTTGCTAAAATGCCAACACTAAAATTGTTACTATCTTATTGTTGTCAAAATTCTTTAGAAATTCATTAAATGGATTTAGAGACTGCATTTCTCAATGGTAAAGTTTTGTCTGAAGTCTATGTAAAACAGCCAGAAAGCTATGAAGATAATACTGACAAGGTGTATAAATTAAATAAAGCATTGTATGGTTTGAAGGAAAGTCCTAGAGCATGGTATGAGTGTTTTAATAATTATTTAACAACTATTGGTTTTCAAAGAAGTAAATATGACTATTGCTTGTACTCTGAAATGGAAAATGATATGTCTATTTATATACTATTATTTGTTGATGATTTGTTAATTTGTTGCAGAGATATAAATGTTATTGTTGACATTAAAAACAAACTAAACAATAAGTTTATAATGAAAGACCTGGGTATAGTAAAAACATATATTGGTATTGAAATAAAATATTGTTATGATGATAAAGTAAATATTTTAACACTGAGTCAAAAATCTTATATTGAATCTTTAGCCAAACATTATAATATCGAAAATTAAAAATTTTATAAAACACCCATGGAAATAAATTTAAAGTTTGAAAAATCTGATGTAAATGAAAATATGAACTTTAGAAATTTAATTGGTGCACTTTTGTATATCAGCTCTGGTACAAGACCAGATATTTCATTTAGTGTAAACTATTTAAGTAGATATCAAAACTGTTATGATGAGACACTTTTTACATATGCTACGAGGGTCAAACTGAAAGTTCTTAGAACTGGCCACTTATAAACAATATAATAAAAAAAATATTCTAAAATTTGAAAATAGAACTCTTTGCCAATATTACTGAGTATATATTTCATTCATTTGTCATTTGTTTTACGATTTGGCGGCAAATTGAAAATTGTCTGTGTCACGTCAACATGAATTTAACACGAGAAAATTTTCGTGCAATGATTTTTTATGACTTTCGATGTCATTTAAGTCAACAAGAAAGTTATGATAGACTACGATTGGCCTTTCACGATGAAGCCCCATCTCGTGCGACTGTTTACAACTGGTTTAATGAGTTTAAACGTGGTCGCACTAATCTCACTGATGATGTACGTGAGGGACGGCCTTCTACGGCGACGACTGAAAATAACATCTGTGTTGTGCGGCGTATGATAGAGACTGACAAAAGAGTGACCTATCAGCAGATTCGGACAAGCTTAGGCATCGGTATGAGTCAAGTGCACAAAATCCTCCACGAACATTTAGCGGTCAGGAAGCTTTGCGCCCGGTGGATACCTCATAATTTGACTAAGGCTCAAAAACTCCATCGTGTGGATTGGTGCCGTAAAATGATTGAAAGATTTAACGGAGGTGACTCAAATGCTGTGTTCGACATACTAACAGATGACGAAAGCTGGATTTACTGTTATGATCCTGAAACCAAAAGACAATCTGCTCAGTGGGTGTTTCCTTTCGAGGAGTTGCCAACTAAAGTGAAGAGAGATCGATGTGCGGGAAAAAAAATGGTGGCCTCGTTCTTTGGAAGGATAGGTCATTTCGCAACAATTGTGTTAGAGGATCAAAAAACAGTTTCTGCAGAATGGTACACTACCAATTGTTTGCCACTTGTCTTGGAAAAAGTTCGAGAGAAACGACCTCGCAGTAGGATCCTCCTTCACCACGACAACGCCTCGTCGCACACCGCCAAGCGAACGATCGACTATTTGGCGACATCAAACGTTGAATTACTGGGTCACCCGCCGTATAGCCCCGACCTCGCGCCTTGTGATTTTGATTTATTTCCAAAAATTAAAGAAAAACTTAAAGGAAAGCGGTTTATGAATGCTGAAGAAGCGGTGGCTGCGTATCGCGATGCCATTGAAGAGACCCCTAAGGACGAGTGGGCAAAGTGCTTTTCCCAGTGGTTCCATCGCATGCAGCGGTGTATTGACGTCAATGGACAATATTTTGAAAAGATATAATAAAACTAATAACTGGCTAATGTAATCAGTTTTTGATTTTCTAAGAACTTTCAGTTTGACCCTCGTATGAGAGTTCTGAAGTATTTGTATTTAACTAGAGATCTGAAACTAAAATATTGTAAAAATAGTAATGCTGATGTATTGGATTGTTTTGTAGATGCCGACTGGGCAGGAGACATTTTAGATAGGAAGTCTACCACAGGGAATGTTATCAGAATGTTTGGAAATGTAATTGTTTGGAAATCTAGAAAGCAAAATTGTGTTACTAAGTCTTCAACATTTGCTATATATATTGCTCTTTCAGAAGCGGTATCAGAAGTGAGCTTTCTTATGTATTTAGTTGATGAACTAAAGCTAAATTACTAAAGTTTGTAAACCAATAAAATTGTATGAGGATAACTCAGGAGCAGTAGCTATTTCAAATTTTGGAAACTTTACAAAGAACTCTAAACATATTGAGGTTCATTATCATTTTTTACATGAAAATGTTAAGAAAGGAAATATTGAAGTGTAAAAAGTAGAGTCAGAAAATAATATGGCAGATATACTAACCAAAGCATTAGGAAATGTAAAGTTTACAAAATTTAGAGACACGTTGAATATTAGAGATTAGAATATTATTAGTTTAAAAAGGAATAGATTGTGTTAGCAAGATGAAGTTAGAACTTAAAATCTAGAAATAGTTAATATTTTTTTGTAAAGTGGTGTTGCAATATAAAAGTAAGGACGCGTGTTGTTTATGGTACTTTTACATTGGCAACACTACTCTCGAAATTCTTTTCTTGTCTGTGGTTTTCTATTTTGTCAAATATGGAGTTTCGAGTAAAACGTAATTTATAAATTATGAAGATTTTCTTTCATTGAAATAACCACTTTAAAAGTTGTTTATGATGCTTTTGGTTTCAGGATAACTGTGCAGTTTAATTTTACTCAAGTATTGGTTTTGGTGTACAATTTCTATAATAGGATATGTTACTTTACGTTATGAACCTCTTTGGTTTGGTTGCACTGACTCCTAAGGCTTCTACAGAGTTTTATCCCTCTCGTTTGTAAGTAAAATGTTTTAATCAATCCGTTAAATAATAACATATGAATATTAGTTGTTATTTTTATGTCATACTTTCTCAATAAATATTCTTAAAATACCGACTAAATTTGAACACATTTATTTCTTCGTTATAGTTTTCTTTTATACTAGGATTGTCAAAATTCTTTGTGCCAGCTACAAAAACAATAATATCTATTCGTTTTCCGCTTATAAAATACACATCAAAGCAATATGAAAGCACAATTTTGGTTTGGTTCAGTTAGCTGTCTATTTTTTGTAACAAATATGTTCCCTAAAATAACGACCGGATATCGTGATACTGAAAGATGGAAGTAGTAGCTCATCATCAGTATCTCATGCCAACATATATGAAAGTTTTCGTATAGCATGCTTAAAATTCCCCTATATCAGAACCGTGATAAAACCACTAGCGATTAATTATGATTAATTACTAGCGCTTAAGTATTAGTTACTTAAAACAAACTCGTACTAATTAAAAGTTAGATAATTACAGTCTGACACTCCAAAAACTAATTAACAAATAATAAGTACTCTGTAGCTAGAAGCTAGCTGGACTATTAGCAATTTATTACAATGAAATGGTAAGTTCTAAGACCTAAGACGTCACAAACTCTAACAACTTACATAATCAAACTCGGTTTTAAATGTCACGTCTCCGTCGCGAACTTGTGATCCTACTTCGGTACTATTAGTTAATATTTTCAGCACTAGCCGTCTTCGTCGCTTTCATTAAGAAGCATCATTACATTTTTCTTTAAATCGCCTCGCACTCGTGAGACCGAAAAATGTTATTATTACATTTGTATTATTGGAACCCTATACACAACCGAATTCAAAAAGTGTCTAACCTAAAATTTAGAACTCGAACAATTTAAAATAATTACATAACAAGTAGTTTTTAAGTTAATTCTTGATCTCAACCGGTGCTATCTTTTTGTTATTTAAGTAGACAAACTTTAGAGCGCTTTCCCATGTAGGCGCTTGAGCAGCGCTACGGTCGCGCGTTAGTCGCTCGGTAGTCACGCGGCAGCAGCGCCGATGTTTTGTTATGTATGGACATCCACCGCTGCCGCGCTGCTGTCGCTCTAATGTGACGGGAGTCATCAAATGGAATTCTGGAACTGCATTCTTATCTGCAACTAAATCATTTAGTCAAGGTGAGTGACACGAGGCGAGAGCGTGGGAGATGTGTGACGTACTTGCAAGTAAGGTCACCTTTCAACTCGCTCTATCAGAGAAGGATGAGATAAATCTGTTTGGTTCAATAAAAACAGAGCTTAAGAGACTTGTATCTACTTATATCTGAGTTTCAAGCCATTAATTACTAACTGAGGATGAAAGTGATTGATGAGAAATATAAGTAATCAGTCTTATTTCCAGTGCGAGTTATCTAGTTCTCCTCGTGATTAATAAGTTTCAAGACTTGTAAGTACTTATGATCTTTTGAGTAACTTTTAAGTAGGTACAAAGTACCAACTGTTCGCATAAAATTATTTCAGATATAAACGAGAAACCGATCTATCTATCTTTCGATCTATCCGATTTTAAGGGAAGGAAGGAAAAATTAGTGAAAGCAGAGATGAACATTTGATTTTAATAAAAAAAAAAGTTCTTTACACTAATCTAATGATGGGAAAGCAAGAAAGAAATGTTCAGGTGGATACTACAAGAGAGGTCGAGAAAATTTTTGAAGACTTCTAAGATGTGATTTAAAAGCTATTTCCCTATTTAATAGCTGTTTCCTTTTTAACATTTATCACACAAAAATGTTGGTATTTAAACGTCTTTGTTTGCTAATAACTAAACTCATCAGAAAAAATCAATAATGTTTTAAAAAAAGTTGAGAGTACCTGCAAGTACAAATCAGTAAGTATCAGTGAGCACAAATTTGATCAAAGTGGTCGTAACTATAAAGAGGTCTAAGCTCAATTTCAAAGGCACATTGTTTGGTATCAAACACTATACAAGTTTCAGGTTTATGGGTTAATTTCGACTATCAGCTCTCTACATTGAAGACATCAAGTTTTGCCATTAATCCGACGAAGTCACTTTATACAACCTGATAATATGATAGTTTGGTGTATGTATGTTACATACTTAAATGATCTGTCACGCGAAACCATATCTTGCGCAGTTGACATACGAGCTAAGACACAACATGGGATCAATTTTCACGTGTATATGGTGAAAGATAAAGATATAGATATGTCATTACCATATTGTCATATTGTAAGAAAGCGCATGATGAACTTCATTCATTCTTATTTAAATCTCTCTATCTATCTCTTTATCTTATTTAAACTGAAATGACGAATCATTGGGCAAAGTTATAGGTTAGGGTAGGTAAAGGGTTAACCGAAGTGAGCAAGCGAATCCCCGTTTATCCTTGGTGTTAGCTTGGCATGTTAGTGCTAATAAAGGCGTAAATGATAAACCATGTCGAGTTTGTTTACAGTAAATCGAAAGATTACAATCTACCGGACTTTAAACCGTAAAATTGTAACTCGCGGTTTTTACAAGCTTATGGTGACAGATACATATTTATTGTCATTTGATATTTTAATTTACTGTATTGCCGTTGGCCTGTTATGTCATCCACAAAGCACTAAACAACGAAGAATTTAAATATAATGTAGAACTTCCTTTTGTATGAAGTATCAGGCAGATAACGGTAACCAAAACTTATTTAGACGATATGATACATCCCGTAAACCTGTCACGTATTCGGCACCTATGCAAAATTGATGATACCGAACTGAGATTTCTACGTTTTTCCCCTTGACGTCCGTAATTTAATTACATCGTAAACCGGGCAAAACTTTCTCCAAGGATGATGCTATGCGATGTGATAACACGGTTCAGGGTGGAACGATAAAACTGCGGGGTGATTGATAAGCCCTGAAACATCAGTCAGATTAGCTCAAACCCCTCTAATAGTTTTATAGGGTCGTAAGTAGAGTCGTAAAATCGTACTTATGGTTTTATCTTGTTTTTTTTAAGGATCGTTCACAACCTAGCAATAAATGCTAGAAAAACAAGATTTTTGAAAAAAGTTATCAAATATTATCACTTATTACACTGACTGATCAGTCAGTGTAATAAGTAATAATTTGATATCCGATAAGAATTCAAACCGCAAAGTAGGTTCTGAGTTTCGAATCCTTTGGCGATTACAACACCCCTTCTAACTTTTAAACTAAACAAGTATTTTTTTAAAACTTAAAATACCTTCAACTGAAATTGACTGATTGACGAGGATCAAACTAGTAATTTTGGATATAATTTTCATTTTTAAGAACCCTAAATATAACTTTGACCTTCATACAAACACTATGAATAACAAAGTATTTTTTGCTGTCAGTATTTTAATTTTGCTAGGTAAGAAGTTGTTTTTAAAGGCGGTTCTGTGCCTTTCTTCAATAATTTTGATAGCCCTAAATAAGCGCTAACAAGCATATGGCATGACACGAATTCTATTTATTTGGTGCTAAGTCTTTACATGCAAGAACTTCAAGCACACAATTTTACCAGACACACAAATTGAAATCGTTAACTCTATATCTTACCGCTGTGTAATATCTCTGCCGGTGAGCTTTGACAAATTTAATGGCTCGCGAGCTTCCAAATATTAAGTTCTCTAGTCTTCAAAACACAAGTATTTTACAATGCAATTGATAATGAAATTTCGTGTTTTATATATAACACGAAATACATTTGAAGCTATCCTTCGCAACAGGTAAACCTAGGAAGGTTGATAGGAGCGTATGATTTTAATGAGATTGTCTCGGGATAGGAATCCCGAAACAATCTCATTAAAATCATACGCTCACTGAGCAATACACCTTCGATAGCATCTCGGTCGCATTACATGTCTGTTTTTTGGCACAAGAAGGTACCACAACATGGCGGAATAAATGATACAGTATAAAAATATTGTTTATGAAAATAAGGAACTACCTATATGGTTCTATTTTTGAATTGTATGCCATTGCGTAGGTTTCACGTGAGGCCCCCTGCATTTATCGTCCACATGTTTCCAGTTCCTCCACATGTTTTCAGTTGACACCTTCATCTTTATGTTCCTCCGTATTTTTAAACTTTTTTATTTATTAATTTGCTAAGTCTTTTAAATATTAAAAGCAATCAATAAAAAGTTTAAAACAATTTAAGGTCGCTTTTCGCAAATATTTATTTAATTTTATAGCGATATTTTTTAGCAAGTAAATTAATTGAAAGCTATAAACTTTAATATTGTAATCGCTAAACGTAATTCTAACAATTTATTCTATATATAGATAAGTCTGTCGCCTAAACAGTGTGTCCAGGTATGTAGTGTTAAAACTTTAAGGGCAATATCTACGATGAATTTCATGTTGAAAATTACCTCATGTCGGGTCAATTCCAAACCCCACCTTACTGCAGTGCCTCGATGAATTTCTTCATGGATATTGCCCTTAAGGTTTTATTGCTACATGCCTGGACACACTGAATATGATAGGCGAAAGTACTGTTACTATGAGTTTACTCGATAGCGACGACGGTTTTACTCGCTAGCGACGACTTAACTCTCTTTGCATGGAAAATTTTAGTTCTGCCTGTGACCGCTTGAGGTGTTGTGCATTTTACCATATATTTTTTTACTTCATGGCTAGCGAGTAAAACCGTTGTAAACTCATGGTAACAGTACTGACCTAGGGAGTGACACAATCATGAATTTCTAGCAATTTAAAATGAGTGTTACCATTATAAACGTACACATGGTAACAAAACGACATTATTACAGTCCGCATAAGTACATAGCGCGAGAGCTATTTCATTACATATTCAAATTGGTGGAGTTAGCTTGGATCCGATTAATTTGCAGTTGACAAGTCACATGAGGTAACTAACTATTGTTGAGACTTTAATTAAGGTTGGATGTTTAAATTTTGGTACGTAATTCAATTTGACTGAGTTCCATCTTATTGGCAATCTATTTGTACGCCTATTGAACCATCATTCAATAGGCGTACAAATAGATTGCCAATAAGATGGAGCTGCTGGTTCAAAATTTCCACTTTATTGTTGGGTATGCTCAACAACTTTAATAGGTACATTAATATCATATAGGTCTGAATATCTTAACACCTACAACTCGAAACTTTGAACAAATGAATGAGGCAGTACTCTAAAGCTTATAGTTTTACTGCTCACTGACATTCCAAAAAATGTTTTTGCAAACAATATGAGGTTTTGATAAAATATCTAATTTTAATTTACTCTTAAACATGATTTTATGTTTTCCAGCATCAAAGAAACTGAAATCCTCTAGGGATACTAAATACATCTCAGAATATGATAATGATATCTCGGTTTTTCCGAGTCACTTCTGCCTGACTATTAGGTATCTGAAGCAAAATGGCGGCCAAGTTCCTGCGTAAATCAAGATGACAGTGATAAGCGTCAGTTTATCATGTTTAAAAAGATCTCGAGGTCTTGAGAAATACCATTTAAATGCGAAATTTAGAAGATGTAATCGTAGGATGTAGGAATCCGTTTTTCTTTAGACCTACAAGAAAAACCATTACTTTGATTCATTTGCGGATACGAATCCGATCGTAAATGGATTTTTTCAACTTAGAATAGTGTATTGCAAATTGAAAAAATTTTTTAGGATTACAAACTGATAATTCAAATCCACCTAAGCACGTCATAGAAACTAAGAAAATCAAACTAGGGTTACCTATAAATTGCACTTGTAAAAAGCAAATGTGTCAGACGAGGAATCAAACCCCGTGTCCTACGCGATCCGGGCGTATGCCTGTATTTAGGATTAACTACTCACAACAATATTTTACCTGCTTATTGATCCGACATTTCTCCCATGAATATCTCTAAGAAACAGACAAATATTATCTGTTACTACTGAAAAAGCCTTCTGTTATTTATATTCAAAGCAAAGGTCATGGGTAATATGAAAGGAAAAAAACAAATATGGTAAAAATATTTTATATGAAAATATGAGTACGCGGTTGATTTCGTCGCAAGAAAAACAAAATCGTAAGCCACGGGATAGAATATGAAATTATGAAGAAGTAAGATATATTTTTAGGCAAAAGTGTATTGCACCAAAGTACACACATCAAAAGTTTCTAGGGATCAAGCATTTTTATGCGGATTTCTTGAGGTTGAGATGTGGCTTTGTAATAAATTTATGATTTTATAAATTTATATGGATCCTTTTTGGTGCATTTCAAAATTTAAAACAGGAACTGTCAATCAAATTCGAGTAAAAGATGAAAATCCGCTGTCAATATTTTCCCTATAAAAACATACAACGCATTGAAGACATTATTAGTGCTACTGTTTCCCTACTACTGATTAAAACCAACGTTATTATGGAGCGGCGACGTCGTTTAAGCCGGGAAGAAATGCTCAGAGCCGTGGGAATGATAGAAGCTGGTTCCCGGCAACGTACTGTGGCTTTAGCTCTGAATACAAGTCAGAGTGTTATCAGTCGACTTTGGACACGTTACCGAAACACTGGTACCGTGGCTGAGCGCCATGGAGGACGGTATCGCTGCACCACACGGAGACAAGACCGATACATTCAAATCACAGCTCGAAGAGCTCCAACAATAACCGCCATGATGTTAGCCGTGAGGCTTCATCACTCTTCAGGGTACTTAATTAGCGACCAAACAGTCAGGAACCCCTTGCATGAAGTGAACCCTTCATTCCCAAAGACCGCTACGGGTACCACCTATAGCAATGCACAATCGTAGGATTCGATATCGAACACAGAAATTGGGCAGAAGAACAATGGCGTTTCTTGTGCTTTTCTGATAAGTCTCGTTTTGGTATGAGGCCGGATACAAGACGTATACAACACTGGAGAACCCCTGGACGCCAACAGCGATTAAAATCCTGCCAGGAAGTCCATCCTTATAGTGGTGGAACCATCATGGTATGGGCGGGTATTTGGATCGGCGGAAGAACTGATTTGATTCGGATCAGAGGCAACCTCAACGCTGAAATTTATGCTGAGACGATTGTATCAGACGTCATCGTTCCTCTACAAGTGCAAATCGGTCCCTTATTTCAGTTAATGCATGATAATGCACGACCGCACACCGCAACAGTTGTAAGACAGACTCTCGCCGCAGCTAACATCAATGTCCTGCCCTGGCCTGCTCAGTCGTCAGACTTGAACCCGATTGATGGGATATGCTACAGAGAAGAGCTCTGCCAAATATGGAGGGTATCCAGTCGCAAGAAGACCTTTTTAGGGTTCCGTAGCCGAATGGCAAAAACGGAACCCTTATAGTTTCGTCAAGTCTGTCTGTCTGTCTGTCTGTCTGTCTGTCTGTCTGTCAGTCTGTCTGTCTGTCCGTCCGTATGTCACAGCCATTTTATTCTGTAACTATAAGCATTACACTGTTGAAATTTTGTAGGAAGATGTATTCTGTTAACCGTTTACCGATTCTCATACAAAAAATAAAAAATAACGTCATTTAAGGGGGGGCTCCCATACAAAAAACTATAACCAAAAAAATTTTTTTTGTGAAACCTATGCGTGTGGGGTGTCTATAGATAGGTCTTTTAAAATAATATTGAGGTTCCTAAAACTATTTTCTTTTAAAGTCAAACGTTGCATAGCTATCCGCTTCCAAAGTGGTAAATTAGGCGTCCCCCCCCTATCTAACTTCTAAACCAAGAGAGTGTAAATTTTGAAAAAAAAAAAAATATATATCGTAACAAACACTTTCAACGAAAATTGGTTTGGACGAGATCGAAAGAGTAGTTTTTGAGATATAGCATGTTTTCAACAACCGCAAACATTACTTTGTACTTCATACAAACACTATGAAAAACAAAGTTATATTTGTAACAAAATATTGAAGTATTTTACTAAGTAGAAGTAAGTGGATTCCCTAATTCATTTAAAGTTGGCACGGAACCCTCAGTGCGCGAGTCCGACTCGCACTTGGCCGGTTTTTTGTTGTTGCAACGAACATGGGCGGCCATTCCACAGCGTGATTTGGATGAACTCATTTTGAGTATGCCAAACCGATGACGATGAACGACGAATTCTTGTATTGTTAGTGTTCGCGGTAGAAACAGGGATTATTCATTGTTTAAGTTACCCTATAAAATTTTAAAGAAAACTGTTATTTCAGTCTTTTTTTTGAACTTTAATGTTAGTGGTTCAAATGTCAAAAATCCCTTTATTAGGAAAATAGCAAATTTCTTTATTAATGCAAAGGTGACTTGGTTTATCGTTACTGTAGACAAACGAAAACACTTTATTTGATGAATCGAAAATTTTAATTAATATCAATCAGGAGAAAAGTTATTGCAAAAAAATATGTTGATCCCTAGACACTTTTAATGTGTGTATATTTGTCCATGAGAAGTGCTAATATCTTATACATTATAATAGTGGGTCTTTACAAAATTACATGAACCAAGATAAAGACAAGAAAGAGACATCAAGAATGATCCAAGATTGCGCTGAACCATATTGGGCATGGCAGCGAGAGCCCACGCCAAAAATAATTGCATTTTGACAAACAATAGTTTCTTCTATTAGAGCTTAGTTAACTCTATCTCCTAGCCTAAAGCCGCTAAATCAAGAGACGTAAAAATGTGAAGCACAGTGACTCGACGCACGCAGTCTATTTGCAATTGTAATGCCGCTTTGTTTTACCGTCTTTGAGCGGAATTCTTTGCGCTTTCTTTCCACATTCCTCTTTTTGTATTGATAATATAAGCGGCCGGTTTTATCTCGCGTTTTAGAGACGTTGCACATAAAACGGTGTTACATATAATATTTTTTAATATGGCATACTTAATTCGTTTTATTTTAAAAGAAATTAAAATAAGTAAATAAAAACCTGAAGCATTGAATTCGAATAATACATAGTGAGATTAATTTATAAATATATTGGACACCAATCACATACATTGCTCTGATCCCAAAGTAAGTAGCCAATGCACTTATGTTATGGAAACTAGACACAACGGTGGTACCACAACACCCAGACCCGAGACAATGTAGAAAAAAATATCGTTTTCTACATTAACCCGACCGGGAATCGAACCTGGAACCTCACGAGATGGCGACGCTTGCAACCAGAGTGCTAGCCACTCGACCACGGAGGTAGTCGGAGGAGTGAAATGTTGGGTGCCTCTAATTTAAACTTAACAGGTTGGTGGTTTAACGTTTCGTTATATTATAAAATGTTATCATATTTAGAGTCGATTTTACCAACGTCAGATAGGACTTATCTGATTGAATAAGAATAAAACGACATTCACGTAAATGATTGCTGACAAATAGCTGACGTTTTTTTAATAAGGCGTTTTGTATTGTATTCGACGAATATTCCGTATCTGACGTTAGTAAAATCGATGACCGATGAACATTTAAATAAAAAATAACAAATCGCACCTACAACCTTATCTCTAATAAACCAAAAAGCTCAGATGCCTATTAAAATATAAATATTACGCTAATAACCGTTACAAAAGTAATAAGGTTATGGGGTAGGCGTCGTAATGCTTATTTCCTTTTTAATTAATAAAAACAGCTGTATCGTAACTTCGTGTTTACGAATTATAATTCCGATAATTTTGGAGGCCCGGCTTCCGAAAACCGCAATGAAGCTGAAGTTTCATCTCTGGTGAAAAATCAAATAAGCGCGGTTATTTCTTGATAAAAATTTCATAAAATTCAACAGAAACCAGTTTTAAAGCCCGTAGTTCCCGCTATTAACTTATCCTTAAAATCTTGCAAACTTGTTTCTATCATAAGCAGTTGCTTATCAGAGCTCCAATATCTAAGAAAACTAAAGAAAAAAACGCATTTGCTTTCTATTAAGAGGAAACAAATTTATTTGCAGTCGGTGCATGATGTGAATAGATTTTATGAACGTGGTTTATATGTTTTTTTTTTTTTTAATTTCTTAATTTTAAGTTAGTTCCGATACCTCAAAAACGACTTAACCGATTTTGATGAAACTTATACTGTACGAGCAGTACAGTTGAAATATACCTATCACAAGTGGAGGAAAAACATACGTACATACATACAGTCATACACTTACGAAATTCAGCACACGTGTAAGGATGATATTTTAGATCAACATACTCAAAAATTATGAAATTCTACGAATGCGATATCGTTAGAATTTCATAATTTTTGAGTATGAATGCACACACATTGAATTAATTACCTTTTTTTTGAAGTCGGTAAAAAATCATCACCACCCACGTCAATTTTGGTAAAGTAGACTAGTATTTATATTTCTAGAAACCTTTTTCAGAATGCAAGCTAAATTTTCTTACATGTATTTTACACAGAAGTTGAGCTGTAAGTAGCTATTAACAGGGAAATTTTCTGAAACCTAAGTTTCTAGGAACTATATGAATACTTTCAAGTTTTCATAACGGTAAGTGTTCCCAGGATTATACTTGCCTTTTTGTATGTACGCAGTGTGCTTAGTTTTCATAAAACTATTCTACACATACTTATACAGGGTGTTAAAAAGCACAAGCCAATACAAAGGGGTGGTTGTCAATCGAGTTTTTTTATTTGCATTATTAACTCTTTTTTGAACTCTAGACTCGACTCTTACTCGTAACTACCCTCTTGAATTTGGATCGTACTTTTTTTAAATCTGTATATTTTTTTACTGTTTCAGAAGTTTTGAACAATTCGTGCGCTTCGTTAACTTTTTTTACTGTTGCGTGATATTTATTATTTGTATACAAATCTTTTTATTCGGTCTTGTTTTGGTAAATCGTTAAATAATGCATAAAAAGGTTTTCACATACACTGTAAAAATACTTTCTATGGAAAGGGACGGTAAAATTCTGTATTGCACAAGTAAGGACACAAGAAACAATAACAGAAAAATCATAAGTACTATATTGGCGGTGTTATAGCTTGAAGCGATCTCTTCCAGATAACCACTTGGAAGAGGAAACAACGTTTATTAGTGAGATAGAAAGCGGTGTGCAAAAACATAGCTTATATTTCAAGTAATGATGTCTTTTAATGTTATAAAGTACAAAAAATAAAGTTCACTTTTGTGGCGTCTGCTCCGTATGAATAGAAAAAAAATATGTATGAAAATATCATATTTTCAAACGATGATTGATTGACATGGGTAATATGCTCGTGTTCTCAACGCGTGCGGCTTCCTACGGGCATTTCATTACGAACAAAAGTGCGCTTGATCACGACACCAAAACTCAATTATCGGACAAACAATAGCTTTCAACACTGAAAATAATGAAACGTATATTTTATATCGTATATGCGGGTGCTTTCGACATGTGGTTTAATTTATTGGCAAGTTCTATTAAAGGTTGCATTTTATACGTCGTGTTTGCTATATTTGTAGTATTAAGGTTATTACAATAGCTCAGCAATAAGAGGAAAGCAAGAAAACTTCTGTACTTAAAAAGAAGACTCTTTCCTTTAAATCTGCCCATATTTTCTTATAACGCGTGCTTACTTGATACAAGTTTTTAAAGGAGTTTTTAATCATTCAACGAGTGATGGAAATATACTTGGTGTCTCTCTATGATTCTCTATAAGATTTTAGTGTAGCCCCCCTTAAATTTCATTATTTTTTATTTTATGTATAGGAATCGTAAAGCGGTTAACAGGATACATCTTCCCACCAAATTTCAACAGTGTGATGCTTATGGTTACAGAATAAAGTGGCTGTGACATACGGACAGACAGACAGACAGACTTGACGAAACTATGAGTGTTCTGTTTTTTGCCATTCGGCTACGGAACCCTAAAAATGACAACGAATCTTAGTTCTAAGTAAGCGTTTCAAAAAATGCCTTTTTTATGGTTTATTTTTTCAATGCTAAACTACTGAGAACAATAAAAGTGAAGAAAAGCAAGCTATTAAAAATTATCTCCCGCCTAAGAAAGTGAAAATTATTATCTTCATACGAAAATAATCCCCTTATATTTAACGAAGTTTTTATTGGGTATCGTAAAGTGCACCTTTTCTATACAACCTCAAAATCTTAGTTCGCGAAATTATCGCTGTAAAGAACCTTATTACGTTCTTTTTATTTTAAACGGAGATAGGATAATATGATCTCAAAGGTGTTTCATGAAAGAATACTTTTTGAAGTGATTACCTGTTCAGATTACAAAAGGCCTCTGGGAAAGTAGCTGGGGATTTGAAAATATTTGCCCGTTGTTCTGCCACACTTGTGCACTCCATGAGCACATGATGTCGTGTTTCTTCTGCCCCCATGCACCCTCTGCATAGGGGTCTGTCTGTGACACCTATTGTGAAAAGGTCTTTGTTTAAGAGACTATGACCAGTTATGGTGCCTGTGGCTAAGCGTAGTTTGTCTCTTGGTAATCGGATGAGGTTGCAGGCAAGGTTACATTATTATGTAATTAAAAGAGTTTTAATCGTATAGGTCAATCACATGAATTTAGACTTTTACAGTAAATAGAACTCAATGTCGTTAGATGACTAAAGTCTAAGCTGTCATATTTCCAGCTGACCTTATCACCTTTGGCTGTCGCTTTAAGATTTGGCACGGTACCCTGAAACCCGCTAAAATGAAAACTTAACATTCCACATTTACTAATGTACGTCCTTGGACATACGCTTTTATAATTAAGTAGGCAGTTAGATTATTTTTTAAAACTGAATGTAGTATCAATCGATAGTAAACCTAATAAGAATAGGGGCTTAAGGAATTGAGTGCTTTTAAAAGTTTTGATACGTCTGCGTGTAATTGATACGAAAATTTCTAATTGTGTTGGTTGTAGTAGCGGAGCGTGTATGAAAGACTACCGTTCCCCCACAACTACGTCCGCGGGTTTTGAGTTTACTCCCTCCCCTCCCATCGCAGCATGATTTTTATAGTTTGAAGCCTATCCTGATCCTGAGACGTTTGGCCCGTGCGCAAATTTTTGGTTTCTTATTTCATCTTTATGAATATAAAATATGACACTGTGAGCGTTAAAAACATTCTAAAGCATAAGATAGCGAAGCGACATCAATTTCCAAGTTGAATCCATTTTGTAAAGAATAACTGCTTGGGCCATCTGTTTCATAAACAGACGGCTAGATGGCGCTAAGCGTCATGCAATTGACGTTTTCATAAGAAACCACAAATTTCGCAGGGTCGGACTAACAGCACGGTAGCTCAATTGGTAAGAGCGTTTGGCCCGGTGGGCCCATGCTCAAACTTTTGGTTTCTTATTTCATCTTTATGACTTTGTTTCTCCTATTAGCTTTATTTAGGTCCTTTAAGTGTTTTTGAAGGCGGTGCAATTTTTATTAAAAAAAAAACAATATGCCGGTCACATAATATATCTTTTCCAGGCACCATTGTTACCTGGTGGTAACCATATTGGTATATGGTTTGGCACTTTAAACGCAACTGATCAAGGGATACTTTGCCCAAAGGAACCATAGCTGATGAAACTTATCGAGGCCCAGAAAACTGTCTTGTCGCAAATATTTTCGTATCAAACACTAACAAAACTAATCTCCCTGTTTTGGTTATTATCCATGGAGGAGCTTATTTACTTGGATAGGGCAGTATGGCTCAACAAAACGATATTGTCAGCAGCAAAGGAGTCATTGTTGTCAATTTCAACTATCGTCTCGGACCCGGTGGATTTTTGTGTCTCGGAACTGAGGACGCCCCTGGAAATGCCGGGATGAAGGATCAAGTGGCATTATTGATGTGGGTGAGGGACAATATTACTGGGTTCGGCGGCAACCCTAACGACGTCATATACGGCTGCAGTGCTGGTGGTTCTTACAATGTTCTTACATACGTATGGTAGAATATATTACTGTGGACCGTCGCACCTGTACAGCCCCCGCTAAGGAAGTACTCCGAATTCCCCCATCTTCACCCTCGAGAGTTAATTTTCTCCTCCTTCTGAAGGTGTGGTCTTTACACGCCACACCACGTATTATATTATTTCTTATCACAAAGCAATTGACTTGAGTTTTTCACGTATCACTGGAGAATGAATTGATATATTTTGAAATATCTAAACATATTATGATTAAAACATTGAAAACAATGCTTCCTTAGTATTTTTTCGACTGAATTCTAGCATATAAAATATTGCTCGCACCATCACACGTTCGTTGCACGAAGTGGCAACGTCGGATTTGTTTGCTGACAAGTCTAACGTTCGCACGCTTATGTGTGTGTACTACATGTACACTACTACATTAATAGCTAAACGAGTGAGTGAAATAGAATGACTTCCACTCTTCTCCCCCGTCCACGCACACGCACGCACGCCGCGCTGGCGCTGGTCATTTTGCTATCGCCCGCCGCTAGTTCCGTCCGGAATATTGTTGCAAGTAGTCGTTAATTTTTTTTTAGATTCATATTAGTATTCTTTGTAAAATAAGAATCGAATTCTTAATCACTTTTCCAAGGAACCTCAAACATGAATCCAATATCGATTTTCTGAAAATTTAATGTCTGCCATCTTGGATTTATAAATGGGTGCCATTTTCGGAATCAGTAACCCTATAAACCTGATTAACGATACCCATATCGTTTTTACTCCATACATCTATTATGTGTTAATTTCCACGTCTTAGTATTATTTTAAACACAAAGCATATTATACACATATTTTAAAGTGTCTATCTACAAGAGAAACAAATCGTACACGTTCTTTCAAACCATATTTTCCCCATCAGGGATGACTTTAAAAAAAATACACTTTTGTAAACACATACAATGCAAAAAATAAAATACCAAAAAAACATATAAAATAGTATAATACGGTATTATTAGTATTTTACCTTCGAGCACATGTGGTATAATACCGGGCTTATATCTCTACACGCCTAAAATAATAATAATATAATTCTCCTAGAAATAAAGCAGGTGTTTATCAAAACTATGCCCTAAGGTAACGGCAGGTTAAATCGTCATCACCCCGGCAACCGACACTTTTTGTAAATCTTTTAAAAGTAATTGTCCTTTGGTTTAAAATTGTGTAATCTAGTTACTGCTTTCAAAGACGAAACAGAAACGTTTTCTTATGATTGTTTGAAAAATGAAGCGTATGTTTTTTTGATTACTTATCCGCTTGCATCAGTCAGTTTTATATCAAACAGAGTTTCGCCGTATTAGAACTTAAAATACTGAAAACTTTTACAAACAATTTAACACAGTACACAAACCACACTTGCTTTTTTTAACTTGAGTAACGTTCACTCTCCACCTCGGGAGAGGTGGACAATTATGTGTTACTGATCAAATTCTTAATTACTTGAGTAGCGGTGTCTTGGGATATGAGTAAAGCTTTAGACTTATACGAAACCCGCATTGTTGGTCATTCGTAACGATTAGAATTCTGCTGCTGATAGCTGCAAGTTGAGTCATAAAACATTTAACTGCTGATAACGACATTTAAACATAAGTGTAGTTTACTATCGATCATGCAACCCGGCATAACGGCTCTATTAAGCGCCTGGTTATTCTAAGACAAATACGTTACTTAAAGCTTTTTTATGAGTTTTTGAAGGTGTCTTTTTTATTAAAGCTATAATACACAAAGCATATTCACATATTTTATGCAACTGCCGAATTTTCTGATCATTATTGTATGATATCAATTTTGTGGTATGATTATCCTAATAGTGAATCATCTGGTCAATTTCACCGATGAAATCCCAATCTTATTAAGGACGGTTACCAGGGAATTAAATGGACCCACCTAACCATCCTACAGACGTATTTGTAAATACAGTAGGTTCACTACATAATTTTAAATTTATTCGAAATGTGACTACTCGAGACTCTAGAGTTAAGTCTCACATACCGATGTCCCTATGTATCTATGTTCCGATGTCCTGTGTCCAGCCCAGACAGTTGACGATGGAGCGATGTCTCTACTAAAATGCATAGTTATGGGAAAGTTGGTATGTTATTTCAATCTAACATGGATGTTACTATTTCGTCAATTTGCACATGAGATTACTAATAGAACAAAACAGTTAGAACCTAAGTTACTTTTAATCCATAAAGGTAATCTTTAATTAGAAGGGTTAAAGAAGATATAATAAAAGATAGGTTTAGCATTCCTTCACTACAATCATAGTGTACTTTTTTACAGTATACGATTTGCCAAGTATATTCTGCTTACATCGTTATTGCCTCGTATGTAATAGGTTATAAGATACTAGTATCTTTACAAGCCGATATGATCGGAACACACATGGAATTCAAAAATAAGCGATTGTAACCCTTTAAACCTAAAACTTAATAGGCACTAGTTACCACTAGTAAACTTTTATACTTAGTATAGTGCTACTAAATGTATTACAAATAAACTGCGTTATTCCCGACTCGCCGTGGTACTAGTCTGCCCGATACTAGAGTGTAATTTAAAAGCCGGAGGCGCGGAGGGAGAGCAGCCTCCGCCCGCTGTAGGCGGGAGCCGGAGCGGCTGAGGCTGGTCGCCGATGGCGACCAGCAAGCCGAAGCTGCGTAGGCGAGTGTGGGTGACTGCGCCTTGTTACGCAAGGGCGACGAGGCTGCTATTCCCGCAGCGCCGGAGACGAGGAAATTCTAATGCATGCTGCTTGTTTGCTGCATGCATGCCTGTTTGCTTGCATGCATGCCTGCTTGCTTACTTGCATGCATTAATGCATGCATGTATGCCTTCTTACTTGCATGCGTATGCATGCGCATGCCTTCTTACTTGCATGCGTGTGCAAAAATATATAGTAACCGTTACACATTGAAACAAGTTTTTATGAAAGGTTATATCGATAACTTAATAATTCTATGAAACATTAGTTTTGTATATCGTTATTCTACTTAACAAAACAGTTGCGAAACATTTTTTTGGTGAACTGTTATTCGATGTTATGAAACGACGATAAATAACTATTCGATTAAACAAGAAAAAAAGATATTAACATTCATTGAATGGTTTTCTGTGAAATGAAATTCGATATCAAAAAATTCTCTGTTATGACAGATACCTCGCTGATGGATACTATGGATGGATATGGATCAATCTTACCTAAATTATACGCAACAGCATTAAATCCTTCATACCGTAGCATATTTTTTTTACAAAAGAACACATACTAAAGTAGAAAATAGTGCCATTCCCAGCAAACTTGGCATTCCCTCGGCAATATTTCTATTGAAAACGAAGCAAAAATGTCACGTACATCAGAAACTACAGTAACGAAGCCGCTATTGAGCTGATGAAGGACCGCAGTTGAATCACATACGATCCACACAAAAATCATTGGAATTACATGGTATTCAAAACCGTTGTTATTGAGAGTGGACCACAAATTAATATAGGACACTCACTGATTGAAAACGCATGAATAAATAATCGTTTTGGTTGATAGAGGTAAATCTATACTAATATTACAAAGCTGAATAGTCTGTTTGTTTGTTTGAACGCGCTTATCTCAGGACCTACTGGACGGATTTGAAAAATTTGTAGTCAATATAGCGGTCCTCCGTGATTGATCCGCGCGTTTTGAATTTACACCCCCTCCCGTCACAGCGTAATGTTTTAAAGCCTTCCTCGATGAATAAGCTATCCCACAAAAAAAAAAAATGTGTGGGATAGCTTATTATATTTTAAGATAAGGACGTTTAAACAAACAAACAATTAGTATAAATCGTCGGCAACAACGATTTTTTATGTATTTTTTGGTTTGTCATGCAAAATGATAAAAAGAGATGAATTGATTTCCTTATTTTACCTAATTCCTGGTTAAATTTGGTTTTAAGAAATTAACGAAGGGTTTGTTTACGCCGTTTCAAAAGTTAAATAAATATCTGTTATACTCCAAATTGATCAAGTTCATTTAGCTAATCTAGATTTCGAAGGACAGGGCTGCATTAAGGGCTGGAGGATCACGGGGATCGCCACTTTTTTTGGTATTACAGTCTTTTTGGTCATCGTAATTATCAATATCTGCTTCTGAGGGCACATATTTTAGTCCGATAGCTTTGATGAGTTAACGGACTGAGAATCGTTTTTAGCAACGTCAGATAAGGAATATTCGTCGAATACAATACAAAACGTCTAATTAGAAAACGTCACGTACTTGTCAGCTATCATTAATGTAAATGTCATTATAAAATCGGTCGGTGCATACTTATTCATTCGGATAAGTCCTATTTTATCTGACGTTGGTAAAATCGAATCTTTAGAAGTATATTCATCAAATAAAATACAAAACGCCTAATTTGAAAACGTTACCTATTTGTCAGCATTTTTTAATGTAAATGTCATTTTAAAACGGTCGTCGGTCGTTATATACTTATTCAGTCGGATGACGTTTTCAAATTAGGTGTATTGTATTTTATTAGACGAATATTTCTTAACTGATCTATTTGGAAAATGTCTAAATGACCTTAAGAAGTTAAATCAAAAACGAAATATTGTAACATAATAAGAAAACGCCCAAATAGTTTAATATACCTTTTTATTTTCATTAATTTATCTTCCATCCTTTTTATTTATATTTTCGAAATTTGTAATTTACAGTGGTCTGTTATTTGCATAGATTTTATATTTTCTCGAATCATATAATCGGTACTTATATTACAACCTCCACACATATGATATAGCTCTAAACACATACACAATCGTAGTTTTGTATATTTATACGAAATTGTAAATAGGACGAATTAATAATAATTATACAACAAATAATTTAATAATCAACAATACAAATATTTCGGCACAATTAACTTTATACGTTAAATATAAGGTAACCTCGTTTTAAGTGATATATTTATAGAACTGATTTACTACGGTAAATAAATATTTTATTGGAGAAAACTCTGGGTCTATATACGCTAGGTTTTTTTCACATATTATTTTTTATATAAATTAGGTTAAGATGTGAACTAAGGGTGCTGTTTTAAAAAAAGTTATTATCTTTGTTAGAAAAAACTTATAAAAAAACTCGATTTTCCAAACAAATATATGATATCGCCGTTTCTGTAATGAAAGACAGATAAAACGATTTGACCATATATATGACTAAAACTTATGTACTTATTATAATAATTATGACTAGCAATGTTTTAATATTTTATTTCATAAGAACATTTTATAATTATTTATTGAGGAACCGAGTGATTGTAGAAAATTAAAATGTACTTTATAATCTTTCTTAATTATCTATTTAATTTAGTATCATATTTTATACAGGTTTTTTCCATTGATCTAGTATGACCAAAATATTGAGGGAATCCAAATCAAAATCAGTCTTTAGAAGTGTACCTACTATACTTTGATAGACATAGTATGAGAAAATTCACTAAGATAATACAGTTTGCAAAGGAAATTAGTGATAACTTATACACAGAGATTGAAACAGAAAAATCCATTTCATATTTAACATCCCTATTTACTTACGGTCTAGAAGTCGTTAAGTATTATACAAGATTAATTTCATATATATCGTACGATGATAAACTTTAATCTATGTTCTTGGTGTTTTAACATTTCAGTTAAAGTATACGATTGCAATTTCAGGAGTTACTGACAAAAATATTTTTACTCTGTTTAAAGTTTACCTAAATTGGCACTCAGTGCTACATACAGAATTGGTGCAATTTGTTAATACCTGCACTCGATTTGTTTAGAATTGAGCTTTTCATATTTATTATATTTTACACCATGTACACATATTTATTAACTAGACGAGATGATTTTTAGAAGCCAATTCGAGGGCCATCTAATCCACTGATATTCTACACACATCACTACACTTCAAATAGTACAGTTAAATCTTGATACGGAAGATATTCGCAGGAGAATCGTGCGGATATGTGTACTCGCCGGGCAGGGGCGGCGGTAGGGCAGGGCGCACGGGGCGCGCGGGGCGCGCTCAGATCGCGGACAGCAGGGGGCTGGGGGAGAGCGGGGCCCGCCGCACGCCGCTGCTCCACGGCTCAGCCATCATATCCTCGTCTCCCTGCACACGCGCACTCGACATACTCTCAGCATCACACTCCTCAACTTCCCAACTCTGAGTACGAGATGTTGAATCATTTAACTTAGAGTAGGGCAGCTATGGGACTTCTAATCACGCCACAAGAAGTAATACTTGTATCTCCATGCTTATCTAAAAGTGTTCTAGTCTACGACTCGCAGGGAGGCTAAAGGGGTTTACGTGCGGGGCAGTGCGAGTGATTAAACCACGTATTACGGTGTCAACACTTACATATAAGAAGTAATTACCATCATCGTGTGAGGCGTCGGCGGCGCCATAGGGGGGGCGGGGACGGACGTAGCGGGGGGAGCCATTGGAGGGGGTGGCGCGGGAGGCGGCTCGGGGGACGCGGCTGCCGGCGAGAACGATGATGGTGCGAGAGGAGATTGAGCTGTAACAAAATACGCACTTCAATTATAAGTACGATATTCGTCACAGGACTTGATCACAAGGCTCAAACGATTGTTGGATCTAAAAAGAAGCATAAAAGTAGAATCCACCCGTAACTGCACCGTATCGGACCACCCGTAACGGAAACAGCACCGTAGTCAAGACGTTCAATATTCTTTGTATGAAACTCAAAGTTAAAACACATTTATCAACAACGCGTTATGGGAACAGTAGCAACCAGGGGTCATCATGCGGAAGCCCGTTACGTAAAGAGAACAGTGACGCCACGACATGGAATCGGCACCGGATAGCGATAGGCGTTTGCTAATGGCACGTTGCTAACAAAGAACCTCACCTGCTGCAGTAAGCTATAGAACGAATTGGATCCAATACACGCTATAG
This sequence comes from Pyrausta purpuralis, assembly GCA_963924145.1. NCBI lineage: Eukaryota > Metazoa > Arthropoda > Insecta > Lepidoptera > Crambidae > Pyrausta > Pyrausta purpuralis. Next base: position 8,746,345 of record OZ001648.1, on the reverse strand, counting down.
AACCAATTAGATCCAATACACGCATCATCACTTATAGCAGTTCAAAGAGGTATAAAAGGCTTGCGAGTTACAAAGACCCTAACCTGCTGCAGTAAGCGATAGAACGAATTGGTTCTAGTGCGTGCAGCATCCGAAGCGTCACACGTCGCAGCGCTCGATGCAACGCCATGAAAAGCAGCGGATTCAAATTGTATCTAATCCCATCAGCTGGCTTAAGTTGACACAACAAGCGCAGCGGAGCGCTAGCATGGTCCAAAACAGCACTATGAATAGAAGTTAATGTTGCTTGTAAGATGATAATATGCCGGTGCATCTCGCTATGAGCATTTGCAAACGACTTGCGATAAATGACCTCATGGACGCAGTAATGTAGTTGTAGGGTGGCGAAGTATTTTACACCCTTTGCACACTGTGACTTTTAGCAGAATACAGTCGCATTTTACACACTTGCGCGTTAGTATCGATGCAACCGCGATGCAGAAGCTGGACATTGAGGAACTATGTAACCCCTTATACTCTGAGAGCTGGACATTGAGGAACTATGTAACCCCTTATACCTACTATTTTAGGAACGATGCTGTCGCGCGTTAGCATTACGGTGCAGTCAAGCTTCTGTATCGATGCTAACGCGCGACTGTCGCGAAGGTGTCGCGTTTTCAAAACGCGCGATTGCATCGATGCTAAAAGGCGCAGAGTGAACAAATTAAAAAAAAAAACATTTATTTAGTTTAGGACACAAAATGCCACTTACGAACGTCAACAATTAATTAATATCAATCAATTGTCTCCTTATCTTTTGTGTCTGTATTGTATATTGGTGACTGAAAATTACGCGCGTTAGCATCAAAGCAGCCGCGCTTTTGTCGATACAAGTTAGTATCGATATACTAACTCGCGATATCATCGACTCTAAAAAACACAGTGTATAAGGAGTCTTAGAACATGCCCACTCTGTTTATTAAGAAAGGACCTCACCTGCTGCTGTAAGCGCTAGCACAAACTGGCTCCAATGCACGCAGCAGCCGCAGCACAGCTGCAGCGTAGCGCGCCGCAGCGCTCAATGCAGCGCCATGAAAAGCAACGGATTCACCGCCGCGTGCACGTACGATATGTGCAGCGTGATTTGGAAGTACATCTGTTGGATGATATTCATCAGTTTACTATCTATGTTTTTGGGCTTTCAAGCCTACGTCCCAGCATGTGTGACAAAGATGCACATAGAGCTTAAATACAGACAAAGTCCTACAAGTTTATTACCCCAGGGAACATCTATTACCATATCTTAGAGTCGATTTTAACAACGTCAGATAAGACTTATCCAACTGACTAAGTATAATTTATTTTAATTCGATTTATTTAATTCAGATAACTTAGATCTACTTGTATTAGTAATATAGAGTTCTTCGATCTAATGAAAGTAAAAAATAAATTTGATAAAAAATAATTAATAAACCAATTTAATGTAAACATGAATTTAAATAGTAAATTGGTTCCATCATTTTGGTTAATTAGGGTTTAATAATTTTTATAGTTTTTTTTTAAAAAAAGTAGGTTTTAGATCGATTTTTAAATGACCTTTATAAAAATATTGCCGACAAATAGGTGACGTTTTTAAATAAGGAGTTTTGTGTTATATTTGACGTATATTCCTTAAGTGACCGGAACCGGAAAATCAGACCGAAGTTGGTGAAGCTGAACCAATATCAGTACGGCGAGAACGTGTTTCCTAGATGATGATGATTAGTCCAGGTGTTTAATTCATTTTTTTTAGCTTTTGTTACTTTCATAAGTACCTACTTCATAAATACTTTGTTCGGTATTGGCACACTACAAATATCTACTAAAGTAATTAATATATATCCTTTGGACATTCCCACACATCGCCATCTAGTCCTAAAGTAAGCTACTCAAAGCTTGTGTTATGGGTGCCAGACAACGGAAATAATACTTAAATACTTTTTGTTTGTAAATACATACATGATATACATAGAAAACACCCAGACCAATACAAACAGACATGTTCATGCACACAAATGTTTGTATTGTGCGGGGATCGAACCCGCACCCGCTGCGTAGTAGGCGATTTCTCGACCACTACACCAGACGGGTCGTCAAAAAAATTAATAGTATCGGAATTCACAATTTAAATCTAAAAGCGTGCGCTGAATTTCAATCAGTAATTCCCGCCAACGTAATTGTCAATTTTGGCGATATTCAGTTGAGTTACAAGTAATAAAAATTCTATCGGATCACGTACTGGTATTAACTGCGGCACGAATATCGCCCTCAGCTGCGCATTGAGGGACCACTTTATAGTGGATGTTTACGGTAAACCATGTTTTACTTGATACTTGCACTATGTTTACCAATATTAAGAACAGTGCAATTTACACACACTTTCATCTCTCATAATCCCGGTAACAATACAAGAAGCACGTAGACTGTAGGGTACTCAAAAATTAACTACAATGTATTTTTATTGCTACAAATTGGTAAAATTACATTATCACAATGTGTTCTTGGAACAGTGGTGGTAGCAAGTGCAATTAAGCCACGTTAATCTTCGGGTAGTCCATTACAGCATTTTTTATCTTTATATTATTCAGCCAGTACTGTGTTCCAAATGTTCTTTGGAATAAGAATGTTGTTCATATTATGGCGCCATATAAGGACAAGGATGAAAAATGCTAAGAAATATCAATATCAAATTATTATTTACGAACCTCATAAGCCACATGGGACGTCAATGCCGGGTGATGGAGCAGCGTGATGAGAAACAGCGGTCCCCAGAAGAGAACATACGCTGCTGTTATGACGAGAAACATGCGTACTCTCCTCACTCCCTCTCTCTCGACCCTGGCGAGGTACCCTCGGAGCCTGCGACCTCCACCGAGAGGCAAGTTAGCGCTACCACTAGGCCTGCACTGGCCGTCAGCTAGCGAACCATCAACAGTCTGTGTAGAAAAAAATATATTGAAAAACTGGTCCACACCGGAAACATTGAATTTGACTCTTCAGACAAGATACCTTTGTTTTACTTGCCAATTCTCAATAAGAAGACCCATGAGATTAAAGGAATATAACCTCTAAAATGTACTAGAACGTAATTAAAGCATCTTGTCTAAGATTTTTCAATGACTTCCTGTGCAACCAAATTAGAGTGTCGTAAAAATTTAATAAAATCTTGGAGGTGTAAAGAGCTAGAGGAAATATTATAATTTTTAAAAGAAAAAAGGGCTAGAGGAAAAATATAAGAAGTGGCTTTTATAATTGACTGTGCTTCAAGTTTAGGAAGTATCTTATTTTTAACTTTCTTATTTATTTATTTTTTTCATTTAAATTAGGAGTCAATGGAAGTGTAAATATGTGAGATAGAATGAAACATAGCTTAGTGATTCCAAAAAGCTAAACTACGGTACAGACAACAGCATCTAGAAGGGTAGTGGTTGCAGTAACTACGTTTTCGTGCAGGATACATACCCTGGGTCCGACGCTGTTGGGCAGAGAGTCCATGCGCCTGTTGTCACCAGCCATGCTGACTAGTGTCGTCACTAAACCAGCTACTCGAACTGCCTCTACGTTAGCCTGCATGCCATAAGATTTAAATTTATCTAAAACCCCTACCACACAGCAGCTTTTCAATCGACATGGATGCTGCAATTTTAAGTGCAAACATCCATCAAATTGAATCCCGAATTTAAATCTTATTTACAAAACGCTGCGAGAAATATTGGCATGGTACCAACAAACATTTCTGGTCCAGCCAATATAAAACTAGTACGTATGCACAGAATTGCAGCAACTCCAAATTATGTGAATGACTTCGTGAGTTTCAACGAGTTTGGGGATATAGTTTTGTGACGCTCGCGTTTGTGAACTAGCAACGTCTACTAAAATGTGTCATTCACAGTCTGCTATTGCTAGCTTTTCACAAAGCAGTGAATGTTACATGTATGTTATTAAATGATGTCAAATATCATGGAGAAGTTTATGGTACAACACTCGTTAATGAAGATGGGTAATGATACGGCAAATCAACAAAACGAAGCGCGGCTATCGTTCAAAACCTCTCCATGCCATCTGGTCGGAATCGTCCGAAATAAATCAAGTCGTAAATACCTTTGTGAGATCCCTGTGGAGTTTCTTCAGGTGGAAAAGTGTCAGGCCGACGCAGACGGCGTTAACGCCGATCCAGAGGGCGTTTAGGACGTAATGCCTGAAGGGCCCGCGGACGAGCGGACACGAGGGAGCCGGCCCATACGACCCGTAAGAACCGGCGCTGGCGGCTAAAGCTCCCGATAAGAACGTTGGTCCAAGATTTATTGTGATCGATGCAAACCATATCATGAATGTTCCAAAAAGGACGCACTGCAACAAAGATTATCTTTTAACTTTGGAGAAAATAAGTCTTAAAGTACTGTGTTTGTGTGATAGCAACTTTGGCGATAACTTCCAAAGAATACAACAGACAGAGCAGCTTCGCTATTCTTTTGGAACAGCCCCATAAAATCTTATTACTCGAACAGTGATAAAGTGATTTAGTGCTGTAGTTCTACCATTAAGTTATCTTCTGATAAAAATAGACGAGCATTTCTAGGTTTATAGCACGGCGTTATCTTTATATAGGACGTCAACAATTCACGCCTAGATCGGGAAAAGAAAATGATTTCATTACGCTCACCTGCGGGCTATCCATCAGCAATGGGGCAGATAAATCTGCTTGTTCCTCCTCGTTCTCGGGGAATATGGGACTGTCGTTCAGGACTGTTGTGAGCATGTTCACTGTTGATACCGTCACCTAAAACAAAATCGAACGGTCATTTGGCGGAATTAGCTGAATATTAAAAACTGAGAGCATGAACATTGATTGTAATATTGATCTATAGACCTAGAAACAGACCCGAAAAGGTGAATTTGAAGTTGTTATCTAGATTTCAGAATCTTAAAGAAAAATCATTTTAAACGTCTCAAGTTCTAAACTGAATTGTGTTTTAGTATTCATTCACGTAAGATTTAGGTAAGGTGGAGTTGAGTTTGTCTCAGTTTAAATTTATTGCAAGAGTGGTAGCTCTTCGTATTATTTCAACCGTGTTTTTCCTTGCGTATCTATCTCAGAAATTAACGGACCGGTTTTGATGAATGAGGGATTATAACTTTGCTGGGGTGCGATTAAATTTCAAACCCGTCCACAGTTTGGATGTTTTATAGGTACAAAACATATTTCATTCGTTTTAATTAGTTTAGGGGATTAAGAACCTCATCAATTTTGTGTTCAAAGAGTTTGAGGACATGAGTGCTTAGTAGATTAAATAAACTTGGTACAAGTATAGCTCATAATAATGTATCATTTCAGTTCTTAGGTACTTTACTACGTTCACGTACTTCTTTGGCTACTCTAGAATTATTCTATTGAGGGCCGATTTTTCAATGGTCAGATAAAATTTATCAGATTGATAAATTATAAAGCGCAAGATTTAAAAAAAAATGACAGTTACGTTTGATTGCTGACGATTAGGTGACATTTTCAAATTAGCCATATTGTATTTTGTCCGACGAATATTTCTTATCTGACTATTGAAAAATCAGCCCTAAATAAAAAAAAAAACTATAAAATGAGAAACAAAAGAACTATCTACCCAATCATCGACACCATGTGGGCCATTGCTATATTTTATTACAAATACGTGTACTGAATAGTTCAATGTCTGCATCTAACGACATACAGCTGCCAAAAACTTCCAGTTATTTGAAAACAGTATCCTTTCTTCCTTCGGCGCTCGAGATACTTACCTGTTTACAGGATTAAGTGTTGCCATTATTCTCAGTTCTTACCCTTAACGCGGGGAACTCTTAAGTAAGTGCTGATAATTCAGCCCGGGGAAGTACTTTTGGTTCAAAATGACGCTTACTTATTTACACATACAAAATGTAGTGTGATAACTCAAAACGTACTGAATTTTTAATTATGCTTAAGTTCTATTCCACGAAACATAAATTGTGTTTTAGCTTTAAAGTTTTAGAGATCAACGTTTCATAGAGTAGTTATGATTCATAACTTATGAAAGACAATGTTTTATTTGCGGTTGTTGGAAATCTCAAAAACTACCAGTTAGATATCGTTCAAACCAATTTTCGTTGAAAGTATTTGTTAAGATCTTAATTAAGTCGTTTTTTCAATATTTTCAGTCGGAATTAGTTTTCAAAATGGAGGGTAGAGACGCCCATTTTTAGGGTTCCGTGGTCAATGGAACCCGAACAGTTTCTTCATGTCCGTCTGTTTGTCTATCTGCAGTTCAGTGCAGTGCAGTCAGAGACCTGAGGTGCTAAAAGACTGTAATTAGGCATGTATATGTAGTCTCATCTTCCCGTCAAATTGTAAAATAAAATTTTGGAAAATACGTATATGTATTTTTTGGAGTACCTCTTTTTGCGTATAGTTTTTTTTTGTTTAAAGTGCAAAATTTTGTTTTTGAGTAAAAAAAACTTTGTTTTAGTTTTATGTGTGGGAACCCCTTAAATATCACTATTATAATTTTTTGTATGTGAATCTTTAAGCTGTTAATAGGATACACCAACCTATCAAGTTTCAATTGTAAAAGGACTTATATTGCTAAAAGTTTCAGAATAAAGTGAATATGTCATACGGACGGACAGATAGACATACAGACTTGACAAAACTATAAGGGTTCCGTTTTTGCCATTTGGCTACGGAACCCTAAAAATAAGTAGTAAGTATATTTAATTAACTTCTCAGAAAATTCATGAACTATTTTCTACAAGGGTAAATAACAATCACCACACCATACAGATTTCAAATTGCCGCAACCGACTGTAATGTCCGTTCGGTGTAGCTTTGCTCCCTTTTTTACCGCTTTAAGAAACAAGTACCTGCCAATATTAAGAGGCAGCATTATTCTCCCGTTTTGCTATCTATCTGTAGCGACGTTAAGTGGCGATTAATCAGTCGCGGCCTGGCCTTAATTTGTAACTAAGCCTGCAGGCGATGGATGCGTTTTTCTTCCCCTCACCGAGAACATAATTACTGGGCGGAAAGCTCTGAAGAACGTTTTTTCTTCAGTTCACTAACTGTCCTCAGATTTGAGGGGGAAAATCTTGACGGAGATTGAAATGGCAGCTATAAACTTACCTCATCACCACCATTGTCATCATAAAATATATCTTTACCATTACCATAGTATTTTCAAAGTTTTTAACAGACATTATAAGTTTTGAAGGCACATGAAATTCTTTTTTTTTTTAACATAGAGTAAAGCCACTCGGGCGTTGTCAATCCATTGCATTGCCGGCGCTGCGTCATTGGAGTGGTGTGGTAGAAAAAACGTTTGGCATTCCAAGGCAACGTGCCGTGTGGCTATACCCGTTGTACTATCGTGTGAGTGGCGTAACACTGTGATGACGACGCGATGAGATTTGTTCATATCAGCAATATGTATCTGGGTTTTCTGCTCAGAAATTCTTAGGGTAGCCCGGAGTTTGGAAGTAGGAGGTGTTTCACCCTAAGGCCTCGGAAAGCACATGAATTCGTTGGCCCTGCGCCTGCGCCTAATCTCTCTCCGGTCATGTCAGATTGCTATCCCATCAGACTATGAGAGTGAAAGGAATATAGAGAGCACATGTGTTTGCATACTATTATATTCTTGCAGTCGGTTAGTCTTTGTGACTTGCTACCGTAGGCGAAATCGGCTAGGGGAAATATTATTATGATTTTACGTGCAGTGACATAACGACTTGTCACGTTACGTCACACGCATTTGTATATGCACGTTATAGGCTGCATGCAAGCTAAGAATGCCATTATTATGATCGCACTTGCTATGTCACGCAAGTCGGTCATTTAAGAAATGACTTAAAGGTAAATTATTATAAATAACTAGTGGACCCAGCGAACTTTGCTTCGCCCCTAGCACCGTCCCGTACCGGCCCCGTCTCGCCCAGCCGCGTAATTTTAAACGTTAAGAAAAACACTATAATTAATCAGTTATCGAGCGGGACGAAAAATGATCAAATTACTAAAATCGCTACAAAAATAGGGGTTGGTGATAAAAAGTATAAATTTAGGGTTTTATGTATATTTTAATGCTACATGCCATATTAAAAATAAAAACAAAAAAAATCGTCCAAAATTAAGGAAATACACTTAAGGGTGAACAACCCATATCACTTAGGGGTATGGAAAATAGATAGTAGCAGATTCTCAGACCTACTGAATACGCATATAAAATTTGGTAAGAATCGGTAAAGCCATTTCGGAGGAGTACGGGAACAAACATTGTGACACGAGAATTTTATATATAAGACTAGCGGACCCAGCGAACTTTGTTTCGACCCCAGCCCCGTCCCGCGGAGTCCCGTAATTTTAAAAGTTGAGCATTCCCAGCGAAATTTTTTTCGCCCTTAACTTACTAAAATGGCTAAACATAAAAAAACGCCCTTAACTTAAAAACCGGTCAAGTGCGAGTCGGACTCGCGCACTGAGGGTTCCGTGCCAACGTTAATTGAATTAGGCAATCCACTTACTTCCACTTAGTAAAATACCACAATATTTTGTTGACAGCAAATATAACTTTGTTTTTCATAGTATTTGTATGAAGAACAAAGTTATGTTTGCGGTTGTTGAAAAAGTGCTATATCTCAAAAACTTCTCGTTCGATCCCGTTCGAACCAATTTTCGTTGAAAGTATTTGTTATGATCTACATTACATATTTTTTTCAAAATTTACACTTGCTTAGTTTAGAAGTTAGATGGGGGGGACGCCCATTTTTTCACTTTGGAAGCGTTTAGCTAAGAAACGTTAGACTTTAAAAGAAAACGGTTTTAGAAACCTCTATGTCATTTTTAAAGACCTATCCATAGATACCCCACACGCATAGGTTTGACTAAAAAAAAATTTTTCGGTTTTAGTTTCATGTATGGGAGCCCCCCCTTAAATATCATAACTTTTTATTTTTTGTATGAGAATCGTAAAGCGGTTAACAGGATACATCTCCCTACCAAATTTCAATAGTGTGATGCTTATAGTTTCAGAATAAATTGGGTGTGACATACGGACGGACAGACAGACAGACAGACAGACAGACAGACAGACAGACAGACAGACAGACTTGACGAAACTATAAGGGTTCCGTTTTTTGCCATTCGGCTACGGAACCCTAAAAAATAGGGGTTGGTGATAAAAACGGAAAAATTTAGGGTTGTATGTATTTTTAATGCCACATTATAAAAAAATAAAAACAAAAAATTTCGTCCAAAAATTAAAAAAAAATATTTAAGGGTGAACAACCCTTATCACTTAGGGGTATGAAAAATAGATAGTAGCCGATTTTCAGACTTACTAAATACGCATATAAAATTTGGTAAGAATCGGTAAAGCCGTTTCGGAGGAGTACGGGAACGAACATTGTGACACGAGAATTTTATATATAAGATAAATAATTAGCACGTACCAGTAGAAGGAAAGCGGTCTCTACCAGCGAGCACTTGTAGACAGGCTGGCAGCGAAACACCGCGATGCCGAGCGGCAGCAGGATGGCTGCGCGGGCGCAGTCCACTATCGCTTGGTGGAAGAGCAGGCCGTGGGACCACCTGCGAAATGGATACAGAGATCATTTAATTTGAGTTACTTATGTTATATAAGACCTATTTTCAAAAATTAAACAACCTTCAAAAAAGACACTTGAAAGCTTTTAATAACGCATTTGTGTTCTATTAGAAAGGAAACAAATTGTTTTGGAGTCCGTGACTGTTGATGAACCTTAGCTTGACATCATGCACCGACTCTAAAAGAGTTTGTTTCTCCAAAATATAAGACAGTGCGTTATTTTAAGTTTTGAAACGAATTAAAAAAGGAGATAATTAATTCAATGTGTCTATGTGATATTGTTAGAGTTTGATGATATTTGAGTACCTAGGTTTTTTTTTGCCGCGCCACTACATTTAAGTTTGGTCCCGTACCGCCACCAGAAAAGTTTAGTTTAGTTGTACGTTGACTGGTCTCTCATTTCTATTATTTTTTTTACTATTTAAACAATATTTTTTCCGTTTTTCATGGAAATTATTATAAAAATAAATAAATAAAATTTGATTAATTTATAATACAGAATTCATAATATAAAATATATAGAAATAGATAATTCGCACTAAATAATTGAATTTACATGTGTTTTCAGGCGATTGAATTTACACGTGTTTTCAGGCGATGGCCAAGTCTCAATATATTTATATAAAACATTAAAGAATTTTAATATTGATATGCGTCACTATAAGATGCTGTTAATTATTACGTAACAACTTAATGCTTCGAGTACGGAGATTCCAGACACAATTGATTTTCAATTATTATGGACCACGATCGTGGTCTTAGAGACTGCACGTATTAAGACAGAAAGTCGCTTAAGTAGAGACTGAATAAATTAATAACCGACTTGGTATTACATGGATCTCACAACTTTTTACCGCAGAACAACCGAGTTGCGAGACTTGTTTTTTTTTGACAAGTATTGTTTTTGATGGGATTAATAGTTTACACAGAACATATACGGAAATAAAATAAAAGGGAAGATTGGAAAATCTCTTACATGATGATCTGGCAATCGCATTTGTTATTTTACAGCGTTAGTTCTGATTTTGCCGTTGGCCAAACGATTCCATGTCGCACTGTAACATAAAACTGTACATTCGTAATCTAACAACTGGCCCAAACCTTCTCAGCGTAGAAAGTAATTGCGCGTTATAGTGCGTTCAGTGATTAGCCCGAATCCCGCGAGAGCCATCGCACTCGGTTATGTACTTACCTCGTTAGGCCAATCACAGGGGTAGGCCAGATTGAATGGTCGGCAGTAAAATCAGGGTATCATTCAGGACGGTAGATTAGAATCCGTGGAAAGTAATCCGTAGACAGAAGAATTAATTATGTGAATGTTTTAGATTACGACATTATGTAATAAATCTTGGTACGATATAAAACCGTTGAATAAAATCATCACTTTTCAAACCTTAGTTGATGTAAACTGTCGTATCTTGATTTTTATATCTCGTATTTTCAGAAAATTGTTCAGATCAGAAAACGTAAGCATAGCTTTAGGTTTCGATGGCTTTTTACCTGTCGTTGTAAGAATAATCTTTATCTTCTATATCTATAATTAAATAATAAACTAGAATATGATTTGGTGACGCATTTTCAGCATGAATAACCACAGTCTTCGAAGTCTCTAGTGGCAATTCTATACAGGATGTTGTTTTGGTCAGCGACGAGCGACTCAGGGCTTGCTATACTAATGATACTGATGCATAGAATAAAAATATTAAAAAAATATTTTTTTTAAATGGAAAAAACCTACAAAATCATTTTTTTATCCGGTACAGCGATCGAGTCAAAACCACCAACACCAGGTAGCCTCTTCGTGGTTTACTAGCTACGGCGTAGTATTTCGTAGATAAGCGCTAGCTACGCGCTAGGGTGCGAGTTTTCCCATTCATTTTGTGTTTTTTTTATGGTGTGAAGAGGTTTTCTTGTATAAAACTCGCTCAGTTTTTTTTTTTTTTTTAATAATCATAACTCATATTATCAACCCTGAGTTGCATGTCACTGACCAAAAGAACACCCTGTATAGTAACAGTTTTGTTACGAGAAGATTAAAAGTCAAAAAAATATAATCTTAATCTCACTTAGTATTTTTTTAGATTTTATCAGGTCATAATTTATCTCCGTCCCGCCAGTTACATTGTTGTAACTTGGAGGTCAAGCTATTCTCTGCCTTCCATTTTCAGGTCTATACATAAACTGATTCCCTCGGCCTTACAACACCGGAATAGGCATTTAGAAATATTCCTCACTAGTTCCAAATTGTCGATCTTTAAAACTTTAGCTAGACGAACTTCCGCAACAGATAATTCAAGTTTTGATTTTACGAGAAACTCCAATCAGAATCTGGGTTCTGTTTTTGTGATTCGAGAAGTGACAGAATTTATGTAGAGAGAGAGGCATCTAAGAAGATGAATCAGTGACTAATTGATCTAAGTTCAATTTAATTTTAACACTATATAAGTCTGACTATTTTTACTACAACTTATTTTAAACCATAGGTTTAGTAAACAGTCTGCTTAGTGTAATATGGCTTTGCCATAATTTGTTTTTGCTAAACAATATTTGTTCCCGTTAAAAAACAGCTTTGGAAAATCCCAAAATTGAACGAAACATATTCGTAAAACGAAGAAGTTTACTGAAATATTTTTTACAGCTTCATTATTATCTTGGAACATCCTGCGTAAGATTATCTTGCGGTTTGGAATTATTTCGCGAAAAAGGTAGCTTACTCCCTTTGAAGCCAGAGAATGGGAAGAAAAAATAATAATAGCCCTTTCAACGGTGTCTTTTGCAAAGAAAATTAATATACTTATCTGAAGTTGTAAACAATGAACACAAAATGTTTTAATACCAAGCTCTTTTTGAACTGGAACAATCGTACCGTAGGGTATAATGCTGTATGACTTTTTTTTTTTCAAAATTGTTTTTTTTTATTATAGTTAGGGAGTTTCAGCAAATACAATTTCACATTGTGTCTAAATAATTCTAATTTATACTTCATAAATATTTCCCATAAGACTTAATGTTGTTGTGGTATTTTATTTTAAATATTTATAGACATACAGCTAGAACATTTAGTGAATTATTACAGTAATATGTACCTATATTTCTATAACTTACCGTTCCTTATTATTATAGTTATTCAGTAGAGCAACTATAGCTAGTTGTTTTAAATCGAAGTGTCATTGATATTGAAGATTAATGGAAAAATTAAATGTCCATAAAAAAGCAAAGAATTCTAACTTCTACATACGATTGAACTTATTTACCTACATGGCATCAGAAACACAGGCTTTTCAAAAAGAGTATCAGATATTTGTTTGTTTAATAAAAAGAAAAAGGTATTATGTAATTTTGTATTATTTTGTGTTTGATATTGGAATATGAAAGGAAAATTTTTTTCGAAAAGATAATGTTATCCAATTGATGACCGTTACGCTGCTGGCAATCTTTAAACCTGGAACGGAGTTTGGTGATGGTGATTACGCTAACCTAACCTAACATTTTGTTTCAATTGTCAAATCTAACGAGATTTGACGATTTTTTCTCATATCCCTTAATTTTATTAAAGTATTTTCGTACGAAACAATCAAGATAATAACTGAAATTTGAGCCTTTGCTTTAGTTAAGAATAATATTAACGACTTGAATGTATTGATTTGATCGCAAGATGAGTGGCCAGTCTTTTTGAGCCAGGTTTTTGAGCTGAAACCATAACCTTCAGCAAATTCACGCCTTAAACTTTAACAGCATATCGCAACATTGGAATGGTTGGCGACGCCGATCTTCATCAAAATGAGCATCAGTTTTATGCCTTAACTAGACGTAACAGCCTCTTTGGTTGACCTCAGAGGCCCGAACTTAGCCCGATTGAGTATTGTTCATAAGAATGCCTTAAAAGTAATGTTTATGAGAATAATTCATGATATATAACGCCATCGTAATAAAACATCAAGGCAAAAATGGCAACGACATCGAACAGTATCAGCGATTCGACAGCAATTTTCGTTCCAAATTCGAAACTTACTAGCAGCGTAACGGTCATTGATGGGATAACTTTTTTTTTAGAAAATTTTCAATTTTCGTGTATGTATATTCAACGCAAAATACCAAGCAATTTTGTTATTGAACAAACACACACCCAAAACTTTTTTGGACATCATGCATTTACCCATTTCAAGTAACTTTAAATCATGGGTCGTGAAACTCAAGTCTGCTTTATTGATAGACGTTCGGGTATCCAGTTTGGATCGTTATCAAGTTACCTGCAAGGGAATGTGATTGACTGAGTTCAGCCCTTCTAGAGTTCCAGCGATAATCGTGTTACAAATTTTCTAGCAAAATAATATAAAAGTTATCATATGATTTCAAATTATTCGTTTATATGAAGTATTCTTGAAAAATTAATACAGTTGTTTCTATGAAGTATCACATTAGGTAAATGAAACATTTTCCTGCTCTGTTACCTTTTACTTCGAAGAATTTCCTGTCAAAAAATATATAAAAAGAGCAATCGTGTTATTTGTTAGTATTGGGGAGCCCGGTAAGAATATTATTTCATCAATCATATCTACCCAACATATAAAGGGAGACCTTTTTTATATTAAACCTAATATTTCTTATACCTTACTTCGTCCTTAAATTGTAATATACAAATCGTACTTATTTTAAGGATTTTCAGTTGTTAGGGGCATAACGAACAAAAAAGCATCTTGAAAGTAATAAAGATTAGGGGTGAGATCTCTTTTTAAAGAAAAGGTTTCTGTTGAAAATGTACTCTATAGTGAAAGTTTTTTTAGAGTCTAACGAAACCTAGGTTGAGAAAGAGAAAGACTATAGTCTAGGCTTAAGCAACATGTGAGTAACATAACTTCGGAGACTCTGAAAAATTAATTACACTTCATAGAGACGTGATAGAAACTTTTACACTTACCACGATTTAGAGTAGCTTTAATTTGTTGTACTTATTTTAATTATAATAAATAATAAAATCCTCTCTATATACCATATAAAAATTAGTCGGGTTTTCCTTCCTGACGCTATAACTCCAGAACGCACGAACCGATTTCCACGGTTTTGCATTCGTTGGAAAGGTCTCGGGCTCCATGAGGTTTGTAGCAAAGAAAATTCAAATATAAAAAATATACATAAAACGAAGCCATCTGGTGGCGAAACAGAATTCGCCGGGTTTGCTAGTTTCCTATTAATATTACAATGTTTGTTTTTATAACATATTATTTTCTAGAATAGAAACCCCTATTTGGGTATAGGTCTCCTCCAGTTTCTTCCATTCTTCTCTGTCTTGAGCTTTCTTGGTCCAGTCCTTACCAGCTGTAGCTACGATGTCGTAGGTCTTCCTTTCTGTCTTATTCCGCCCTTAGGCCCTTAACATCTTGTTATTTCTCCTGTCCGTCTATTGCCTTTGTAACGTGCTACATGACCAGCCCATTGCCATTTTAAACTAAGACAGTATTATAGGACGTTTATGAGTTTTGTTTTCTTGCGTATGGATACGCTTCTTATTTTTTGTATTTTCCTATTTTTTAATAAGCTTCGTTCCATCGTTTTCTGGCAACTAACTAAATTTTCTTTATTACAGAGTTGTATGATTGTACTTATTACAAACACGATAATGTTGTTTGCAAGTTTTTGTTTATACGTTTCGTAAATCTTTGTAATTTTCTTACATAGCACTACGTCAAAGTAGTTAAACTTGCTAAGTTGACCATTATATACAAGGCGATATTGTGTGCGCACGAGCGAAAGCGAGTGCGCCATAAGAAAGGCGCGTATATAATGGTCACAGGCACACGTGTTTCATACGACGTTTTTCAACACACTTGCGAGGAAAAAACAAGACTCTTCATTTACTAAGTTTTCAATTATTAAAACAGTAAAAATACATTTCACTCGATTTTGATAGCAAAGACTTTCGCACGCGTTTTTTGCCTTGTTACGTATGTCCGGCGGAGTTAATAATAGGTTTTCTTCATTTTATTCACTTGAAGTAGACATTTTCATTAATATTAAACTTTATAATTAATCCAAACTTCGTCACAGCCGACAATTATTATTTACGAAAAATGGCGCGTTGTTTTTTTCTTTCTTGCCGCGATACCGATGCGCGCGCAAGGCTTTGGCGCGAACATGATCGGCCAAAAGCCAAGATTAATAATGTAATAATTCGTGTTTAAAACACAAATCACAGAAAATGTTAAATGAATTTGAGCTATTTTTTAGTAATAAATCTGGATTTACCATTTATTGAAATAAATATGTAGATACCGTTATTTTTCGCATAAATCCTGTTTGTTGCTAAAATAAAAGTATTGTATAACCCGACTAAATTAAATCGCTTCTTCTTCTTACTTACGACTTAGTACTAGGGTACAAATGTAAATTGGTCGGGTTAATAAACTAAAATCACTAGTGCAATAATATAATGAAAAAGCACGCGTGTTTAATATCTATGATTATGAGCCAAAAATCGGTGGAATAAAAACGTCATTTTGAGCAAGTGTGTTGAAAAAGTTAATTTTAAAACTTTCGTAAATACAAAAGTTAGTTCTCTCGTCGCGTAATAGTAGAAATATATATAAAGCTTATAAAATAGATAGTTTACTAACAAAGGTGGTCGTAACGCAGTGGTAGCAGTGCTTTGGAAATGGTACTGAAGTGAAGGAACCTATGGCGCGGTCGTGTTTGGATGGGTGACCAATCCAACCATAAAAGTGACGTATATAACGAGCATCTCCGTGCTTCGGAAGACACGTTAAGTCCCAGCAAATATCGATTGATATTAGTCGTTAAGCCAAGTCAGAGGCTTAATGGTGGGTTAAGTTAACACTCCTCCACTTATCCGCACTGGGCCCGCGTGGTGGAGTATGCCTCAAGCTACCTCCGCAGGGGGACGTTACAGACTAACTTTACTTGTTAAATGGCCAACTTACTTTCTTCCAGGTTTGAACTTATATCGGTAATACTCGTAAAACAATGGCTCATAATCTTCTGACTACTTGTTAAACCACCATTATCCAAAACTCACCTTTTGGCCCACTGACGAAAAGTGGACAGAAAACGTATAGTATGGTAGCACGTATGTACATCTATACGCACGTATATACGTCTCTACGAAAAGTAAATGACCTAGAAAAGTGCAATGGTGTTGTTTGCTTTCGATCAACAATGTTGATCGAGGCTTTTTATACCTCTTCCAAAATGTTAATTATATGATAGGCCTGTGGGAAGAATTTATTAATACTCCGGGGAAAATTTATCGATGTAACTCTATTCAATTTAACTAGTTGATTCTTAGTGTATAAGTATGTTGTATATTAAGTTGTATACTACCTCAAATTAGAACTCATGAAACTAGTAAGCAATAATCAGGATTTGATTAAATGTTTGGGAAACGCTGTACCAGATAATACTAAAATCGCTTAATCGCACACTCGTGACACTGAATAGATTCGTGTCAAACGACGAGTTATGTTACGATGCTGTTATCCCAGAACGAAAAGACGACATCTCGTAAATAACGATGACGTCATAACTATAAACATTTGCCGCAATATTGTTAGGGATCACCAGTTATTGATTTCACCTATAATGTAGTGTTATTTTCAACGGAGATTTATTACAAACACTCTATCGATTGAACGTTTTTCGTTGATGCGAAACGATGTATTTATGTGTATAATAGTATTTTCCTCAAATAAAAAAAGTTCATTGTTTATTTTGCCAAGCCCGTAGCAAAAATATTTACTCGGTTTTATGAATGGCCACTACTAAAATATTTTATGCGAAACAGTTTGAATACATGTATAATGTGGATTTAAAGAGCCAAAAAGTTATAGCTTTGTCATTTTAACCTGACCATTATAAAACAGAAAAGTGGAGGAAAGATTTTTTCCTTTTAGCTTTTTCTAAGGGGCTATCATAAGAAATTGCGTCGGGCAGGCATCGGTACATGACTGTTTTATGACAGAGGAGCCTAATTTACTGCTTTTAGTCCTGTTGAAAATGGCGCAGATGGTAGCCGACATTATAGTAGCTATCTTAGTAGGGACGATTCAACAAGACATGGGCTTACCTTTTTTGTAACTTCTTGTTTAACAGACCTTGATGACCGTCAGTCATCAGCGCTAATTAAGCCAACATCTCGAGGTCTGAAAGCGCCAGTATTGCTGTAGCACTCGCAGCGTCCTCTGGCGGACATGGTCTCGTGTCGATCACGATGGTGAAGCTGGTCGCTGATATTCCAGTTGCAAGCAATATACCTGCAAGACATATGCTTACCTTCTCAGCTGCTTCTTGCTTAGTATGACGGTCATCAGCGCCAAGTTCGCTGACATGCCGAGGCCAGACAGCGCTAAGAGTGCTGCAGCGCTTGCAGCACCTCCTGGTGGACACAGCCTCGTGTTGTTCAGGATGGTGGAGTTGGTAGCGCCGGCTGAACCGAACCGGAGGTTCGCGCCTATCATGGCGACCGCTGACCCTGTAAGGGAAATTTTGTTTAGGAATTTCTAATCATACTCGTATATGTACACGTTAATGTTTTAGTGTACAATAAAAAATAGAATGGATATTCATTGAATAAATTTTGTTTATTATTTTGCTTCATATATCAAAAGTACCTCTAATGTCGTACGACCTTTTCAATGAGTTTGATGTTTAAAACACATTCCGCAAACATTTCCGCATGACTCAAATGAAAACGCTCACGACACGTCGTAATGAGATAAACATATACAAATAAATTCGTAAAGTGTTCTATTCAATGAGCAGTATTCGGGTAAACTTCAGAACCGAATATGATTTTGATGGTTCATAAAAAAACGTAAAACTACACTCACTAGGAGCACATACACGTCCTGACATAGACCGCCGCTTCGGGAAATTATGGGCTACTGTGAAGAAGCTCGACTCTTGTTATCGTCAATCATCGTGATATATCATGCCAACCGAAATAATTCAAATTGTAAGCTTAACCATCATAAGGTGCAACATGTTGGTCGGTAGGTTTACCTTTGTTTGATTGTTTAAAGCATATTGCCAGAGCTTATACACGAGTAGCCTAAGGACCGATTACACGCAAAAATCACTAAGCGTCCTTTGAGTCCAATTAAACAACGGATTCAGGGCGCTCTGCTAGGCTTGCCTCGTTACTGTAGTGTGTCGGAAATGTTTACACAATCGCATACAGACGGCTTCTTTGCCGTGTTACGCAAGAAAATTGCTACAACGAATACGGGTGAGCTCTAACAGCATCCTGAAGACCGTTGCGGAGAAACATGACTCTCCAATGATAAAGCACTTCGTTCAGTTACTGAACAAGGGAAAATCATAAAATATCTTGATGTGTGATCAGTATCTGAAATAAGTGTTATACTTATTTCAAAATGCCTGTTTCTCCCCTGTTTCTTGCCTGGGGACGTAAGGGAGCTTAACCAAGACCAAAAGCTCCAAGCCAACCTTACCTTCACGCGGTACGTCCTGTTTCAACAGACGAGACTCTGGCGACTGACCGATGGCGGGATAACCCTCCAACAAAAGGCGCAGTAAAATGTTGAGCTATGATGGGCAGCAGCGTCACACTTAAAAGATACTACGCCTTTGCGCTCGCAAACCCGCCTGCCAAGCGTGGCGAGTACTGGCAAATACCCCCCTAAGTAGTAGGACACAAAAAATCCAGGCCCCCAGTCTCCGGCAGCCCCGCTATTCCTGATTTCAGTAGCGGTCACGGTAACGGCGGGGCAGGGGGTGCTAAGAATCCCCGGAGGCGATCGCGCTACCACCCCCAACGACAACTGGCCCTGGTAACTTATAACGCGTGCACACTGAGGACAGACGAGAAGTTGCTCGAGCTTGAGGAAGAATTGAGCAGGTTACACTGGGACATAGTGGATTTATCAGAAATCCGCAGAGAGGGCGAGGACACGATAACTCTGAAGTCTGGCAACCTGCTCTTCTACCGGGAGGGTGACCAAAAGTCCCAAGGTGGTGTTGGGATTCTAGTCCACAGGTCCCACGTAAACAATATCGTAACCATCGAGAGTGTGTCGAACAGAGTGATATACCTTATACTCAGAATAACCAAAAGGTATTCGCTGAAGGTTATACAGGTATATGCACCAACCTCGAACCACCCGGATGAAGAGATAGAGGAAATGTATGAGGACGTAAGTAGAGCCATACACACTTCCAAAACCTATTTCACTGTTGTTATGGGGGGACTTTAACGCAAAACTCGGCAAGCGAGGCTATGTCTGTTAGTGTGAGGTGAGGATAAGTTGAAAGTGGGACCTTTTGGATATGGTCAAAGGAACGCCAGGTGAAATAAACTGGCCGACTTTCTAGAGAAGGAGGAACTCTTTGCGATGAACTCTTTCTTTCAGAAGCCGCCTCAAAGGAAATGGACCTGGTTGAGTCCGGATGGCAAGTTGAGAAATGAGATAGACTTCATCATGACCACCAAGAAACGGCAATTCAATGATGTCTCCGTGATCAACAAGGTAAAAACTGGTAGTGAACACCGTATGGTTCGAGGCACATTGAATATAAATGTCAAACTGGAAAGGTCCCGCTTGATGAAGTCCACGCTCCGACCTACTCGTGCACATATCAAAATCCCTAGAGCTTTCAACTCGAGTTGTCAAACCGCTTTGATTGCCTAGAGAATTGCGTATCAGTGGACGAAATAAACAACGGGTTTGTGCAAACTGTTCAAACGGTCGGATCTAAGTTTTTTAGACCTGGCCGTAAAAATAGACCTCAAAAACTGTCGGTCCACACTCTCGACTTTATGGCAGAACGTCGATCTATGGCACTGCAGACCTCCGTTAATGCTCAAACCTACAGGCAGCCTAATAGACAAATATTGAAGTCTCTGCGACATGACATTCATTCCTTTAACACGAAAAGTGTTAAGAAACAATAGAGCGGAAGCAAGGCTCCAAAGTGATTGCAAGGGACATGTCTATTGGGCAAAGCTTGTTGACGAAGCTTAAGACGGAGGACGGCTGTGTAGCGTCGACGAAAGCAGAAATTTTGAGGGAGATCGAAATGTTCTATGGGCAGTTGTACACCTCAGTAGCCAAACCCTTTGATAGCTCGGCCGGAGACCCACGAGCTATCTTGACCCAACACTACACCGAAGACATCCCGAACATCAGCCTCTAGAGATTAGGATGGAACTGAAACAGCTTAAAAACAATAAGGCACCTGGCAAGGACGGAATCACAGCAGAGCTCCTGAAAACGGGTGGAACACCCGTACTTAAAGTCCTTCAGAGACTCTTTAATTCCGTTCTGCTAGAGAGCATCACGCCCGAGGCATGGAACAGGAGTGTGGTGGTGTTGTTCTTCAAAAAAGGAGACTAAACCTTATTGAAGAACTATAGACCCATCTCACTCCTGAGCCATGTCTACAAACTGTTCTCAAGGGTCATCACGAATCGTCTCGCACGTAGGTTTGATGAATTCCAGCCTCCCGAACAAGCCGGATTCCGAAAAGGCTACAGTACCATAGACCACATTCATATGCTAAGGTAAATTATACAGAAATCCGAGGAGTATAATATACCTCTATGTTTAGCTTTTGTGGACTATGAGAAGGCCTTTAATTCTATCGAAACTTGGGCGGTGCTTCGGTCTCTTCAGCGGTGTCACATAGACTATAGGTAAATAGAGGTGTTAAAGTGTCTATATAACAACGCCACTATGTCGGTCCGAGTACAGGAACAGAATACGAGGGCGATTCCATTGCGAAGAGGTGTAAGACAGGGCGATGTTATATCTCCAAAACTGTTAACAGCGGCATTGGAAGACGCCTTCAAGCTCCTGGAATGGGAAGGATTCGGCATCTCCGTCAATGGCGAATACATAACACACCTTCGGTTTGCCGATGATATAGTCGTTGTAACAAAGACGCTGGATGATCTTGGCACTATGCGCAAAGACCTCGACCGAGTATCCCAACAAGTGGGTCTTAAAATGAACATGGAGAAGACGAAAATTATGTCGAGTTCCCTTGTTGTACCTACTCCAGTATCCATGGGGAACTCAACTCTCGAAGTTGTCGACGAGTACGTCCACCTGGGACAAGTGATCCAATTGGGTAGGTCCAACTTTGAGAAAGAGGTCATTAGACGAATCCAACTCGGCTGGGCAGCGTTCGGGAAACTGCGCAAGAGCGTCTTCTCGTCTCAATTACCTCAGTGTCTGAAGACGAAAGTCTTCAACCAGTGTGTGTTACCAGTGATGACATACGGATCCGAAACGTGGTCTCTAACTATGGGCCTCATAAAGAAGCTCAAAATTACACAACGAGCGATGGAGCGGGCTATGCTCGGTGTTTCTCTACGAGATCAAATCAGAAACGAGGAGATACGTAGAAGAGCCAAGGTAACAGACATAGCCTTGAGAATCAGTAAGCTTAAGTGGCAGTGGGCAGGGTACATAGCGCGAAGAACTAATGGCCGTTGGGGCAGGAAAGTTCTAGATTGGAGACCCTTCGACCAAAGACGCAGCGTAGGACGTCCACCAACAAGATGGACAGACGACCTTAAAAAGATCGCGGGATCAAACTGGATGCAGACCGCTAGTGATCGGTCGCTATGGAAAGCCGTGGCCTATGTTCAGCAGTGGACGTCCTTTTGCTGATAATGATGATGGTGATGATGCCTGTTTCTCAATAACTATTTTGTCTTTTCCATGATGTATTGACGTAGTTTTTAAGACGAACTAACAAAATGGATCAATGTCATCTTTTATCATAAATAATAATTATAATAGTTAATGTGCATGTGTAGAAAAGCACCATAAATCTCTGTAACGTTCAAAATTTTGTTCGATGTACAATCACAAGTTGTAACGTTCCCAATCATTTTTATGAATAGTCGCTCCATTTAATCAGAAACATTATTCGTTGGTAAATATCGTACAGTAGGTATCAAGTACTTTAGAAACAGCTACCAATTTATGGAATAAAATAGGTAAAATGGTAGGTCCTTAGTTTTAGTTTCTAGTCCTTAGTTGTAGTTCTAGTTTTTAGTTCTTACAAAGTTCGGCTGTTTTACCATCTTGACTGCCCTAGTCTGCATTATTTTAAATCTAGAATATCTGAATTCTTATGTTATCAAAATGTGTACAATTGTAGTCTTTGCCAAAAGCCGATCTCTATTATATAATTGTATTTGATTTTAATACTAATTAGTTTATTATAATTTACTTTCGGGGTTTTTATAGTCTTTGTCTTAGAGTGTCTTAGTAAACTCGTACTAACATGATATAAGCCAAATTTCCATTTTTTGGGTTAATATCAGAAAATAATTTTATCAGTTGTAATGAACGTTGACACTCAAATCCAATAAATCACCGCGACAACAGCCAATCAAGTCGCCTCCCTCCCCCCCACCGGCCCACTGCATTTTTGCACCAATCACGTTATTATTCAATGACATCACAACAACTACACTTTATTGGTATCACTTTTTTAAGTCCGTTTCATGAACTTTTTATTTTTGTGATTCGTTCGTTGGGCAGGATCTGAAAAAAAAATAGATAAGCTAAGTGTCAGTGAGGTATTACATTATAAATATAAGCCTACTTAGCATTATCAATTAGTGTTATATCATCACTCTTGGCCGCATCTGTAGTTCAATTGCGAATCTTAACCCATTCAAGGGGCAAAACACAAGATTACGATGAAAAATCCCCCTTACATTTAGAAATAAGTTATCAGACGAGGGTTCTTCTATGGATATTGGCTAAACCGAATGTAATATAAATGACATATTGCCGTCATGAATATTTTTGTTCACCGATAATAATATTCATGAGCCACAAGAAATTCTGTTGTAAAAAAACTACTTATCATTTTTACACCTAGGTACTATATAGTAGGTAAAAGTAAAAAATATTTAAAAGATTCTGATACTTACACACTTATTTAAAACGGGTTCATTTTTTTTATTGCTCTTCGTTATTTATAAATCCTAATTGGACCAGCAAGACTAATACCATTATTCATTATTAGCATATTTGGTTTTATGATTTGTTCATAGATGGCGTGAAGTGTTGTTTAAGCCGAGAGAGTTGTAGTTTAAACTTGTTAGCGGGGCATTCTGAATTTTATTTCTTATAAAGGGATAGTAGCTTGCCTTACAACAATCAAAATCCCTCCACAAAATTGATTTATACAACCATTGTGATGATTTTAAATTTGAAAAATTATAAAAATAACCGAACAACGTTAAGTATTACAATATTGTATTATGAACGTTAATTTACGAAATAAATACACCAAGTACAAACCAAATAAAAATCAGTGCTAAAAATCTTCACAGTCTCGCCAAACTAGATGCTGAATAATTTAACATGGCTCGGTTTTACGCCGCGTGAAATGAAATTAATTAAAAAATGAAAAACACAAATCCGAATCAGGTGAAAAGGCAGGCAAGCCGAGTTGTAGAGCTCTCACTTCGACCCAGTAACCCCAGAATGCGTTTAAGTCAAATAATATTTAGCACAATTTGGGGTCGAAAAGAAAACAGACGTCATGCTTCGAAGAAAAAGGAAAACAGACACTTTGCTGGTAGTAAATAAAAGAAAAGCAGCTTTAGGTCGACCCCAAAACTGACACATTTCTAACGTCACTTTAGTCGCCATAATTTTCATTTCCCTCAATAATTGACTCCGTGCCATCAGAACGTATTAAACATTATTTTTTTTTAGTTTTCCGTAGCCGAATGGCAAAACACGGAGCCCTTATGGTTTCGTCAAGTCTGTCTGCCTGTCCGTCCGTATGTCACAGCCACTTTACTCTGTAACTATAAGCATCACACTGATGAAATTTGGTAGAAATATGAATCCTGTTAACCGCTTTACGATTCTCATACATAAAATAAGGATATTCATCCCATACATGAAACTAAAACCGAAATTTTTTTTTAGTCAAACCTATGCGTGTGGGAGTGTATGTATAGATCTTTCAAAATGATATCGAGATTCCGAAAACCGATTTATTTTAAAATCTATCGTTTGATAGAAAGACTCTTTCAAAGTAGTAAAATGCGCGTCCCCTCCGTCCCCCGCCCCCCTTCAACTTTTGAAGTAAGCTAGGGCAAAATTTTGAAAAAAAAAATATATACATATTTTTAGAAATACTTTCAACTGAAATTGGTTTGGACGGGATTGAACGAGTAGTTTTTGAGATATAACACATTTTCAACAACCGCAAACATAACTTTGTTCTTCATACAAACATTATGAAAAACAAAGTTATATTTGCTGTCAACAAAATATAGTGGTATGTTTGCTAAGTGTAAGTGAGTGGATTCTCTAATTCAGTTAAAGTTGGCACGGAACCCTCTGCGCGAGTCCGACTCGCACTTGGCCGGTTTTATTTAAACTTAAAAGGAGAACATTTTATTCATCATACTAATATAAAGTACAAAAATTTGAAGGAGTAGGATGTGGATGACAAAAGTGTCGTTGGAAACGTCTCAGTTATACGGTATACCCATAATAAGTTTTGTTTATAACCTGTTCTTTGAATCTGGTCTGCTATATTATTTATTTCATGTGGTGGTGCGGATTTGGTGTCCAACAATGTCCATCTAATAATTATGTTTGCGTCAATAATGTGCCTTATTTCAGGTCATCTTGATTGTAGTCAAGTTCTATTACAAATAAACCGTAAATAACCGAAAGATGAATGATAATAATACTACAATAGCAAAACGAGCAATTAGGCAAGAATTGTTATCATCGATTCTATTAGTGGATTTCTTTTACTCTTCCGAGATATTCGAGTTATTAGTAGATACAAATAGATAACAAAATCAGATACAAGGACACAAAATACTTAGCAATATCACCACTAACCCACAAGCAGAAGGGCCAATATTTTTTATGAGAGCCCACACCTTTGGCCTTATAACTTTTTATGTACTATGTAATAAACGCCAGAAATCGTTTTAAGAATCAATTCCCAACTTTAACTGTGCGTTTTGTTCTTTTAAGTTATTAAAACGTCGATTTTAAGTTCTCTCCTTGCGTACACAGGTAATTTATTCAAGCTTAAAATAATGTCGAAAGATGCAATTTCGATTTGGCATCCAAGCATAAATTTTATCAGAAAGTACACAAGATACTTAAAAAACTGCATAGTTGATAACTATAAAACAATAAATATTTCTTAATTATCATGATTATTTACTACTTCTTAATGTTGTTTTTGTTAGTTTTACGTTCATTTAGATCTCAATACTTTTTTCGGCAATGTCTATAATCAAACACATTCTCAGTATTGATATTGGCTGTCATTTTTTACATTATGTT
The DNA here is from genome assembly GCA_963924145.1 of Pyrausta purpuralis. Taxonomy (NCBI): domain Eukaryota; kingdom Metazoa; phylum Arthropoda; class Insecta; order Lepidoptera; family Crambidae; genus Pyrausta; species Pyrausta purpuralis. The sequence goes on along the minus strand of OZ001648.1, from coordinate 8,720,397 downwards.
TTTTAATGGAATTCAATTTACATTATCTAGTAAAAATAAGTATTCAACTTAATTTCTCGTAACGATAAATTATTCTAACAGATAATCTTAAAGATATTCTAACCAGCGTTTATATACTACATTACAGTACAAACTTACAGGTGAAGTTCTTGCCGCAGGTAAGTCACTGCCGATAAAGTTGTACATGATTTAGGAGACGAAAGTTCGTATTTACTCGTTGTGTTATTATAGTTAATAGCGAGCCCATACGATAAAATTTACGATATACCTGCCTAGATCAAAAGCGTAGGAAGAAAAGTCTAAAAAGGCAAAACACGATAAAATATAATAACTGTATTCGTTGACTTATGGTGTCTCAACTTTTAAAATCAATAAACAAAGTAAATTTCATACAGGAATTCAACCGAAAAGACTAAATTATTATTAGACTAGATTACTATATTATTATAAGTTTTTTTTTAATAATCTCTATTAAGCAAAGGAACGAAAGAAAACAACATGCCCTTTATGTTCTTTGTATTGAAAAAAAGATTGGGAGGGAAAATGATAAGTCGTATCCAGCACTATTTTATTCTGGCTGTCGCTCAACTAACTCTGCGATCGAGTCGATGCGATAACAGCAGGGCGATTCAGAACGTTCGATAAACCATTCGGCTTGGGTTTCGGCTAGATGTTCTATTCATTTTTAATAATTGTCGCAGTTTGATCGTTTGTCAATATATCAGTTCGGTAACAAATATAATAAAAAACATAATAAAATATTTGTATCGGATATTTTTTAAATTAATATGTGAAAGTTATCAAATCGATACCCAATCCGTAACCGAATGGTTCAGAATTAGGGGGCTGTACCGTTGTGTTTACGACGGTTTTACTCGCTCGCGACGACGTTAAAAAAAGGCTATGGAAAATTGCACAGTGCCGCTGCCGTCACTGGCAGAACTAAGATTTTCCATACAAGAAGTTACGTCGTCTCTAACGAGCATAACCGCCATAAACTCATGGTAACGGTACTGTAAATCTTTCAGACAATATCCGGCCGCGGGTGATGCGCTATGCTCCGATCCGATCAGGATTTGTTGTTTATGATCCATTCGGATTCAGGATAACTGTGCGGTTTCATTTTACTCAAGTATTGGTTTTGGTATACAGTTTCTATAAAAGGATATGTTACTTTACGTTATAAACCTCTTTGGTTTGGTTGCAGTAACTAGTAAAGGAAAGTATTTACAGAGTTTTTATCCCTATCGTTTGCAAGTAAAATGTTAAATTATATCATATTAATTTAATTTAATATTTTCATGTCATACTTTTTCAATCAATATTCTTAAAGTACTGACTAAATTTGAATAAATTCATTTCTCCGTTAGTTTTCTTTTATACTAGGATTGTCAATATTCTTTGTGCCAGCTACAAAAACAGTAATATTTATTCGTTTTCCGCTTATGATAAAATGTGAAATACACATGAAAGCGATATTAAATCACTATTTTGGTTTGATTCGGTTAGCTGTCTATTTTTTGTAACAAATCTGTTCCTTTATGATAACGACCGGATATCGTGATACTGAAAGAAGGAAGTAGTAGCTCATGCCAACATATATGAAAGTTTTTGTATAACATGCTTAAAATTCCCCTATATAAGAACCGTGATTAATTTTGATTAATTAGTAGCGCTTAAGTATTAGCTACTTAAAACAAACTCGTACTAATTAAAAAATAGATAATCACAGTCTGATACTCCAAAAACCAATTAATGAATAATAAGTACTCTGTAGCTAGAAGCTAGCTAGACTATAAACTATTTTATCTACTCTCATATCGTTAAATTAAAAATACAAAACTCAAAACGAGTTTATATAGACGTACTTTTTAAATAGTATATCGAAATGAAATTAAAAAAAAAATAATGACACTATTTCTCTAACAAAATAATGTTATAATATTTTTTTTTTTCATTACGATACAGATTACAGATCATAGATACATCTATTTTTTTTTATCTGTGGCTGCGCGCGCTTTGGCGCATGCGCGGTGATAACGGGAATTTTGGCGTCATAGTACGTTTGTGTTTCGGTAGATAATTATTAGTGTTTGTCAAAATGTCTGATAGTGAAAGTGCAGAAAATTTGACGCCGCCCGACATTTTAGAGACTGCGACAGCAGTCTGTCTTAATCTACTACCAGTAAAGTCAAGAAAATTATACGATAAATGTTATCAAGACTTTTTAGCATGGAAATCTCTATCTTTTATTTGATATGTTCGTGTTCAATGAGAGTAGATAAAGTAGTGTATGAAACTGCACATAACTAGGTATTATACACTCGTGTGATACTTTTAAAAAACTCGCTTCGCTCGTTTTTTAAACTCACACTCGTGTATAATACCTCACATTATGTACCAGTTTCATAAACTACTATATAACTATAGGATGGTAAGTAATAAGACCTAAGACGTCACAAACTCTAACAACTTACATTAACAAACTCGGTTCGAAATGTCACGTCTCCGTCGCGAACTTGTGATCCTACTTCGGTACTATTAGTTAATAATTTCAGCACTAGCCGTCTTCGTCGCTTTCATTCAGAAGCATCCTTACATTGTTCTTTAAATCGCCTCGCACTCATGAGACCGAAAAATGTTATTATTACCTTTGTATTATTGGAACCCTATACACAACCGAATTCAGAAAGTTTCTAACCTAATATTTTGAACTCGAACAATTTAAAAACGATTACATAACAAGTAGTTTTTAAGTTAATTCTTGATCTCAACCGGTGCTATCTTTTTGTTATTTAAGTAGACAAACTTTAGAGCGCTTTCCCATGTACGCGCTTGAGCAGCGCTACGGTCGCGCGGTAGTCGCTCGGTAGTCACGCGGCAGCAGCGCCGATGTTTTGTTATGTATGGACATCCACCGCTGCCGCGCTGCTGTCGCTCTAATGTGATGGTGGTCATCAAATGCATACTCAGTCTTACTGAGTAGGACCTTTCTGAAACTGCATTCGTATCTGCAACTAAATCATTTAGTCAAGGTGAGTGACACGAGGCGAGAGCGTGGGAGATGTGTGACGTACTTGCAAGTAAGGTCACCTTTCAACTCGCTCTATCAGAGAAAGTTGAGATAAATCTGTCTGGTACAATAAATACAGAGCTCAAGAGACTTGTATCTACTTATATCTGAGTTTCGAGAACTTAATTACTTACTGAGGATGAAAGTGATTGATGACAAATATAAGTAATCAGTCTTATCTCCAGTGAGAGTTATCTAGCTCTCTTAGTAATTAACAAGTTGCAAGACTTGTAAGTACCTATAATCTTTTGAGTAACTTTTAAGTAGGTACCAAGTACCAACTGTTCGCATAATATAATTTCAGATATAAACGAGAAACCGATCGCTAGTTTTAAGGAAAGGAAGGCAAAAATAAGTGAAAGCAGAGATGAACATTTGATTTTAATTTAAAAAAAAATAGTGTAGAGATACCACAAGAGATGTGAAAGTTTTTGAAGTTTTCCAAGATGTGATTTAAAAGCTATTTCCCTATTTAATAGCTGTTTCTTTTTTTTAACATTTAACACACAAAATGTTGGTATTTAAACGTAAAGTTTGCTAATAACTAAACTCATCAGAAAAATGAGTTATAAAGATTTTTAAAAAAGTTGATAGTGCCTGCAGTTACAAATCAGTAAGTATCAGTGAATACAAATTCGATCAAAGTGGTCGTAACTAAAAGGGGTCTAAGCTCAACTTCAAAGAACATAGTTTGGCATCAAACACAATACAAGTTTCAGGTTTATAGGTTAATTTCGACTATCAGCTCTCTACATTGAAGACATCAAGTTTTGCCATTAATCCGACGAAGTCACTTTGTACAACCTGATAATGTGATAGTTTGGTGTATGTATGTTCCATACTTAAATGATCTGTCACGCGAAACTATATCTTGCGCGGATGACATACGAGCTGAGAAACAATATGGGATCAATTTTCACGTGTATATGGTGAAAGATAAAAAGATAGATATGTCATTACCGTCATAATGTTAAAAAGCGCATGATGGACTTCATTCATTCTTATTTAAACTGAAATGACGAATTATTGGGCAAAGTGATAGGTTGGGGAAGGTAAAGGATTAACCGAAGTGAGCAAGTGAATCCCCGTTTATCCTTGGTTTTAGCTTGGCATGTTAGTGCTAATAAAGGCGTAAATAATAAACCATGTCGAGTTTGTTTACAGTAAATCGAAAGATTACAATCTACCGGACTTTAAACCCTAAAATTGTAACTCGCGTTTTTTACAAACTTATGGTGACAGATACATATTTATTGTCATTTGATATTTTAATTTACTGTATTGCCATTGCCCTGTTTTTCCATCCACAAATAAACACTTAACAACGAAGAATTCAAATACAATGTTTAACATTAGTGCACATTATTTAAAAACGTATTTGGCACCTATGTGAAATTTAAGATACCGAACCGAGATTTCTACACTTTTGCTCTTGATGGATACACGTCCTAAAATTAATTACATCGTAAACCGGGTGAAACTTCCTCCAAGGACGATGCTATGCGGAGTGATAACACGGTTCAGGGTGGAACGATAAAACTACGGGGTGATTGATAAACCCTGAAACATCAGTCAGATTAGCTCAAACCCCTCTAATGGTTTTATAGGGTCGAAAGTAGGGTCGCTAAGTCGTACTTATGGTTTTATCACGCTTTTTAAGGATCGTTCACAACCTAGCAATAAATGCTAGAAAAACAAGATTTTTGAAAAAAGTTATCAAATATTATCACTTACTACACTGACTGATCAGTCAGTGTAATAAGTAATAATTTGATATCCGATAAGAATTCAAACCGCAAAGTAGGTTCTGAGTTTCGAATCCTTTGGCGATTACAACACCCCTTCTAACTTTAAAACTAAGCAAGTTTTTTTTAAAAAAACTTAATAAATACCTTCAACTAAAATTGACTGATTGATGAGGATCAAACTAGTAATTTTGGATACAATTTTCATTTTTAAGAACTCTAAATATAATTTTGACCTTCATACAAACACTATGAATAACAAAATATTTTTTGCTGTCAATATTTTAATTTTGCTAGGTAAGAAGTAAGTGGAACCACGAACCCTCAGTGCGCGAGTCCGACTCGCACTAAGCCAGTTTTGTTTTTTGTTCTTTCAAAGAACAACTAAAACTCATTAAAGGACCTGAGTACAAGTGAGGTAAGTATTTATCTTTTGATCTCTACATTTCAGAAACAACAATCGAACTCTTGTTTGTTTCTGCCGTAGAGCGGACATGCCCCCGGCCGGAATTCCGTAAGAGTATTTCGTCAATTGATTGCATTTGAATATTTCAATCAGATTTGATGTCGAGACGATTGTTTCTAAAGGCGGTTCTGTGTCTTTCTTCAATTATTTTGATAGCCCTAAATAAGCGCTAACAAGCATATGGCATGACTCGAATTCTATTTATTTGATGCTAAATCTTTACATGCAAGAACTTCAAGCACACAATTTTACCAGACACGCAAATTGAAATCGTTAACTCTATATCTTACCGCTGTGTAATATCTCTGCCGGTGAGCATTGACAAATTTAATGGCTCGCGAGCTTCCAAATATTAAGTTCTCTAGTCTTCAAAACACAAGTATTTTACAATGCAATTGATAATGAAATTTCGTGTTTTATATATAACACGAAATACATTTGAAGCTATCCTTCGCAACAGGTAAACCTAGGAAGGTTGATAGGAGCGTATAATGAGATTGTCTCGGGGTAGGAATCCCGGGACAATCTCATTAAAATCATACGCTCACTGAGCAATACACCTTCGATAGCATCTCGGTCGCATTACATGTCTGTTTTTTGGTACAAGAAGGTACCACAACATGGCGGAATAAATGATACAGTATACAAATACTGTTTATAAAAATAAGGAACTACCTATATGGTTCTATTTTTGAATTGTATGCCATTGCGTAGGTTTCACGTGAGGCCCCCTGCATTTATCGTCCACATGTTTCCAGTTCCTCCACATGTTTTCAGTTGACACCTTCATCTTTATGTTCCTCCGTATTTTTAAACTTTTTTGTTTATTAATTTGCTTAGTCTTTGAAATATTAATAGCAATCAATAAAAATTTTAAAACAATTTAAGGTTGCTTTGCGCAAATATTTATTTAATTTTATATCGATATTTTTTATCAAGTAAATTAATTGAAAGAAAAATTATATTAATTGAAAGAAAAATAAATTTAAACTTTAATACTGTAATCGCTAAACATATTTCTAACAATTAATTAGTAGATAAGTCTGTCAACTAAACAGTGTGTCTAGGTATGTAGTGTCAAAACTTTAAGGGCAATATCTACGATGAATTTCATGTAGAAAATTACCTAATGTCGGGTCAATTCCAAACCCCACCTTACTGCAGTGCCTCGATGAATTTCTTCATGGATATTGCCCTTAAGGTTTTATTGCTACATGCCTGGACATACTGAATATGATAGGCGAAAGTACTGTTACCATGAGTTTACTCGATAGCGACGACGGTTTTACTCGCTAGCGACGACTTAACTCTCTTTGCATGGACAATATTAGTTCTGCCAGTGACCGCTTGAGGCTTTGTGCATTCTACCATATATTTTTTTACTTCGTCGCTTGCGAGTAAAACCGTTGTAAACTCATGGTAACAGTACCGACCTAGTGAGTGACACAATCATGAATTTCTAGCAATTTAAAATGAGTGTTATCATTATAAACGTACACATGGTAACAAAACGACCTTATTACAGTACGCATAAGTACATAGCGCGAGAGCTATGTCATTACATATTCAAATTGGTGGAGTTAGCTGGGATCCGATTAATTTGCAGTTGACAAGTCACAAACTATTGTTGAGACTTAAATTTAGGTTGGATGTTTAAATTTTGGTACGTAATTCAATTTGACTGAGTGTGTTGGTTCAATAGGCGTACAAATAGATTGCCAATAAGATGGAGCTGCTGATTCAAAATTTCAACTTTAATGTTAGGTATGCTCGTCAACTCTTAATAGGGACATTAAAATCATATAGGTCTGAATATCTTAACACCTACAACTCGAAACTTTGAACAAATTAATGAGGCTGTGCTCTAAAGCTAATAGTTTTAATGCTTTCTGACATTCCAAAAAATGTTTTTGCAAACAATATGAGGTTTTGATAAAATATCTAATTTTTATTCACTCTTAAACATGATTTTATCTTTAAGGGATACTAAATACATCCCAGAATCTGATAATGATATCTCGGTTTTTCCGAGTCACTTCTGCCTGACTATTAGGTATCTGAAACAAAATGGCGGCCAAGTTCCTGCGTAAATCAAGATGACAGTGATAAGCGTCAGTTTATCATGTTTAAAAAGATCTCGAGGTCTTGAGAAATACCATTTAAATGCGAAATTTAGAAGATGTAATCGTAGGATGTAAGAATCCGTTTTTCTTTAGACCTACAAGACAAACCATTACTTTGATTCATTTGCGGATACGAATCCGATCGTAAATGTATTTTTTCACCTTAGAATAGTGTATTGCAAATTGAAAAAAAAATTATAGGATTACAAACTGATAATTCAAATCCACCTAAGCACGTCAAAGAAACTAAGAAAATCAAACTAGGATTACCTATAAATTGCACTTGAAAAAAGCAAATGTGTATGCCTGTATTTAGGATTAACTACTCACAACAGTATTTTACCTGCTTATTGATCCGACATTTCTCCCATGAATATCTCTAAGAAACCGACAAATATTATCTGTTACTACTGAAAAAGCCGTCTGTTATTTATATTCAAAGCAACAGTCATGGGAAATATGGAAGAAAAAAAACAAATATGGTAAGAATATTTCATATGAAAATATGAGTACGCGGTTGATTTCGTCGCAAGAAAAACAAAGTCGTAAGCCACGGGATAGAATATGAAATTATGAAGAAGTAAGATATATTTTTAGGCAAAAGTGTATTGCACCAAAGTATATTTGTCAATAAGAAGTGCTAATATCTTGTACATTATAATAGTGGGTCTTTACATAATTACATGAACCAAGATAAAAACAACAAAGAGATATCAAGAATGATCCAAGATTGCGCTAAACCATATTGGGCATAGCAGCGAGAGCCCACGCCAAAAATAATTGCATTTTGACAAACAATAGTTTCTTCTATTAGAGCTTTGTTAACTCTATCCCCTAGCCTAAAGCCGCTAAATCAAGAGACGTAAAAATGTGAAGCACAGTGACTGTCGCACGCAGTCTCTTTGCAATTGTAATGGCGCTTTGTTTTACCGTCTTTGAGCGGAATTCTTTGCGCTTTCTTTCTACCTTCCTCTTTTTGTATTGATAATATAAGCGGCCGGTTTTTTCTCGCGTTTTATAGACGTTGCACATAAAACGGTGTTACATATAATGTATTTCAATATGGCATACTTAATTCGTTTTATTTTAAAAGAAATTAAAAGAAGTAAATAAAAACCTGAAGCATTGAATTCGAATAATACATAGTAAGATTAATTTAAAAATAACTTGGACACCAATCACATACATTGCTCTGATCCCAAAGTAAGTAGCCAATGCACTTATGTTATGGAAACTAGACACAACGGTGGTACCACAACACCCAGACCTGAGACAATATAGAAAAAAATATCGTTTTCTACATTGACCCGACCTGGAATCGAACCCGGAAAATATGAATCGCACCTATAACCTTATCTCTAATAAACCAAAAGGCTCAGACGCCTATTAAAATATAAATATTACGCTAATAACTGTTACAAAAGTAATAAGGTTATGGGGTTGGCGTTCTTATGCTTATTTCCCTTTTAATTAATAAAAACAGCTGTATCGTAACTTTGCGGTTACGAATTATAATTCCGATAATTTTGGAGGCCCGGCTTCCGAAAACCGCAATGAAGCAGAAGTTTAATTTCTGGTAAAAAATCAAATAAGCGTGGTTATTTCTTGATAAAATTTTCATAAAATTCAACAGAAACCTGCAGTTTTAAAGCCCGTAGTTTCCGCTGTTAACTTATCCTTAAAATCTTGCAAACTTGTTTCTTAGCCCGAGAGCGGTACGATTTCGTTGTATGGGGATTAAACATTAATTCGTAACAGCAATTTTTTAAATTAAATAATTAGATTTAAATATTTATTATAAGATAAGTGAAGAATCCACCTAGATTTATTACTGCGTCATTTTAAAAATATTAAAAGAAATTTTAAAAAAAACCTAAAAATCAAGGCAAAAATTCTATAAGCATTTTTTTTTTACATAATGTAAGTTGATCATTTTGTTTCTAATAACAAGAAAATCCACCAATTTTTTTAAATGGAACACAACTAAACTTCAGAATAATGTTTAAAAAAAGAATATAAATTCGTTATATTCAGGAAAAAAATACTAACAGGCAACTTTTTATTTTACTATGTTTCATTCATATTCCTTAACTAAACTTGTACCGAATCCACCAAAAAAAATAAGTGGAAATACAACTTTTTTTCAGGGCTTATTTATTATGATAGCAAAAATCTACCAGTCAAACTGACAAAGTAGACTTTACTTTACTATTGAATTAGCTATTAAGTAATTAAAATCCACTAATAATTTCAATAATTTACATGATATAATGGATAAGTTAAAAATAGACGTACGAGGGGGTTGCGCGGTGCGCACGGCGGGAATAGAGAGAACACAACACAACCTATTTGGGCCCCTCGGCGCGCCCGCCGGGCGGCGGCATCGGCTCAAGGCAGCCGGCCGATTTTTAATATTTTGTGTTTTGACGGAGAAATGCCTAATTATTTATGTGAAGTGGTGCTACTTTCGCGTTGTAACGCCTCTTAAGCAAATATCACACAGGATGCGGTCTGCAGCCGGCGCGGGCGGCCCGCTCAAGAGACCGCAGCTTACAATGCATAGACAATGTATGTTAGCAACATGTCGGTCCGGTCTACCGTCTAAACAGCGCGGTCTGATGAAGCCGAAGCCGTCCGGATCTAGCGCTTCAAGTAATTTCTGACAGGGCATGTAGTCCCTATCTTGAGTTATTTTACCGTCTGATGCGGTAGTATCTCGTCGTACTGCCCGCTAGCCCGTGTTTGCCACCCGGTGCCTACCTGATATATATTTTTTTATGTTAATATTTTATAATGTACTGATGTACTAATTTTTATAATGTACTGAGTGTACTGATACATTTTTTTTTCAAAAAACGCCAAAATCGTTGTCTTTACAAACTTAGTTTTTGCTACAATATATAAAGTTTAATAACAACTTTATAAAGTTAATTGGCAAAAAATAACTTTGTAATGTCAACTTATTTTGACGAAAAATAAGCACAAAATGTCTGCGTTTCCACCAAGTGAGCAGCTCCAGATTCAATTAAATGTATATTTATCATTTAGTTACAGGTTTAAAACAATTGTAGAAACAAGGTTTTCTTTTTGTAATGCGATTGAATGAAAGATATTTGGTTAAATGTGTGCTCACTCAGTCCTCACAAGCTGTCAGCCATATCTCCATACTGAAAAAAGTTGGTCGATTCATTCAGTGTTCTTTTTTTTGTTACACCTCTCTTTAATTGGAGCCTGTAATTTCAGATCGTCAAGTTTCGTATTAAAACATTTTCTATTAATTTATTGTGCTCACTCCATCCACACGCTATTGTATCTCTATGAACAAACTATAGTAGATTCGCATTCCATCGTTTACATTGTATGAATTGGCTAGAAATAGGATTATTCAGCATAAAAACAAACCACTTTTACTGTGCGTTCATGAGTAAAACGAATCCCTGGTGCTCACTCCATCCGCCATCGATAAATACTTAAATCTTTTTTGCTAACTTACCTTAAAAGAATGAGTGAACATATGATTTTTTTGGTCAAAAATACTATAAAATATTCGGCAGTACACAGTTTGATATTACTTTTTACTTTTATAGATAAACAAAACTAAATTTCTGGTTTAAATGACATATATAATAGGGTGTCTCCACGTGTAAAATAATAAGAGGACATAAAATAAGACTGAAAAATGAGACGGTTTAATCCTTGACCAATTCTCGCGCAATTCGTATACGAAAAAAGTTCACCAATCAAATTTTCTTTGTTAAAGAAAAAAAATCTCAGAGTCACGATTTCTATATACACAACCTGGCGATATGGAATCGATTTGGAATCAGTCGTTTTTCTACGATAGCTCATTGTGTTTTCTAATTTTGGAGCCAATACATTTTATAAAATTTTGCGATATTAAAATGGAGTAGGGTGATAAAGAAAACCGAATCGCTCTAATTGCATGACACAAAGTTGGTATGGTGCCAAATGAATTTTTTAAACTCCCCATACGCTTGGTATTAGTCATATGTTTGTGTACCGGGCTATGAATATGTACAATGAGACCTCCTGTGTTTTTGACAGAAAAAGATCTGGCCAGCCACGTAGTTTTCGTACGAAAAAGGTGGTCAAAGCAGTAAGGGAAAGAATTCGCAGAAATCCTGTCCGAAAGCAAAAGATTTTATCTCGGAAGATGAAGATAGCACCCAGAACCATGTCGCGTATTTTAAATGATGACTTAGGACTTGCAACCTATAAGAGACGCACTGGTTTAATTTTAAATTATCACTTTTAACTGATAATTTAAAAAAGAATGGGGTAAAAATATCAAAAAAACACAGTCACAGAATCTTTACTATTGAGCAACATTTTAACAAACAAAATGACCGTATATATGCTCAAACCTCTAAGGAAGCTTCCCAATTAGTCGGCAGAGTGCAACGTGGGCATTACCCGACCTCAGTGATGGTTTGGTGGGATGTTAGCTATGAAGGAGTGACTGAGCCATATTATTGTGGAAAAGGTATCAAAACATCGGCACAAGTGTATCAAGATACCATTTTTGAGAAGGCAGTTAAGCCCCTTAACAATACCATGTTCAATAACCAAGCGTGGTCTTTCCAACAAGACTCGGCTCCGGGTCATAAACTCGGTCCACGCAGTTTTGGTTAGAAGCGACCGTTTCGGACTTCATCAGAGCTGAAGACTGACCGTCGTCTTGTCCCGATCTTAATCTGCTGGATTATGATTTATGGTCAGTTTTAGAGAGTATGGCTTGCTCTAAACGCCATGATAATTTGAAGTCCCTTAAACAATGCATACGATTGGCAGTGAAGAATTTTCCCATGGAAAGAGTGAGTGCTTCTACTGGCCTAAAAGTTTAAAGGACTGTATTGCAGCCAACGGAGACCAATTCGAATAAGCTTTTTATATTTAAATTGTTTTATATATATGTATAAAACTAACACACTGTAAAAGTAATAAATATTATTTTCATTTTTTTTTGTGACAATATTTATGGCAAGACTAGGTATTCAGTTTTTGGTCTTGCGATAGTTTTTTACATGTATCTACATTCTTTCATTTTTCTTGATTTTATGGTAAAACAGTTAAACTCGCAATTGAAGTACCACACGAAAAATTTCGATTGCCACGAGAAGAATAAGAACAAGAAGAAAAGGTTCCAGCAGTAGAAAACTGCTGGAAATATAAAGTTGCATATAGACTTAGGTTTTGGATAATGCCTTGTTTCATTCCTCATCAACAGAGTCCAGAAAAAAAACCTTAAAAAATAAATGTGGGAAATAATCCCTGTGCCTGGGTAAGGACTTCCTTTTTTGTCGCTACGTATAAAGAAGTTTGTTGAAGTGTTATAAGTATGCAATACATATAAATGTCAGCAAAAATACCTAGTATTCAAAAGAAAGTTATTTCATGTTGACATAAACAGGCAAAAGACGTATAGTTCCCACACAACGCTTAGCTCCAACGGGCTAAGGTCATATTATGTTCCCTAGATGTTTATTTTCCTTATTTCACAAAGTCCCGCAAGAAATTAACAATTATTTTGTAATTCCAATTAAAAAAAATAGAATCTCCAACATACCTAAAAATCGAACGGCGTATCTTCCTTCGTTTAGTCATAACCGATAAATTCACGCACATTGACCGAAAATCACTTGTCAGTTAAAACTCAAATGGCAGTCAGTGTCACACACGTTCTTTCCTAATGTATAGTGTTAAAAATGACTATTAAATAGTCAAAAACGGTCATCAACTGTCAAAAATGGTAATATTCATTCATATTGATTCAGTAATATTATATTAATTTTTTGGTTGTGCGTACACGCAATTAGTCGAATTCGGTAGTTCACGTAAATTTCGCGCAGGTCCGTGAAACACCGTTTTTTTACATCTTATTTCAACCATATTTACAAAAAACAATAACAAGGCCTAATAAGTAATCATAGCTCATTCACACAACGACACAAAATGTGTTTTATTTTTGCAAAAACTGAGTCAGGAAATTATATTTACGGTTCATCACATCCGGTCAAATTGATTGTATTTGACCGGTCATATGTAGTTTATGACAAATGTGACCGGTTAGATATATTCATTTTACATTTAGTACACAAAACCTCAAAATTTAAACTAACCCAAACCCCAGCCCAAACAAAGTACCTATTAAGAACAAAACCTTTTCCTTCAGGCAAGTAAGCAAGGATGACACGCAGCAAGCGTGAACGCGAGAAGTTAAGTTAGCAAAGACCTGCTATTTTATCACGTGTAGACACCCTATTCCATGTCCTTCATACAAAATAAGAAACTTTGTTTAACTCTAAAAGTAAAAAAGAAATAGCAAACTGGGAACTTCCGAATATTTTATAGTATTTTTGTACAAAAAAATCATATGTTCACTCATTCTTTTAAGGTAAGTTAGCAAAAAGATTTAAGTATTTAGCGATGGCGGATGGAGTGAGCACCAGGGATTTGTTTCACTCATGAACGCACAGTAAAAGTGGTTTGTTTTTATGCTGAATAATCCTATTTCTAGCCAATTCATACAATGTAAACGATGGAATGCGAATCTACTATAGTTTGTTCATAGAGATACAATAGCGTGTGGATGGAGTGAGCACAATAAATTAATAGAAAATGTTTTAATACGAAACTTGACGATCTGAAATTACAGGCTCCAATTAAAGAGAGGTGTAACAAAAAAAAGAACACTGAATGAATCGACCAACTTTTTTCAGTATGGAGATATGGCTGACAGCTTGTGAGGACTGAGTGAGCACACATTTAACCAAATATCTTTCATTCAATCGCATTACAAAAAGAAAACCTTTTTTCTACAATTGTTTTAAACCTGTAACTAAATGATAAATATACATTTAATTGAATCTGGAGCTGCTCACTTGGTGGAAACGCAGACCATTTTACTCAGTACATCGGGTACATCAACCCCTTTTCGGATGGATATACCCTTTCCACCCTGTAAACTGAACTCCGGTTTGTACTAAGCCCGATATTATTACAGTATAAAAAAGTAAAAACCGACTTCAAAACCAAAATGCACTAAAAAGTCTTAAATAAACTCTTGAACATTGAAAGGAAAGGAATCCATTTTAGGGAAATAATTTCTTTTTGGAGTCGGTGCTGCGACAGGTGAGGCTGAATTTTCAAAGTGATGGCACCGACTCCAAAAAGAAATTGTTTCCCTAAAATGGATTCCTTTCCTTTCAATGTTCAAGAGTTTATTTAAGACTTTTTAGTGCATTTTGGTTTTGAAGTCGGTTTTTACTTTTTGAAAGTCAATTTTATTTCTCCATTTTTAGAGTTTACAAGTGGAAGTTGCACCTTATGACTCTGTTCTTTAAGAAGCTACAAACTACCTGTCATATGTTCTGTCATTATAATTACTGAACTCCTAAGCGTTAAGGAGTTCCACCATCAGCTCAGCCCCACAAGATGTGGACTATCAGACGTAACAATACGTCAACATTAAGATTTTAGTAATATAACACTATACGTGCCTTTAAAATTTGAGGGCTTCCCTCGATTACACCAAGATCCCATCTTCAGATCCCAAATCGGCAACAATGGGACCAACTTGAAGGTACACCCTCTAAGTAGGCGAAAAAAATTTTCAAATCGGTCGACTAACGACTGAGATATGAGGTAACAAACATACAAAAAAAAATAAAAAAAAGCATACAGTCGAATTGATAAGGAAACTCCTTTTTTGAAGTCGGTTAAAAATATCATTGAACAAGCGCGGCGTGATACATGACGTGGCCAGTACCTACAAAGTTTATACTGTAAACTTGATATGCTCTTGAGTGTACATTTTACCAAGACGAGCAGCGCGGCCGGTAGGTATTTAGTACCGGAGTCGCTTGCTACATCGTCTTGCGTCAAGTGATTCGAATCGTTTACCTATTCATCAAAGAAACTATGAATAATATTCAAGTGGTATCGTATGACGTTCACATAAGATTCAATTTAGCAATGCGGAAGCTATATGGTGTATAATGTATTATTATTTTCATAATGATAATTATTTAAGGTGGATTTTGGGATTTATAGTTTTATATTATCCTTAAATTAAGAATCCACCAAAGTTGACCGCTGTTAAATTTTTGCTACCTGTGTTATAACGCGAAAACAAAAAATCTATGATCCATTTCCAAAAAATGGTGGATTTTGAGAGTATTGTGTTTAGTTTAATACTTTTAACCAATTTCTGCTTAAAACATTCTGATAATATTATTTTCCTGGAGTAGATTGCACAAAAAAGTAAAACAACCTCCGTTATAAAAAAGTGTAACTTCCACGTTTCTTTTAAGGTGGATTTTGGTAGCAGTGCCAAATGCTGATCAAAATACAAACATTTCCACTGAAAAAATGGTGATAGCATTTTTGCTGTGAAATTTCGCCATTTTCGGGACACTATTTTTTTTTAAATATATTCCAGTGCGACAATGCGGTGGATTCAAAAACATTGTCTCTTAAAATCACGAATTAAGCCCATATAAAAAAAATTGGCCTGTTATTGAATTTTTTCCAAAAAAATCGTAAGTGTCCTGGGGTATCTATCATAAGCAGTTGCTTATCAGAGCTCCAATATCTAAGAAAACTAACGAAAAAAACGCATTTGCTTTCTATTAAGAGAAAACAAATTTATTTGGAGTCGGTGCATGATGTGAATAGATTTTATGAAGGCGGTTTATATGTTTTTTTTTTAATTTCTTAATTTTAAGTTAGTTCCAATACCTCAAAAACGACTGAACCAATTTTGATGAAACTTATACTGTACGGGCAGTACAGTTGAAACATACCTACCACAAGTAGTGGAAAAACATACGTACATACATACATTCATACACTTACGATTTTCAGGACACGTGTTTAGACGCCTTTTCAGATCAACATACTCAAAAATTATGAAATTCTAACGATATCGAATACGATATCGTTAGAATTACTTCCTTTTTTGAAGTCAGTAAAAAATCATCTTATGTTATTCTCAGGCTCTCACTTTTAAGTTAACATGACCACCCACGTAAATTTTGGTAAAGTAGACTAGTATTTATATTTCTAGAAACCTTTTTCAGAATGCAAGCTAAATTTTCTCACATGTATTTTACACAGAAGTTGAGCTGTAAGTGGCTATTAACAGGGAAATTTTCAGAAACCTAAGTTTCTAGGAACTATAAAAATACTTTCAAGTTTTCATAACGGTAAGTGTTCCCAGGATTATACTTGCCTTTTAGTATGTACGCAGTGTGCTTAGTTTTCATAAAACTATTCTACACATACTTATACAGGGTGTTAAAAAGCACAAGCCAATTCAATGTCGGTTGTCAATTGAGTGTGAAATAAACGAAAAATATATTTAAAAAAAATATAATTTAACAAAACAAGTTTTTTATTTGCTTTCTTAACTCTATTTTGAACTCTAGACTCGACTCTTACTCGTAACTACCCTCTTGAATTTGGATCGTACTTTTTTAAAATCTGTATATTTATTTCACTGTTTCAGAAGTTTTGAACATTTAGTGCGCTTCGTTAACTTTTATTACTGTTGCGTGATTTATCAATTGTATACAAATCTTGTAATTTGGTCTTATTATATACAATGCATGAAAAGGTTTTCACATACACTGAAAAAATACTTTCTATGGAAATATTTGACGCAAATAAATGATTGATTGATTAATTGATTGATTGAAGGGACAGTAAAATTCTGTATTGCACAAGTAAGGACACAAGAAACAATAACAGACAAATAATTAGTGATTAAACGAACTTACCTGAAGTGAAGTTCAATCATAATTATACGAAGGCTTCGTCCGAAGAGATTAGCATTGACAACTTGTAGTATCGTGTAGCGGATCGCCTTATACGCACTAATTTGAGAGTACTATAAAAATAAAAGGGTATTTTTTTTATTAACGTAAGAGGGGGTAGTTAGTACAATCTCTGCCTTTCCGCTCCTACTTCGTGTCATTTAGTTTAGAGCTGACATTTTGCGACATATTTTGGGTTATACTTTGGGAGGGAGGGATGCTAATCTCTTCGGACGAAGCCTTCGTATAATTATGATTGAACTTCACTTCAGGTAAGTTCGTTTAATCACTAATTATACTCGCTTCGTCCTCGAGATTAGCATTGACAACTTGTAGACTTTTAGAGCATTGTCGCAAAATATCATAGTGTTTGCTGTTACAAGATGATGGTAATGAGTTGAAAGAAAGGTTAATATTAATGATTTACTTATTTATTCTGCACTGATATATCTGATTAAACAAAGACGTAGCTATCTACGTACTACGACCATAAATTTATTCAGTAGTTAGATATTAAACATAAGTAATATACTTATTGTACATTATGTTACTAATTATCAATAGTGTTATTAATTATAGCTCTAGCAAAAGAATCATCGCATTCATTATTTTGATTTCCTATATGCCGGTTATAGTATCTGAAGAACGTGTTGGAGGAGCTACTCCAACCAGCAGTCCTTCTGATAGTATCTAGGCTAACGCCCATCCTGTGCGCAGCAGACGCAGACGCATGTCGCGTGCTGTGCGCACAGAACAGCGAAACGTCAATCCCACTTTCGCATAAAACATTTTTTATCCAACGACTCAATGTTTGAGTCGTGACTTCTTTATACGGTTTCTTAAAGCTTATAAAAAGGGTCTTTACATCCTTACGTAATGACCCTGTTTTGTCTAAGTACGTGGTAAGGACTTTTCCAGGGCAGATTTGTAATCGTTCAGAAAAAAATGGCAGTATTAAAACGGGCTGCATTGACCCTACACGAGAAGATTTAATTAAATCCGGGATTTTAATAACTATTTTGTCAGTAAAAATTTGTATGTTTTGAATTTGTATTTTTGCAAACGTCTGAACACGGTGTGCTGTAGCCAAAGCTAACAAGGTTATTAATTTTTTAGAGATAATTTCTAAAGACATATCTTCATTGGGATACCAATTTCCTAAGAAATCCAGTACAATAGACGTATCCCAAGTGATATTATACCTAGGCAATGGTGGACGAAGGCGAAAGACGCCCTTCAGGAATCTTTTAACACGGTCATCGTTATTATTAAGACTACTTAAGATAAGGGCCAATGCAGATTTACATGTGTTGAGTGTGCTATACTGTGCACCCTCAGTAAATAATTTATTCAGAAAATATATGACGTTAGGGATTGACGCCACGTATAAATCAAGATGACAATTACGGCAAAACATAAACCATTGCTTTAAATAAACATCATATTGTTTCAATGAATTTTTAGAGAGAGATGCAAGCATAACATCTATAGCTGAAGGGGGAATGCTTCTTTTCAGCCACGCTGTCCTGATAACATTCCGACCGCCAGGGTAAGTTTGGTGTGTATGTTTTGATGACTGTAACGACAATTAATCAAATTATTACTAGGTTTTAATATTAGTGCATCAGATAACAAAAGCTTTTGGAACAATGGGTACCATGGTTGGGTCGGCCAGAGCGGTACAACCATAATGCCCGTTGCCCTATCTGCTATGATTTTTCGTAAAGCCTTTAAAATCATAGAAAACGGTGGGAAAGCATAAAACAAGAATTTTGTCCAAGAAACTGTAAAAGCATCCACCGCATAACAATCTGGGTCCCGATGCCAAGAAATATATCTTTCACACTTTTTGTTAATTCTGGTAGCAAAAAGATCGATGTCTGGTTTACCGAATTTAGAAATTATCTTTTGATAATATTCCTCGGCAAGTTCCCATTCTATATCGGGATGTAAACGTCTGGATTCAGCATCAGCAGTTTTGTTATCTGATGAACGAATGTATGAAGCGAAAACATACAGTTCACGACATTCACACCACTGCCATAGTTGTTTCGTAACATCCGTAAGGTGTGGAAATTGTATTCCACCCATACGATTTATATAGGAGATGGCAGTCGTGTTGTCAACGCGTAGCAATATCGAGCAATTTTTAAGATCTTTCGCAAAAATTTTTAGGCCAATAAAAGCTGCTAATATTTCAAGGTAATTTATGTGTTGACTTTGCTCGCTTTCGCTCCACAACCCGCTTGCCGTCTCACTCCCACATGCCACGCCCCACCCCGTTGTTGAGGCATCTGAGAAAATTTCCAGGCAGTAATCGTCAGTTTTAATTTTGTTTACCGAGTGCTTAATTGAATTAAGCCACCAATGCATGTCCGATTGTAAATGTTCAGGTATATTCATATAGCTTTCATAGTTATTTTCCTTTTGCAAACTTAAAAACTTGTGACGCTCAAAACTTTTAGTATATAGCCATCCGTATTCAACGGCTGGACAACAAGAGACTAAAAGACCTACAAATCTTGCAAAATCTCGTATTTTACATCGTTTTAATTTACTAATTTTATTTATTTCGTTTTCTACCTTGAGTCTTTTATCGTCGGGTAAACTTACTTGAAAATTTTCTGAGTCAATTTGAAAACCTAAAAAGGTGCATAATTTACTAGGAATAAGGCAACTTTTAGGCTCATTAACTATGAAACCAAGTGCTGTTAGTAACTTGATAGTAAGACTGACGTTGAACTTACATGAATCATAGGATTGGGCTATTAATAAATAATCGTCCAAATATATGGTCGATACCTGTCCCGCACAACGCAATAATCTGGCAACCGGTTTCATTATTTTGGTGAAAATGTACGGTGCCGTATTAAGTCCGAAAGGTAGAACATTAAATTCATATATTTTTTGATCCCATTGGAAGCGTAAATACTTTTTGGACTCTGAGTGTATTTTAATTAAAAAATAAGCATCTTTCAAATCTAATTTAGCCATGTGACAGTTTACTGAAATTAATTTTAAAGCTGTTCTTAAATCCTCAAGTTTAAAATGCTGTGTGTTGATAAACTTATTAAGACTTTTAAGATTTAGTATGAACCTCATTCTACCATTCGGTTTTGGAATTAAAAATATACTAGACAGGTATTGACCCTCACATGGTTCACACACAGAGATGGCCCCAATTGATAGTAAGGCATTTATGGCTTCATTAAAATGAACTCTTTCTGCACTTGAGTAATCTGGCGTTTTTGGGACAAAAGATTGGTAAATGGGGCCAATAATAGGTATTTTATAACCTTGTACATATGACAAAATAATTGGATCTTGGGTTATCATTGCCCATTGATTATAAAATGAAGATAATCTGCCAGCGTACTTTACCGGGTCTACCGTCGACTGCTGGAGCTGTGCCGAGGCTGCGACGGTTTGTATGACGTTGATGGCCGATTCTTGGGTGTAGCTGCTTCCTTCGTCTTCTGAGTCGTCGAGGGAGGTGGTTTTTTGTTCGCAGGAACTTTCCAGTTTTTTGAAGGACCCGGTGTCGGCTTTTTGGGGGCGAAATTCTTCGATTGCGGGTTAGCTTTGAGTTCTGCTCCAGATTTAGAGATCGCTCTTGCGGCCTTTATCGTCTCTGGTAAATTCTCTCCAAAAAGAAAGCTGTCTACCTTCGTATTCTGCAATTGTTCTTTCATCTCTCTTTTTAAAGAGGAAAGAATGAAATTGCGTCTCGTGATGGAGTCGTTGTATTGGCAATCGCATAAAATACGACTTATATCCATTAGGGAACGGATCAAGTTTATATCTTTATTTTGGGATGAAAAAATAGATGTAAGTGCTTCACTTAAGCATGATAAAGCGGTGGCTACTTGTTTTTGTCTATTTTCAATGTGTTTATCTCTTTTCGCCAGTGGTTCGGTTAAGGCAGCCTTAATTTCTGGATTTAGTTGCGGAGCGTCGATAAATTTACAATTACCAGGAGTGAGGTATTTTTCAGTAAGCTCTTTACGCATTTCTTTAGTCAACCCAGTGGTTGAATAATGCTGCAATCGAATAGCCAAGTCATTGTTGACGTCTTTGCCGAATTTAGTTTTTGTTGTGGGGTCTATGCCCAAAATTTCCAGAATATCACTGTCTAATGATGGTTCTGTAGGCTCAATTACAGGGTCTGAGGCACCACTTGTGCTCGCAATAGGTTCAACTGTAGCTGAAATCTCGATTTCAGAACTTTGGGGTATAACGATTTCTGATTGTAGCCTGTTATCATGGGCATCGACTGGCACTTCGGTTGGTATATCCAAATCTATTAACGTTACCTCGCCTGAAAAAATAGACAGGACACGTAACGGTAAGTACCACATTTAGTTACAAAACAGTCCTAAATACTGTTCGCCAAACTAAATTATAGGGTAGTGACAACTCCACAGAGAAGCACGCAAACCCAGGTACATGTAGCTAAGTGGGTGCACATAATATTAATGTAAGTAGTAAGAGATAACCCAGTAGTTATCCGCAATACTATAAATCGGTAAGAAACAGCCCCTCGAACTGTTCGCAATACCGTATTTTTGCGTTCAAGCAAACAAGTGCATTATGTGACCCGTAATTAGTATCAATAACACTCGACTGACCTTCTTTTTCTGAATTATGTTGAGTTGTAGAATCCGACGACGAAGACGACGCGTGGCGCGTCCTACGACGTATTTTCCTTTCCAACTTCCGTAATTTTTTACTTAAATGTTCGTAATCATCTTTGTTCTTGCGCTTAGGCATTGTAAATACTTTCACAAACACTTAAATCACAATTTAGCGGAGATTTTTAAGGCACGTACGTACAGGCGAAGCACTAAAAGCACGAATGACACGAAGTAGGAGCGGAAAGGCAGAGATTGTACTAACTACCCCCTCTTACGTTAATAAAAAAAATACCCTTTTATTTTTATAGTACTCTCAAATTAGTGCGTATAAGGCGATCCGCTACACGATACTACAAGTTGTCAATGCTAATCTCGAGGACGAAGCGAGTATAATAAGTACTATATTGGCAGTGTTATAGCTGGAAGCGATCTCTTCTAGATAACCACTTGGAAGAGGAAACAACGTTTATTAGTGAGATAGAAAGCGGTATGCAAAAATATTACCATAATTTAATTAGTGACATCTTTAAATGTTAAAAAAAATGAGGTTTATTTTTGTGGCCAGCTCTGTATCAATAGAGAAAATTCTGTTTCAAAATAACATACTTACAAACAATCGATGATTGATTAACATGGGTACTATGCTCGTGTTCTCAACGCGTGCGGTGTCCTACGGGCATTTCATTAAGAACAATAGTGCGCTTAATCACGACACCAAAACTCAATTATCGGACAAACAATAGCTTTCAACGCTAAAAATAATGAAACGTATATTTTAAAATATGCGTGTGCTTTTGACATGTGGTTTAATTTATTGGCAAGTTCTATTAGAGGTCCCTCCCCTCCTATCGCAGCGTGATTTTTATATCTTGAAGCCTTTCCTTATAAATAAGCTATCTGACACAAAAAACATCGGTATTATGTAAACTGTGGGTGTACCTTTTTAATAAAAAAAAAAAGATGTCAACCTTAACGGACAGCACCAGTCTACGTACGCATAAAAGTTTTTAGCATGATCATTAACAAATCAACCATCGCTTACTTTAAATGACTTTGTTTCTCCTATTAGCGTTATTTAGGTCGTTTTAGTGGTTTTGAAGGCGGTGCAATTTTTATTTAAAAAAAAAAGAAACACTTTGCCGGTCACATAATATATCTTTTCCAGGCACCATTGTTACCTGGTTGGAACCATATTGGTATATGGTTTGGCACTTTAAACACAACTGATCAAGGGATACTTTGCCCACAAGTAACCATAGCTGATAGAACTTATCGAGGCCAAGAAAACTGTCTTGTCGCAAATATTTTCGTACCAAACACTAACAAAACTAATCTCCCTGTTTTGGTTATTATCCATGGAGGAGCTTATTTACTTGGATGGGGCAGTATGGCTCAACAAAACGATATTGCCAGCAGCAAAGGAGTCATTGTTATCAATTTCAACTATCGTCTCGGACCCGGTGGATTTTTGTGTCTCGGAACTGAGGACGCCCCTGGAAATGCCGGGATGAAGGATCAAGTGGCATTATTGATGTGGGTGAGGGACAATATTGCTGGGTTCGGCGGCAACCCTAACGACGTCATATACGGCTGCAGTGCTGGTGGTTCTTACAATGTTCTTACATACGTATGGTAGAATATATTACTGTGGACCGTCGCACCTGTACAGCCCCCGCTAAGGAAGTACTCCGAATTCCCCCATCTTCACCCTCGAGAATTAATTTTCTCCTCCTCCTGAAGGTGTGGTCTTTACACGCCACACCACGTATTATATTATTTCTTATCACAAAGCAATTGACTTGAGTTTTTCACGTATCACTGGAGAATGAATTGATATATTCTGAAATATCTATACATATTCTGAACATAAACATTGAAAACAATGCTTCCTTAGTATTTTTTCGACTGAATTCATGCATATAAAATATTGCTCGTACCATCACACGTTCGTTGCACGAAGTGGCAACGTCGGATTTGTTTGCTGACAAGTCTTACGTTCGCACGCTTATGTGTGTGTACTACATGTACACTACTACATTAATAGCTAAACGAGTGAGTGAAATAGAATGACTTCTACTCTTTCCCCCCGTCTACGCACACGCACGCACGCCGCGCTGGCGCTGGTCATTTTGCTATCGCCCGCCGCTAGTTCCGTCCGGAATGTTGTTGCAAGTAGTCGTTAATACAGTTTCGAGCAGTTTTTTTTTAGATTCATATTAGTATTCTTTGTAAAATAGGAATCGAATTCGTAATCACTTTTCCAAGGAACCTCTAACATGAAACCAATATCGATTTTCTGAAAATTTAATGTCTGCCATCTTGGATTTATAAATGGGTGCCATTTTCAGAATCAGTAACCCTGTAAACCTAATTAACGATACCCATATCGTTTTTACTCCATACATCTATTATGTGTTAATTTCCACGTCTTAGTATTATTTTTAACACAAAGATAATATACACATATTTTAAAGTGTCTATCTACAAGAGAAACGAATTGTACACGTTCTTTCAACCCATATTTTTCCCCATCAGGGATGACTTTAAAAAAATACACTTTTGTAAACACATACAATGCAAAAAATAAAATACCAAAAAAACATATAAAATAGTATAATACGGTATTATTAGTATTTTACCTTCGAGCACATGTGGTATAATACCGGGCTTATATCTCTACACGCCTAAAATAATAATAATATAATTCTCCTAGAAATAAAGCAGGTGTTTATGTCAAAATTATGCCCTAATTTAACGGCAGGTTAAATCGTCATCACCCCGGCAACCGACACTTTTTGTAAATCTTTTAAAAGTAATTGTCCTTTGGTTTAAAATTGTGTAATCTAGTATAGTGCTACTAAATGTATTTATAAAAAATGCACTGTAACAGATTCACCCCTTTTATTCACCTTCTCCCCTTGGACGCCGTAGTGAACGGTCGTGTCGAATAATACTGCGCGCGACCTCAGACCAGTGTGCGAGCAAGACAACTAGACCTGCGACGAAGATACAAACTCACCTGCTCCTGCGCAACTATCTGACGTAGCCCCGCCCACCAACCAATTGCGACGGCTTATCTCGACCAGGTACACCTCCTATCGCTATAAGGGGCAAGCTCCTCCCACTGTGATTCACTGCACTACTGAGATAACGCTTACATTGCCCGTCGGCTCAGTACAACATTTAGGCCTACAATCCGCCTTGTCACAATGTATGTAAATAGAACGCCCGTCAAAGCGTCCGCGTTAACTAACTTAAGGCAGCAGACCTCTGCTACCTATGGATCGGACCCTCAACTCTCCACAAACAAAACAAGGGACCTACAGGACGATGAAAACTCCCCACCATGCTATATTTTCCACCGTAACAAACGACCCCGAGACGATAACCTTTCACCTTCACAACTTCACTGCTTTAAAGAGGAAATGAAAGAATTCATGTCGACTTTAATTAATGACCAGAAAAAGGAATTAGGTGTGATCACTAAAAATTTGAGGGAAATTCAAGTTACCAACACGAACATTGAGCAATCTGTGTCTCTTTTAATCACCCAAAACGAAGAATTCCGAAAAAAGATCGACTTGTTAGAGTCACAGGCGAAAAAAGATCGAGAATACATCTCAATCCTTGAGGATAAAATAGAGGACTTACAGAGATCTACCCGGAAGACTTGTATTGAAATGAAAAATGTCCCGCGTAAAAATCTCGAGAATAGGGATGACTTAATGAATATGGTCTCGTGTTTATTAAAAACAATAAATGTCAACATTGGCCCGCGAGACGTTAAAGACATTTTTAGACTTAGGGGTAGAAACGAAAAGGACAAAAACCCTCCTATTATTGTTGAGTTGGGCTCAACAATCCTAAAAACGGATTTTATAAAAAAGACGAAGGAATTCAATATTAAGAACAAAGAGAAACTCCGGGCAAAACATCTAGGTTTTGCTGTGAATGAAGACACCCCTATATTTATCTCCGAGCAGTTGACCCCTAAAGCTGCAAGGCTATTCTTCCTCGCCCGGGACCTCGCTAAGTCCAAACAGTATAAATATTGCTGGACTGCATTTGGACGAATTTTTGTACGTAAAGATGATTCATCTAAAATAATTTGCGTTCAAAGTGAATCTCAAGTGCACTTACTTATTCAAAACTCATGACTGATCCTGCTTACTTATAAGTTGATTTCTCGATTCTATGTTCATTTTTACTATGTAGTCACATTTTATAAAAACAAGTTTTTCAAGTATGTCACACAACTCTCACAACATATTATGTACACAATAACACTATTAAGCTCCTCAACTTTATCAATACTTATAACAACCAACCAAATACCAATACTAAAAAACACTCACAAAAACACTCACACCACTTGCATATACATAGCCTACAACCATTCACACACTCAATTTAAAATATATAAAAGTAGTTACAAAATATTTGATGCCGTCGTTTTAACTTTTAAAACATTTACAAATAAGTACCTTTATACACGCATAATTATTTTCATATATATCACACTAAGTTCCCCGGCTAGTATTGACTTGAAGTATACAACTAATTCTCATGGATAGAAAAATTCAATCAATCCAAGAATTGGACTCTTTGCAACTAGCTGATTCTTATAATTGTAACATACAAGACTTGCCACAACATGTTTCGCTCAGTACATATAATAATCTAATTGTTATCACCCAAAACATCAGGAGTATTTATAAAAATCTAGACGATCTTCAAGTTACTTTGTCACTGCTAAACTGCGAAGTTGATATTATGATTCTGACTGAATGCAGATTGGATTCTAATAAACATTTGCCAATATTAAATAATTATACCTCCTACAAAACATGCAATGTGTCGAATCAAAATGATGGCGTTGTAGTTTATATTAAAAACAACTATCAAGCTAAAGTCACAGAACTTGGTTTAAGCTGTGCAACCGGTCTTGAGATTGTTATCGCTAATTATGTTCTTGTCGCTATCTACCGATCTCCATCTCACCTAGTTGCTGAAAGCTTCATTGACTCTCTTAATGCCTACCTAGAAACCATCTCGCAGTGTAAGAATATTCTAGTTATTGTCGACATCAATATTGACTTGATCAGGTCACCTAAAGAAAAATCATTCGAACGTAATAATCGGCACAGCTACCTAAACACCTTATCTCAGCACTGCCTCCTGCCCTGCCACAACTTTCCTACTCGAGGTGACTCCTGCCTGGACCATGCTATGCTAAAACTGCAAACTTCTGACCTTGCTAGCGTTGCGGTCTTGGAAACAACTGTTACCGATCATAAACTGATATTAGTCAAACTCTCTATTGTAAACAATAAAGTCAATCACGACTCTTTTAAAAACATAATAGACTATGAGAATGCATTAAAAACCCTTATGGCCTCGGATGTGACTTTCTTGAATGCATGCAAGGATCCTGAAACGTTTACTACCGGTTTTATAGAAATGATCAGGGCAGCCATTCTAAAAAATACTTCGACAAAAACTCTTCCAAGTAGTAAAAGATCTCTAAAACCTTGGATAACCCCAGGGGCTATAAAGTGTATTAGACTTAGAAATAGTATGCAAATCAAACTTAGCAAAGACCCTCATAATACAATCCTAAAAATAACCTATAAACGATATCGAAATTTTTGTTCCAATCTCATAACTAAACTGAAGCGTCAATATAACAGCAAAAACATTACTCAATCTTTAAATCAACCGAAAAAACTTTGGCGCTCGATTGGCGAAATCACGCAATATAAGCCCCCGAAGACAAAAAACACAGACTTACTTAACTTAAAATTGCATCCTCAAGACTCAGTCAACCATGTTAATGACTTTTTTGTAAACATTGGTGCCAGCCTAGCAGACCTCATCATCAAGAAGTCAGGCTATGTTTCTACCTCTAACTATGCATTGAGTGGCTATTCGCACCCCCACTCATTTGTCTTGCTTGAGACTGATCCAGAGGAGGTAGACAGCATACTTATGGGTCTCGACTCAGATAGTGCACCGGGCTGGGACGGAATAAATACCACATTTCTAAAGCGCGCTAGATATTTCGTAGTTCCTTACATTTGTAAGTTGGCGAATCTTTGCTTTTTTACTGGTATTTTTCCCAGCGCGTTGAAACAGTCTATTGTGACTCCTATTTTTAAGGGCGGGGATAAGACTGACGTAAATAATTACCGGCCAATCTCTGTTTTAACAACCATTTGCAAAATAATCGAGAAGCTTATTAATAATAGACTAACCAACTACCTTACCAAATTTAACATAATATCTAAATTTCAATTTGGCTTTCGTAAAGGAATATCAACTCAAGATGCAATTTTAGATCTAGTAACTGCTATAACTGAAGAGGTTGACAGAGGAAACAAATGCCTTACGATATTTCTTGACCTCAAAAAGGCGTTTGACACGGTTTCTATTCCAGTCCTTGTGAACAGGTTAGAGCACATAGGAATCAGGGGCAATGCACTTTCTCTCCTTA
The DNA here is from genome assembly GCA_963924145.1 of Pyrausta purpuralis. Taxonomy (NCBI): domain Eukaryota; kingdom Metazoa; phylum Arthropoda; class Insecta; order Lepidoptera; family Crambidae; genus Pyrausta; species Pyrausta purpuralis. Next base: position 8,692,027 of record OZ001648.1, on the reverse strand, counting down.
CTAGCTACCTATATGACAGAACTCAGGCGGTAAAGATAGGCTGCTTCGTCAGTGATAAAAAAGTGGTAAAATTTGGTGTTCCACAGGGGAGTGTCCTTGGCCCGACTCTATTCCTGATCTACATTAATCAATTGTGCAACCTGAAGGAAGTCGGAGGAAGGATACTCTCCTACGCTGATGACACGGCTATTGTGTTTACTGCTAAATCTTGGAAAAATGTTCATGAGTTGGCTACGCTTGGTATGGTGCGCGTTTCAAAGTGGCTGAGTGATAACCTTCTAACTCTGAACGTTCAAAAGACAAATTACATGTGTTTTGCTCCTTATACATCATCTCAGCCCTGTGACAATTTTGTATCAAAATCCACAGCTGCGCTAATCCTGAAATCTCTCTGTGTGACTGTCCTATTATAGATAAAGTGTGCCAAACGAAATATCTCGGAATTATTATTGATCAGAGGCTTAGCTGGTACCCGCAGTTGGAAACAGTAGCAACTCGAATAAGAAAGCTAATCTGGGTTTTCAAAACGTTAAGATCAGTTATGACTAGCTCTCTTCTGAATAAAATTTATATTGCTTTAGCTCAATCTATAATAACTTACTGTATTCCCATTTGGGGAGGTGCAAATAAAACCGAATTTTTAAATCTTGAACGGGCCCAAAGATCTCTTATTAAGGTAATGTATTTTAGACCACGAAGATTTTCTACGGATGCCCTATATCTTTCTACTAAACTTCTCTCCATTCGAAAATTATACGTGCTTAACATAATCGTAAAGCGGCACAAATCTTTACCGTTTAATGACTCCCTACAAAGAAAGAGGCGAAATGATATTGTTGCCCCCTCACCTCTAGTTCATACCGTATTTGCTCAAAGACAGTACCCATCTCAATCAGCTTTGATATATAATAAACTGAATAGAATTCTTAAAATATACCCTATGCCAACATATTTTTGTAAAAAATCTGCAATGCATTGGTTGGTTTCCCTAACTTATGACGAAGTTGAAACACTTTTGTCTAGAATAACATAGCCAGTGTGACTAGAATAATTCTACAATAATATATATCTACAACAATATATATCTGTTATAATAGTGTACACTCTTTCTCTCTCATTAAGTCCTTTCATATACATGTACATACATGCGTACCCACCCTCTAACCCACACCCACACACATACGCGCACACACCCATACACACACACACGCACATACAGTCGCACACACACACACACACACACACACACACACACACACACACACACACACACACACAAACACACACACACACACACACACACACACAAACACACACACACAAACAAACACACACACACACTTAAACATACAGATAGCCTTTAATTTTAATGAAATATGTCATATAATAGTAATCATTGTAATAGTTAAGGGAAGAAGCGAGTCATTCCCAACACGAGTATCTCCTGATTACTCAATGGGAAGTCTCATCAATGCTCTGTATATCTGATTACTGAAATAAATGTCCTTTTACTTTACTTTACTATTAGTGCCTTATTGTAGTGTAGTATTGAAAATTGATTCGATTTTTAAATGCATAGTAAATTACATTACGATAGTCTCGTGTACCTCCTTTTTTGTCTGTCGTGCTTTTAATAAATTAATATAAATAAAAAAAACACTTTAAAAAACAACGAAGAAATTCAAAGTGAATCGAGAAAAAAAAATCGAGGATTGGCGACTACTGTTTTTCTTTTTCTTATTTTTCTTATGCGCGCGCTCTTAGTGGCCAGTGCGCAAGCCGTTAAGGCGGGATATCGAAATCACGAGTAGGTAACTTATAATATTGCAATAATACTACTTTTTTTATTTGGTGGTAATACGCAAACGCAATAATTTCAGTTCAGTTTCAGTTTTATGTCACATTCACTTGAAAAATTGTTAAATTCCTCAGATGAGTTGATTTTTCATAGTATCTTACGTGATACGAGAAGGAAGCTACATAAAAATTTTCTCTTCGTTTATAAGTTGTCCAAAATTTCAGGAAAACTCGTCATATAAGAACAGATACATACTTTTCAATAGGTAACAACTATGCCACTGATGGATACGGATCAATCTTACCTAAATTATACGCAACAGCATTAAATCCTTCATACCGTAGCATATTTTTTTTACAAAAGAACACATACTAAAGTAGAAAATAGTGCCATTCCCAGCAAACTTGGCATTCCCTCGGCAATATTTCTATTGAAAACGAAGCAAAAATGTCACGTACATCGGAAACTACAGTAACGAAGCCGCTATTGAGCTGATGAAGGACCGCAGTTGAATCACATACGATCCACACAAAAATCATTGGAATTACATGGTATTCAAAACCGTTGTTATTGCGAGTGGACCACAAATTAATATAGGACACTCACTGATTGAAAACGCATGAGTAAATAATTGTTTTGGTTGATAGAGGTAAATCTATACTAATATTACAAAGCTGAATAGTCTGTTTGTTTGTTTCAACGCGCTAATCTCAGGAACTTATTTCTGGACTTAGTTCTAGATTCAATGGAAAACGGGTATCAGGTAGACGCTGCGTATACCGATCCAAAGCATTCGATAAAATTCCTCATTTGTTCCTAATTAATAAGCTGGAAGCGATCGGTATTGATGGCGATCTGCTTCGGTGGACGACTTCCTACCTCAGGGATCGATCCCAAGCCATTACGATAAAGGGCTTTACATCAAGTTTTATCCCTATTACATCCGGAGTACCCCAGGGATCGCACTTGGACCCTTGTTTTTTAATATTTTTATAAATGACGTCGTAAGTTGCTTTGCGAATTAACAATTTCTATTATATGCTAATGACACCAAAATATACTTGGTTATTAGATCGATAGATGACTGCGTGAAATGCAAAGTGACTTGGATCGTCTATGTGAATACTGTTCTATTAATAAACTCTTCTTAAATGTAGATAAATGCTATACCATATAATCCTATTTATTTCAATTATACACTTAATGACAAACATTTAAAAAGGGTTCAAGAAGTTAGAGATCTGGGAGTTCAATTGGACTGTGAATTGTATTTTGATTCGCACATTAATATGATCACTTCAAAAGCATACGGACTACTCGGTTTTGTTTTTCGCCAAAGCGTTGATTTTAGCAACGTGAACACTCTTATTTTATTGTATAATGCTTATGTTAAATCTCATTTAGAATATGCTTCAGTTGTATGGAATCCACATCAAAATATATTTACCTTGTTGAGGGTATTCAGGATAAATTTATAAGGCGTTTAAGGTACAGATTTAAAGAATGCAACACTGATAAACTTCTATCTTTAGAATTCCGGCGTGAGTATAGGGATCAAATATTTTTATATAAAATTATTAACCATGCAGTTGATAGCTCTTACCTGTTAAGCAGACTAGCCTTCAACTGTAAAAAGTATCGAACTCGACAAAAAAGCACCTTTGACATACCCATTTGTAGGACTAATTACCGTAAAAATAGTTTTATAATAAGAGCTGCAAGCAAATACAATGCATCTTTTAGTCATATAGATATTTTTTATGAGTGATTGACCAGTTTTCGTCGTCTTTCGTTTCGTCTGCATAAATACAAGCAAATCTAGATATAGGTATATTATAATAAAATAGTAGTTAGGTTTAGGTAAACCCTCTTTTTTTGTAAAAGTTTTCATGTATGGGACATAAAAACTGTTCGCGTTATGTCTTCTTGGCACTTATTGTAAAATTCAGCATTGGAAACTTTTAAATGCTAGTGTGCTAATTAATTATCTATTTAGATGTACTATAAGACAGCTGTTTGTTTCCTTAACAAAAATAAAATAAAATAAACCTACTGGAAGGATTTGAAAAATTTGTGGTCAATATATAGCGGTCCTCCGCATCTGCATCAGCGCATTTTGAGTTTACTCCCCCTCCCGTCGCAGCGTAATGTTTTAAAGCCTATAGTCTTCGATGAATAAGCTATCCCACACAAAAATGTTTTTTCAAATCGGTCTAGCAGCTCCTGAGATAAGCACGTTTAAACAAACAAACAAATAGTATAAATCGTCGGCAACAACGGTTTTTTATCGATTTGCTTGGTATGTCATGCAAAATGATAAAAAGAGATGAATTGATTTCCTTATTTTACCTAATTCCTGGTTAAATTTGGTTTTAAGAAATTAACGAAGGGTTTGTTTACGCCGTTTCAAAAGTTAAATAAATATCTGTTATACTCCAAATTGATCAAGTTCATTTAGCTAATCTAGATTTCGAAGGACAGGGCTGCATTAAGGGCTGGAGATCACGGGGATCGCCACATTTTTTGGTACTAACAGTCTTCTTGTTCATCGTAATTATCTATATCGGCTTCTAAGGGCATAATTTTTAGTCCGATAGCTTTGATGAGTTAACGGACTAAGAATCGATTTTAGCAACGTCAGATATGGAATATTCGTCGAATACAATACAAAACGTCTAATTAAAAAACGTAACGTACTTGTCAGCAAAATTTATGTAAATGGCATTTTAAAATCGGTCGGTGCATACTTATTCATTCGGATAGGTCCTATTTTATCTGACGTTGGTAAAATCGAATCTTTAGAAGTATATTCGTCGAATATAATACAAAACGCCTAATTTGAAAACGTTACCTATTTGTCAGTATTTTTTAATGTAAATGTCATTTTAAAATCGGTCGTGATATACTTATTCAGTCGGATGACCTTTTTAAATTAGGTGTATTATATTTTATAAGACGAATATTTCTTAACTGATCTATTTGGAAAATGTCTAAATGACCTTAAGAAGTTAAATTAAAAACGAAATATTATAATATAATAAGAAAACGCCCAAATAATTTAATATACCTTTTTATTTCATCAATTTATCGTCCATCCTTTTTATTTATATTTTCGAAATTTGTAATTTACAGTGGTCTGTTATTTGCATAGATTTTATATTTTCTCGAATCATATAATCGGTACTTATATTACAACCTCCACACATATGATATAGCTCTAAACACATACACGATCGTAGTTTTGTATATTTATACGAAATTGTAAATAGGACGAATTAATAATAATTATACAACAAATAATTTAATAATCAACAATACAAATATTTTGGCACAATTAACTTTATACGTTAAATATAAGGTAACCTCGTTTTAAGTGATATATTTATAGAACTGATTTACTACGGTAAATAAATATTTTATTGGAGAAAACTCTGGGTCTATATACGCTAGTTTTTTTTTTACATATTATTTTTTATATAAATTAGGTTAGGATGTGAACTAAGGGTGCTGTTTTAAAAAAAGTTATTATCCTTGTTAGAAAAAACTTATAAAAAAACTCGATTTTCCAAACAAATATATGATATCGCCGTTTCTGTAATGAAAGACAGATAAAACGATTTGACCTTATACATGACTAAAACTTATGTACTTATAATAATAATTATGACTAGCAATGTTTTAATATTTTATTTCATAAGAACATTTCATAATTATTTATTCAGGAACAGAGTGATTGTAGAAAATTAAAATGTACTTTAATATCTTTCTTAATTATCTATTTAATTTAGTATCGTATTTTATACAGGTTTTTCCATTGATCTAGTATGACCAAAATATTGAGGGAATCCAAATCAAAATCAGTCTTTAGAAGTGTACCTACTATACTTTGATAGACATAGTATGAGAAAATTCACTAAGATAAAACAGTTTGCAATGGAAATTAGTGATAACTTATACACAGAGATTGAAACAGAAAAATCCATTTCATATTTAACATCCCTATTTACTTACGGTCTAGAAGTCGTTAAGTATTATACAAGATTAATTTCATATATATCGTACGATGATAAACTTTAATCTATGTTCTTGGTGTTTTAACATTTCAATTAAAGTATACGATTGCAATTTCAGGAGTTACTGACAAAAATATTTTAACTCTGTTTAAAGTTTACCTAAATTGGCACTCAGTGCTACATACAGAATTGGTGCAAATCGTTAATACCTACACTCGATTTGTTTAGAATTGAGCTTTTCATATTTTACACCATGTACACATATTTATTAACAAGACGAGATGATTTTTAGAAGCCAATTCGAGGGCCTATCTAATCCACTGATATTCTACACACATCACTACACTTCAAATAGTACAGTTAAATCTTGATACGGAAGATATTCGCAGGAGAATCGTGCGGATATGTGTACTCGCCGGGCAGGGGCGGCGGTAGGGCAGGGCGCACGGGGCGCGCGGGGCGCGCTCAGATCGCGGACAGCAGGGGGCTGGGGGAGCGCGGGGCCCGCCGCACGCCGCTGCTCCACGGCTCAGCCATCATATCCTCGTCTCCCTGCACACGCGCACTCGACATACTCTCAGCATCACACTCCTCAACTTCCCAACTCTGAGTACGAGATGTTGAATCATTTAACTTAGAGTAGGGCAGCTATGGGACTTCTAATCACGCCACAAGAAGTAATACTTGTATCTCCATGCTTATCTAAAAGTTTTCTAGTCTACGACTCGCAGGGAGGCTAAAGGGGTTTACGTGCGGGGCAGTGCGGGTGATTAAACCACGTATTACGGTGTCAACACTTACATATAAGAAGTAATTACCATCATCGTGTGAGGCGTCGGCGGCGCCATAGGGGGGGCAGGGACGGACGTAGCGGGGGGAGCCATTGGAGGGGGTGGCGCGGGAGGCGGCTCGGGGGACGCGGCTGCCGGCGAGAACGATGATGGTGCCAGAGGAGATTGAGCTGTAACAAAATACGCACTTCAATTATAAGTACGATATTCGTCACAGGACTTGATCACAAGGCTCAAACGTTTGTCGGATCTAAAAAGAAGCATAAAAGTAGAATCCACCCGTAACTGCACCGTATCGGACCACCCGTAACGGAAACAGCACCGTAGTCAAGACGTTCAATATTATTTGTATGAAACTCAAAGTTAAAACACATTTATCAACAACGCGTTATGGGAACAGTAGCAACCAGGGGTCATTATGCGGAATCCCGTTAGGTACGTAAAGGGAACAGTGACGCCACGACATGGAATCGGCACCGGATAGCGATAGGCGTTTGCTAATGGCACGTTGCTAACAAAGAACCTCACCTGCTGCGCAGTAAGCTATAGAACGAATTGGATCCAATACACGCTATAGAACGAATTAGATCCAATACACGCATCATCACTTATAGCAGTTCAAAGAGGTATAAAAGGCTTGCGAGTTACAAAGACTCTAACCTGCTGCAGTAAGCGATAGAACGAACTGGTTCTAGAGCGTGCAGCATCCGAAGCGTCACACGTCGCAGCGCTCGATGCAACGCCATGAAAAGCAGCGGATTCAAACTGTATCTAATCCCATCAGCTGGCTTAAGTTGACACAACAAGCGCAGCGGAGCGCTAGCATGGTCCAAAACAACACTATGAATAGAAGTTAATGTTGCTTGTAAGATGATAATATGCCAGTGCATCTCGCTATGAGCATTTGCAAACGACTTGCGACAAATGACCTCATGGACGCAGTAATGTAGTTGTAGGGTGGCGAAGTATTTTACACCCTTTGCTCACTGTGACTTTTAGCAGAATACAGTCGCATTTTACACACTTGCGCATTAGTATCGATGCAACCGCGATGCAGAAGCTGGACATTGAGGAACTATGTAACCCCTTATACTCTGAGAGCTGGACATTGACGAACTATGTAACCCTTTATACCTACTACTTTAGGAACGATGCTGTCGCGCGTTAGCATTACGGTGCAGTCAAGCTTCTGTATCGATGCTAACGCGCGACTGTCGCGAAGGTGTCGCGTTTTCAAAACGCGCGATTGCATCGATGCTAAAAGGCGCAGTGTGAACAAATTAAAAAAAAAAAAACATTTATTTAGTTTAGGACACAAAATGCCACCTTCGAACGTCAACAATTAATTAATATCAATCAATTGTCTCCTTATCTTTTGGGTCTGTATTGTATATTGGTGACTAAAAATTACGCGCGTTAGCATCAAAGCAGCCGTGCTTTTGTCGATACAAGTTAGTATCGATATACTAACTCGCGATATCATCGACTCTAAAAAACACAGTGTATAAGGAGTCTTAGAACATGCTTACTCTGTTTATTAAGAAAGGACCTCACCTGCTGCTGTAAGCGCTAGCACAAACTGGCTCCAATGCACGCAGCAGCCGCAGCACAGCTGCAGCGTAGCACGCCGCAGCGCTCGATGCAGCGCCATGAAAAGTAGCGGGTTCACCGCCGCGTGCACGTACGATATGTGCAGCGTGATTTGGAAGTACATCTGTTGGATGATATTCATCAGTTTACTATCTATGTTTTTGGGCTTTCAAGCCTACGTCCCAGCATGTGTGACAAAGATGCACATAGAGCTTAAATACAGAAAAAGTCCTACAAGTTTATTTCCCCAGGGAACATCTATTACCATATCTTAGAGTCGATTTTAACAACGTCAGATAAGACTTATCCAACTGACTAAGTATAATTTATTTTAATTCGATTTATTTAATTCAGATAACTTAGATCTACTTGTATTAGTAATATAGAGTTCTTCGATCTAATGAAAGTAAAAAATAAATTTGATAAAAAATAATTAATAAACCAATTTAATGTAAACATGAATTTGAATAGTAAATTGGTTCCATCATTTTGGTTACTTAGGGTTTAATAGTTTTTATAGTTTTTTTTTTATAAGTAGGTTTTAGATCGATTTTTAAATGACCTTTATAAAAATATTGCCGACAAATAGGTGACGTTTTCAAATAAGGAGTTTTGTGTTATATTTGACGTATATTCCTTAAGTGACCGGAACCGGAAAATCAGACCGAAGTTGGTGAAGCTGAACCAATATCAGTACGGCGAGAACGTGTTCCCTAGATGATGATGATTAGTCCAGGTGTTTAATTCATTTTTTTTAGCTTTTGTTACTTTCTTAAGTACCTACTTCATAAATACATTGTTCGGTATTGGCACACTACAAATATCTACTAAAGTAATTAATATATATCCTTTGGACATTCCCACACATCGCCATCTAGTCCCAAAGTAAGCTACTCAAAGCTTGTGTTATGGGTGCCAGACAACGGAAATAATACTTAAATACTTTTTGTTTGTAAATACATATATGATATACATAGATAACACCCAGACCAATACAAACAGACATGTTCATGCACACAAATGTTTGTATTGTGCGGGGATCGAACCCGCACCCGCTGCGTAGTAGGCGATTTCTCGCCCACTACACCAGACGGGTCGTCAAAAAAATTAATAGTATCGGAATTCACAATTTAAATCTAAAAGCGTGCGCTGAATTTCAATCAGTAATTCCCGCCACCGTAATTGTCAATTTTGGCGATATTCAGTTGAGTTACAAGTAATAAAAATTCTATCGGATCACGTACTGGTTTTAACTGCGGCACGAATATCGCCCTCAGCTGCACATTGAGGGACCACTTTATAGTGGATGTTTACGGTAAACCATGTTTTACTTTATACTTGCTCTATGTTTACCAAAATTAAGAACAGTGTAATTTACACACACTTAAGACGCTTTCATCTCTCATAATCCCGGTAACAATACAAGAAGCACGTAGCCTGTAGGGTACCCAAAAATTAACTACAATGTATTTTTATTGCTACAAATTGGTAAAATTACATTATCACAATGTGTTCTTGGAAAAGTGGTGGTAGCAAGTGCAATTAAGCCACGTTGATCTTCGGGTAGTCCATTACAGCATTTTTTATCTTTATATTATTCAGCCAGTACTGTGTTCCAAATGTTCTTTGGAATAAGAATGTTGTTCATATTATGGCGCCATATATGGACAAGGATGAAAAAAACTAAGAAATATCAATCTCAAATTATTATTTACGAACCTCATAAGCCACATGGGACGTCAATGCCGGGTGATGGAGCAGCGTGATGAGAAACAGCGGTCCCCAAAAGAGAACATACGCTGCTGTTATGACGAGAAACATGCGTACTCTCCTCACTCCCTCTCTCTCGACCCTGGCGAGGTACCCTCGGAGCCTGCGACCTCCACCGAGAGGCAAGTTAGCGCTACCACTAGGCCTGCACTGGCCGTCAGCTAGCGAACCATCAACAGTCTGTGTAGAAAAAAATATATTAAAAAACTGGTCTACACCGGAAACATTGAATTTGACTCTTCAGACAAGATACCTTTGTTTTACTTGCCAATTCTCAATAAGAAGACCCATGAGATTAAAGGAATATAACCTCTAAAATGTACTAGAACGTAATTAAAGCATCTTGTCTAAGATTTTTCAATGACTTTCTGTGCAACCAAATTTGAGTGTCGTAAAATTTTAATAAAATCTTGGAGGTGTAAATAGCTAGAGGAAATATTATAATTTTTAAAAGAAAAAAGGGCAAGAAGAAAAATATAAGAAGTGGCTTTTATAACTGACTGTGCTTCAAGTTTAGGAAGTGTCTTATTTTTAACTTTCTTATTTTTTTATTTTTTTTCATTTAAATTAGGAGTCCATGGAAATGTAAATATGTGAGATAGAATGAAACATAGCTTAGTGATTCCAAGAAGCTAAACTACGGCACAGACTATAGCATCTAGAAGGGTAGTGGTTGCAGTAACTACGTTTTCGTGCAGGATACATACCCTGGGTCCGACGCTGTTGGGCAGAGAGTCCATGCGCCTGTTGTCACCAGCCATGCTGACTAGTGTCGTCACTAAACCAGCTACTCGAACTGCCTCTACGTTAGCCTGCATGCCATAAGATTTAAATTTATCTAAAACCCCTACTACACAGCAGCTTTTCAATCGACATGGATGCTGCAATTTTAAGTGCAAACATCCATCAAATTGAATCCCGAAAATTTAAATCTTATTTACAAAACGCTGCGAGAAATATTGGCACGGTACCAACAAACATTTCTGGTCCAGCCAATTTAAAACTAGTACGTATGCACAGAATTGCAGCAACTCCAAATTATGTGGATGACTTCGTGAGTTTCAACGAGTTTGGGGATATAGTTTTGTGACGCTCGCGTTTGTGAACTAGCAACGTCTACTAAAATGTGTCATTCACAGTCTGCTATTGCTAGCTTTTCACAAAGCAGTGAATGTTACATGTATGTTATTGAATGATGTCAAATATCATGGAGAAGTTTATGGTACAACACTCGTTAATGAAGATGGGTAATGATACGGCAAATCAACAAAACGAAGCGCGGCTATCGTTCAAAACCTCTCCATGCCATCTGGTCAGAATCGTCCGAAATAAATCAAGTCGTAAATACCTTTGTGAGATCCCTGTGGAGTTTCTTCAGGTGGAAAAGTGTCAGGCCGACGCAGACGGCGTTAACGCCGATCCAGAGGGCGTTTAGGACGTAATGCCTGAAGGGCCCGCGGACGAGCGGACACGAGGGAGCCGGCCCATACGATCCGTAAGAGCCGGCGCTGGCGGCTAAAGCTCCCGATAAGAAAGTTGGCCCAAGATTTATTGTGATCGATGCAAACCATATCATGAATGTTCCAAAAAGGACGCACTGCAACAAAGATTATCTTTTAACTTTGGAGAAAATAAGTCTTAAAGTACTGTGTTTGTGTGATAGCAACTTTGGCGATAACTTTCAAAGAATACAACAGAGAGAAAGCAGCTTAGCTATTCTTTTGGAACAACCCCATAAAATCTTATTACTCGAACAGTTGTAAAGTGATTTAGTGCTGTAGTTCTACCATAAAGTTATCTTCTGATAAAAATAGACGAGAATTTGTAGGTTTATAGCACGGCTTAATCTTCATATAGGACGTCAATAATTCACTGCTAGATCGGGAAAAGAAAATTATTTCATTAGGCTCACCTGCGGGCTATCCATCAGTAATGGGGCAGATAAATCTGCTTGTTCCTCCTCGTTCTCGGGGAATATGGGACTGTCGTTCAGGACTGTCGTGAGCATGTTCACTGTTGACACCGTCACCTAAAACAAAAGCAAACGGTTATTTGGCGAAATTAGCTGATTATTAATAACTAAGAGAATAAACATTGATTGTAATAGCTATGATCTATAGACCTAGAAATAGACCCGAAAAGGTGAATTTGAAGTTATTATCTAGATATCAGAATCTTGAACAAAGAAATAATTTCAAACGTCTCAAGCTCTTAACTGAATTGAGTTTTAGTATTTATTCACGTAAGATTAAGGTAAGGTGGAGTAATTTGTCTCAGTTCAAATTTATTGCAAGAGTGGTAGCTCTTCGTATTATTTCAACCGTGTTTTTCCTTGCGTATCTATCTCAGAAATTAACGGACCGGTTTGATGAATGTTAGATTATAACTTTGCTGGGGTGCGATTAAATTTCAAACCCATCCACAGTTTGGATGTTATATAAGTACAAAACATACTTCATTCGTTTTAATTAGTTTAAGGGATTAAGAACCTCATCAATTTTGTGTTCAGAAAGAGTTTGAGGACATGAGTGCTTAGTAGATTAAATAAACTTGGTACAAGTATATTTTATAATAATGTATCATTCCAGTTCTTAGGTACTTTACTAAGTTCACATACTTCTATGGCTACTCTAGAATTATTCTATTGAATTAAAAAAAAAATAAGAAATGAGAAATAAAAGAACTATCTATCCAACTATCGACACCAAGTGGGTCATTGCTATATTTTATTACAAATACGTGTTCTGAATAGTTCACTGTCTGCATCTAACGACATACAGCTGCCAAAAACTTCCAGCTACTTGAAAACAGTATCCTTTCTTCCTCCGGCGCTCGAGATACTTACCTGTTTACAGGATTAAGTGTTGCCATTATTCTCAGTTCTTACCCTAAACGCGGGGGAACTCTTAAGTAAGTGCTGATAATTCAGCCCGGGGAAGTACTTTTGGTTCAAAATGACGCTTACTTATTTACACATACAAAATGTAATGTGATAACTCAAAACGTACTGAATTTTTAATTATGCTTAAGTTCTATTCCATGGAACATAAATTGTGTTTTAGCTCTAAAGTTTTAGAGATCAACGTTTCATAGAGTAGTTATGAAAGACAATGTTTTATTTGCGGTTGTTGGAAATCTCAAAAACTACCAGTTAGATATCGTTCAAACTAATTTTCGTTGAAAGTATTTGTTAAGATCTTAATTAAGTTGTTTTTTCAATATTTTCAGTCGGAATTAGTTTTCAAAATGGAGGGTGGAGACGCCCATTTTTAGGGTTCCGTGGTCAATGGAACCCGAACAGTTTCTTCATGTCCGTCTGTGTGTCTATCTGCAGTTCAGTGCAGTGCAGTCAGAGACCTGAGGTGCTAAAAGACTGTAATTAGGCATGTATATGTAGTCTCATCTTCCCGTCAAATTGTAAAATAAAATTTTGAAAAATACATATATGTATTTTTGGAGTACCTCTTTTTCCGTATAGTTTTTTTTTTTGTTTAAAGTGCAAAATTTTGTTTTTGAGTAAAAAAAAACTTTGTTTTAGTTTTATGTTCGGGAACCCCTTAAATATCACTATTATAATTTTTTGTATGTGAATCTTTAAGCTGTTAATAGGATACACCAACCTATCAAGTTTCAATTGTAAAAGGACTTATATTGCTAAAAGTTTCAGAATAAAGTGAATATGTCATACGGACGGACAGACAGACATACAGACTTGATAAAACTATAAGGGTTCCGTTTTTGCCATTTGGCTACTTCCGTAGCGTAGCGTTCCCTAAAAATAAGTAGTAAGTATATTTAATTAACTTCTCAGAAAATTTATGAACTATTTTCTACAAGGGTAAATAACAATCACCACACCATACAGAGTTCAAATTGCCGCAACCGACTGTAATGTCCGTTCGGTGTAGCTTTGCTCCCTTTTTTACCGCTTTAAGAAACAAGTACCTGCCAGTATTAAGAGGCAGCATTATTCCCGTTTTGCTATCTATCTGTAGCGACGTTAAGTGGCGATTAATCAGTCGCGGCCTGGCCTTAATTTGTAACTAAGCCTGCAGGCGATGGATGCGTTTTTCTTCCCCTCACCGAGAACATAATTACTGGGCGGAAATCTCTGAAGAACGCTTTTTCTTAAGTTCACTAACTGTCCTCAGATTTGAGGGGGAAAATCTTGACGGAGATTGAAATGGCAGCTATAAACTTACCTCATCACCACCGTTGTCATCATAAAATATATCTTCACCATTACCATAGTATTTTCAAAGTTTTTAACAGACATTATAAGTTTTGGAGGCACATGAAAATCTTTTTTTTTTTTTGACATAGAGTAAAGCCACTCGGGCGTTGTCAATCCATTGCATTGCCGGCGCTGCGACAGTGGAGTGGTGTGGTAGAAAAAACGTTTGGCGTTCCAAGGCAACGTGCCGTGTGGCTATATAGTCCATTGAATGAGTCCCTCCAAGGGGGGTCTAGAGTGCGTGAGTTAGTAACGTAAGATGTTTCTTCGGAAACATGTCAAGAGTCCCTAGGTTATAAACATACTAAAACCCCGGGACACTAGGAGGAGCCCCGGAGTGGGGGGAGGGGGGGAAAGGGTCCATTTTTTCATTTTTCGCTTAAATCTCCAAAACGGTACATGTTAGAGAAAAACTTTCAAGGAAAAGTTAAAAGGCCATAAAATTATCTACAAGTTTTACCTAAATCATTTTTTTCTATTAGCAGCCGTTTTCAAGCTACATCCCATGAAAGGTGAAAAATTCGAAAACATAAGCAAACTTTAGCATAAGCTTAACGAGGGCGGACCCCTTCCCATGCTACGTGTGAAACTTCATCGAAAAAATCCGAACAACGGATAATGTTGGGACATTGATGTCAAATGAGAGGCACTAGGGGAAAAAAAATAAAAAGTTCAAGTATCGTAACTACCCTAATAAAATTCAATTCCTCCTAAACGCCTCCATGGTGGAATCTGGTTTTTTTATCAATGATAGACCTAATTATGAGCAATCTATCGGTACCGGTCACAAGTTGCACTTTTGAGCTTTTTGGAAGAAAAAAAATAAAAAGGTCAAGTTGCGTAACTACCCTAATATAATATTTTGACAATCGATTCCTCCTAAAAGCTTCCATGGAGGAATGTGTTTTTTTTACCAATGATAGACCTAATTAAGAGCAATCTATCAGTACCGATCACAAGTTGCACTTTTGAGCTTTTTGGAAGAAAAAAAATAAAAAGTTCAAGTATCGTAACTACCCTAATAAAATTCAATTCCCCGTAAACGCCTCCGTGGTGGAATCTGGTATTTTTATCAATGATAGACCTAATTATGAGCAATCTATTTGTACCGGTCACAAGTTGCACTTTTGAGTTTTTTGGAAGAAAAAAATAAAAAGATCAAGTTCAGTAACTCAAACTACCCTAATATAATATTTTGACAATCGATTCCTCCTAAAGGCTTCCATGAAGGAATGTGTTTATTTTACCAATTATAGACCTAATTAAGAGCAATCTATTAGTACCGGTCACAAGTTGCACATTTGAGTTTTTTGGAAGAGAGAAATATTTTTTGATCGATTGATGTGATAAACATGGGTATGTAGTATGGGGAAATTGTTTGAGCCAAAATCATTTTTTACTGCGTGTAACTCAGAAATGGTAGGATATAGGAAAAAATGATCTAGGTACAACTTGTAGATAATTTTATGGCCTTTCAACTTTTCCTTAAAAGTGTTTCTCTAACATGTACCGTTTTTTAGATTTAAGCGAAAAGTCAAAAAATGGACCCTTTCCCCCCCTCCCCCCACTCCGGGGCTCCTCCTAGTGTCCCGGGGTTTTAGTATGTTTATTACCTAGGGACTCTTGACATGTTTCCGAAGAAACATCTTACGTTACTAACTCACGCACTCTAGAACTTTTTATTCAATGGACTAATACCCGTTGTACTATCGTGTGAGTGGCGTAACACTGTGATGACGACGCGATGAGATTTGTTCATATCAGCAATATTGTTGTTTACTATGTTACTTGGTTTTCTGCTCAGAAATTCTTAGGGTAGCCCGGAGTTTGGAAGTAGGAGGTGTTTCACCCTAAGGCCTCGGAAAGCACATGAATTCGTTGGCCCTGCGCCTGCGCCTAATCTCTCTCCGTTCATGTCAGATTGCTATCCCATCAGACTATGAGAGTGAAAGGAATAGAGAGTGCACATGTGTTTGCATACTATTATATTCGTGCAGTCGGTTAGTCTTTGTGACTTGCTACCGTAGGCGAAATCGGCTAGGGGAATTAATATTATTATGATTTTACGTGCACTGACATAACGACTTGTCACGTTACGTCACACGCATTTGTATATGCACGTTATAGGCTGCATGCAAGCTAAGAATGCCATTATTATGATCGCACTTGCTATGTCACGCAAGTCGGTCATTTAAGAAATGACTTAAAGGTAAATTATTATAAATAACTAGTGGACCCAGCGAACTTTGCTTCGCCCCTAGCACCGTCCCGTACCGGCCCCGTCTTGCCCAGCCTCGTAATTTTAAACGTTAAGAAAAACACTATAATTAATCAGTTATCGAGCGGGACGAAAAATGATCAAATTACTAAAATGGCTACAAAAATAGGGGTTGGTGATAAAAAGTATAAATTTAGGGTTTTATGTATATTTTAATACTACATGCCATATTAAAAATAAAAACAAAAAAAATTCGTCCAAAAATTAAGGAAATACACTTAAGGGTGAACAACCCATATCACTTAGGGGTATGGAAAATAGATAGTAGCAGATTCTCAGACCTACTGAATACGCATATAAAATTTGGTAAGAATCGGTAAAGCCATTTCGGAGGAGTACGGGAACAAACATTGTGACACGAGAATTTTATATATAAGACTAGCGGACCCAGCGAACTTTGTTTCGCCCCCAGCCCCGTCCCGCGGAGTCCCGTAATTTTAAAAGTTGAGCATTCCCAGCGAAATTTTTTTCGCCCTTAACTTACTAAAATGGCTAAACATAAAAAAACGCCCTTAACTTAAAAAAATAGGGGTTGGTGATAAAAACGGAAAAATTTAGGGTTGTATGTATTTTTAATGCCACATTATAAAAAAATAAAAACAAAAAATTTCTTCCAAAAATTAAAAAAAAATATTTAAGGGTGAACAACCCTTATCACTTAGGGGTATGAAAAATAGATAGTAGCCGATTTTCAGACTTACTAAATACGCATATAAAATTTGGTAAGAATCGATAAAGCCGTTTCGGAGGAGTACGGGAACGAACATTGTGACACGAGAATTTTATATATAAGATAAATAATTAGCACGTACCAGTAGAAGGAAAGCGGTCTCTACCAGCGAGCACTTGTAGACGGGCTGGCAGCGAAACACCGCGATGCCGAGCGGCAGCAGGATGGCTGCGCGGGCGCAGTCCACTATCGCTTGGTGGAAGAGCAGGCCGTGGGACCACCTGCGAAATGGATACAGAGATCATTTAATTTGAGTTACTTATGTTATATAAGACTTATTTTCAAAAATTAAACAACCTTCAAAAAAGACACTTGAAAGCTTTTAATAACGCATTTGTGTTCTATTAGAAAGGAAACAAATTGTTTTGGAGTCCGTGACTGTTGAAGAACCTTAGCTTGACATCATGCACCGACTCTAAAAGAGTTTGTTTCTCCAAAATATAAGACAGTGCGTTATTTTAAGTTTTGAAACGAATTAAAAAAGGAGATAATTAATTCAATGTGTCTATGTGATATTGTTAGAGTTTGATGATATTTGAGTACCTAGGTTTTTTTTTGCCGCGCCACTACATTTAAGTTTGGTCCCGTACTGCCACCAGAAAAGTTTAGTTTAGTTGTACGTTGACTGGTCTCTCATTTCTATTATTTTTTTTACTATTTAAACAATATTTTTTCCGTTTTTCATGGAAATTATTATAAAAATAAATAAATAAAATTTGATTAATTTATAATACAGAATTCATAATATAAAATATATAGAAATAGATAATTCGCACTATATAATTGAATTTACATGTGTTTTCAGGCGATTGAATTTACACGTGTTTTCAGGCGATGGCCAAGTCTCAATATATTTATATAAAACATTAAAGAATTTTAATATTGATATGCGTCACTATAAGATGCTGTTAATTATTACGTAACAACTTAATGCTTCGAGTACGGAGATTCCAGACACAATTGATTTTCAATTGTTATGGACCACGATCGTGGTCTTAGAGACTGCACGTATTAAGACAGAAAGTCGCTTAAGTAGAGACTGAATAAATTAATAACCGACTTGGTATTACATGGATCTCACAACTTTTTACCGCAGAACAACCGAGTTGCGAGACTTGTTTTTTTTTGACAAGTATTGTTTTTGATGGGATTAATAGTTTACACAGAATATTTACGGAAATAAAATAAAAGGGAAGATTGGAAAATCTCTTACATGATGATCTGGCAATCGCATTTTTTATTTTACAGCGTTAGTTCTGATTTTGCCGTTGGCCAAACGATTCCATGTCGCACTGTAACATAAAACTGTACATTCGTAATCTAACAACTGGCCCAAACCTTCTCAGCGTAGAAAGTAATTGCGCGTTATAGTGCGTTCAGTGATTAGCCCGAATCCCGCGAGAGCCATCGCACTCGGTTATGTACTTACCTCGTTAGGCCAATCACAGGGGTAGGCCAGATTGAATGGTCGGCAGTAAAATCAGGGTATCATTCAGGACGGTAGATTAGAATCCGTGGAAAGTAATTCGTAGACAGAAGAATTAATTATGTGAATGTTTTAGATTACGACATTATGTAATAAATCTTGGTACGATATAAAACCGTTGAATAAAATCATCACTTTTCAAACCTTAGTTGATGTAAACTGTCGTATCTTGATTTTTGTATCTTGTATTTTCAGAAAATTGTTCAGATCAGAAAACGTAAGCATAGCTTTAGGTTTCGATGGCTTTTTACCTGTCGTTGTAAGAATAATCTTTATCTTCTATATCTATAATTAAATAATAAACTAGAATATGATTTGGTGACGCATTTTCAGCATGAATAACCACAGTCTTCGAAGTCTCTAGTGGCAATTCTATACAGGATGTTGTTTTGGTCAGCGACGAGCGACTCAGGGCTTGCTATACTAATGATACTGATGCATAGAATAAAAATATAAAAAATATTTTTTTTAAATGGAAAAAACCTACAAAATCATTTTTTATCCGGTACAGCGATCGAGTCAAAACCACCAACACCAGGTAGCCTCTTCGTGGTTTACTAGCTACGGCGTAGTATTTCGTAGATAAGCGCTAGCTACGCGCTAGGGTGCGAGTTTTCCCATTCATTTTGTGTTTTTTTTTATGGTGTGAAGAGGTTTTCTTGCATAAAACTTGCTCAGTTTTTTTTTTTTTAATAATCATAACTCATATTATCAACCCTGAGTTGCATGTCACTGACCAAAAGAACACCCTGTATAGTAACAGTTTTGTTACGAGAAGATTAAAAGTCAAAAAAATATAATCTTAATCTCACTTAGTATTTTTTTAGATTTTATCAGGTCATAATTTATCTCCGTCCCGCCAGTTACATTGTTGTAACTTGGAGGTCAAGCTATTCTCTGCCTTCCATTTTCAGGTCTACACATAAACTGATTCCCTCGGCCTTACAACACCGGAATAGGCATTTAGAAATATTCCTCACTAGTTCCAAATTGTCGATCTTTAAAACTTTAGCTAGACGAACTTTCGCAACAGATAATTCAAGTTTTGATTTTACGAGAAACTCCAATCAGAATCTGGGTTCTGTTTTTGTGATTCGAGAAGTGACAGAATTTATGTAGAGAGAGAGAGGCATCTAAGAAGATGAATCAGTGACTAATTGATCTAAGTTCAATTTAATTTTAACACTATATAAGTCTGACTATTTTTACTACAACTTATTTTAAACCATAGGTTTAGTAAACAGTCTGCTTAGTGTAATATGGCTTTGCCATAATTTGTTTTTGCTAAACAATATTTGTTCCCGTTAAAAAACAGCTTTGGAAAATCCCAAAATTGAACGAAACATATTCGTAAAACGAAGAAGTTTACTGAAATATTTTTTACAGCTTCATTATTATCTTGGAACATCCTGCGTAAGATTATCTTGCGGTTTGGAATTATTTCGCGAAAAAGGTAGCTTACTCCCTTTGAAGCCAGAGAATGGGAAGAAAAAATAATAATAGCCCTTTCAACGGTGTCTTTTGCAAAGAAAATTAATATACTTATCTGAAGTTGTAAACAATGAACACAAAATGTTTTAATACCAAGCTCTTTTTGAACTGAAACAATCGTACTTTAGGGTATAATGCTGTATGACTTTTATTTTTTCAAAATTGTTTTTTTTATTATAGTTAGGGAGTTTCAGCAAATACAATTTCACATTGTGTCTAAATAATTCTAATTTATACTTCATAAATATTTCCCATAAGACTTAATGTTGTTGTGGTATTTTATTTTAAATATTTATAGACATACAGCTAGAACATTTAGTGAATTATTACAGTAATATGTACCTATATTTCTATAACTTACCGTTCCTTATTATTATAGTTATTCAGTAGAGCAACTATAGCTAGTTGTTTTAAAGTGAAGTGTCATTGATATTGAAGATTAATGGAAAAATGAAATGTCCATAAAAAAGCAAAGAATTCTAACTTCTACATACGATTGAACTTATTTACCTACATGGCATCAGAAACACAGGCTTTTCAAAAAGAGTATCAGATATTTGTTTGTTTAATAAAAAGAAAAAGGTATTATGTAATTTTGTATTATTTTGTGTTTGATATTGGAATATGAAAGGAAAATTTATTTCGAAAAGATAATGTTATCCAATTGATGACCGTTACGCTGCTGGCAATCTTTAAACCTGGAACGGAGTTTGGTGATGGTGATTACGCTAACCTAACCTAACATTTTGTTTCAATCGTCAAATCTAACGAGATTTGACGATTTTTTCTCATATCCCTTAATTTTATTAAAGTATTTTCGTACGAAACAATCAAGATAATAACTGAAATTTGAGCCTTTGCTTTAGTAAAGAATAATATTAACGACTTGAATGTATTGATTTGATCGCAAGATGAGTGGCCAGTCTTGTTGGAGCCAGGTTTTTGAGCTGAAACCATAACCTTCAGCAAATTCACGCCTTAAACTTTAACAGCATATCGCAACATTGGAATGGTTGGCGACGCCGATCTTCATCAAAATGAGCATCAGTTTTATGCCTTAACTAGACGTAACAGCCTCTTTGGTTGACCTCAGAGGCCCGAACTTAGCCCGATTGAGTATTGTTCATAAGAATGCCTTAAAAGTAATGTTTATGAGAATAATTCATGATATATAACGCCATCGTAATAAAACATCAAGGCAAAAATGGCAACGACATCGAACAGTATCAGCGATTCGACAGCAATTTTCGTTCCAAATTCAAAACTTAGTAGCAGCGTAACGGTCATTGATGGGATAACTTTTTTTTTAGAAAATTTTCAATTTTCGTGTATGTATATTCAACGCAAAATACCAAGCAATTTTGTTATTGAACAAACACACACCCAAAACTTTTTTGGACATCATGCATTTACCCATTTCAAGTAACTTTAAATCATGGGTCGTGAAACTCAAGTCTGCTTTATTGATTTTCGGGTATCCAGTTTGGATCGTTATCAAGTTACCTGCAAGGGAATGTGATTGACTGAGTTCAGCCCTTCTCAAGTTCCAGCAATAATCTTGTTACAAATTTTCTAGCAAAATAATATAAAAGTTATCATATGATTTCAAATTATTCGTTTATATGAAGTATTCTTGAAAAATTAATACAGTTGTTTCTATGAAGTATCACATTAGGTAAATGAAACATTTTCCTGCTCTGTTACCTTTTACTTCGAAGAATTTCCTGTCAAAAAATATATAAAAAGAGCAATCGTGTTATTTGTTAGTATTGGGGAGCCCGGTAAGAATATTATTTCATCAATCATATCTACCCAACATATAAAGGGAGACCTTTTTTATATTAAACCTAATATTTCTTATACCTTACTTCGTCCTTAAATTGTAATATACAAATCGTATGAAATATAATCCTAGCTTCTGGTAACATTATGTGTTTAGGGAGTTTCCCTTGATTACATCCAATTTTATGTTGGGAATGGGGATTTGTTGTCTCTTAAAAATCAGGACCCTCCTTTGTTCTGTAATAAAGAGCGTCTTTTGCATGTAACTCGTACTTATTTTAAGGATTTTCAGTTGTTAGGGGCATAACGAACAAAAAAGCATCTTGAAAGTAATAAAGATTAGGGGTGAGATCTCTTTTCAAAGAAAAGGTTTCTGTTGAAAATGTACTCTATAGTGAAAGTTTTTTTAGAGTCTAACGAAACCTAGGTTGAGAAAGAGAAAGACTAGAGGCTAGGCTTAAGCAACATGTGAGTAACATAACTTCGGAGACTCTGAAAAATTAATTACACTTCATAGAGACGTGATAGAAACTTTTACACTTACCACGATTTAGAGTAGCTTTAATTTCTTGTACTTATTTTAATTATAATAAATAATAAAATCCTCTCTATATACCATATAAAAATTAGTCGGGTTTTCCTTCCTGACGCTATAACTCCAGAACGCACGAACCGATTTCCACGGTTTTGCATTCGTTGGAAAGGTCTCGGGCTCCATGAGGTTTGTAGCAAAGAAAATTCAAATATAAAAAATATACATAAAACGAAGCCATCTGGTGGCGAAACAGAATTCGCCGGGTTTGCTAGTTTCCTATTAATGTTACAATGTTTGTTTTTATAACATATTATTTTCTAGAATAGGAACCGCTATTTGGGTATAGGTCTCCTTCAGTTTCTTCCATTCTTCTCTGTCTTGAGCTTTCTTGGTCCAGTCTTTACCAGCTGTAGCTACGATGTCGTAGGTCTTCCTTTCTGTCTTATTCCGCCCTTAGGCCCTTAACATCTTGTTATTTCTCCTGTCCGTCTATTGCCTTTGTAACGTGCTACATGACCAGCCCATTGCCATTTTTAACTAAGACAGTATTATAGGACGTTTATGAGTTTTGTTTTCTTGCGTATGGATACGCTTCTTATTTTTTGTATTTTCCTATTTTTAATAAGCTTCGTTCCATCGTTTTCTGGCAACTAACTAAATTTTCTTTATTACAGAGTTGTATGATTGTACTTGTACTTATTACAAACACGATAATGTTGTTTGCAAGTGTTTGTTTATACGTTTCGTAAATCTTTGTAATTTTCTTACATAGCACTACGTCAAAGTAGTTAAAATTAATAGTACATTATGATACAAGTGTGCTAAGTTGACCATTATATACAAGGCGATATTGTGTGCGCACGAGCGAAAGCGAGTGCGCCATAAGAAAGCCGCGTATATAATGGTCACAGGCACACGTGTTTCATACGACGTTTTTCAACACACTTGCGAGGAAAAAACAAGACTCTTCATTTACTAAGTTTTCAATTATTAAAACAGTAAAAATACATTTCACTCGATTTTGATAGCAAAGACTTTCGCACGCGTTTTTTGCCTTGTTACGTATGTCCGGCGGAGTTAATAATAGGTTTTCTTCATTTTATTCACTTGAAGTAGACATTTTCATTAATATTAAACTTTATAATTAATCCAAACTTCGTCACAGCCGACAATTATTATTTACGAAAAATGGCGCGTTGTTTTTTTTTTCTTGCCGCGATACCGATGCGCGCGCAAGGCTTTGGCGCGAACATGATCGGCCAAAAGCCAAGATTAATAATGTAATAATTCGTGTTTAAGAAAATGTTCAATGAATTTGAGCTATTTTTTAGTAATAAATCTGGATTTACCATTTATTGAAATAAATATGTAGATACTGTTATTTTTCGCATAAATCCTGTTTGTTGCTAAAATAAAAGTATTGTATAACCCGACTAAATTAAATCGCTTCTTCTTCTTACTTACGGCTTAGTACTAGGGTACAAATGTAAATTGGTCGGGTTAATAAACTAAAATCACTAGTGCAATAATATAATGAAAAAGCACGCGTGTTTAATATCTATGATTATGAGCCAAAAATCGGTGGAATAAAAACGTCATTTTGAGCAAGTGTGTTGAAAAAGTTAATTTTAAAACTTTCGTAAATACAAAAGTTAGTTCTCTCGTCGCGTAATAGTAGAAATATATATAAAGCTTATAAAATAGATAGTTTACTAACAAAGGTGGTCGTAACGCAGTGGTAGCAGTGCTTTGGAAATGGTACTGAAGTGAAGGAACCTATGGCGCGGTCGTGTTTGGATGGGTGACCAATCCAACCATAAAAGTGACGTATATAACGAGCATCTCCGTGCTTCGGAAGACACGTTAAGTCCCGGCAAATATCGATTGATATTAGTCGTTAAGCCAAGTCAGAGGCCTAAGGGTGGCTTAATGGTGGGTTAAGTTAACACTCCTCCACTTATCCGCACTGGGCCCGCGTGGTGGAGTATGCCTCAAGCTACCTCCGCAGGGGGACGTTACAGACTAACTTTACTTGTTAAATGGCCAACTTACTTTCTTCCAGGTTTGAACTTATATCGGTAATACTCGTAAAACAATGGCTCAAAATCTTCTGACTACTTGTTAAACAACCATTATCCAAAACTCCCCTTTTGGCCCACTGACGAAAAGTGGACAGAAAACGTATAGTATGGTAGCACGTATGTTGTGACGTTATTTTGATAATGATGTTTTTATGTCTCTACGAAAAGTAAATGACCTAGAAAAGTGCAATGGTGTTGATTGCTTTCGATCAAGAACGTTGATCGAGGTTTTTATACCTGTAATTATATGATAGGCCTGTGGGAGGAATTCATTAATACTCCGGGGAAAATTTATCGATGTAACTCTATTCAATTTTACTAGTTGATTCTTAGTGTATGAGTATGTTGTATATTAAGTTATATACTACCTCAGTCTAAAGAAGGACTCACGATACTAGTAAGCAATACTCAGTATTTGATGAAATGTTTGGGAAACGCTACAGCAGAATAATACTAAAATCGATTAATGGCACACTCGTGACACTGAATAGATTCGTGTCAAACGACGAGTTATGTTACGATGCCGTTATCCCCGAACGAAAAGACGACATCTCGTAAATAACGATGGCGTCATAACTATAAACATTTGTCGCAATATTGTTAGGGATTACCAGTTATTGATTTCTCCTACTATGTAGTGATATTTTCAATGGAGATTCAGTACAAATACTTTATCGAATGAAAGTATTTCGTTGACGCGAAACGATCTTTTATATGTGTTATAGTATTTTCCACAAATCAAAAACTTGCATTATCTATTTTACTAAGCCTGGAGCAAAATTACTCAAATTTACTCGGTTATATGAATGGCCACTACTGTATTATTTAATCCAAAACAGTTTGAATAGGAACATGTATAATGAGGATTTAAGGAGCCAAGAAAAGCTATAACTTTTATAGTTATTTTTTTTATTGTTTATAGTATTTTGTCACTATACAAACTTAATATTATAAATTGCACTTGCAAAAAAGCAACTGTGTCAGATGAGGAATCGAACGCTATCCGGGCGTATGCCTATGGCATTTGGCCTCCGACCCATTGGCAAGCCTGATGAATTTTGCAAGTGCTTTCTTTAACGCGTATGCTACGTGCCCTCATCAAATGAGCGAGATTGCTCTCAGAATATCCGAAGGAAATATTTTTGACTCAGACACAGTCTCGTATCGATCAGGATGGTGAAACTGGTAGCTGATATACCAGTAGCTCCTAGTGTGGGCAGATTTAAGAAGACAAATGCTTACCTTCTCAACTGCTTCTTGCTTAGTATGACGGTCATCAGCGCCAAGTTTGCTGACATGCCGAGGCCAGACAGCGCTAAGAGTGCTGCAGCGCTTGCAGCACCCCCTGGTGGACATAGCCTCGTGTTGTTCAGGATGGTGGAGTTGGTAGCGCCGGCTGAACCGAACCGGAGGTTCGCGCCTATCATGGCGACTGCTGACCCTGTAAGGAAAATTTTGTTTAGGAATTTGTGATCATACTCCTATTTGTACACGTTAATTTTTTAGTGTAGAATAAAAAAATGGAATGACTATTCATCGAATAAATTTTATTTGTCATTTTACATCATATTTCAAAAGTACCTCTAATGTCTTACGTCTTTTTCAATGATTTTGATGTTTAAAAGACATTTCGCACACATTTATTTGTAAATATTACGCTCTAAGACCGAAAATGCTCTTTGAGCGAAAAAATTGCTCACTGCGCACATAAAATCACCCATATAGTTGAATTCGTGTTATGGCTCAAATGAAAACGCTCACGACACGTCGTAATGAGATGAACATCTACAAAAAAATTCGTAAAGTGCTATTCAATGAGCAGTATTCGCGTAAACTACAGAACCAAATATGATTATGATGGTTCATAAAAAAACGTAAAACTACACTCACTAGGAGCACATACACGACCCGACATAGGCCACCACTTCGAAATTATGGGCTACTGTGAATAAGCATCGCAAGAAACTCGTCACTATTTATCGTCAATCATCGTGGTATATCTTGCTAATCGAAATAATTGAAATCTTAATCTTAACCATCAAAAGGTGCAACATGTTGGTCCGTAGGTTTACTTTTGTTTGATTGTAGAAAGCATATTGCCAGAACTTATACACAAGTAGACCGATTACACGCAGAAATCACTAAGCGTCCTTCGAGTCCAATATACATAGGCTTGCCTCGTTATTGTAGTGTGTCGGAAATGCTTACGCAATCGCATACAGACGGCTTCTTTGCCGTGTTACGCAAGAAAACTGCTGCAACAAATACGGGTGAGCTCTAACAGCATCCTGAAGACCGTTGCGGAGAGACATGACTCTCCAATGATGAAGCACTTCGTTCAGTTACTGAACAAGAGAAAATCATTTCTTGATGTGTGATCAGTATCTGAAATAAGTGTTATATTTATTTCAAAATGCCTGTTTCTCAATAATTATTTTATCTATTCCATGATGTATAAACGTAGTTTTTAAGACGAACTAGCAAAATGGATCAATGTAATCTTTTATCATAAATAATAATAAGTTAATGTTCATGTGTAGAAAGCACCGTATCTCTTTGTAACGTTCAAAATTTTGTTCGATATACAATCACAAGTTGTAACGTTCCCAATCATTTTCATGAAAAGTCGCTCCATTTAATCAGAAACATTATTCGTTGGTAAATATCGTACAGTAGGTATCGAGAACTTTAGAAACAGCTACTAATTTATGGAATAAATTAGGTAAAATTGTCGGTCTTTAGTTTTAGTTTCCAGATTCATTATTTATGACGCTAAGTTCTTACAAAGTTTTCGCTGTTTTACCTTCTCGTCTGCCTTAGTTTGCATTATTTTAAATCTAGAATATCTGAATTCTTATGTTATCGAAATGTTCTTTTTAGTCAATTGTAGTCTTTGCCAAAATCCGATCTCTATTATAGAATTGTATTCGATTTTAATACCAATTAGTTTATTTATATTTACTTTCTGGGTCTTTAGTCTTTGTCTTAGTATACTCGTACTAACATAATTTAAGCCAAATTTCCGTTTATTGGGTTAATATTAGAAAATACTTTTATCAGTTGTAATGATAATAAAAATTTACCTGCCGACATCTTGACCGCGCAGACGTCTGACCTCAATGAATGCTGACACTCAAATCCAATAAATCACCGCGACAACAGCCAATCAAGGCGCCTCCCTCCCCCCCCACCGGCCCACTGCATTTTTGCACCAATCAAGTTATTATTCAATGACATCACAAAAACTACACTTTATTGTTATTTTGGTATCACTTTTTTACGTCCGTTCCATGCACTTTTTATTTATGTGATTGGTTCGTTGGCCAGCATCTGAAAAAAAAACATGATAAACTAAGTGTCAGTTTGGAAAAGTATTTCATTATAAATATTAGCCTACTTAGTTTTATTAATAAGTGTTATTTCATCGCTCTTGGCAGCATCTGTAGTTTTATTGCGAATCTTAAGGGGCAAAACACAAGATTACCATAAAAAATCCTCCTTTACATTTCGAAATAAGTTATCTGACAAGGGTTCTTCTAAGGATGCTGGCTAAACCGAATGTTACATGATTGACATAATGCTATCATGAATATTTTTGTTCACCGATAATAATAAACATGAGCCACAAGATACTCTGTTGTAAAAAAAATGCTTATCATTTTTACACCTAGGTAGTAGGTATAAAGTTAGTAGGTAAAAGTAAAAAAAAAAGTTAAAAGATTCTGATACTTACACTCTTAATAAGAAACATTATATGGTAATTTTTTATTGCTATTTGTTATTTATAAATCCTAATAGGACCAGCAAAGACTAATAGGTAACATTGTTCTTAAAACTATCATTAGCATATTTGGTTTTATGCTTTGGTCATAGATGGCGTGAGGTGTAGTTTAAGACTAGGGAGTTGTAGTTTAAACTTGTTAGCGGGGCATTTTGAATAATTTCTTATAAATTGATAGTCACTTGACAACAAACAAAACCCCTCCACCAAATTGATTTATACAACCATTGTGATGATTTTAAATTAGAAAAATTATAAAAATAACTGAACTACGTTAAGTATTACAATATTGTATTATGAACGTTAATTTACGATATAAATACACCAAGTACAAACCAAATTAAAAATCAACGTTAAAAATCTTCACAGTGCCGCCAAACTAGATGCTGAATAATTTAACATGGCTCTGTTTTACGCCGCGTGAAATGAAATTAATTAAAAAGTGTAAAACACAAATCCGAATCAGGTGAAAGGGCAGGCAAGCCGAGTTGTAGAGCTCTCACTGCGACCCAGTAACCCCAGAATGCGTATTAGGCCAAATAATATTTTGCAAAATTTCGGAATTGAAAAGAAAACGGACGTTATGCTCAGAGGAAAAAAGAAAACAGACACTTTGCTGGTAGGAAATCAAAGAAAAGCAGCTGTAGGTCGACCTCTAAACTGAGACATTCCTAACGTCACTTTTGTCGCCTTAATTTTCATTTCCCTCGCAAAAAATTTACTCCTACTCTGCAAAAATTTGAGGATGGCACTCATTACGTATTAAACATTGTTTTTTGGGGTTTCGAAGCCGAATGGCAAAATACGGAACCCTTATAGTTTCGTCAAGTCTGTCTGTCCGTATTTCACAGCCACTTTATTCTATAACTATAAGCATCACAATGTTAAAATTTGGTAGGAAGATGAATCCTGTTAACTGCTTCACGATTGTTATACTAAAAAAAACTAATGATATTAAAAGGACCATACGTGAAACCAAAACCCAAAACCTTTTTAAAGTCAAACCTATGCGTGTCTATGGATAGGTCTTTTAAAATTATATCGAGGTTCCTAAAACCGGTTTCTTTTAAAGTCTAACGTTTGATAGATAGACGCTTCCAAAGTGGTAAAATGGGCGTCCCCCCCCCCCTCTCCCCCTTCAACTTTTGAAGTAAGCTAATGAAAATTTAAAAAAAAAAACACTTTGTAGATTTTTACAAATACTTTTATAGAAAATTTAATTGATATTTGGTTTTAACGGAATCGAACTAGTAGTATTTAAGATATAGCACATTTTCAACAATTGCAAACATAACTTTGTTCTTCATAATTCAAACACTATGAAAAACAAAGTTATATTTGCTGTCAACAAAATATTGTGGTATTTTAGCTAATTGTAAGTGAGTGGATTTTTTAATTCAGTTAAAGATGGCACGGAACCCTCAGTGCACGAGTCCGACTCGCACTTGGCCGGTTTTATTTACACTTAAAAGGAGAACATTTAATCATCATATTAATATAACGTATAAAAATTAGAAGCAGTAGGAAGTGAACGGCAAAAGTGTCGTTGGAAACGTCTCAATTTAACGGTTTACTCATAATTAGTTTTCCTGTTCTTTGAATCTGGTGTGCTATATCATTTATTTCATGTGGTGGTTCGGATTTGGTGTCCAATAAAGTTTTTATCCATCTAACTCACATAATAATTATGTTCGCGTCAATAGTGTGTCCTATTTCAGGTCATCTCGATTGTAGCCAAGTTCCATCACAAATAAACCGTAAGCAAGATAAATGATAATAATACTACAATAGCAAAACGGGCAATTAGGTAAGAATTTTCTCAAAACTCACCGGTTCTATTAATGGATTTCTTCTACACTTCCGAGATATTCGTGTTATTAGTAGATACAAATAGACATCAGACAATAAGACACAAAATACTAAGCAATCTTTCCACTAACCCAGAAGCAGAACGCCCAATGATATTAATAAGAGCCCACACTTTTGGCCTTATATTTTTTATGTATTTTGTTATGAATCAATCCACAACTTTTACTTTGCGTTTTTGTACTTTATTAAAACGTCAATTTTAAGTTCTCTCCTTGCGCACACAGGTAATTTACTTTAGCTCAAGCCTAAAATAATGTCAGTAGTTGCAATTTAGATTCGGCATCCCAGGATTACACAATGTATTAAAAAATACTGCATAGTTGATAACGATAAAACAAGAAATACTTTTTAATTATAATGATTATTTGCTATTTCCTAATTATAATACTTATTAAAACTTAACACTCATTTAGATATCAAATACTTTTCTCGGCAATGTCTATAATCAAACAGATTCTCAGTATTGAACTTGGCTGTCATTTTTGACATTATGTTTTTGGTGGAATTCAATTCACATTATCAAATAAAAATAAGTATTCAACTTAATTTTTTGTTTATATAAATTATTTTTAAAGATATTCTAACCAGCGTTTAATACTACATTACAGTACAAACTTACAGGTGAAGTTCTTGCCGCAGGTAAGTAACTGCCGATAAAGTTGTACATGATTGAGGAGGCGAAAGTTTGTATTTGCTCGTTATGTTATAAAAGTTAATAGCGAGCCCACACAAGAATATTTACGAAGATACCTGCCCAGATCAAAGGCGTAGAAATAAAAGCCTAAAAAGGCAAAAGACGATAAAAATATATCAATTTCTCAAACATTATATAGGAGTCCAACCGAAAAGACCATCATATGTAATATATTATTTTAATTAGATAGCAAGACATTTGGCCGCGATTGCACCTGATGTGATGTGACAATGCAGCCAAAGATGAACCATGTCTGCCAAGATAAATAGCCTACCTATTCACTCTTTTCTTATAAACGCCTAAATTGTTGACAGGGGACTATTATTATCAGTCTTTTTTTTAAATAATCAATATCAAATAGAGGAATAAAGCTTTAAAATGTACAATAGTTGTTATAATTATTAGTGAGCCCAATTAAGTAGATACAAATTTAATCTAAGGTCCCGTTTAAAGTGTTTTAAGTAGGTCTTGGTTATCTATATCTGCCGGATACATCATGCAAATTATTAATATTATTCGTTAGCCTGTAGTGAGTTTAGATGTTATTGGTGTTTTAAAAGAAAGATAGGGAGAAAAAAATATGTTTCCTTAATGGTGTATTTAAAAGAAAGCTTGGGAGATAAAAATTATAAGTCTTATCCAGCACTTTGCTATTATGGATGTGGCTCAACTGATTCTGCGAACGAGTCGATGCGATAACTGTACCGTTACCATGAGTTTTACTCACGTCACGACGGTTTTACTCGCTAGCGATGACGTAAAAAACCGGCCAAGTGCGAGTCGGACTCGCGCACTGAGGGTTCCGTGCCAACTTTAACTAAATTAGGGAATGCACTTACTTCCACTTTTTAAAATACCACAATATTTTGTTGAAGGCAAATATAACTTTGTTTTTCATAGTGTTTGTATGAAGTACAAAGTTATGTTTGCGGTTGTTGAAAATGTGCTATATCTCAAAAACTTCTCGTTTGATCCCGTCTTAACCAATTTTCGTTGAAAGTATTTGTTAAGATCTATATTATATATTTTATTCAAAATTTACACTCGCTTATTTTAGAAGTTAGATGGGGGGGACGCCCAATTTTTTTTTAAATTTTTTAATTTAAAACACTTCATGCACAAACAAAAGGTACATATGGCGGACTTAATACTAAAAGCATTCTTTACCAGTCAACCATTGGTCTATACAGAGAAATTGCTAGCGGCGCGAAGAAAGTGATAGAAGGGCAAAGTGAGAGCTTGATTGAACCTACAATAGGTATTTAAACAAAAAATAAACATACATACTACTAATTACATAAATACCGTATACATTAATACATAATTATGGAATAATAAACATACACATAGTACATAGCGTCTAGCTATGAAACGTTAGACTTTAAAAGAAAATGGATTTAGAAACGTCCATGTCATTTTAAAAGACCTATCCATGGATACCTCACACGTATAGGTTTGACTAAAAAATTTTTTTTTGGTTTTAGTTTCATGTATGGGAACCCCCCCTTAAATGTCAATATTTTTTATTTTTTGTATGAGGATCATAAAGCGGTTAACAGGATACATATTCCTACCGAATTTCAACGTTGTGATGCTTATAGTTACAGAATAAAATGGCTGTGACATACTGACGGACAGACAGACAGACAGACAGACAGACAGAGATGACAAAACTATAAGGGTTCCGTTTTTTGCCATTTGGCTACGGATCCCTAAAAAGACTGAAAGAACAAAACATACAAAAAGTTACGTCGTCGCTAGCGAGTAAAACCGCAGTAAACTCATGGTAACAGTACTGTAAATCTTTCAGACAATATCCGGTTTCGGCTGATGCGCTATGCTCCGATCCGATCAGGATTTGTTGTTTATGATCCTTTCGGTTTCAGGATAACTGTGCGGTTTCATTTTACTCAAGTATTGGTTTTGGTGTACAGTTTCTTTAATAGGGTTTGTTACTTTACGTTATGAACCTCTTTGTTTTGGTTGCAGTAACTAGTAAAGGAAAGTATTTACAGTGTTTTTATCCCTCTCGTTTGTAATTAAAATGTTTTAATCAATCTGGTAAATTATAATATATAATAATTCATATTAATATAATTTAATATTTTCATGTCATACTTTTTCAATCAATATTCTTAAAATACTTACTAAATTTGAATAAAATCATTTCTCCGTTAGTTTTCTTTTATGCTAGGATTGTCAATATTCTTTGTGCCAGCTACAAAAACAATAATATTTATTCGTTTTCCGCTTATGATAAATGTGAAATACACATGAAAGCGATATTAAATCACTATTTTGGTTTGATTCGGTTAGCTGTCTATTTTTTGTAACAAATCTGTTCCTTTATGATAACGACCGAATATCGTGATACTGAAAGGAGGAAGTAGTAGCTCATCATCAGTATCTCATGCCAACATATATGAAAGTTTTTGTATAACATGCTTATAATTCCCCTATATAAGAACCGTGATAAAGGCACTAGCGATTAATTATGATTAATTAGCAGCGCTTAAATATTAGCTACTTAAAACAAACTCGTACTAATTAAAAAAACAGATAATTACAGTCTGGTACTCCAAAAACTAATTAACGAATAATAAGTACTCTGTAGCTAGAAGCTAGCTAGACTAAAAACAATTTATAACTATAGGATGGTAAGTTCTAAGACCTTAGACGTCACAAGCTCTAACAACTTACATTAACAAACTCGGTTCAAAATGTCACGTCTCCGTCGCGAACTTGTGATCCTACTTCGGTACTATTAGTTTATATTTTCAGCGCTAGCCGTCTTCGTCGCTTTCATTTAGAAGCAACCTTACATTTTTCTTTAAACCGCCTCGCACTCATGAGACCGAAAAATTTTATTATTACCTTTGTATTATTGGAATCCTATACACAACCGAATTCAAAAAGTGTCTAACCTAATATTTTGAACTCGAACAATTTAAAAACAATTACATAACAAATAGTTTTTAAGTTAATTCTTGATCTCAACCGGTGCTATCTTTTTGTTATTTAAGTAGACAAACTTAAGAGCGCTTTCCCATGTAGGCGCTTGAGCAGCGCTACGGTCGCGCGGTAGTCGCTCGGTAGTCACGCGGCAGCAGCGCCGATGTTTTGTGCAGCAGCGGTGGATGTCCATACATATATGGACCTCCACCGCTGCCGCGCTGCTGTCGCTCTAATGTGACGGTGGTCATCAAATGCATACTCAGTCTAACTGAGTAGGACCTTTCTGAAACTGCATTCTTATCTGCAACTAAATATTTTAGTCAAGGTGAGTGACACGATGCGAGAGCGTGGGAGATGTGTGACGTACTTGCAAGTAAGGTCACCTTTCAACTCGCTCTATCAGAGAAAGTTGAGATAAATCTGTCTGGTTCAATAAATACAGAGCTCAAGAGACTTGTATTTACTTATATCTGAGTTTCGAGAACTTAATTACTTACTGAGGATACAAGTGATTGATGAGAAATATAAGTAATCAGTCTTAACTCCAGTGCGAGTTATCTAGCTCTCCTCGTGATTAATAAGTTGCAAGACTTGTAAGTACTTATGATCTTTTGAGTAACTTTTAAGCAGGTACCAAGTACCAACTGTTCGCATAAAATAATTTCAGATATAAACGAGAAACCGATCGCTAGTTTTAAGGAAAGGAAGGCAAAAATAAGTGAAAGCAGAGATGAACATTTGATTTTAATTAAAAAAAATAATAGTGTAGAGATACCACAAGAGATGTCGTGAAAGTTTTTGAAGCTTTCCAAGATGTGATTTAAAAGCTATTTCCCTATTTAATAGCTGTTTCTTTTTTTAACATTTACCACACAAATGTTGGTATTTAAACGTAAAGTTTGCTTATAACTAAACTCATCAGAAAAATGAGTTATAAAGATTTTAAAAAAAGTTGATAGTGCCTGCAATTACAAATCAGTAAGTATCAGTGAATACAAATTCGATCAAAGTGGTCGTAACTAAAAGGGGTCTAAGCTCAACTTCAAAGAACATTGTTTGGCATCAAACACAATACAAGTTTCAGGTTTATAGGTTAATTTCGACTATCAGCTCTCTACATTGAATACTTCAAGTTTTGGCATTAATCCGAAGAAGTCACTTTGTACAACCTGATAATGTGATAGTTTGGTGTATGTATGTTACATACTTGAATGATCTGTCACGCGAAACTATATGTTGCGCAGTTGACATACGAAGTAAGACACAATATGGGATCAATTTTCACGTGTATACTCATATGGTGAAAGATAAAAAGACAGATATGTTATTACCGTCATATTGGATAAAAGTGCCAGTCGGACTTACGCACTGAGGGTCCGTGCCAACTTTAACTAAATTAGGGAATCCACTTACTTCCACTTAGTAAAATACTACAATATTTTGTTGACAGCAAACATAACTGTGTTTTTCATAGTGTTTGTATGAAGAACAAAGTTATGTTTGCGGTTGTGTAAAATGTGCTATATCTCAAAAACTTCTCGTTCGATCCCGTCAAAACCAATTTTCGTTGAAAGTATTTGTCAAGTTCTACCTTATATATTTTTTTCAAAATTTACACTCGCATAGTAAATAAATTAGATGGGGGGACGCCCATTTTACCACTTTGGAAGCGTCTAGCTAGAAACGTTAGACTTTAAAAGAAAATGGTTTTAGGAACCTCTATGTCATTTTCAGAGACCTATCTATAGACACCCCACACGCATAGGTTTGACTAAAATTTTTTTTTTAGTTTTAGTTTCATGCATGCCTCCCTAAAAACATATTTTTTTAAATTTTGTGAAACGTCAAAAAACTATCCTATTGTGATTTTTTACAATAAATTAATGGAATTGGGGCCCTAGACAGTGCGGAAGAGATAGATTCCATACATTGTTTTAATTTCGTTAACCGTGAAAGCCCTGCTATCTACGGATACACTTAACAAAATTAAAAATTTGCATATAGTATGTCTCGCTAAAACATAGCTAGATGTAACAGTTGCACCCTTGTCGGTATCGTTCAGTCGCATCGCTGTCGTATGCGATTGCGTTAGTGTACTATCAGCATAACTCCGACCACAGACGGGTTGCAATCGCATTGCTATCGCAAAATACGTAATCACGCTTTAAAACAATAAATCAACTTAACACTTTCTAGTTAATGATTATCGAAATGCCGTCAGAGGGATAGCATGGATTACTCCGACGTTCGTTTAACCAACATAATTACGAATTATAAATTGGTGAGATTAGATTAAATTGTAATCACTCAATGCAATGATTGATTTGTGTTTTCAACTTGTGCTACAGTGGAATTGAGTAGGCATGCGACCATTTTGAACAGGATTATTACTGAAATTAGCAGTAACTTATTTGTCTTCATAATATTTACCGTATAAACACAATTATTTGTAATGATTACTTAAACGATTACTTTGTTTCAGCTATGTGTCTATTTATTAGCTCATATAAAGTACTTACCTATCATGTGTGAATCAGTAGGTACATCTTTAAAATTAGAAGTTAAATATTCTGTTTACGATGTCTATTGTTGTTTTGAGACAACTATGATGTCTTCGAACTTCTAACTTCGTTTTCCCTCTAGTTATACTCATATTTTCCGTGGTATATCTCACCGATATTTTAATAAAAAAACTGTGAAAGCACTCCGGGAGTGCCGGCAGAAGTGAAAACTTGAATATCAACTATAACTTGAATATCAATTTTTGATTTTCTGGAATAGTTATTATCAATATAAAAGTACTATCATTTTTATGATAGAATACAATAATAATAATAATAATAATAATATAATATTTTTATAGAATACAATATTTATTTATTGCGCTATCGTACACAAACATTACAATTTATATTATATTAAATTACATTAAAAAGTTTATCTCTCAGAAAAATCAACTTACATCCATAATTTCGCCAACCGTCTGTTATGATCTAAATCAAAAGATATTCAAGTAAGATTACAAAATTACTTTATTGTTCACAAAAGATTACAAGTTAAGTGTGAATGCACCTTAACGTCGTTGTACAGAATGAAATCATCACTTGATACTTTCCTGACGGGACATCCGTACTATACACACTTTTATAATATTGTTTACCTAACCTATGACGTGCACGTCTAATTAAATATCTAGGTACTCTAACGAATAACTTATACTTAAAATTAATTCTAAAAAGAAAAGGTTGGACGCCAGGAGGGTATTCCAAAGATGTTGATGGCGGAACCCTGCCAATCCTAGTTCTCCGGCTAGTATCTTAGGTGTTCTTCTGATTTAGCGGTGTAATTTAACAATAAGAATCTTAAGAATACGTGTTCCGCAGGACAACGCCTTCCAGTCACTGCCGTTTCACTATAATATATGTCGTGAATTCCAAGGCATTTCGAAAGGCTAGAACAATAATGGCCCGTTAGTTCCTACGAACTATTACTGAGCACTAAATCATAGCATTTTTACAGTACTTATAACTAGACTTACCCCGTTCTGGTACAAAAGATAAATTGAGTAAAACTAAATTTTCAAAACCATTTGCACTTATTTTGCATTTCCAATTTCACAATGTCGGTATGTACACAATTATGTTCGACCAACTGACACAGGTCTGCCCGTTTCAATCTTCCGTGGTACAGTCATCAGAAACGCTAACATGTTTGCATTTTAAACCTTTGAATGAACTACACAAATTAAACTGTCAATACAAATAATTACTAGAAACATGCTAATACAAAAAGAGGGAAGATGAGTGGAGGATCGAACCGGCCTCTCTCGGATATTGCTATGTTTCACAGCGTGCATAGCGCGTTGCGCCACGGCTTCAGTTGATAGAACCGGCGAAAATGTTGATTCGTTTATGCAATGTTAGTCATGACACCTTATTACTAGTGCAATAAGATGCTTGTTAATTCAACCCATTACACGTCTTACGGTTTTTCGATCAGGTCACGTGTCCTGACGCGAGTTTCACATTTTTCCCCCATCCCACAAAAGTGCTCAACGCCGCTAAAGAAGTTTTCACTTCAAAAAACTGTGAAAGCACTCCGGGAGTGCCGGCAGAAGTGAATACTTGAATATATTAAGTTATAATATAAAAGTAATATCATTTTTGTGATAGAATACAATAATAATAATAATAATAATAATAATAATATAATATTATTATAGAATACAATATTTATTTATTGCGCTATCGTACACAAACATTACAATTTATATTATATTAAATTACATTAAAAAGTTTATCTTTCAGAAAAATCAACTTACATCCATAATTTCGCCAACCGTCTTACGGTTTTTCGATCAGGTCACGTGTCCTGACGCGAGTTTCACATTTTTCCCCCATCCCACAAAAGTGCTCAACGCCGCTAAAGAAGTTTTCACTTCAAAAATATCGCACGCCTTTCCATCCCAGTCTTTTTTCTGAGATTAGTAACAAGCCCATTTAGATGGAAAATAAACAAAGCAGGAATATAACAGTCCTCTGTCTACCTCAAACACAATGTACGAGTAGGTTCCGCAGTCCCTGGATGCCAGTCAACTTATTTATCAGAGTCAATCAGCCGCACAGTAAGTTGAGAATGGTTTCTATAAGAGTAGACATTTTGCTTGTGACATAAAAAAATACATAAACAGTTATTGTATGCCTACCATTGCCTGCCTGTTATGTAGTGTTTCAATTAAGTTAATCACACCAATGACCTTTTACACACTGAGACCTTTAGAAGCGATGCAGTCGCGATGCTAACGCGCGTTAGCATCGATACAGTCGCGAAATTTCAACCTTTACACACTGCGCTACTTTTAGCATCGATACAGTCGCAAAGCTAACGCGCAGTAGCATCGCTTCAGTCGCGATGCAGAAGCTGGAAATTGACAAAATATGTACTGAGTTTTTTATTTTTTATTTTTATTGATAAGGTACACCAACAGTACATATATATGACAATCTTAAAAATTATATTTTTTACAAAGTGTTCTTATATACGTACCTATTACAGGCGTACACAACATTGAAAATTAAAAAAATAACTAAATTCTAGTAAATATAAATATGTATACACTACTCCGTACAGTCGGAGAGCAATTTGCGTAAAGCTTTTTTGAATGTCGGTAGCTTGTCGTGAAAAACGTCCAGATCTCCATCGATAGATTTCGCGTTCAGCGCATTATACTGCTCACAGCATCTGACCAGTGGAGCCTGCCTGCCTACATTGGTTTTCAACATGGGAAGAGCAAAGGTTTTGCGTAATGGTTTACGAGGAATGCGTGATGGGACAGAAACAGGTACACTTCCTACAAGCTTGACACTTTTGCGTGACTCATAAAGGATACCATGGAGAAATGCCAGGTCTCGAATAGACCGCCTAAGTCGTAAGCAGTCCATACCCAGGAATGAGAGTCTTTCATTGCAGGGAGCTCTGTGAGATATGCCAGAAGATATGAAAGCAAGATGCCTAGTGAATGATCTCTGAATACTTTCGATCCGCTGCGAGTGCACTGCGTATATGGGGTTCCATGCTACACTGGCGTATTCTAGAATGCTCCGTACTAACGCATTGTACAGATCAGATGATCCGCGCGTAGGTGGTTCGAAAGTTTTTGGTAGCCCTTTTGATGAACCCTACCGTCATTGCCGCTTTCTTGACGATGTTATCAATATGAGGTACAAATGATAATTTGTGATCAATGACTATACCAAGGTCACGTATCTCATTAACTTCGGATATAACGACGCCGGATTCGGATATGGTTGGATCTCCGAAAGAACTAGAAAACTATCGAGTAGCCTCGACGGGGTACTTGTCCCTCTTGCAACCACCCTCTTGGCCGCTGTTACTATTATATTATAGCTATTGTGAACGATTTTCTGTTTGATGCCGATTTCAATTCCAAAATATGAATACTGAACAATTTTATATGAATGAAAGATTCTTGGTCGCTTTCTATTTCACAAGCTTTGATGTAGTTGCACCTGTGTGGTGTTAGTCTGTAATCAAATCTTGCAAGCTTCATTTGATTCACATCCCAGTTACTGATTAAGCTGAAATTTCGCATGCACGTGTAAGTCGGCACCTCGGAAGGCAATGCAATATTATTATGACATGGAGCTGATCTGTAATGGATATATAAATATAGGAACTCGGTAGTTAAACGTAACAACAGCATCGACATTGGACTCTTATAATTTGTCTTGACGAGTACTTTGGTACTAGATGGTAACTAGGGTCTGATGACGGAGCTAGTAGGTGGCCAGAGGAACTCAGTAACTAAGCGCACAACCATGTCGAGTTTGGAGTCATATGATTCGTCTTGGCGAGTACTTTGGTGCCAGATGGTGAAGGGTCTGAGACGCCTTTCCATCCCAGTCTTTTTTCTGAGATTAGTAACAAGCCCATTTAGATGGAAAATAAACAAAGCAGGAATATAACAGTCCTCTGTCTACCTCAAACACAATGTACGAGTAGGTTCCGCAGTCCCTGGATGCCAGTCAACTTATTTATCAGAGTCAATCAGCCGCACAGTAAGTTGAGAATGGTTTCTATAAGAGTAGACATTTTGCTTGTGACATAAAAAAATACATAAACAGTTATTGTATGCCTACCATTGCCTGCCTGTTATGTAGTGTTTCAATTAAGTTAATCACACCAATGACCTTTTACACACTGAGACCTTTAGAAGCGATGCAGTCGCGATGCTAACGCGCGTTAGCATCGATACAGTCGCGAAATTTCAACCTTTACACACTGCGCTACTTTTAGCATCGATACAGTCGCAAAGCTAACGCGCAGTAGCATCGCTTCAGTCGCGATGCAGAAGCTGGAAATTGACAAAATATGTACTGAGTTTTTTATTTTTTATTTTTATTGATAAGGTACACCAACAGTACATATATATGACAATCTTAAAAATTATATTTTTTACAAAGTGTTCTTATATACGTACCTATTACAGGCGTACACAACATTGAAAATTAAAAAAATAACTAAATTCTAGTAAATATAAATATGTATACACTACTCCGTACAGTCGGAGAGCAATTTGCGTAAAGCTTTTTTGAATGTCGGTAGCTTGTCGTGAAAAACGTCCAGATCTCCATCGATAGATTTCGCGTTCAGCGCATTATACTGCTCACAGCATCTGACCAGTGGAGCCTGCCTGCCTACATTGGTTTTCAACATGGGAAGAGCAAAGGTTTTGCGTAATGGTTTACGAGGAATGCGTGATGGGACAGAAACAGGTACACTTCCTACAAGCTTGACACTTTTGCGTGACTCATAAAGGATACCATGGAGAAATGCCAGGTCTCGAATAGACCGCCTAAGTCGTAAGCAGTCCATACCCAGGAATGAGAGTCTTTCATTGCAGGGAGCTCTGTGAGATATGCCAGAAGATATGAAAGCAAGATGCCTAGTGAATGATCTCTGAATACTTTCGATCCGCTGCGAGTGCACTGCGTATATGGGGTTCCATGCTACACTGGCGTATTCTAGAATGCTCCGTACTAACGCATTGTACAGATCAGATGATCCGCGCGTAGGTGGTTCGAAAGTTTTTGGTAGCCCTTTTGATGAACCCTACCGTCATTGCCGCTTTCTTGACGATGTTATCAATATGAGGTACAAATGATAATTTGTGATCAATGACTATACCAAGGTCACGTATCTCATTAACTTCGGATATAACGACGCCGTTGATGTTATATTCAGATGCAATAACATTTTTGTTTTTAGATATTTTAATATGGTAGCATTTGCTGGCATTCATTGACATCGCGTTGTTGTCGCACCAGTGTTGAACACTATTCATGTCGTCCTGAATTAGATTCGCGTCCTGACTAGACACCACAGTTTTATAGATTTTAAGGTCGTCAGCAAAGAGTGAGTATTCGCAATGGTTTATCGATAAAGTGAGGTCGTCTATGAACACTAGAAAGAGTGTTGGTCCCAAATGTGACCCCTGCGGAACTCCTTATGTTGCGTAATACTCATCAGACTCATATCCCTGCACTGCATGCTGTCAGGGCCTGGTCCCTTCTGGATGTCAAGTTCTTTTATTTTGTTTGAAACATCAGAAGCAGCGAACTGGATGTGTGACAAATTTAAGTGCGACGTCGTGCTAGTAGTGTCTAAGCATGGGTTTGGATTAGTTATAGTATACGTTGAAGCAAAGTGCTGAGCGAATAGATTGGCAATGTCCGAGCCTGACTTAGCTACGGTGCTATTCAACTTCATTTGCGATGGTAAAGAGGATGAACTGCTTCGATTTTGATTAATGTAGCGCCAGAATGATTTAATGTTGCGAGAGATATCTTTTTCAATGTTGGTTTTGTAGTCTATGTAGCATTTGTTAATAAGTTTCTGACAGCGATTGCGCGGAATCTCAAATTCAATCTTGTCTCTTGGGTTACCATATTTACGATATTTTAACCGAATCTTGTATTTTTCCGAGAGCATTTTGATTAGAGTGTTGCTAAACCATTTTGGAAATTTTGATGACCTAGGTGTGCGCTTGGGTACAAGCCTCTCAATAGAATTATTAAGTAACTTATAAAATTTTTCGACCATTTCATCTACATTATTACACTTTTGAAATTCGTTATTCCAGTCAATGCATTCTAGCTCAGTAATTATGGTTTCGTAGTTGGCCTTATAAAAGTTGAGATCTGTTCGCGTATTAGGCTTGAGTTGAGGTTCTGCCGAACGCTGCAAAGACACCAACAGTCCTGGATGCTTAAGATCAAGCTTGCTAAGAAGGTCCAAAGGTTCTGTTAGATGGAGAGAGGGGATATTTGTCACTACAAGGTCTAAGTGTCTATTATTACAATTGGGTACGTAGTTAAGCTGCCTTAGGTCATTAAAAGAAAAGAAGTCTATAAAACAGTGACCAAGAGCGCAGTCATAGTTACTTGGGATTAATCTATTGCAATCTTCAGAATCATTAGACCAGGACATAAACCATAAATTAAAATCACCAATCAAAATAATTTTGTCAGCTTTGCTTATTACGTCGTTTGTATTCCGGACAAATTGAGAAAGGTTATCTA
This sequence comes from Pyrausta purpuralis, assembly GCA_963924145.1. Taxonomy (NCBI): domain Eukaryota; kingdom Metazoa; phylum Arthropoda; class Insecta; order Lepidoptera; family Crambidae; genus Pyrausta; species Pyrausta purpuralis. Next base: position 8,649,048 of record OZ001648.1, on the reverse strand, counting down.
GTTGTAATGGCGAGGGAAGGTAAACTGCACATATGGCGATGGTAGACATCGTGCCATTGCATTTAACTTGTATGGAGACCCACAAGTCTTCGCAATCACTCTCCCATCGTTCAATACGGGTAGAGGGTATATGACGCGGCCACCAGAACTCCCCCGCCATCCAATTTAGTGGATTTAGAAATATCCCGATCTTTACGATAAACAATATACCTGGAATCAAACAATTCACTACTGTTTATGCCTTTGTTTAGCCAAGTTTCGGTAAAAATGATTATATCGTATTGGTTCAATAAGACATTTTTCAGGACGTCGCCAGTTTTGGTTCTTAAGCCGCATACGTTTTGGTAGTAGATTTCGAGAGCTGTGGTAACGACCATTTTCAGGATCTTTGAGCGCAGTTCATCGAGTCCAAGCTGTCCAAGTTACGTATTATAATAGCCTGACTGAACTCGTCCTTTCTTACGAAGATACGACCATTACGCACCCACACAAATTTGTAAGATTCCTTCTTTGCTCTCAGGCGGGCTGCAGCATGCAAGGATTTGTTAGAAGGAGTCAGATGCTCTGCCACATAGACTGGTTTTGGTGGTGCAGCCATTCCAAGATGAATAGTTGATAATTTGTCTTTTGGGTTTGTTGCTGAGTTTTGGCGACTGCATCGATATTTACGCGCGTAAGCATCGATGCGGTCGCGCTTCTGCATCGATGCTAACGCGCGACTGCATCAATGCTAAATTAAATCTGTTCATTACGTGAGTCGCGATACTAAAACGCGTTACAAATCGCGCGACTGCATCGATGCTAAAAGTCGCAGTGTGTAAGAGGTCTATAAGTACACAACAAATGATTGATCAGACATAACATGTAGCAATAATGGTATTCTTAACGGATAGGTAGACGGTTCATTGCATTCGCGGATAGACCGTTTGGGCACTGTGGGTATACCCACAACCCTAATTACAGTTTATAATGTGCATGGTAGAATAGAAACGGTTTGTCATTTTACTACAAGAGGAAGCGGCTGAAGGAAAGTCGTTTAAACAAAGATCTCATTAATACTACACTCGCTCATTAATTCTTATCATTTTCTTGTTTTCATAAGCGTCACGAACTAAATATAAGCGCGCTCGCGCTTATATTTTTATCATGTTCTTGGCTTGAGAAGAATCGAAAACCAAATAGTCGCGCGCTCGCTACGCTCGCACTTTATATTTTATAATTTTCTAGGTTTCTTAGACCAATTTTTGCGCAATCGCGCTTTAATTTATGTGATGTTGCATCAGGAGTATATTATTAAACTATCGTGCTTTCATAGTTTTTTGTTAATTGAAAAAATATGGCGTGCCCACAACCTTTTTGCAAGACTTGATCCGCGCCTGGGACATTGTCTTTATAAAGTAATACTAGTGTCAAACTTTCCAACTTGACTGTCAACACTTATGTTCAAAGTACCTTTATAACGTAAGTACCATTTTAAATAAGAAAACAGGTCAAGTGCGAGTTAGACTCGCGCACTGAGGGTTCCGTGCCAACTTTAACTGAATTAGGGAATCCACTTACTTCCACTTAGTAAAATACCACAATATTTTGTTGACAGCAAATATAACTTTGTTTTTCATAGTGTTTGTATGAAGCACAAAGTTATGTTTGCGGTTGCTAAAAATGTGCAATATCTCAAAAACTTCTACTTCAATCCCGTCCAAACCAATTTTTGTTAAAATTATTTGTAAAGATCTACATTATATTTCTTTTTCAAAATTTACACTCGCTTAGTCTAGAAGTGAGATAGGGGTGACGCACATTTTACCACTTTGGAAGCGTCTAGCTATGAAACCTTAGACTTTAAAAGAAAATGGTTTTAGGAACCTCTATGTCATTTTAAGAGACCTATCCATAGACACCTCACACGCATAGGTTTGACTAAAAAATGTTTTTCGATTTTAGTTTCATGTAAATAAATATATTTATTTACATGAAATAAATAGATTTATTTATTTATTTTATGTATAGGAATCTTAAAGCGGTTAACAGGATACATCTTCCCACCAAATTTCAACAGTGTGATGCCTATGGTTACAGAATAAAGTGGCTGTGACATACGGACGGACAGACAGACAGACCGACAGACAGACATGAAGAAACTATGAGGGTTCCGTTTTTTGCCATTCGGCTACGGAACCCTAAAAATGACAACGAATCTTAGTTATGCGTAAGCTTTCAAAAACATCTCTTTTTTATGGTTTAGTTTTCCAATGCTAAACTACTGGGAACAATAAAATTGAAGAAAAGCAAGCTATTAAGAAACATTATCTCTCGCCTAAGAAAGTGAAAATTATTATCTTCATACGAAACTAAACCTCTTATATTTAACGAGGTTTATATTAGGTATCGTAAACTGCACCTTTTCTATACAACCTCAAAATCTTAGTTCGCGAAATTATCGCTGGAAAGAACCTTTTTACGTTCTTTTTACTTTAAACGGAGTTAGGATAATATGATGTCAGGTGTTTCATGAAAGACTACTTTTTGAAGTGGAAAAGACGTGGTTAGTTACCACGTTGGAAAAGACGTGGTAACTACGTTGCAATATCGTGAATCGTATACGCGTCGGGTTCCGTAGCAAGGTTAGTTAGTTAGTTAGTTTGTCTGGGGTGTTTTCCGCACTTAGCCTCGTGATTGGGCCATTGTGCGTATAGAAAGGAGGGATCCTTTCTATTCTAACCAACCTAGGCTTTCCCAGAAGGCTAGCAACCTGTTCAGATTACAAAAGGCCTCTGGGAAAGTAGCTGGGGATTTGAGAATATTTGCCCGTTGTTCTGCCACACTTGTGCACTCCATGAGCACATGATGTGGTGTTTCTTCCCCCATGCACCCTCTGCATAGGGGGCTGTCTGTGACACCTATTGTGAAAAGGTACTTGTTTAAGAGTCTATGACCAGTTATGGTGCCTATGGCTAAGCGTAGTTTGTCTCTTGGTAATCGGATGAGGTTGCAGGCAAGGTTAAATTATTATGTAATTAAAAGAGTTTAAGCCGTGTAGGTCAATCACATGAATTTAGACTTTACAGTAAATAGAACTCAATGTCGTTAGATGACTAAAGTCTAAGCTGTCATATTTCTAGCTGACCTTATCACCTTTGGCTGTCGCTTTAAGATTTGGCACGGGACCCTGAAACCCGCTAAAATGAAAACTTAAGATTCCACATTTACTAATGTATGTCCGTGGACATTCGCTTTTATAATTAAGTAGGCAGTTACATTATTTTTGAAAACTCAATGTAGAATCAATCGATAGTAAACCTAATAAGAATAGGGGCTTTAGGAATTGAGTGTTTTTAAAAGTTTTGATACGTCTGTGTGTAATTGATACGGAAATTTCTAATTGTGTTGGTTGTAGTAGCGGAACGTGTATGAAAGACTACCGTTCCCCCACGACTTCGTCCGCGGGTTTTGAGTTTACTCCCTCCCCTCCCATCGCAGCGTGATTTTTATATCTTGAAGCCTTTCCTTATAAATAAGCTATCTGACACAAAAAAACATCGGTATTATGTAAACTGTGGGTGTACCTTTTTAATAAAAAAAAGATGTCAACCTTAACGGACAGCACCAGTCTACGTACGCATAAAAGTTTTTAGCATGATCATTAACAAATCAACCATCACCAACTTTAAATGACTTTGTTTCTCCTATTAGCGTTATTTAGGTCCTTTTAGTGGTTTTGAAGGCGGTGCAATTTTTATTTAAAAAAGAAAAGAAACACTTTGCCGGTCACATAATATATCTTTTCCAGGCACCATTGTTACCTGGTGGGAACCATATTGGTATATGGTTTGGCACTTTAAACACAACTGATCAAGGGATACTTTGCCCACAAGTAACCATAGCTGATAGAACTTATCGAGGCCAAGAAAACTGTCTTTTCGCAAATATTTTCGTACCAAACACTTACAAAACTAATCTCCCTGTTTTGGTTATTATCCATGGAGGAGCTTATTTACTTGGATGGGGCAGTATGGCTCAACAAAACGATATTGTCAGCAGCAAAGGAGTCATTGTTGTCAATTTCAACTATCGTCTTGGACCCGGTGGATTTTTGTGTCTCGGAACTGAGGACGCCCCTGGAAATGCCGGGATGAAGGATCAAGTGGCATTATTGATGTGGGTGAGGGACAATATTGCTGGGTTCGGCGGCAACCTTAACGACGTCATATACGGCTGCAGTGCTGGTGGTTCTTACAATGTTCTTACATACGTATGGTAGAATATATTACTGTGGACCGTCGCACCTCTACAGCCCCAGGTAAGGAAGTACTCCGAATTCCCCCATCTTCACCCTCGAGAATTAATTTTCTCCTCCTCCTGAAGGTATGGTATTTACACGCCACACCACGTATTATATTATTTCTTATCACCAAGCAATTGACTTGAGTTTTTCACGTATCACTGGAGAATGAATTGATATATTCTGAAATATCTATACATATTATGAACATAAACATTGAAAACAATGCTTCCTTAGTATTTTTTCGACTGAATTCATGCATATAAAATATTGCTCGCACCATCACACGTTCGTTGCACGAAGTGGCAACGTCGGATTTGTTTGCTGACAAGTCTTACAGTTCGCACGCTTATGTGTGCATAAGCACACATAAGCGTGTGCTTATGCACACATAACAGCAAAGACATATTAATGTATTTATCACTACTACATTAATAGCTAAACGAGTGAGTGAAATAGAATGACTTCCACTCTTTCCCCCCGTCTACGCACACGCACGCACGCCGCGCTGGCGCTGGTCATTTTGCTATCGCCCGCCGCTAGTTCCGTCCGCAATGTTGTTGTAAGTAGTCGTTAATACAGTTTTGAGCAGTTTTTTTTAGATTCATATTAGTATTCTTAATTGATTCGATTTTTAAATGCATAGTAAAAATAAATTACGATAGTCACGTGTACCTCCTTTTTTGTCTGTCGTGCTTTTAATAAATTAATATAAATTAAAAAAAACTTTAAAAAACAACGAATAAATTCAAAGTGAATCGAGAAAAAAAACGAGGATTGGCGACTACTGCTTTTCTTTTTCTTATTTTTCTTTTGCGCGCGCTCTTGGTGGCCAGTGCGCCAGTTAACGGCTTAAGGCGGGATATCGAAATCACGAGTAGGTAACTTATAATATTGCAATAATACTACTATTACTATTTTTATTGGTGGTAATACGCAAACGCAACAATTTCAGTTCAGTTTCAGTTTTATGTCACATTCACTTGAAAAATTGTTAAATTCCTCAGATGAGTTGATTTTTCAGAGTATCTTACGTGATACGAGAAGGAAGCTACATAAAAATTTTCTCCTCGTTTATAAGTTGTCCAAAATTTCAGGAAAACTCGTCAGATAAGAACAGATACATACTTTTCAATAGGTAACAACTATGCTGCTGATGGATACGGATCAATCTTACCTAAATTATACGCAACAGCATTAAATCCTTCATACCGTAGCATATTTTTTTACAAAAGAACACATACTAAAGTAGAAAATAGTGCCATTCCCAGCAAACTTGGCATTCCCTCGGCAATATTTCTATTGAAAACGAAGCAAAAATGTCACGTACATCGGAAACTACAGTAACGAAGCCGCTATTGAGCTGATGAAGGACCGCAGTTGAATCACATACGATCCACACAAAAATCATTGGAATTACATGGTATTCAAAACCGTTGTTATTGCGAGTGGACCACAAATTAATATAGGACACTCACTGATTAAAAACGCATGAATAAATAATTGTTTTGGTTGATAGAGGTAAATCTATACTAATATTACAAAGCTGAATAGTCTGTTTGTTTGTTTCAACGCGCTAATCTCAGGAACTTATTTCTGGACTTAGTTCTAGATTCAATGGAAAACGGGTATCAGGTAGACGCTGCGTATACCGATCCAAAGCATTCGATAAAATTCCTCATTTGTTCCTAATTAATAAGTTGGAAGCGATCGGTATTCATGGCGATCTGCTTCGGTGGACGATTTCCTACCTCAGGGATCGATTCCAAGCCATTACGATAAAGGGCTTTACATCAAGTTTTATCCCTATTACATCCGGAGTACCCCAGGGATCGCACTTGGACCCTTGTTTTTTAATATTTTTATAAATGACGTCGTAAGTTGCTTTGCGAATTCACAATTTCTATTATATGCTAATGACACCAAAATATACTCGGTTATTAGATCGATAGATGACTTCGTGAAATGCAAAGTGACTTGGATCGTCTATGTGAATACTGTTCTATTAATAAACTCTTCTTAAATGTAGATAAATGCTATACCATATCTTTTACAAGAAAAGCTAATCCTATTTATTTCAATTATACACTTAATGACAAACATTTAAAAAGGGTTCAAGAAGTTAGAGATCTGGGAGTTCAATTGGACTGTGAATTGTATTTTGATTCGCACATTAATATGATCACTTCAAAAGCATACGGACTACTCGGTTTTGTTTTTCGCCAAAGCGTTGATTTTAGCAACGTGAACACTCTTATTTTATTGTATAATGCTTGGCTTCAGTTGTATGGAACCCACATCAAAATATATTTACCTTGTTGAGGGTATTCAGGATAAATTTATTAGGCGTTTAAGGTACAGATTTAAAGATTGCAACACTGATAAACTTCTATCTTTAGAATTCCGGCGTGAGTATAGGGATCAAATATTTTTATATAAAATTATTAACCATGCAGTTGATAGTTCTTACCTGTTAAGCAGACTAGCCTTCAACTGTAAAAGGTATCGAACTCGACAAAAAAGCACCTTTGACATACCCATTTGTAGGACTAATTACCTTAAAAATAGTTTTATAATAAGAGCTGCAAGCAAATACAATGCATCTTTTAGTCATATAGATATTATTTTAGAGTGATTGACAAGTTTTCGTCGTCTTTTAAGATCTGCATAAATACAAGCAAATCTAGATATAGGTATATTATAATAAAATAGTAGTTAGGTTTAGGTAAACCCTCTTTTTTTGTAAAAGTTTTCATGTATGGGACATAAAAACTGTTCGCGTTATGTCTTCTTGGCACTTATTGTAAAATTCAGCATTGGAAACTTTTAAATGCTAGTGTGCTAATTAATTATCTATTTAGATGTACTATAAGACAGCTGTTTGTTTCCTTAATAAAAATAAAATAAAATAAACCTACTGGAAGGATTTGAAAAATTTGTGGTCAATATATAGCGGTCCTCCGCATCTGCATTAGCGCATTTTGAGTTTACTCCCCCTCCCGTCGCAGCGTAATGTTTTAAAGCCTAAAGCCTTCGATGAATAAGCTATCCCACACAAAAATGTTTTTTCAAATCGGTCTAGCAGCTCCTGAGATAAGCACGTTTAGACAAACAAACAAATAGTATAAATCGTCGGCAACAACGGTTTTTTATCGATTTGCTTGGTATGTCATGCAAAATGATAAAAAGAGATGAATTGATTTCCTTATTTTACCTAATTCCTGGTTAAATTTGGTTTTAAGAAATTAACGAAGGGTTTGTTTACGCCGTTTCAAAAGTTAAATAAATATCTGTTATACTCTAAATTGATCAAGTTTATTTAGCTAATCTAGATTTCGAAGGACAGGGCTGCATTAAGGGCTGGAGGATCACGAGGATCGCCACTTTTTTTGGTATTACAGTCTTTTTGGTCATCGTCATTATCAATATCGGCTTCTGAGGGCACATATTTTAGTCCGATAGCTTTGATGAGTTAACGGACTGAGAATCGTTTTCGAGCAACGTCAGATAAGGAATATTCGTCGAATACAATACAAAACGTCTAATTAGAAAACGTCACGTACTTGTCAGCAATCATTTATGTAAATGGCATTTTAAAATCGGTCGGTGCATACTTATTCATTCGGATAAGTCCTATTTTATCTGACGTTGGTAAAATCGAATCTTTAGAAGTATATTCGTCGAATATAATACAAAACGCCTAATTTGAAAACGTTACCTATTTTTCAGCATTTTTTAATGTAAATGTCATTTTAAAATCGGTCGTTATATACTTATTCAGTCGGATGACCTTTTTAAATTAGGTGTATTATATTTTATTAGACGAATATTTCTTAACTGATCTATTTGGAAAATGTCTAAATGACCTTAAGAAGTTAAATTAAAAACGAAATATTAAAATATAATAAGAAAACGCCCAAATAATTTAATATACCTTATTATTTCATCAATTTATCGTCCATCCTTTTTATTTATATTTTCGAAATTTGTAGTTTACAGTGGTCTGTTATTTGCATATATTTTATATTTTCTCGAATCATATAATCAGTACTTATATTACAACCTCCACACATATGATATAGCTCTAAACACATACACGATCGTAGTTTTGTATATTTATACGAAATTGTAAATAGGACGAATTAATAATAATTATACAACAAATAATTTAATAATCAACAATACAAATATTTTGGCACAATTAACTTTAAACGTTAAATATAAGGTAACCTCGTTTTAAGTGATATATTTATAGAACTGATTTACTACGGTAAATAAATATTTTATTGGAGAAAACTCTGGGTCTATATACGCTAGTTTTTTTTTTCACATATTATTTTTTATATAAATTAGGTTAAGATGTGAACTAAGGGTGCTGTTTTAAAAAAAGTTATTATCTTTGTTAGAAAAAACTTATAAAAAAACTCGATTTTCCCAACAAATATATGATATCGCCGTTTCTATAATGAAAAACAGATAAAACGATTTGACCTTATATATGACTAAAACTTATGTACTTATTTTAATAATTATGACTAGCAATGTTTTAATATTTTATTTCATAAGAACATTTTATAATTATTTATTGAGGAACCGAGTGATTGTAGAAAATTAAAATGTACTTTATAATTTTTCTTAATTATCTATTTAATTTAGTATCGTATTTTATACAGGTTTTTTCCATTGATCTAGTATGACCAAAATATTGAGGGAATTCAAATCAAAATCAGTCTTTAGAAGTGTACCTACTATACTTTGATAGACATAGTATGAGAAAATTCACTAATATAAAACAGTTTGCAAAGGAAATTAGTGATAACTTATACACTGAGATTGAAACAGAAAAATCCATTTCATATTTAACATCCCTATTTACTTACGGTCTAGAAGTCGTTTAGTATTATACAAGATTAATTTCATATATATCGTACGATGATAAACTTTAATCTATGTTCTTGGTGTTTTAACATTTCAATTAAAGTATACGATTGCAATTTCAGGAGTTACTGACAAAAATATTTTTACTCTGTTTAAAGTTTACCTAAATTGGCACTCAGTGCTACATACAGAATTGGTGCAATTTGTTAATACCTACACTCGATTTGTTTAGAATTGAGCTATTCATATTTTACACCATGTACACATATTTATTAACTAGACGAGATGATTTTATAGAAGCCAATTCGAGGGCCTATCTAATCCACTGATATTCTACACACATCACTACACTTCAAATAGTACAGTAAAATCTTGATACGGAAGATATTCGCAGGAGAATCGTGCGGATATGTGTACTCGCCGGGCAGGGGCGGCGGTAGGGCAGGGCGCACGGGGCGCGCGGGGCGCGCTCAGATCGCGGACAGCAGGGGGCTGGGGGAGCGCGGGGCCCGCCGCACGCCGCTGCTCCACGGCTCAGCCATCATATCCTCGTCTCCCTGCACACGCGCACTCGACATACTCTCAGCATCACACTCCTCAACTTCCCAACTCTGAGTACGAGATGTTGAATCATTTAACTTAGAGTAGGGCAGCTATGGGACTTCTAATCACGCCACAAGAAGTAATACTTGTATCTCCATGCTTATCTAAAAGTGTTCTAGTCTACGACTCGCAGGGAGGCTAAAGGGGTTTACGTGCGGGGCAGTGCGAGTGATTAAACCACGTATTACGGTGTCAACACTTACATATAAGAAGTAATTACCATCATCGTGTGAGGCGTCGGCGGCGCCATAGGGGGGGCGGGGACGGACGTAGCGGGGGGAGCCATTGGAGGGGGTGGCGCGGGAGGCGGCTCGGGGGACGCGGCTGCCGGCGAGAACGATGATGGTGCCAGAGGAGATTGAGCTGTAACAAAATACGCACTTCAATTATAAGTACGATATTCGTCACAGGACTTGATCACAAGGCTCAAACGTTTGTAGGATCTAAAAAGAAGCATAAAAGTAGAATCCACCCGTAACTGCACCGTATCGGACCACCCGTAACGGGAACAGCACCGTAGTCAAGACGTTCAATATTCTTTGTATGAAACTCAAAGTTAAAACACATTTATCAACAACGCAATATGGGAACAGTAGCAACCAGGGGTCATTATGCGGAAGCCCGTTAAGTAAAGGGAACAGTGACGCCACGACATGGAATCGGCACCGGATAAATTTAATTGTAATATAATTTTTATGTATTTGATGTAGCAAACTTGTAACTTAAATAATAATATAATGAAGACATTGTGATGAAAATGTTATAATTCATAGTCAATAATTTAGTAAGATTGTAAAATATTTGCATGCTATTTATGATAGCTGGAAAAGCTGAACCGCAATATTTATAACACCTTCAAAAATGTACCCTTTTCCAAAGGCAAATAAAATATTCATTTCATTTCATTCATTTCATAGCGATAGGCGTTTGCTAATGGCACGTTGCTAACAAAGAACCTCACCTGCTGCAGTAAGCTATAGAACGAATTGGATCCAATACACGCTATAGAACGAATTAGATCCAATACACGCATCATCACTTATAGCAGTTCAAAGAGGTATAAAAGGCTTGCTAGTTACAAAGACCCTAACCTGCTGCAGTAAGCGATAGAACGAACTGGATCTAGTGCGTGCAGCATCCGAAGCGTCACACGTCGCAGCGCTCGATGCAACGCCATGAAAAGCAGCGGATTCAAACTGTATCTAATCCCATCAGCTGGCTTAAGTTGACACAACAAGCGCAGCGGAGCGCTAGCATGGTCCAAAACAGCACTATGAATAGAAGTTGATGTTGCTTGTAAGATGATAATATGCCGGTGCATCTCGCTATGAGCATTTGCAAACGACTTGCGACAAATGACCTCATGGACGCAGTAATGTAGTTGTAGGGTGGCGAAGTATTTTACACCCTGTGCACACTGTGACTTTTAGCAGAATACAGTCGCATTTTACACACTTGCGCGTTAGTATCGATGCAACCGCGATGCAGAAGCTGGACATTGAGGAACTATGTAACCCCTTATACTCTGAGAGCTGGACATTGAGGAACTATGTAACCCCTTATACCTACTACTTTAGGAACGATGCTTTCGCGCGTTAGCATTACGGTGCAGTCAAGCTTCTGTATCGATGCTAACGCGCGACTGTCGCGAAGGTGTCGCGTTTTCAAAACGCGCGATTGCATCGATGCTAAAAGTCGCAGTGTGAACAAATTAAAAAAAAAAAACATTTATTTAGTTTAGGACACAAAATTCCACTTACGAACGTCAACAATTAATTAATATCAATCAATTGTCTCCTTATCTTTTGGGTCTGTATTGTATATTGGTGACTGAAAATTACGCGCGTTAGCATCAAAGCAGCCGCGCTTTTGTCGATACAAGTTCGTATCGATATACTAACTCGCGATATCATCGACTCTAAAAAACACAGTGTATAAGGAGTCTTAGAACATGCTTACTCTGTTTATTAAGAAAGGACCTCACCTGCTGCTGTAAGCGCTAGCACAAACTGGCTCCAATGCACGCAGCAGCCGCAGCACAGCTGCAGCGTAGCGCGCCGCAGCGCTCGATGCAGCGCCATGAAAAGTAGCGGATTCACCGCCGCGTGCACGTACGATATGTGCAGCGTGATTTGGAAGTACATCTGTTGGATGATATTCATCAGTTTACTATCTATGCTTTTGAGCTTTCAAGCCTACGTCCCAGCATGTGTGACAAAGATGCACATAGAGCTTAAATACAGACAAAGTCCTACAAGTTTATTACCCCAGGGAACATCTATTACCATATCTTAGAGTCGATTTTAACAACGTCAGATAAGACTTATCCAACTGACTTAGTATAATTTATTTTAATTCGATTTATTTAATTCAGATAACTTAGATCTACTTGTATTAGTAATATAGAGTTCTTCGATCTAATGAAAGTAAAAAATAAATTTGATAAAAAATAATTAATAAACCAATTTAATGTAAACATGAATTTGAATAGTAAATTGGTTCCATCATTTTGGTTAATTAGGGTTTAATAGTTTTTATAGTTTTTTTTTATAAGTAGGTTTTAGATCGATTTTTAAATGACCTTTATAAAAATATTGCCGACAAATAGGTGACGTTTTCAAATAAGGAGTTTTGTGTTATATTTGACGTATATTCCTTAAGTGACCGGAACCGGAAAATCAGACCGAAGTTGGTGAAGCTGAACCAATATCAGTACGGCGAGAACGTGTTCCCTAGATGATGATGATTAGTGCAGGTGTTTAATTCATTTTTTTTAGCTTTTGTTACTTTCTTAAGTACCTACTTCATAAATACATTGTTCGGTATTGGCACACTACAAATATCTACTAAAGTAATTAATATATATCCTTTGGACATTCCCACACATCGCCATCTAGTCCCAAAGTAAGCTACTCAAAGCTTGTGTTATGGGTGCCAGACAACGGAAATAATACTTAAATACTTTTTGTTTGTAAATACATACATGATATACATAGAAAACACCCAGACCAATACAAACAGACATGTTCATGCACACAAATGTTTGTATTGTGCGGGGATCGAACCCGCACCCGCTGCGTAGTAGGCGATTTCTCGACCACTACACCAGACGGGTCGTCAAAAAAATTAATAGTATCGGAATTCACAATTTAAATCTAAAAGCGTGCGCTGAATTTCAATCAGTAATTCCCGCCAACGTAATTGTCAATTTTGGCGATATTCAGTTGAGTTACAAGTAATAAAAAATCTATCGGATCACGTACTGGTATTAACTGCGGCACGAATATCGCCCTCAGCTACGCATTGAGGGACCACTTTATAGTGGATGTTTACGGTAAACCATGTTTTACTTTATACTTGCACTATGTTAACCAATATTAAGAACAGTGTAGTTTACACACACTTAAGACGCTTTCATCTCTCATAATCCCGGTAACAATACAAGAAGCACGTAGCCTGTAGGGTACTCAAAAATTAACTACAATGTATTTTTATTGCTACAAATTGGTAAAATTACATTATCACAATGTGTTCTTGGAAAAGTGGTGGTAGCAAGTGCAATTAAGCCACGTTAATCTTCGGGTAGTCCATTACAGCATTTTTTATATTTATATTATTCAGCCAGTACTGTGTTCCAAGTATTCTTTGGAATAAGAATGTTGTTCATATTATGGCGCCATTTATGGACAAGGATGAAAAATGCTAAGAAATATCAATATCAAATTATTATTTACGAACCTCATAAGCCACATGGGACGTCAACGCCGGGTGATGGAGCAGCGTGATGAGAAACAGCGGTCCCCAGAAGAGAACATACGCTGCTGTTATGACGAGAAACATGCGTACTCTCCTCACTCCCTCTCTCTCGACCCTGGCGAGGTACCCTCGGAGTCTGCGACCTCCACCGAGAGGCAAGTTAGCGCTACCACTAGGCCTGCACTGGCCGTCAGCTAGCGAACCATCAACAGTCTGTGTAGAAAAATATATATTGAAAAACTGGTCCACACCGGAAACATTGAATTTGACTCTTCAGACAAGATACCTTTGTTTTACTTGCCAATTCTCAATAAGAGACCCATGAGATTAAAGGAATATAACCTCTAAAATGTACTAGAACGTAATTAAAGCATCTTGTCTAAGATTTTTCAATGACTTTCTGTGCAACCAAATTAGAGTGTCGTAAAAATTTAATAAAATCTTGGAGGTGTAAAGAGCTAGAGGAAATATTATAATTTTTAAAAGAAAAAAGGGCTAGAGGAAAAATATAAGAAGTGGCTTTTATAATTGACTGTGCTTCAAGTTTAGGAAGTATCTTATTTTTAACTTTCTTATTTATTTATTTTTTTCATTTAAATTAGGAGTCAATGGAAATGTAAATATGTGAGATAGAATGAAACATAGCTTAGTGATTCCAAAAAGCTAAACTACGGTACAGACAACAGCATCTAGAAGGGTAGTGGTTGCAGTATCTAGGTTTTCGTGCAGGATACATACCCTGGGTCCGACGCTGTTGGGCAGAGAGTCCATGCGCCTGTTGTCACCAGCCATGCTGACTAGTGTCGTCACTAAACCAGCTACTCGAACTGCCTCTACGTTAGCCTGCATGCCATAAGATTTAAATTTATCTAAAACCCCTACCACACAGCAGCTTTTCAATCGACATGGATGCTGCAATTTTAAGTGCAAACATCCATCAAATTGAATCCCGAATTTAAATCTTATTTACAAAACGCTGCGAGAAATATTGGCATGGTACCAACAAACATTTCTGGTCCAGCCAATATAAAACTAGTACGTATGCACAGAATTGCAGCAACTCCAAATTATGTGGATGACTTCGTGAGTTTCAACGAGTTTGGGGATATAGTTTTGTGACGCTCGCGTTTGTGAACTAGCAACGTCAACTAAAATGTGTCATTCACAGTCTGCTATTGCTAGCTTTTCACAAAGCAGTGAATGTTACATGTATGTTATTGAATGATGTCAAATATCATGGAGAAGTTTATGGTACAACACTCGTTAATGAAGATGGGTAATGATACGGCAAATCAACAAAACGAAGCGCGGCTATCGTTCAAAACCTCTCCATGCCATCTGGTCGGAACTGTCCGAAATAAATCAATTCGTGAATACCTTTGTGAGATCCCTGTGGAGTTTTTTCAGGTGGAAAAGTGTCAGGCCAACGCAGACGGCGTTAACGCCGATCCAGAGGGCGTTTAGGACGTAATGCCTGAAGGGCCCGCGGACGAGCGGACACGAGGGAGCCGGCCCATACGACCCGTAAGAACCGGCGCTGGCGGCTAAAGCTCCCGATAAGAACGTTGGTCCAAGATTTATTGTGATCGATGCAAACCATATCATGAATGTTCCAAAAAGGACGCACTGCAACAAAGATTATCTTTTAACTTTGGAGAAAATATGTATTAAAGTACTGTGTTTGTGTGATAGCAACTTTGGCGATAACTTCCAAAGAATACAACAGAGCGAGCAGCTTCGCTATTCTTTTGGAACAGCCCCATAAAATCTTATTACTCGAACAGTTGTAAAGTGATTTAGTGCTGTAGTTCTACCATTAAGTTATCCTCTGATAAAAATAGACGAGCATTTCTAGGTTTATAGCACGGCTTAATCTTTATATAGGACGTCAATAATTCACGCCTAGATCGGGAAAAGAAAATGATTTCATTACGCTCACCTGCGGGCTATCCATCAGCAATGGGGCAGATAAATCTGCTTGTTCCTCCTCGTTCTCGGGGAATATGGGACTGTCGTTCAGGACTGTTGTGAGCATGTTCACTGTTGATACCGTCACCTAAAACAAAATCGAACGGTCATTTGGCGGAATTAGCTGAATATTAAAAACTGAGAGCATGAACATTGATTGTAATAGCTATGATCTACATACCTAGAAATATACCCGAAAAGGTGAATTTGAAGTTGTTATCTAGATTTCAGAATCTTAAAGAAAGAAATCATTTTAAACGTCTCAAGTTCTCAACTGAATTGTGTTTTAGTATTCATTCACGTAAGATTTAGGTAAGGTGGAGTAATTTGTCTCAGTTCAAATTTATTGCAAGAGTGGTAGCTCTTCGTATTATTTCAACCGTGTTTTTCCTTGCGTATCTATCTCAGAAATTAACGGACCGGTTTTGATGAATGGGGGATTATAACTTTGCTGGGGTGCGATTAAATTTCAAACCCGTCCACAGTTTGGATGTTTTATAAGTATAAAACATATTTCATTCGTTTTAATTAGTTTAGGGAATTAGAACCTCATCAATGTTGTGTTCAAAAGAGTTTGAGGACATGAGTGCTTAGTAGATTAAATAAACTTGGTACAAGTATAGCTCATAATAATGTATCATTTCAGTTCTTAGGTACTTTACTAGGTTCACGTACTTCTGTGGCTACTCTAGAATTATTCTATTGAGGGCTGATTTTTCAATAGTCAGATTAAATTTATCAGATTGATATATTATAAAGCGACAGATTTAAAAAAAATGACAGTTACGTATGATTGCTGACGATTAGGTGGAATTTTCAAATAGCCATATTTTATTTTGTTTGACGAATATTTATTATCTGACTATTGGAAAATCAGCCCTAAATTTTAAAAAAACTTTAAAATGAGAAACAAAAGAACAATCTATCCAATCATCGACACCATGTGGGCCATTGCTATATTTTATTACAAATACGTGTTCTGAATAGTTCACTGTCTGCATCTAACGACATACAGCTGCCAAAAACTTCCAGCTACTTGAAAACAGTATCCTTTCTTCCTACAGCGCTCGAGATACTTACCTGTTTACAAGATTAAGTGTTGCCATTATTCTCAGTTCTTTCCCTAACGCGGCAGAACTCTTAAGTAAGTGCTGATAATTCACCACGGGAGAGTACTTTTGGTTTAAGGCGCTACCCGGATTTTTACCGCGCACACTAGCGCCACTTTACTAGAAAAATCATAAAAAAAAAGACCGCATCAAAAATCTGGTAGATACGATTGTAGCTCTGATTATGAGGTTTAGACACAATGTTTAAGTTCAATTAAACACAGTTATCTGCAGTTACAGTTAGCAAAAATGCTAAAAGTGGCCATATTTAGCAGTTTTTCTAACTCTAACTACAGTTAACTACTTTAGAAACAATTTAAACGTACTAAATAAACTATAGAACCTGTACTACAATCGTATCTACCAGATTTTTGATTGGTCTTTTATTTAACGAGTTATGTTTTTTTTACTAAAGTGGCGCTAGTAAGTGCGCTAAAAATCCGGGTAGCCCCTTAAAGTGACGCTTACTTATTTACACATACAAAATGTAGTGTGATAACTCAAAACCTACTGAATTTTAAATTATGCTTTAGTTCTATTCCAAGGAACAAACATTTTATTTTAGCTCTTAGGTTTTTTTTATAGTTTGTATGAAAGACAAAGTTTTATTTGCGGTTATTGTAAATCTCAAAAACTACCAGTTCAATATCGTTCAAACCAATTTTCGTTGTTTTTTCAATAATTTCAGTCGGAGTCAGTTTTGAAGTTGGAGGGGGGAGCGCCCATTTTTAGGGTTCCGTGGTCCAAGGAACCCTAACAGTTTCTTGATATCCGTCTGTCCGTCTGTAACCACCCCACCCTGTCAAATTAAAGTTTTTAAAATATTTCCTGATTTAATATTGCATTGGTTATTATTTAGCATCAAATATTTAAACTATCTTTACAATGTCGCAAATACCGCATAGTTTTGTCTCAAATTCCAAGAAATAAATGTGTTGCGCAGGCGACCTTTTTTAAGTACCTACGTTGTTTTGGGATGACCAGTGGTAGCCAACATTTTGCTAATAAACAAATACAAGAATTATGTTGTTATAATTTCAATAGCATTGCATATAATCATTATACTTATTAATTTAGAGCGTTGATAGGTAGTTTAACGTATAAAATAACGATATTTTATGAGTCAATACCGAGAAATGTATTTAATTATAGACGCAGGAAAACTATAATCTTGATAATAATAGGGGTTTACTGTCAAATTTCAATTTGAATACTCAAACATATGAGTGACTAGAACATTTATCCTTTCAAACCTTAAATCTTTTCATCACAAGTAAGTAATCGTTCACCTAAAGTTGAGAACCTCTGCTAATGAAGTGAGTTGCTTATAACAGTTTAAAGTCATATGTAAGAGCGCGGGGGGGCTGAAAGAAACAAAACAGATTGGCGAGATAGTTCAGGGACAGTCGATTTCGGAAAGGATTAGGGAGCGCTCAATAGATGCGCACGCGAGTGTAATAAGGAGGAGCTGGGTGTGGCAGGACTTCAGGGGAAGAATTGGCGCAGCATCATCGTCGAATAGCTTTAAAGTTATTGAATCCGCGTTTCCGGGTATTTTAGGGCTTACTATAGCCTAGTTAGGTTTTGAGTTTAGGTATGCTGATAAAAGAGTAAGGCGTACTGTCTGGTAAGTGATTTTATCTAGTTAAGATATCTGTTGATGAGATTATTGATTTATTATACAAGTAAGTGAATATTCTTATGTAATTAATTAAAATTAAATAGTTTGTGCTTTCAATGGGTTCGATTCCCGTTGTTGGTATTTTTAGTCTAGAAATATAGAAAGTCAGCCGTATGGTGTTTTATTAAGGACTCTAGGTTTCAGTCCAAGCTACAAATATTATCGTTGAAATTAATTTTCGATTCGTTTGGGTTCGATTCTCAAATATTTAATGAAATGACCAATCAAACGTCTTATTTTAAATATGTACGTTGCTAAATATTATTAGTCTGAATTTATGAACGAAGTCAAGTGGAAATCGCTATTTCCATGTCTTGGGTTCGACTCCTTAGAGACAATCATAAAAGTAATTAGAAAGGAGTTTGTTTATTTGCAATATTATTACCTCAAAAGTTCCCGTATGTAGGTATGTTTGTATAGATTGAATTTAATTTAGTATTTAAGAATTCAACAGATTTCTTAACATTTTATTTTATATTATCACTGGAAAATGGAATAGTTTACAAGCTCGGTTGAAGTGCTTAAAATATATAATATTGAGGTTACTAAGTATTTATTTATTTATTCATTTTCATAACTATTTGATTGTCAATAATGTCAAACTTGTAATTTTTGTAAATTACTTTCCACTTTCTTGTGAATATTTTGTAAATTGCTTGTTTGATTTCTTTTGTTTTGAAATAATTTTATGTGTATTTTACAATGTTATTACTTTTGTGTTTACGGCCAAATTTAGTTGAATATTTGCGGTATTTTTATTGACTTTAAATATTTATTAACATCCGTGTTTAACTCATTTATTTCGGAATGAAATCATCGTTTATTTAAAAAATAATGAAAGTTAGAACTTCTTCGAAACTTGATACATGACATTATTATTCCGTATTGATATTAAATTAACAAAATATTGATGATAAATTCAAATTCTTGTGTCATCCAAACTGAATTCTGACTGATATTATTTCACTAATGTCAATATTATTTTAGGGAAAATTAAGCTGATTTATAGGACTTGCAATCCTAATTTAAAATGTTCAAAGTCAAAGTGTCCGATTTAGGGTTTTTGCTTAGCGATGGGACGTTGTGGACTAACTTTGTTTCACTTTTACTACTTAAAATATTCTCATTTATATTTTAATTTAACTTACAAAATATTTAATATTTTAATCTCCAACTTGACTATGATTAATATATTTTATTTTTACTTTCATCCCTATCACATGATTGTCAAACAAATAATTATAATGTGATCAATTATTTATTTTGATCTTTTATTATATATAATAATACGTGTTGAGTTTGTTGCGCTGCTTCTTCTCAACACTTATTTTAATTGTCCCGAAGCAGTGGTAGGGTTGGGATTATATGAAAATTAGATGTCATATCCTAAGAGTTCAAGGAAATAAATAAAAGAGCGAATGGATCCAATACACTTTATCATTATCTGACAGTTATTGCTATTTAAATATTCAAATATTGAAGGTTCAGGATGCAAATTTAAGAGTCAAGTTAAAGGCTCGCATTACTGAAAAGAAATAGTAATTTCATACTTTAATAAGAGGTACTGGTTTGTAGAAAATCCTTTACAATCATCTAACCCTTTAGATTTGAGCCAAACATTTAATGTAAATTTTGATTGCTGTATGTAACAGTATTACACATGGTTTAGTTTCAAATTCAATAATATAATATAACTTTGATTTTCATGAATAGTTTACCAAAACAAGGATCAACTTGGTGCTGATATAAATGGAAAAATGTAAATAATATGGGCTGATGTGGGCATATCAATGGTTTCAAAGAGCTCATGCAGATTTCAAACCGCTCTTTAAAGGAGTCATTGGTATTTTTGGATTAGCTCTGTATTATTAAACGACAATAGACAAAGATGCTTCCAGGGAATTCTCTTGTAGCAGAGAATCCTTTGGAAGTATAACATTTAATAAATGTGCTCTGCTGCTTTCGAATGTGCCCGTATTGGTGCTGCTGTAACATTTGATGGTCCAAGATCACTGTGCTTTTCTTATGATTCCTGTGTGTGTTATTGTTAGGGGACGACCACCCTTTCTCCAGCAAGCTATAGGGTGGACGTAGTGAAACCTTGGCCTCGGGGGGCAATGCCACACACAATCATGGCGAGCTTGGAATCCATAACAATTGTCACAGATGTAGATAGTCGATGGTGCAGCATTACATAATACGTTGTCGTATTTGAATTGTGGTTTCAGGTTGCATTTTCTTAGGGATCCTTTGGTTGACTTTACGTGAAGTCACTTAGGGAAAAGGGTTAGGAAGATATTTATATTAAATGTCTTTAGGCTCAGGTCTTCCTTTTAGCGCATATTTCACGTAAAAATACGTTATTCAAGTAGGATCCATTCCAGGGAAAGGCGAAATAAAATTGGGGGCCATCATGTTGGGGGGCGGTGGAGGAGCCCCCCAAGCCTAAAATAAACCCACAAGGTCTTAACTAATAATATTTTATAGGAATAAAAAAAAACAATTTAAATTATGAATGCAAGGAGAGTGGTCAGATTTGCTTCAAATCTGTCTATGAATTATTATTAGTTATAATGACCAGCGGTTTTGCGGGTTTCCATTTTCCCCTTCCTTTAAATGCGCACACACCCCATAATATTTCTTGTTAAACGTATTATTATTTTTAAACATCCACGTACCTCTAAAAGAATTTGGTTACTATATACATACACAACGTAAGATCCTACCATTAAACTAGACGATCACACTGCCAAATTAAATCATAATTAATCTTATATTATTCTTCAATCATTGGGTCTATTTCGATAGTAGAGAGTGTCTCTACAGAGTCGAAAAGGGGGGGGATCGTTACAATTGGTGCCGTGACCAGGATATAATAAAAACCTAAAAACCTGGGTGACGGCTTACTAACTTTATTATTAAATAAGTGGGCTTTTTAGCCTACAATTGTTGCTTGTGAAATGGAAAGAGGTTGAAAACGTGGATGTTTATCGTAGGGATCTTTATGTGTGTGCGTATTTTAGGAATTGGAAAATAGTGGGGGCGTGCGGCATAGGATGGATAGAGGGAAAGGATGTCATAAATAGTTTAGCAAGAGTCCCATTATGACACTGAAATAACTTAATTAAATTATATATTTAATCTACATTTGCAATCATACAATTTATCATATTACATGGATCAACATTTGAATTTAACGTTATATTTTCGAGATCCCATAACACTGTTATGTAGCAACAGAAAAATTAAAGCTAGTCAAATAACAATAGTATGTGTAAGCAAAAATTTAATTACAAAGCGGTCTACAAGATTCACGGTGCGACATCTCGGAACTCGACACTTTCGTTATAGCTCATAGTACTCATTAAAAGATCCGTCGCAGAACAAAGCTTGCCGCTGTCCCACGGTCAACGCGTAACAATAACTCTGTCACGAATACATAGAGCTGTATGTGATTGGTTACTTGATTTTAAATACTGGCGAAGGAAATAATAGAAAATACATTTTTCCCTTGAAATATTCATACTAGTATAGGATAGTCAGGTGCCCTGTATGTTGAAGGAAATATTGTGGCGTAAGCTATTAAAATTATGTATACGTAAGGTTTAAATGAAGGAAGCATTCCTTATGATCTATTCTAAAAATAGACTGGGTCCAAGAAATTTGTATGTTAAGTCCAGAGAAAGAACGATTGCCGTTTACGTTATTTTTACAAAATCGAGGTTTATTTTGAGGTTGTCTTTATGTTAGGAACTGTGGTAGTAACCACAAGCAAAGTGTAAACATTTATTTATTTAAGGCTTCATGTACGGATAAACGGAACATGTGGCGGACTTGATGCTAAGAGCATTTTCTGCCAGTTCTTATAAGAAATGATATGATAGGTCTAGAGGGAGGATATAGGTGGCGTGAAGAAAGTAATAAAGTGTTAAGTTATTTACCGTCGCTTTTATACATTACTTTACGGGATTAAATCCTGTTTGTGTTCGTAGATAAAACGATTCATTTATTAGGATAGTTGAAAATCAGATAAATCCCGGGTAGTGATTCAGGATATTTAATAATACAAGCTTTGTTCTTAAATGATGATACTTGATATTAGTCCATGTCATTCTTCGAGTTCTATGTTTACAATTTGCCGTATCAGTTGAGAGATAAACTCGGATTATCTTTGCTATTTGATATCCTACATTAGATTCGGCACATGAACATTAGGCATATTTGTCTAAAACGAGTACACTGGCTTAGTCATATAAACAGAACTATAAAATCATTTAGTTAAAAATGCTGATCTTATAAACAAAACCTTAGCTTTGACGCGGCGTTCGTTTGAAATGTAACACGAAACTTTGGTCGCCTACAGGAAATTTTAATAGCGTTAAGATAAACAATAATTTAATGGTAGGTGTCCTGTGTGTGTATTAGTATTGTTTTATTTATAACTTAAGTTCTCTAATAAATATTTAAAACTTATTACCACTTGTAGATTTAGTTAGCGTGTGAATGTTTAGTTTCAACTGAGTTTGTTGACCAGTTTCTACTTGAGATTAGGGATCACTTCAGATTTTAAACGATTTTTGTGAATTGAAGGTTTACAAAAACATTACTTGAAACACTTGTGTGATCGTAAATTTAGCATTTCGTTCGAAAGTTGATAGACACTTTTAAAGATATTTTGTTTTAACACTTGGCTTTTAAAACCAAAGTGACCACTTGTGGTGTCAAATTCAAAGGATCTTAAGCAATAATTTATAGAATTTATGTGACTTTAAGTGTCATCGAATGTGGGATACTTATTAGTAATAGTGTGAGAAAATAATTGAGGTAGTTTTTGTAGTTGTTCAATATTTGAAATAAAAACAGAAAGGGACCTCGCATTGTTTTTGCTGAAAGCATTTTTAATTTATTATTTTTTGCCTTGAGTAGAAAAGTTTAGATGGTAGACATGAGCGGATACAAAAAAAAAATATTGGGTCATTGTTAATAGGAAAGTAGTAAGTACAGGGTAACTTTAGTGCATTATAGAATTGGTACCTATATTTTTCTCATTGTTGAACAATCGAGTCATTTAATCAATATACAAGGTCTGAAATAATATCCAATAATTATCATAACTCTTTAGTTATATTTAATTTTAAAATGTTAGTAATTTTATTATTTATGACACAAAACATTTTACAATCACAAAGAGTTAAACTCACATTTACAATAAAATAAAAATAAAAAGATATTTATTAAATATATATAATACATAAAATAAAACAAACAAGCAACAAGAATTATTGGATTTTCTGTGTGTTATTTACAAATGTCTTCATAAAAACATTTTCTAAAGGTAATTTATTCTTACTTGATTAATTGTACAAATTACAGATTTATTATTGGAATCGTGAATTAGGATGGTGGTTGGCTATCATCGGGTTCTTGAGTGATATTTTTCATATTTCATATTATGAATTTGCTTTGATTGACTTTTGTTATAATAAGTTAGGTTTGAAAATACTTTGGCGTAATCATTTGAAAAATTAAGCGTACAGTATTAGGGTCGCTGCATGATAGTAAATAAGTGGTATAGGGAAGTCGACATTTGCAAGTCGTGTAAAATGCTTTTGGCGTAAAGTTTAGAGTAATTTGCGTAAGTTATTATTAAACAACTGTTAATATTTTTTTTACAATTGGCGTAAATTAACATTTGTCTAATGGAAGTAAATTCATTCATATTCAAAGGATAAAAAGATGGGTATTTTTTTTATTTAACGGTTAGGTAGTATTATTTTCGCGATTTATTTTTTATTTACACTTTATAGTAGACTGGTGGATTGTTAAAGTCAAGTATGAAAATGTGTTTGAAGAAGAGTGTGGTATCATGATATTTGTTTGGGGCTTTAATGATTCAATAGACCTGCTGATAGGGTGGCAATTTATTGACATTTTGATCCAAAGCACTTACAACATTGAATTAGTTGAGAAATAGGTGTTAGGTTAGAATGTTGCTGTTTTCTTATAAGAAAACAGAACATGGTCAGTTTTGTACTGGTTCTCAACTAATTCAAACTCGACATGCGGCTATCAGCCAATGATTTCCCCACACTATACATGCGCCAGGTATCTAGTGGTTGTACGCTGATGCAGTGTCTGAGTTGGAAGATTAATTCATGTACAGTGACAATTATAGCTGCTAAACGTAGTTCATTTTCTTGTAGGACCTTGTTGATGGTATCAGTTGCAAACGTAAGGCACGATTGGGCTGTTAGTATTAACATGGTGCCACTAGGGCTGAGCGTGCCTCACAACCATGCTTTCCTGCCGAAAGTGGATTGCCTGGCTATGGTCTTAATTTTACATGGGTTTTTTGGAAGCTCAGATTTTCTGTGTTCATGCTTCAATTATTTGTTCCTGGTTTAAATACTCACAATACACTATTTTGGGTACAAATGTTAATAAAGAAAAATTAGGTGATGAGCACTACGCAGGTGTTGTATTAATGTGTGTGTAGATGTATGTCAAATGTTAGAGATGTATCCATCTGATTATTCTTTGTATTAACTATTATTTGAATTCTTTTTGATAAAGATAAGCCTATCTACCGTCCTATAAAACGTTTATTAACACTTAATAAAATTTATTTAATTCAATTTCCTAAGATATTACAATTCGCATTAATTATTTGATTCCAATTAGAAAATAAGACTTATAAGAAAATATGATAAACCTCAATAACACTTCTATTTTTATTCCTAATAAGATTTAAAAAAAAAAAAACAAGCTAACTTTAATTTGAAGGTTTGGTCTGTTTAGAGGTTTTAAATTTTTCATTCCAGTAAATTCCATAAAAATTTTAGGGGCGAATGTAACCACCCCACCCTGTCAAATTAAAGTTTTTAAAATATTTCCTGATTTAATATTGCATTGGTTATTATTTAGCATCAAATATTTAAACTATCTTTACAATGTCGCAAATACCGCATAGTTTTGTCTCAAATTCCAAGAAATAAATGTGTTGCGCAGGCGACCTTTTTTAAGTACCTACGTTGTTTTGGGATGACCAGTGGTAGCCAACATTTTGCTAATAAACAAATACAAGAATTATGTTGTTATAATTTCAATAGCATTGCATATAATCATTATACTTATTAATTTAGAGCGTTGATAGGTAGTTTAACGTATAAAATAACGATATTTTATGAGTCAATACCGAGAAATGTATTTAATTATAGACGCAGGAAAACTATAATCTTGATAATAATAGGGGTTTACTGTCAAATTTCAATTTGAATACTCAAACATATGAGTGACTAGAACATTTATCCTTTCAAACCTTAAATCTTTTCATCACAAGTAAGTAATCGTTCACCTAAAGTTGAGAACCTCTGCTAATGAAGTGAGTTGCTTATAACAGTTTAAAGTCATATGTAAGAGCGCGGGGGGGCTGAAAGAAACAAAACAGATTGGCGAGATAGTTCAGGGACAGTCGATTTCGGAAAGGATTAGGGAGCGCTCAATAGATGCGCACGCGAGTGTAATAAGGAGGAGCTGGGTGTGGCAGGACTTCAGGGGAAGAATTGGCGCAGCATCATCGTCGAATAGCTTTAAAGTTATTGAATCCGCGTTTCCGGGTATTTTAGGGCTTACTATAGCCTAGTTAGGTTTTGAGTTTAGGTATGCTGATAAAAGAGTAAGGCGTACTGTCTGGTAAGTGATTTTATCTAGTTAAGATATCTGTTGATGAGATTATTGATTTATTATACAAGTAAGTGAATATTCTTATGTAATTAATTAAAATTAAATAGTTTGTGCTTTCAATGGGTTCTATTCCCGTTGTTGGTATTTTTAGTCTAGAAATATAGAAAGTCAGCCGTATGGTGTTTTATTAAGGACTCTAGGTTTCAGTCCAAGCTACAAATATTATCGTTGAAATTAATTTTCGATTCGTTTGGGTTCGATTCTCAAATATTTAATGAAATGACCAATCAAACGTCTTATTTTAAATATGTACGTTGCTAAATATTATTAGTCTGAATTTATGAACGAAGTCAAGTGGAAATCGCTATTTCCATGTCTTGGGTTCGACTCCTTAGAGACAATCATAAAAGTAATTAGAAAGGAGTTTGTTTATTTGCAATATTATTACCTCAAAAGTTCCCGTATGTAGGTATGTTTGTATAGATTGAATTTAATTTAGTATTTAAGAATTCAACAGATTTCTTAACATTTTATTTTATATTATCACTGGAAAATGGAATAGTTTACAAGCTCGGTTGAAGTGCTTAAAATATATAATATTGAGGTTACTAAGTATTTATTTATTTATTCATTTTCATAACTATTTGATTGTCAATAATGTCAAACTTGTAATTTTTGTAAATTACTTTCCACTTTCTTGTGAATATTTTGTAAATTGCTTGTTTGATTTCTTTTGTTTTGAAATAATTTTATGTGTATTTTACAATGTTATTACTTTTGTGTTTACGGCCAAATTTAGTTGAATATTTGCGGTATTTTTATTGACTTTAAATATTTATTAACATCCGTGTTTAACTCATTTATTTCGGAATGAAATCATCGTTTATTTAAAAAATAATGAAAGTTAGAACTTCTTCGAAACTTGATACATGACATTATTATTCCGTATTGATATTAAATTAACAAAATATTGATGATAAATTCAAATTCTTGTGTCATCCAAACTGAATTCTGACTGATATTATTTCACTAATGTCAATATTATTTTAGGGAAAATTAAGCTGATTTATAGGACTTGCAATCCTAATTTAAAATGTTCAAAGTCAAAGTGTCCGATTTAGGGTTTTTGCTTAGCGATGGGACGTTGTGGACTAACTTTGTTTCACTTTTACTACTTAAAATATTCTCATTTATATTTTAATTTAACTTACAAAATATTTAATATTTTAATCTCCAACTTGACTATGATTAATATATTTTATTTTTACTTTCATCCCTATCACATGATTGTCAAACAAATAATTATAATGTGATCAATTATTTATTTTGATCTTTTATTATATATAATAATACGTGTTGAGTTTGTTGCGCTGCTTCTTCTCAACACTTATTTTAATTGTCCCGAAGCAGTGGTAGGGTTGGGATTATATGAAAATTAGATGTCATATCCTAAGAGTTCAAGGAAATAAATAAAAGAGCGAATGGATCCAATACACTTTATCATTATCTGACAGTTATTGCTATTTAAATATTCAAATATTGAAGGTTCAGGATGCAAATTTAAGAGTCAAGTTAAAGGCTCGCATTACTGAAAAGAAATAGTAATTTCATACTTTAATAAGAGGTACTGGTTTGTAGAAAATCCTTTACAATCATCTAACCCTTTAGATTTGAGCCAAACATTTAATGTAAATTTTGATTGCTGTATGTAACAGTATTACACATGGTTTAGTTTCAAATTCAATAATATAATATAACTTTGATTTTCATGAATAGTTTACCAAAACAAGGATCAACTTGGTGCTGATATAAATGGAAAAATGTAAATAATATGGGCTGATGTGGGCATATCAATGGTTTCAAAGAGCTCATGCAGATTTCAAACCGCTCTTTAAAGGAGTCATTGGTATTTTTGGATTAGCTCTGTATTATTAAACGACAATAGACAAAGATGCTTCCAGGGAATTCTCTTGTAGCAGAGAATCCTTTGGAAGTATGACATTTAATAAATGTGCTCTGCTGCTTTCGAATGTGCCCGTATTGGTGCTGCTGTAACATTTGATGGTCCAAGATCACTGTGCTTTTCTTATGATTCCTGTGTGTGTTATTGTTAGGGGACGACCACCCTTTCTCCAGCAAGCTATAGGGTGGACGTAGTGAAACCTTGGCCTCGGGGGGCAATGCCACACACAATCATGGCGAGCTTGGAATCCATAACAATTGTCACAGATGTAGATAGTCGATGGTGCAGCATTACATAATACGTTGTCGTATTTGAATTGTGGTTTCAGGTTGCATTTTCTTAGGGATCCTTTGGTTGACTTTACGTGAAGTCACTTAGGGAAAAGGGTTAGGAAGATATTTATATTAAATGTCTTTAGGCTCAGGTCTTCCTTTTAGCGCATATTTCACGTAAAAATACGTTATTCAAGTAGGATCCATTCCAGGGAAAGGCGAAATAAAATTGGGGGCCATCATGTTGGGGGGCGGTGGAGGAGCCCCCCAAGCCTAAAATAAACCCACAAGGTCTTAACTAATAATATTTTATAGGAATAAAAAAAAACAATTTAAATTATGAATGCAAGGAGAGTGGTCAGATTTGCTTCAAATCTGTCTATGAATTATTATTAGTTATAATGACCAGCGGTTTTGCGGGTTTCCATTTTCCCCTTCCTTTAAATGCGCACACACCCCATAATATTTCTTGTTAAACGTATTATTATTTTTAAACATCCACGTACCTCTAAAAGAATTTGGTTACTATATACATACACAACGTAAGATCCTACCATTAAACTAGACGATCACACTGCCAAATTAAATCATAATTAATCTTATATTATTCTTCAATCATTGGGTCTATTTCGATAGTAGAGAGTGTCTCTACAGAGTCGAAAAGGGGGGGGATCGTTACACGTCTATCTGCAGTTCAGTGCAGAGATCTGAGGTACTAGAAGGCTGTAATTAGGCATGGATATGTGTTCTCATCTTCCCGTTAATGTAGTAAAAGTAAGAAGTTGAAAAATTGTTCATTAGGACTTTTCAAAATAGTTATGAGTTTGTTTACACCATTTTTTGATGAAGTGACCTGTTTCCGTAACATTCAGTTTTAAAAAGCAAATTTTTGTTTTTGAGTAAAAAAACTTTGTTTCAGTTTTATGTGTGGGAACTATCATCATTATTATTATTTGTATGTGAATCTGAAAGCTGACAACAGCATTCATCAACCTATCAAGTTTCAATTGTAAAACGACTTATATTGCTCAAAGTTTCAGAATAAAGTGACTGTGTCATACGGACGGACAGACAGACAGACTTGACAAAACTATAAGGGTTCCGTTTTTGCCATTTGGCTACGGAACCCTAAAAATATGTTGTAAGTATATTTAAATTACTTCTCAGAAAATCCTTGAACTCTGTTCTACAAGGCTAAATAACAATCACCACACCTCACAGAGTTTAAATTGCCGCAACCGACTGCAATGTCCATTCGGTGTAGCTTTGCTCCCTTTTTTACCGCTTTAAGAAACAAGTACCTGCCAGTATTAAGAGGCAGCATTATTCTCCCGTTTTGCTATCTATATGTAGCGACGTT
Source organism: Pyrausta purpuralis (assembly GCA_963924145.1). Lineage (NCBI taxonomy): Eukaryota > Metazoa > Arthropoda > Insecta > Lepidoptera > Crambidae > Pyrausta > Pyrausta purpuralis. The sequence goes on along the minus strand of OZ001648.1, from coordinate 8,619,493 downwards.
AAGTGGCGATTAATCAGTCGCGGTCTGGCCTTAATTTGTAACAAAGCCTGCAGGCGATGGATGCGTTTTTCTTCCCCTAACCGAGAACATAATTACTGGGCGGAAATCTCTGAAGAACGCTTTTTCTTAAGTTTACTAACTGTCCTGCGCCTAATCTCTCTCCGTTCATGTCAGATTGCTATCCCATCAGACTATGAGAGTGAAAGGAATAGAGAGTGCACATGTGTTTGCACACTATTATATTCGTGCAGTCGGTTAGTCTTTGTGATTTGCTACCGTAGGCGAAATCGGCTAGGGGAAATATTATTATGATTTTACGTGCACATGACATAAAGACTAGTCACGTTACGTCACACACACGTTATTGGCTGCATGCAACCTAAGAATTCCATTATTATGATCGCACTTGCTACGTCACGCAAGTCGGTCATTTAAGAAATGACTTAAAGGTAAATTATTATAAATAACTAGCGGACCCATCGAACTTTGCTTCGCCCCTAGCACCGTCCCGTACCGGCCCCGTCTTGCCCAGCCTCGTAATTTTAAAAGTTAAGAAAAACACTGTAATTGATCAGTTATCGAGCGGGATGAAAAATGATCAAATTACTAAAATGGCTACAAAAAATAGGGGTTGGTGATAAAAAAGTATAAATTTAGGGTTGTATGTATATTTTAATGCCACATTATAAAAAATAAAAACAAAAAATATTGTCCACAAATTAAGGAAATATATTTAAGGGTAAACAACCCTTATCACTTAGGGGTATGAAAAATAGATAGTAGCCGATTCTCAGACCTACTGAATACGCATATAAAATTTGGTAAGAATCGGTAAGGCCGTTTCGGAGGAGTATGGCAACGAAAACTGTGACACGAGAATTTTATATATTATACTAGCGGACCCAGCGAACTTTGCTTCGCCCCTAGCACCATCCCGCCCCGGCCCCGTCTCGCCCAGTCTCGTAATTTTAAAAGTTAAGAAAAGCATTACAATTGATCAGTTATCGAGCAGGATGAAATATGATCAAATTACTAAAATGGCTATAAAAAATAGGGGTTGGTGATAAAAAAGTGAAAGTTTAGGGTTGTTTGTATTTTTTAATTCCACATTATAAAAAAATAAAAACAAAAAATTTCGTCCAAAAATTTAAAAAAAAATCTTTAGGGTGAACAAGCCTTATCACTTAGGGGTATGAAAAATAGATAGTAGCCGATTCTTAGATCTACTGAAAACGCATATAAAATTTGGTAAGAATCGGTAAAGCCGTTTCGGAGGAGTACGGGAACGAACATTGTGACACGAGAATTGTATATATAAGATAAATAATTAGCACGTACCAGTAGAAGGAAAGCGGTCTCTACCAGCGAACACTTGTAGACGGGCTGGCAGCGAAACACCGCAATGCCGAGCGGCAGCAGGATGGCTGCGCGGGCGCAGTCCACTATCGCTTGGTGGAAGAGCAGGCCGTGGGACCACCTGCGAAAGGGATACAGGGATCATTTAATTTTAGTTACTTATGTTACATAAGAAATATTTGAAAAATAAACAACCTTCAAAAAAGACATTTGAAAGCTTTAAATAACGCATTTGTGTTCTATTAGAAAGAAAACAAATTGTTTTGGAGTCCGTGACTGTTGATGAACCTTAGCTTGATATCATGCACCGACTCTAAAAGAGTTTGTTTCTCCAAAACATAAGACAGTGCGTTATTTTAAGTTTTGAAACGAATTAAAAAAGGAGATAATTAATTCAATATGTATATGTGATATTGTTAGAGTTTGATGATATTTAAGTACCTAAGTTTTTTTTCTGCCGCGCCCCTACATTTAAGTTTGGTCCCGTACCGCCACCAGAATAGTTTAGTTTAGTTGTACGTTGACTGGTCTCTTATTTCTATTGTTTTTCTTAACTATTTAAACAATATTTTTCCGTTTATAATGGAACTCATTACAAAAAAATATGAAGAAATAACAGTTGAATAATTTATAATCGTTTTTTTTGACGAATGTCACATCTTTAAATTTAGCAGCATCTTCATCGGCAACTGCCCTGCTTACTAAAGGGACGCTAAAGATTTGCATCTCACTAGTCTCAAAATCTGGGGGCACAGCAGTGCCCCCACCAAGTCGAGCCAAAAAGCGTCACGGCCGTACCATCCTTTTCTCGAAGCGATTCAGACCATTTTCGACCCCCTATAACTTCGTTGTAGATAACACGCCTGAAAACACGTGTAAATTCAATCGCCTGAAAACACATGTAAATTCAATTATTTAGTGTGATGGCCAAGTCTCAATATATTTATATAAAACATTAAAGAATTTTAATATTGCTATGCGTCACTATAAGATGCTGTTAATTATTACGTAATAACTTAATGCTTCGAGTACGGAGATTCCAGACACAATTGATTTTCAATTGTTATGGACCACGATCGTGGTCTTAGAGACTGGACGTATTAAGACAGAAAGTCGCTTAAGTAGAGACTGAATAAATTAATAACCGACTTGGTATTACATGGATCTCACAACTTTTTACCGCAGAACAACTGAGTTGCGAGACTTGGTTTTTTGACAAGTATTGTTTTTGATGGGATAATAATTTACTTTTTATGCCCTTACAATTTAGCAGTTGACTAAATCTTCGCATGGTAAAATTCAGATGCCAGAAATGGTAAAATAACTGGAGTGGTGCAGCGTTGCACATTTGACTTACAAATTGTTGATTCGACCTGCTTCCAGAATTATATTTAAAATGCAATGGAAATGGTTGTATTTTAATCTGTACGCAAATCATATGGATGTATGCCAAGCATTTTGAGTAATTTATATTTTATATATTTTTGGTTAGGACCGTTTTTTTTTGGATCTTTAATTACAAGGGCGGTCAAAATCGGCGTGTTAATAAAGTCCTCCATTTCCTGCAAATACATGCGTTTATTTAAAAAACAAGAGCATTTTATACTAACGAAAATGTAAAAATTGCTTTCTTATTGGCACCGTACAAGTCACTTTGCTTAAGAAAAAGTCCTCATTTATGATGATTGTATAAAAATAACTAAACGTCCAATTAGGTTACTGTCGGGGGTCAATAAGCTTGAGGAAAGTATTTGTATCAAAATCTCAAAGCTCGTAATAAAATTATTTGGCAAACGTTACAAGTAGGTACCCCAAATAATACTCTTGAGAAATCATCTTGGTCCGAACAGGAAAAGTCTTTCACGTAAATCGCTCAAATTGAAAAACCGCTCCTCGGAATTATAACTCACTCTGTCAGAGGGTTGTTAAAAGAAAAAGTATATTTTATATTGGAAGGCCATTTTTCAAACGCCCACTGACACGACGAAGCCCAAGTCGTGTTGTGAGTGACGACCTTAAGTGACGAGGGAACTTACCAAATCCAGAAAATAATATATTTTGCGGTTTTTAGTGTTCTATAGAATCGTTTGTGAAATAAAATGTTATCGTCTGAATTTTTGTAATGGAACGCGCTTATCTCACTTGTCCGATAAAAATTGTACTTTTAAAAAGTCCGACTACATAAAATTGTACTTTTTTAAAAGCTTAAAGTACAGTCTATAAATTTAATAAAATAAATGAATATCTCGCTCCACCAGTAAGCCCTCAGATTTGAGTAGTTAGCCCAGTTCCAATAATGTTCCCTTCGCTCGGAACCGCTTCTAGTTGGTTTAGTAATTAGTTTGCCCAAAGTTACCGCAACTCTCTGTGGAATCCTCGTGCATGAAGTAGGTTCTCGGATAGATCACTAATATGCACTGGGTGTACATTATCGCCAATTAAACCGTAATTTTTACGTTGCAGCTCCGTTGATCTACGTACAAATCTGAACGGTTTGACACACGGTTCATGCGTTGCATTGCGTCGGAGGAAAGAGCGTGCAATGGATATCTAATGTGAGCCTACGCAAAGGAGACGCAATGCGATTAGAAGACGCAACAGGTTTTAAAAACAATTATGCTCTGTGAAAAACTTGATATAAAAAATTACGGCGGTTTCAGTCTCCCGTCGTGTAGGGGCTCGTTTTTATGTTTGTACTTACGTGTAGTTACATAAAAATACGCATTCAAATGTTTTTTTTTTTAATTTCTGAAAGGAGATTCATCGTAAATATTGAAATGTTATTACTACGTGTCTGGACACACTGTATATATTGATATCAAGTGTGTTTTAAGGGCTTTAAGTATCGTAAAAAATAATAACTATCCCAGAAATAATATTCTGTAAGAGGCAAAACCAGCATTAATTGCGACAAGGATCTTCTGGCCAATAGATGACATTGACAGGGGGCGTTAGCATTCAATGACAGTAGCCAGTGCAAGAAAATCTCCTTTGAATTAGGGAGTCTATTTATTTATAAAGGTATTTTTATTTATTTCCTTATATTGTTTGCCCGACCAAGACAAATGGGAATAATAGAAACGGTAATGATTATAATAGCGCTGTACATGTATGTTTAAATAAATTTATAACAATTATATTAACTTAAGAAAACATTATAAATTATTTATTTATGGAGTTAAGCTCTACGGTATTGAAAAACAATAATTTTAATAGTGTACACATAAACACGTACGAAAATTAAAGAAATGGGAAAATTTGAAAATCTCTTGCATGATGATCTGGCAACCGCATTTTTAGGGTTCCGTAGCCGAATGGAAAAAAACGGAACCCTTATTTATTTATTTAAACTTTATTGCACTGTAAGTTGTACAATTGGCGGACTTAATGCCTGGTGGCATTCTCTACCAGTCAACCACCTGGTAATGCAGAGAGTTTAATCAGTGGCGGAATATTAATAATATGTGAGAAGAGTGGTAAGAAAAAGAAGTAAAATGCACTAACATAAACATACATACTAATATTACACAAATATATAATAGGATACATAAGCAAAAGAATAATAAACATACAAAGAATACATAAACTTAATAAATACAAAATTATGAACGATAAAGCTGATGATAATGACGACATCCAAAGAACACAAATAAAAGAAAATGGCTGTTAATTCTGAAGAGAGCCAAGCTTAAGATAGTGGGTGCGGAGAGACTTTTTAAAAGTAAATTTGTTGGGAGACATTCTGATTTCATTGGGGAGAGAATTCCAAAGTCGAATCGCAGAGATGGTGAAAGAGTCCGACATAAAGCCGGTCTTGAAAAGTGGTGTGAAAAGAGTGAGATTATGGGAAGAGCGAAGGTTGCGCGAAGTAGTGGAAGCCAGATAGTTGAAGCGCTGTGCCAAATAGGTCGGAGAGTGAGGGTTACGAAGTATGTTGAAGAGAGTGATTCTTATTTCTCTGCGATGTCGGATGGGAAGCCATTTAAGCTTGAACCGGTAAGCAGAAATGTGGTCGTACTTACGGAGACCGAAGATAAAGCGAATACCATTGTTAAGGAGACGGTCAAGTTTATTGAGATAAGCTTCACTGATGTTCGTACAACAAACATCGGCGTAGTCGAGAAGAGGAAGGGCGAGAGACTGTACAAGAAGAGTTTTAGTATGAGAAGGGAGAAAGTTTTTAAATTTATAGAGAGCCCGTAAAGTGGCTGTTACTTTCCTGTTGACCTCGGAAATGTGTTTAGACCAGCAGAGGGTGCTGTCCATGTATAGCCCCAGGTTCTTGACATTTTCACTGTAAGGTATCACGGCCTCATTAAATAAGATCGGAGCAGTGGAGTCCATGTCGATCTTGGCCAACTGCCTTGAGCTGCCAATAATGATGGCTTGACACTTGGACGGATTCACTGATATCCCAAATTTCTCGGACCAGTCAGCAATACAGGCGAGGTCACGATTAAGGGCTGATATGGCCGAGCCTATGTCAGGCACCTCTGCCTGAGCATATAGTTGCAGATCGTCTGCATACAGATGGTAAGAGAGGTCAACATTGTTAAAGGCATTAGAGAAGTCAGTCAGAACTAGAACAGTCACTTTTGAATTATCCATGCCCTCTCTAATGTCTTCAACTACCTTAAGAAGTGCTGTGGTTGTGCTATGTCCCGGACGAAATCCTGACTGATAATCATTCAGGAGGTTATTGTTAAGTAGGAAAGTAGTTAGTAGCTTATGGACGACTGCTTCTAGGACTTTTGAAAGAAAAGGAAGAATGGAGATAGGACAAAAATGAGTAAGTTGACTAGGGTTAGATAATTTAGGAAGAGGAAGAACGTAGGCTTTACGCCACACAGCAGGAACCACCCCAGAGTCGAGAGAGAAATTAATAATGTGCGTCAGGATTGGGGTGATTTGGGTTAGCACGAGTGAGACCATAGTTCTACCTATATCATCACAGCCGGTCGCATTCGATTTGATGGACGTGATGTGTTTGCGGATTTCATCAACAGACACAGGCGAGAAAGTGAAAGAATCATGAGAGGGAGACGGAAAAGAAGCCAAATAAATTATCATCGAAGATTTGATGTCAGCATGGAGGGAAACAGAAGATGAGAAGTGAGAATTGATTTCATCTGGAGAGAATGGGTGACAGTTAGTGATTGAAATAGGCTTGCCTATGCCAAGAGTTTTAAGAAATTTCCATGTATTGGCTTGAGAAGAGTTTTGGATATTAGAATAGATATGGTGGCGTTTGGCTGCTCTCACCATCTGATTGCAGCGATTTCTGGCTTTTTTAAATTTCTCCCACGTTTCCTCACATCTGTTTAGCTTAAAGGCCCGAAAAAGATGATCTCGCTTCGCCATTGCCGTCCTAACCCCTGGAGTGATCCAAGGGACAGGATGACGCTTAAGTTTTACAGACCGCTTTGGAGCATGAGCATCGTATAAATTCAGAACAGTCATATTGAAATGTTCCACTTTTTTATCAATTATAGAAGCGGCATACAAGGGCGTCCAGTCAATGGTGGCAGCATCCTTTTTCAATTCTTCAATATTGACTTTGGCAAAGTTACGCAATGACAATACAGTGGGTTTGGGTTTGATCGTGCTTAACTTATAAGTAATGAAAATAAGATCGTGTCGGAAGAACCCAGGAGCAGGTAATTGTCCGTGCTGGAGTACGAGGTCAGGGGAAGAAGTAATAATGAGATCGATCCACGTATCAAGAGTGTCAAGATTATGATGCGTAGGAGATAAATGCAGAATAGAAAAGTTGGCAGAATTTATAATAGAACGAAGGTTCTGGGACTGTGAGGTATCGCTGAGAAGATTCGCATTAAAGTCACCCATAATTATGTGATGTGAGTAGTCGGTGCTACCTGATTCTATGAGCGCTTCAAAGGCAGAAAGAAATTTGGTTTTAGGCGGGCTGTAGACTACCTCAAGAACTGCCTTGACTCCCTTTAGAATTACCTCTAAAACTATGAACTCCATGGCATGACAGTCCGGCAATGACATGGAAATGATCTTGTACGGGATATTACTTCGCAAATAATTGGCGATCCCACCCCATCCCTTGCCGACTCGATCATTTCTAATAAGTACAAATCCTGGAAGGCTGTAACTAGTTGAGGGTAGGTTTGGTTTTAGAACTGTTTCTGAAACAAGAATTGCATGGACGTTACAGGTTGAGAATGAGTCTATTAGATCATGATGATGAGCGGGTATACTTTGAGCATTTATGTGACATACATTAAAATCCTTGGAATACGCAGAAAAGAGAGAGTCTAATTGGGACGAAAGCGTCGAGGTGGAACTTATATCACCAGCCGAATAAAAAGAATTATCACAATCAGATGTGGAAAAAAAGGCGTCGTCGTCATCAAATATCATTTAAATAAATACAATATTATAATATACAATATGCTAGTAAAATAAAATATAGAAGAAACAACGTCTAAAATGTACGTAAGAAGTCTGCATTTCCCAGCCGGCCAACCGTTTACATCATACTATAAGACAATTAAAAGAATAAAAATAACAAGTAACTAATAACGTTATCGTTTCATAATAAGTACATAAAATTGTGAAAAGGAACGCGCAGGTCGATAAGTTTGACTTCTGTCAAAGTGACAGTGACACATCGAACAAACAGCGATTTTCATGTCGATCAAATTACAGAAAAATAAAATATAACTACCGTAAACTAAAGACATAAACTAAAATCGTACAAAAATAGATAAAGCAGGTTTGTAGGGCAGTGGCACAAAATCACACAATAACTTATGTGGGTAAATAGAATAATAGACTCGCATAGTAAACAAATAGGTGCGCAATCTTAAGGAGCCAGCAAAATGAAACTAAGATATTGAAGATCCCACTTATTTGGCCCTGGTTGAACGCTTCACCTTGGTGACATCTGAAGTCTTCGCAATCGAAGGCTGCGGCTTGGATGTAGAAGCGATCTTGCTGGAGCTAGCCGCCGGCTTCTGCTCACTTGTCTGGACACCTGGGTGGTTGGCGGTGAGAACATCCAGCTCAGCAGAGCAAACTATGCGCCTGCGTGTGTTGTCTGGCAGCTTAATAGAAATGATGCCGTCCGTTGTCCAAACATTGCGGATGCCGAAGTGTTTGCGAGCAGCAGTAAACACCAATTGCCTGGACCGAGTCAGGAATTCACTGAACACTACACTTGAACCACGCAGCAAAGTTTTCTTACGCCAAATTAAAGATTTGATGTTGCAGTCGGCAAATTTGACCATTAGTGGGCGGTCCCGGCCCTCTGAGGCAACACCTAGCCTGTGGCAGTTGACGATGCATGCTGCATTGATGTCCTGGAGTTGAAGTCTGCTGTGGATGATGTTGATGACCTGGCTTTTATCATCTGAATTGGGAGACTCCGGGATTCCACTGACAACCAAGAACTTGCGGCGATGACGGGTTTCCATGATGTCAACGCACTTGGTGAACTCAGCTATCTGTTGGCGCAGGAGACCAATGATGTTTCCAACAAGCTCCTTGAAAGCATCAAACTCTCTTTTCAGCTGACCAAAGCTGTCAGCCGAAGTGGATGGCGAAGCTGTTGATTCCCTAAGCTGTGACTCGAAATCAGCCATCCTTTGCAGCAGGCTGTTTTCCAGTGATCTTTGTGTATCCGTGACTTGTTCCAAGTAGTCATAGTGAAGCGCACCAATTTTGCAGTGACTGTGAGTGATATGATAGTGGTTGGCCGGCAGGTAGGCAAGGCAAGATTTTAAATCTTCATATCCCCCCCCCCATCTAACTTCTAAACCAAGCATCGTCCCCCCCCCCCCATCTAACTTCTAAACCAAGCATGTGTAAATTTTGAAAAAAATATGGAATGTAGATCTTATCAAATACTTTCAACGAAAATTAGTTCGAACGGGATCGAACTAGTGGTTTTTGAGATATAGCACATTTTCAACAACCGCAAACATAACTTTGTATTTCATACAAACACTATAAAAAACAAAGTTATATTTGCAGTCAACAAAATATTGTGGTATTTTACTAAGTAGAAGTAAGTGGATTCCCTAATTCAGTTTAAGTTGGCACGGAACCCTCAGTGCGTGAGTCCGACTCGCACTTGGCCGGTTTTTTAATTTGACAGCGTTAGTTCCGATGTTGCTTTTGGTCAAAAAATCCAAGTCGCACTGTTACATAAAACTGTACATTCGTAATCTAACAACTGGCCCAGACCTTCTCATTGTAGAAAGTAATTGCGCGGTATAGTGCGTTCAGTGATTAGCCAGAATCCCGCGAGAGCCATCGCACTTGGTTATGTACTTACCTCGTTAGGCCAATCACAGGGGTAGGCCAGATTGAATGGTTGACAGTAAAATCAGGGTATCATTCAGGACGGTAGATTAGAATCCGTGGAAAGTAATCCGTAGACAGAAGAATTAATTATGTGAATGTTTTAGAGAGACTTGTACATTATGTAATACATTTTGGTACGATAGAAAATCGTTAAAGTAAAAACATGGCTATCACTGTTCAAACCTTAGTTGTTGTAAACTGTCGTATCTTGATTTTTGTATCTTGTATTTTCAGAAAATTGTTCAGATCAGAAAACGTAAGCATAGCTTTAGGTTTCGATGGCTTTTTACCTGTCGTTGTAAGAATAATCTTTATCTTCTATATCTATAGTTAAATAATAAACTAGAATATGATTTGGTGACGCATTTTCAGCATGAATAACCACAGTCTTCGAAGTCTCTAGTGGCAATTCTATATAGAATGTTGTTTTGGTCAGCGACGAGCGACTCAGGGGATGCTATACTTATGATACTGATGCAAAAAATATATAAAAAAATAGATTTTTTTAAATGGAAAAACCAACAAAATCATTTTTTTATCCGGTACAGCGATCGAGTCAAAACCACCAACACCAGGTTGCCTCTTCGTGGTTTACTAGCTACGGCGTAGTATTTCGTAGATAAGCGCTAGTTACGCGCTAGGGTGCGAGTTTTCCCATTCATTTTGTATTTTTTTTTAATGTTGTGAAGAGGTTTTCTTGTATAAAACTTGCTCAGAATTTAAATATTTTTTTTTAATAATCATAACTCATATTATCAACCCTGAGTTGCATGTCACTGACCAAAAGAACACCCTGTATAGTAACAGTTTTGTTACGAGAAGATTAAAAGTCAAAAAATAATAATCTTAATCTCACTTAGTATTTTTTTAGATTTTATCAGGTCATAATTTATCTCCGTCCCGCCAGTTACATTGTTGTAACTTGGAGGTCAAGCTATCCTCTGCCTTCCATTTTCAGGTCTATACATAACCTGATTCCCTCGGCCTTACAACACCGAAATAGGCATTTAGAAATATTCCTCACTAGTTCCAAATTGTCAATCTTTAAAACATTAGCTTGACGAACTTCGGCAACAGATAAGGAACGATATATTTCAATTAATTGCTTTTCTAGCAGTTTAAAATGATGAAACTTGAATTTGGATGAGGAAATTCAAGTTTTGATTTCACGAGAAATTCCAATCAGAATCTGGCTTCTGTTTTTGTGATTCGAGAGGTATAGCTTTTATGTTGTCAATGTTGCACAAACCGTATTCGAAAATAACATGTTATGACAAGTATACAAAAATATAAACAGAATTAATGTAGAGAAAGAGGCATCAAAGAAAATGAATCAGTGACTAATTCATCTAATTTCAATTAAATTTTAACACGATATAAGTCTGACTATTTTTACTACAACTTATTTTAAACTATAGGTTTAGTAAACATTCTGCTTAGTGTAATATAGCTAAACCATAATTTGTTTTTGCTAAACTATATATGTTTCCGTTAAAAACAACTTTGGAAAATCCCAAAATTTAACGAAATATAGTCGTAAAACGAAGAAGTTTACTAAAATATTTTTACAGCTTCATTATTATCTTGGAACATCCTGCGTAAGATTATCTTGCGGTTTGGAATTATTTTGCGAAAAAGGTACTCCCTTTGAAGCCGGAGAATGGGAAGAAAAAATAATAATAGCCCTTTCAACGGTGTCGTTTGCCAAGAAAATTAATATACTTATCTGAACTTGTAAACAATGATCGCCTTTTGTGTTTTAATACCAAGCTCTTTTTGAACTGGAACAATCGTTCCGTTGGGTATAATGCTGTATGACTTTTATTTTTTCAAAAATGTTTTATTTATTATAATAAGGGAGTTTCAGCAAATACAATTTCACATTGTGTCTAAATAATTCTAATTTATACTTCATAAATATTTCCCATAAGACTTAATGTTGTTGTGATATTTTATTTTAAATATTTATAGACATACAGCTAGAACATTTAGTGAATTATTACAGTAATATGTACGTATATTTCTATAACTTACCGTTCCTTATTATTATAGTTATTCAGTAGAGCAACTATAGCTAGTTGTTTTAAAGTGAAGTGTCATTGATATTGAAGATTAATGGAAAAATTAAATGTCCATAAAAAAGCAAAGAATTCTAACTTCTACATACGATCGAACTTATTTACCTACATGGCATCAGAAACACAGGCTCAAAAAGAGTGTCAGATATTTGTTTGTCTAATAAAAAGAAAAAGGTATTATGTAATTTTGTATTATTTTGTGCTTGATATTGGAATATGAAAGGAAAATTTATTTCGAAAAGATAATGTTATCCAATTGATGACCGTTACGCTGTTGGCAATCTTTAAACCTGTAACGGAGTTTGGTGATGGTGATTACGCTAACCTAACCTAACATTTTGTTTCAATCGCGTTAGATTTGACGATTTTTCTCATATCCCTTAATTTTATTAAGGTATCTTCGTACGAAACAATCAAGATAATAACTGAAATTTGAGCCTTTGGTTTAGTAAAGAATAATTCATTAACGACTTAAATGTATTGATTTGATCGCAAGATGAGTGGCCAGTCTTGTTGAAGCCAGGTTTTTGAGCTGAAACCATAACCTTCAGCATATTCGGGCCTTAAACTTTAACAGCATATCGCAACATTGGAAAGGTTGGCGACGCCGATTTTCATCAAAATGAGGATCAGTTTTATGCCTTAACTAGACGTAACAGCCTCTTTGGTTGACCTCAGAGGCCCGAACTTAGCCCGATTTAGTATTGTTCATAAGAATGCCTTAAAAGTAATGTTTATAAGAATAATTCATGATATATAACGCCATCGTAATAAAACATCAAGGCAAAAATGGCAACAACATCGAACAGTATCAGCGATTCGTCAGCAATTTTCGTTCCAAATTCAAAATTTAGTAGCAGCGTAACTGTCACTGATTGGATAACATTTTTTTAATAAAATTTTCAATTTTCGTGTATATATTCAACGCTAAAAACCAAGCCTGCATTTACCCATTTCAAGTATCTTTAAATAATGAGTCGTGAAACTCAAGTCTGTTTTATTGATAGACGTTCGGGTATCCAGTTTGGATCGTTATCAAGTTACCTGCAAGGGGATGTGATTCACTGAGTTCAGCCCTTCTCAAGTTCCAGCGATAATCTTGTCACAAAATTTCTAGCAAAATAATATAAAAGTTATCATATGATTTCAAATTATTAGTTTTTAAGAGACTTGCATGCACGTGATAGATTATTCAATATAATTTTAGTAAGTACGTATTTATATCAGAACAATAAATTTATTAATTTCGTACATAAATAAAATGTATTTAGTAATTTAAAACATTATAAGAAAGAATTACAAAATAAAATTTGTTAAACGAACGGCGCGTAGTCGCGCCGGCTGTGAGTAATCGCGTGATCAGTTGTTTGTTCACTGGTATAAAAGGAAGGCACTGCGGAGGGACAGTCAGTTGCCTTTGGGCTGGCGGAGAGTGAACATCGGTTCTTAAGGTATGATTATGTACATAATAATTATTTGCTGTAATATGCTGTTTAAATTGAATCTATACTAATATTATAAAGCTGAAGAGTTTGTTTGTTTGTTTGTTTGTTTGAACGCGCTAATCTCAAAAATTTGAAAAATTATTTTTACTTTGGATAGTCCATTTATCGAGGAAGGCTTTAGGCTATATAACATAAAGATACGACTCATAAGACCACAGCAGAAATGAAAAATGTTGCGAAAACGGGAGAAAGATATTCCTTTTGAGAGCTTCCGCTGCATACGCTGTGGAAACCACTTAAATTACACAAAAATCATATACGAGTATGACAGGATTGTTCAGCATTAAGAGTTCTATAATAAAGTCTGCGACAGCATATGTCTATCTTTTATGGTTGACTTACTACAACCTTTTTTATGTTAATAAATTTGTAAAAACATAATGCATTATTTTTAGAGGTGTATTATACACACAGGTATTTATTTTTATCAAAATAAATACATTCATCATCACAAGCATTTCATTTAGAACCAAGTTGCCCTTTATATCATTTGATTTCAATAAATATCTTAGGAGCTATCACAGTGTTAACATAACTCCGCACCAAAATAATGTTCACAGTTTAAGTACAACGTGCGCTTGCGCTAATATATTATAAAGCTGAAGAGTTTGTTTGTTTGAACGTGCTTATCTCAGGAACTGCTGGACCGATTTGAAAGAATATTATTGTGTTGGATAGCTTATTTATCGAGAAAGGCTTTAGGATATAAAACATGACGCTGCGACGGGAGGGGAGGGCGCAAACTCAAAACGCGCGGACGAAGTCGCGGGGGACCGCTAGTTATGTATAAATGAAGTAACATATATTATATGCTTACTATGTTATATACTTATGATTTATATATTTGTGCTTAGTCATAAAATAGCCATAGTATATAAAGGTATATAAGCGATATTTTGTAACTGATTTGATATAAGTAAATTCTATAATAATCTTGTTTATGATTATTAAATTGTCAAATTGCTAAATGTTTGTGATGATCTTGCTTATTTACTGAAATAAATACCAAAATATATAAAAAATCACTTTAATTTATTGTCCTTATAACCAAACATTAAAAACATTGCTACATCTATCTTACCAAATCTATCATCAGAAGTGGGATAATGAGTCCTTTTCTAATACGTTTGTGTTTAAGTTCTAGAATGGATCCTGCTCTCCTGGTCGGTCAGGAGAGCAGGATCCATTCTAGAACTTAAACACAGCTGAAAGCCATACGAGATGCTGTCTCGTCAAATCGACGTCCTGATGAAGACGTGGCACTGCCAACATTCGACCCGACGACTAGCGACAGCGGCGCAGAAGGATGGTGCAAAAACATCGAAGAACTTGCAAAAGAATTTGGATGGAGCAGCTTGGCGACCGTAGCAAAAGCCGGTAAGGCCCGTAGGGGCTCTGCATTAATTTGGTTTGAAACATGGGAACCCTCAACGGGGGGTAGAACATGGGAGAAATTCTGTAACGATATCACAGACCTGTATTCAGAAAAACGTAATCTTGCTGAAAAACTTTCCACCGCGGTATCATATACGTCTGATCAAGCAGATTCTTATTGTGAATATGCTAGAGAAAAAGTGCGTTTATATCGCAGCACAAAAATATCCTTTACAGAAGGGCAGTTAATTGAATTAGTCTGCGGTAGTATCACCGATGTTAATGTTCGAATGGCTTCATTTAACAGTAATGTGAAGACAACCTCTGAGCTAATATCACTGTTTTCTCGTTACGTCAAACCTAAAAAACGTCCCTCAGAGCAAAACTATCCTAATGGTTTAGGCCCCAGTAGTGTAAAACGGCCAAAATTAGCTAATCATAATCCAATCTAATTAGATCCCAAAGACAAAAAAAATTATTTGAGTGGTAAAGTAAGTCACTTACGGTCACAGTGTAACAACGACAATCCATTGTCCGAAGTAAAAAGGTCTAGTGTCACGGATAGTAAAGTCAATGAGAAAAATATTTGCACATTTTGCAAAAAGCTTGGCCACTCTGAATCAGTTTGCTGGCACAAAGCTCGTTCAAGTTTAGAAAAACCATCAACCAATAACGAGGCTCATTTTTTAGGCCGGCAGAATTAAAATTGACTAAGGTGTCAATTCACAATATTGATATAAATTCTCTCATTGATACCGGAGCAAACTGTTGTATTATAAAAGAATCCATTGCAAAGCGATTACAGTGTAACATAAAACCACATTACCTCTGTCTTAATGGTATTGGCCGCGGAAGTTTAGATGTCTTTGGCAAAATAACTGCCCCTGTAAGATTTGAAGATGTTTACATAGAACTAGATATATTTGTAGTCAAAGACAAGCATTTCAATTATGATCTGATAATTGGGCGAAATGTTGTAGAATTCCCAGATATAGAGATAGTAACGGATATGGAAGGGAGTAAGGTTAGGCGAAAAAAACTTGATGGACCAGATTTATGTGTTAATTCTATACAAGTTCAAGATAGCTTTAAATCCCGAATCACTGAGTTAGTTTCGAAATTAGATCATTTAGACGTGGAATTGCAAGAAAAAGTTATCAATATTTTCAAAAGACATCAAACGGTTCTACATTAATGGATTATGGGCAAAAGAAACCAGGATTGAACACAAAATTAAAGATATATTTTCACAAAGCAAAATCAACATGACAACATATAAAACAATAGAGAGCACAAAACGCCACCTGGTGACAAGTCTATTTACTCATTATTTCCATATAGAAACTGTTTGGTTTACAATTCCCAACACCTACCCTTAAACTAAACAGTTTCAGTTAAATTAACTCTAGCTACTTTACAAATGGAGCAAAAAATAAATGCAATTGAATATTTAATAAACGACTAACTAATAAACCTAACCTGTCTTTAAACCAAAGTTAGACACACAGTTAAAATGTTTATCTTTAGTCAATGGCTTTGTTAACACATCAGCAGGCATTTGCTCAGTACATAAATATTCTATATTTATAATATTATCATTTACCATTTGTCGCACAAAGTGATGCCTTATATCAATGTGTTTGCTCCTACTATGATTCACTTGGTTGTTACACATTTTTTTAGCTGACTGATTATCGTTATACAAAGTCACTGAAATAAGTTTACCTAAACATTCATTCAAAAAACTCCTAACAAATTTAGCCTCTTTAGCCCCCTCACATAGAGCCATGTACTCAGCTTCAGTGCTGGAAAGAGCCACCGTCCTTTGCTTGCGACTCTCCCACGACACTAATGAGCTACCTATTTTGAAAATGTAACCTGTGTAAGAACGCCTATCTAATTGATCTGAAGCCCAATCTGCATCAACATATCCTGTGACGGATAACTCAGATTTCTCGTATACTAAACGATATCCTTCAGTCCCTTTTAGATATCTCAAAATCCGTTTCGCCGCTTTCCAGTGATTTTCTGTGGGACAATTATTAAACTGACTCAATAAGCTCGCCGCATAAGCGATATCTGGCCTCGTACATATCGCAATATACATAATACACCCCATAAGGCTCCTATATTTTGAATCATGACTCATCACCTGTCCTTTTTCAAGTTTCATACCACACTCTAATGGTGTATTCACGGGATTACAATCAATCATATTAAACTACTCTAAAACTTTTGTAATATATCTGTTTTGGTCAAGAGTAATCCTGTTTTGTTCTTGATTTAAACGCATTCCAAGTACATGTGTAGCTCTACCAAGATCTTTCATTTCAAATATTTGCATCAAATCTTCTTTTAATTTCTTTTTGAGCGGTGTATCCTTACTGAAAATTAAAATGTCATCAACATATAGTGTTGAACTGGTTATTCACATATTCACGACCGTTATCTGTTCTTAGAGTTTTTATAACTAAACCGGTTTGTTTTTCTACCATACTCTTAAACTGTTTGAATATTGAAAATACTTCATCCTTAGTTTTTACAAAATAGCCAAATGTCATCCTAGTAAAATCATCTATAAAAGTTAAAAGATATTTAGCACCACTGAATGAAAGCACCGACATTGGTCCACAAAGATCTGAATGTACAAGACCTAGCCTCTCTGTTGCTCTATTATACGATTGCTTAGGAAAAGGTAATCTACTTTGTTTGCCTTTAATACAAGCTACACAAGGAGTAAATCCATTCCTAGTATAACTAATGCCATTAGCCATACCTTTACTAAGCAAATCCATGCTGCCTTAGTCTACGATGCCATAGTTCTTGAGTAGACTGTCGCACCGTGCTCGTGCCCGCCGCCTCGCGCTGCGCCTCACCGGCGCCGAGCGAGCTGTCCGTCGCTGTCGGTTGACACGTAGCAGCGATCTCCGAATGTCCATCTGATAGATGCTTATTTTCGATGTCTAGTCGATAAACGCCTTTAATATTCGTCGCTTCAGCAACTATGTGTTTACCACAATACACACTGCATCGTTGCTTGTCGAAATGTACCTCCAGACCCTTTTCTGTCATTTTTGGAACAGAAATTAAATTGGTCGACAATTCTGGTACATATATAACGTCAGTTAATTTTGTAGGTTGACTATGCCCTTTGAGTACCAATTGCACATCACCACGTCCCTCGCTTTGAATAGCGAGTTTTTCGCGAACAGCGAATAGCGAACCTTTGGAGTTTCCTTAATGAAGTTGTCTAGTAGACATCTGTTATTTGTCATGTGACAGGTCGCTCCGGAGTCCACATACCAAGCATTGGAATTGATGTCAATAGCTAAGGCTGTCAGTAATGTACCATTCCATGCCTTTTTACTTTTATCCTCCCTTTCATTATTCTCCTTGTTGTTATGTGTCTTATTTAGGCAATTTCTCGCATAATGGCCCATTTTTTTACATACAAAACACTTCACTTTAGTAGAATAGTTACTATTATGTTTCAAAGACCGATTAGTAAGCATTGCATTCTCATCGCACTTGTCAAATTCTCTGCGCGAATTTTCTTGTAAGAGCTTACTTTTCACAATTTCGCTGTTTAATTTGATGTTAGAATTTTCTAATGCCATTATCAGTGGATCATAATCTACTGGCAGTTCACTTAGCATCAATACTGATAAAAACTCGTCATCTAATGGTGCGTTGATGTCTCTTAGTTGTTGATCTAAATCTGTGATCTTTAAGAGATATTCATCCATGCTGCCAAATTGCTCCAACTTCAATCCAAACAATATACGTAACAGTCCAAGCCGCCTACATAGACCTTTATCTTCGTAAGCAAGTTTTAAATTCTTCCAAGCCTGGTGCCCAGAGCTAGCATTCCTCACATATGCGAATGATGACGGCTGCACCATCAAACAAATCTTTGCAAGTGCTCTCTGCTGTCTGCGCTCATCGGCATCCTTGGGCACGTCCGGTGCGGACTCTTCTATGCAGTCCCATAGGTCTTCATGAATTAAGTACATCCGCATTAAAAACTTCCAATTCCCATAATTGGAAATGCCATTCAGTTTCTCAAAATTAACTGAAATGCCAGAACTCGTCCCTGAAGACGACGAAGACAACGATGACCCAATTCCACCGACACAGTCATGGACTGTTTTCGTATTTTGTGCCATTTTGATTTGTATATTAATTTCCGCAGATATCTACATGCGCATATGTTCATTATAGACCCTATCGTCTGGCGCCTTCTGAGAGGGAAAAGGTAAAAGAAATTATAAACGAATTGCTAGAAAATAATATTATCCGTGAGAGTGATTCATCATTTGCAAGTCCAGTACTTTTAGTTAAAAAAAAAGATGGAAGCGATAGACTTTGTGTTGACTATAGAGCATTAAATAAAATAATAGAAAAAGAAATTTACCCTCTCCCTCTCATTGAGGACCAGATTGATAAATTGGGAAAGGCCAGATACTTCATATCCCTTGATATGAAAAATGGATTTTATCAGATCCCAGTCTCTGAAGACTCCATAAAGTATACGGCCTTTTTAACCCCTGATGGTCATTATGAATTTCTCAAGATGCCGTTTGGAAATTGTAACGGACCGACAGTCTTTCAGCGAGCCATTACAAAGGCTGTGCGTCATTTAAATTTTCTGCTCGTGTACATGGACGACATACTAATTCCTTTTTCTACTATTGACCAAGGTCTTGACTATTTAGAACAGACAGTTAGTGCGCTTAGTGATTCTGGGTTTAAAATTAATCTGAAAAAGTCAAAATTTTTCGTGAATACCATCGAGTATTTAGGTCGCGAAATATCATTTCAAGGAATAAGGCCTAGTGTAACAAAAGTCAGTGCATTACTTAATTCACCGAAACCTCGAACCGTTAAGCAAGTGCGTCAGTTCATGGGCCTTGCATCTTATTTTAGAAAATTTACTCAAAATTTTGCTCAACGGACGGCATGTATAACTAAGTTGACACAAAAGAACCAGACATGGAAATGGGGATCGGAACAGGATGAGGCGAGAAATTATATATTTGATTATTTAGTATCAAAACCATTGTTATCAGTTTTTGACCCCAACCTGGAAACCGAGCTGCACACTGATGCAAGCTCGATAGGCTATGGCTCAGTTCTTATTCAAAAATGTAATAATCAAACTAACGTTGTCGCTTATTATAGTAAAAAAACTGCACCGTCTGAATCTAAATACAGCTTATACGATTTGGAAACAGTAGCAATTTTTAATGCATTAAAACAATTTCGGGTTTATCTCCTGGGTATTAAATTCAAAATCATAACAGATTGCAACGCCATAAAATCGACAATAAATAAAAAAGACATATCCCCGCGAGTAGCTCGTTGGTGGACTTATATGCAAGATTTTAATTTTGAATTTGTTTACAAAAAGGGCACTTATATTAGTCATGTGGATTTTCTCAGCCGTAATCCTGTCGAAACTCCTCCTGTGTCTGGAACTGTTAATTTGATTACCGATGGTAGCTCTTGGTTAGAGATAGCTCAGCTAAATGACCCCGAAACACAAGCGTTGATAGATAGAGTTCAGACTGGAGAAGTAGATGCAAACCAATATGTAGTCCATAATAACTTGCTGCATTATAAAATCGACCCTACTGGAGAACCAAAATTGTACATTCCAAAAGGTAGGAGAATTAGCATTTTACGATGGTTTCATGATGAGAATTGTCACGTAGGTTTTGATAAAACTATTTACAAAATTTGCGAGCATTTTGGGTTCCCTAGTATGTCATCTTTCGTTCGAAAATATTTGTCACATTGTTTAACTTGCATTAAACGAAAAGGCCATCATGGTCCCAAGCAAGGATTGCTTTATCCGATCGAAAAAACTGCTATTTCCTTTCATACCATTCATTTAGACTGTACAGAGCCATTTACACAATCCAATGAAGGCTATAAACATATTCTACTCTTGGTTGATGGGTTTACTAAATTTTGTCTGCTCAAACCATTAACAACACTTAGCTCAAATTAATTAATACCGCTTATCCGTGATACTATTAGCATTTTCGGATCACCCTCTTTAGTCATTACTGACCGTGGCACCAATTTTAGTAGCAATCAAATTCGAAGACTTTTCGAAGAATTACACATCCAACATCATATGATTGCCACTGGTACACCTAGGAGTAACGGTCAGGTTGAACGGTATGTTTTCACTGTCTCTAACATGCTTAATACTATGTGTAACGAATCGTCAGATTGGCCGATAGTATTATGGAAGGTTCAAAAATCAATCAACACTACTATTCAAAAGTCTACCGGTTTTTCACCTTTGCGGCTTTTAATTGGCGTTGAGGCAAACATACCATGTAAACAATCACGATTAAATGATGTACTAGATAATCCTAGAGATCTTTCTATCAATGTAGACGCTGATAGGGAGTTAGCCCGACAGAGACTGTTAGCAATTGCCGAAAAATTTAAAAGACGTTTTGATTCCACAAGACGCAACAATCTTACATTACAGATAGGTGACCTGGTATACGTATCTCAAGACCACAGGCGAAATGACAAGTTATATCCTAGATTCAAAGGACCTTATGAAATAATATCCTTACTTCCAAATGATCGTTTTGCTCTGAGAGGAATGGGTAATTTACGTAATATTATAATTGCTAAAGAAAAATTGCGATATTGGCCCGGAGAAATGATTGATGAAAGTATAAGTACGAACCATGTACCTAGTGTAAGTTAGATTATTGTATTGTCATTACGATAATGTGATTATTTGAAACATTGAGATTCATTTTTTATATTTAAATAAACCGCTGGACGATCGTTACTTGGTACTGATCTATCCCACCGGCAGCGGGTGGTTGGGATTGGTACGTCTAGGTAATCGGTATATAGGTATTTTTGTATTCTCCGCTGGACGACCGTTTACTTGGTGCTAATCTATCTCACTGGCAGCGGGTGAATGGGATTAGTACGTCTAGGTAATCGGGATACTTTCCGCTAGACGCTCGTTTGCTTGGTGTAAACCTAACTCATAAGCAGCGGATGAGGGATTGACACGTCTAGGCAATCGAGAGACAAAATGATGAATTGAAGAGCATTGAAAGATTGGAATAAGTATTGATTTCTGGATGTTTCAAATAATCACTTATCACTTAATTTAATTGCTAGTCAAGGTACTTTGAGAACAAAGTACATGGCAGTATGGCCGTGATAGATTATTCAATATAATTTGAGTAAGTACGTATTTATATCAGAACAATAAATTTATTAATTTAGTACATAAATAAAATGTATTTAGTAATTTAAAACATTATAAGAAAGAATTACAAAATAAAAGTTGTTAAACGAACGGCGCGTAGTTGCGCCGGCTGTGAGTAATCGCGTGATCAGTTGTTTGTTCACTGGTATAAAAGGAAGGCACTGCGGAGGGACAGTCAGACATTGAGACGTGACGTTATCCACGAAGAGTTGCCGTGGGCGGAGCTTAAGACCCTGAGCGCCCTGGGAGTCAGGGTCAACACCACAGCTCACGAGCTCCGCATTTACGCCGCCTACCGCCCACCGACCGCCGCATTCCATCCGTCGGACCTCGACGGAGTATTCGTCGAGGATCACCCTACAATCGTAGCAGGCGACTTCAACTGTAAGCACGTACAGTGGGGCTCCCGCCTCACACGACCCGACGGCCGTCGTCTGCTCAACACCACCACCTCCAGAGGCATTGAGGTGGTGGGCACGGATGCCCCGACCCACATCCCCAGTGAGGCAGACCACCAGGCGGACGTTTTAGATGTGGTCCTACACAAGGGCCTGCGCGTCCCCCTGGCCACCGAGGTGCTGTATGAGGGAGACACCCAGCACCTCCCCCTACTGATTACAGTGCCCACCTCTCTAGCGGTGGTGAGAGTGCGTCCGCCCAGGTCCCGCGTAGACCGGCCGGCCTACAAGGCGGCCCTCAGGGACCTGACAATGGAGGGCCCAATCTCAACTCCAGAAGAGATTGACGCCGCGGTGGCCCTCCTGACCCAGCGGATGAGGGAATCGAAGGAGGCACACACCCAGAAGGTAGCGCCTCCCTCCCAGAAACGCCCCCAACTCCCGCTCTTCTTGAGGGCACAACTTCAAAAGAAGGAAGCCCTCAAGAAGCTGTGGTGCAACACTCGATGCCCACGGGTCAAGACTGAACTAAATGCCATGACGGCCAAGGTCACCGAGGCGGTGAGAATGTGGCAAGGTCGCGAGTGGGAGGAACTCGTCGACAGGGCAGGAGAAGACCTGCCCTCACTGCACCGCCTCAACAAAGCCCTCACTGGGGAGAAGTCCTCCACGCACCCCATCCTGGACGCGGACGGTCAGAGGAGAATCGCGGCTGAGGACAGAGCCCGAATCCTAGCCGATCACCTGACCGTCCAATTCAGGCCCCACCCGCCAGCCCCCAGAGCCCTCCAGCACCACGCTGATGTGGTCCAGAGAGTGGAGGAGTTCCTGGCCACCACCCCACCTCCACTCCCGGGCGACACCTTCATCTCCCCATCGGAGGTGAAGAAGATAGCCGCCCGCCTAAATAGAAAGAAGGCGCCGGGCCCTGACGGCCTGCCACCCGCGGCCCTGGCGGAGCTGCCCAGGAGGGGGATAGCGGCGTTGACTCGCGTCCTCAACGCCGCCCTCAGGACGAACCACTTCCCCTCGCCATGGAAGAAAGGGCGGGTGGTGATGATCCCCAAGCCGGGGAAAGACCGCCGCCGCCCAGAGAGCTACAGGCCCATCACCCTGCTGGATCACGCCGCCAAGCTGTTCGAGCGAGCCCTGCTGCGCCGACTGCGTCCCCACCTCGTCCCGAGGGACGAGCAGTTCGGCTTCCGCAGCGGGCACTCCACCACGCTCAAGCTGGCCAGGGTGATCCACCACCTAGCGGAGGGCCTAAACAAGAAGCAGGCCTCGGTGGCGGTCTTCTTAGACGTGGAGAAGGCTTTTAACCGGGTTTGGCACCCCGGTCTCATCTCCAAGCTCGCCACGACCACCCTGCCCCCCGCCCTCGTCCACCTGATAGCGTCCTTCCTTAAAGGACGCTCCTTCCAAGTAGCCGTGGAGGACGCTACGTCCGCAGAGGGCCCCATAGAAGCTGGGGTCCCCCAAGGCAGCTGCCTATCTCCTACTTTATACGCTGCCTACACAAATGACGTTCCCACCATTAACAACCATCTCCGTGAGTGGGAACCCAAGGTCGAGCTGGCGCTGTTCGCGGACGACAGCGCATTTTACACCACCGCCCCATGGGTCCTGGCGGCGGTGAAAAGGATGCAGAAGCAGCTCAACCTACTGCCGGACTGGCTGGAGAGATGGCGGATAGCGGTCAACGTGGGCAAAACCGCCGCCATCTACACGGGCCCCTCAAGACGTAAGATGCCCGAGCTGGTCCTCAACGGACAGAAGATAAAGTGGCAGCGCAGTACAAAGTACTTAGGCTGCCACTTGGACCAGCGCCTCACCCTAAAGGACCAGGTGAAGCACCTGGTCAACTCCAGCCGCGGGGCGCGCGCAAGACTGCGCCCCGTCCTCCAGTCCCGCCTGCCCACCAGAACAAAGGTGGGCATATACAAAACGTACGTGCGCTCCAGGCTGACATACGCGGCCCCAGCCTGGTACGCGATGATAAGCGCAGCCCACCGTACGCAGCTCCAATCCCAGCAGAACATAGCGCTCCGAATAATAACGGGGGCCGGGCGCTATGTTCGCAATGCCGTCATACACAGGGACCTCAAGATGGAGGCCCTGGAGGGATTCGTGGTCCGCACATCCAAGCGGATGTACGAAGCCGCGGACCACGGGCCGCACCCCGGGCTACAAAATATAGCCCCCATGCCCACGGTACAAGAGTCGAGCAAGAGGCCAACCCCACGACAGGTCTGCTCCTTAAATCCGCCCTCCCACCTACCCGAGTCCCAATCACAACCCCCCCCCTATCTCTCGTCCCCTCCTTAGCCAGAGTCAGCCGCAGTTAGCTTGCCCTGCTCATCGGGCCTCCCCGAACGGGGTCTCACCTGATGGGCAGCCCGCAGCGACTGTGCAGCTGGCTCTGGCAGAAGATGAAGATACAGACCTGTCGTCGCAAGACGGCCGCAATGCGGCTCCCAATACCGTGGGCCAGTAGGCCCATGAGATGAAGCCCGGGGAAGGAGCTGAGGCTCGAACCCGAGCCGCCCAGAAGGGGCGACGAAACCCGACGTCGGGACAGTCAGTTGCCTTTGGGCTGGCGGAGAGTGAACATCGGTTCTTAAGGTATGATTATGTACATAATAATTATTTGCTGTAATATGGGGTACCTATGCTGTTTAAATTGAATTATGTATAAATGAAGTAACATATATTATATGCTTACTATGTTATATACTTATGATTTATATATTTGTGCTTAGTCATAAAATAGCCATAGTATATAAGCGATATTTTGTAACTGATTTGATATAAGTAAATTCTATAATAATCTATGCCTTGTTTATGATTATTAAATAGTCAAATTGCTAAATTTTTGTGATGATCTTGCTTATTTACTGGAATAAATACTAAAATATATAAAAAATCACTTTAATTTATTGTCCTTATAACCAAACATTAAAAACATTGCTACATCTATCTTACCAAATCTATCACACGCATGAAGTATTCTTGAAAAATTAATACAGTTGTTTCTATGGCGTATCACATTAGGTAAATGAAACATTTTCCTACTCTGTTACCTTTTACTTCAAAGAATTTCCTGTCAAAAAATATATAAAAAGATCAATCACACGATGGCTCTTTTTATATATTTGTTAGTATTGGGGAGCCCGGTAAGAATGTTATTTCATCAATCATATCTACCCAACATATAAAGGGAGACCTTTTTTATGTTAAACTTAATATTTCTTATACCTTACTTCGTCCTTAGATTGTAATATACAAATCGTCTGAAATATAATCCTAGCTTCTGGTAACATTATGTGTTAAGAGAGTTTCCCTTGACTACATCCAATTTTATGTTGGGAATGGGGAATTGTTGTCCCTTAGAAATCAGGAACCTCCTTTGTTCTGTAATAAAGAGCGTCTCTTGCATGTAACTCGTAAGGATTTTCAGTTGTTAGGGGCATAACGAACAAGAAAGCATCTTAAAAGAAATAAAGATTAGGTGTGAGCTCTCTTTTCAAAGAAAAAGTTTCTGTTGAAAATTTACTCTATCGTGAAAGTTTTTTTAGAGTCTAACGAAACCTAGGTTGAGAAAGAGAAAGACTATAGTCTAGGCTTAAGCAACATGTGAGTAACATAACTTTGGAGACCCTGTAAAATTAATTACACTTCACAGAGACGTGATAGGAATTTTTACACTAACCACGACTCAGAGTAGCTTAAATTTCTTGTACTTATTTTAATTATAATAAATAATAAAATCCTGTTTATCTACTATATAAAAATAAGTCGGGTTTTCCTTCCTGACGCTATAACTCCAGTACGCACTAACCGATTTTCACGGTTTTGCATTCGTTGGAAAAGTCTTGGGCTTCGTGAGGTTTGTAGCAAAGAAAATTCAAATATAAAACAAAATACATAAAACGAAGCCATCTGGTGGCGAAACAGAATTCGCCGGGTTTGCTAGTTTCCTATTAATGTTACAATGTTTATATTTATAATATATTATTTTCTAGAATAGGTACCCCTACTTGGGTATAGGTCTCCTCCAGTTTCTTCCATTCTTCTCTGTCTTGAGCTTTCTTGGTTCAGTCTTTACCAGCTATAGCTACGATGTCGTAGGTCTTCCTTTCTGTCTTATTCCGCCCTTAGGCCCTTAACATCTTGTAATTTCTCCTGTCCATCTATTGTCTTTGTAACGTGCCACATGACCAGCCCATTGCCATTTTAAACTAAGACAGTATTATAGGACGTTTATGAGTTTTGTTTTCTTGCGTATGGATACGCTTCTTATTTTTTGTATTTTCCTATTTTTTAATAAGCTTCGTTCCATCGCTTTCTGGCAACTTACTAATTTTTTCTTTATTACAGAGTTGTATGATTGTACTTGTACTTATTACGAATACGATAATGTTGTTTGCAAGTGTTTATACGTTTCGTAAATCTTTGTAATTTTCTTACATAGCACTACGTCAAAGTAGTTTAACTTAGAAGTTAATTTTAAAACTTTCGTAAATACAAAAGTTAGTTCTCTCGTCGCGTAATATTATAAATATATATAAAGCTTATAAAATAGATAGTTTACTAACAAAGGTGGTCGTAACGCAGTGGTAGCAGTGCTTTGGCAATGGTACTGAAGTGAAGGAACCTACGGCGCGGTCGTGTTTGGATGGGTGACCAATCCGACCATAAAAGTGACGTATATAACGAGCGTCTCCGTGCTTCGGAAGACACGTTAAGTCTTTGGTCCCGGCAAATATCGATTGATATTAGTCGTTAAGCCGAGTCAGAGGCCTAAGGGTGGCTTAATGGTGGGTTAGGTTAACACTCCTCCACTAATCCGCACTGGGCCCGCGTGGTGGAGTATGCCTCGAACTACCTCCGCAGGGGGACGTTACAAACTAACTTTACTTGTTAAATGGCCAACTTACTTTCTTCCAGGTTTGAACTTATATCGGTAATACTCGTAAAACAATGCCTCATAATCTTCTGACTACTTGTTAAACAACCATTATCCAAAACTCCCCTTTTGGCCCACTGACGAAAAGTGGACAGAAAACGTATAGTATGGTATCACGTATGTTCTGACAATGTCACTTTGATAATGATGTTTTTATGTCTCTACAAAAAGTGAATGACCTAGAAAAGTGCAATGGTGTTGTGTGCTTACGATCAACAACGTTGATCGAGGCTTTTTTTACCTCTTCCAATATGGTATCGATGTAACTCTTTTTAAATTAACTAGTTGATTCTTAGTGTATGAGTATGTTGTATATTAAGTTATATACTACCTCAAATTAGAACTCATGAAACTAGTAAGCAATACTCAGGATTTGATTAAATGTTTGGGAAACGCTGTACCAGATAATACTAAAATCGCTTAATCGCACACTCGTGACACTGAATAGATTCGTGTCAAACGACGAGTTATGTTACGATGCTGTTATCCCAGAACGAAAAGACGACATCTCGTAAATAACGATGACGTCATAACTATAAACATTTGCCGCAATATTGTTAGGGATCACCAGTTATTGATTACACCTATAATGTAGTGTTATTTTCAATGGAGATTTATTACAAACACTCTATCGAATGAACGTTTTTCGTTGATGCGAAACGATGTATTTATGTGTATAATAGTAGTTTCCTTAAATAAAAAAAGTTAATTGTTTATTTTGCCAAGGCCGTAGCAAAAATATTTACTCGGTTTTATGAATGGCCACTACTATAATATTTTATCCGAAACAGTTTGAATACATGTATAATGTGGATTTAAAGAGCCAAAAAGTTATAGCTTTGTCATTTTAACCTGACCATTATTAAACAGAAAAGTGGAGGAATCATTTTTCCTTTTAGCTTTTTCTAAGGGGCTATCATAAGAAATTACGTCGGGCAGGCATCGGTACATGACTGTATTATGACAGAGGAGCCTAATTTACTGCTTTTAGTCCTGTTGAAAATGGTGCAGATGGTAGCTGACATTATAGTAGCTATCTTAGTAGGGACGATTCAACAAGACATGGGCTTACCTTTTTTGTAACTTCTTGTTTAACATGACGGTCATCAGCGCTAATTTAGCCAACTTCTCGAGGTCTAAAAGCGCCAGTAGTGCTGTAGCACTCGCAGCGTCCTCTAGCGGACCTGGTCTCGTGTCGATCAGGATGGTGAAGCTGGTCGCTGATATTCCAGTATCTACCTGCAAGATATATGCTTACCTTCTCAGCTGCTTCTTGCTTAGTATGACGGTCATCAGCGCCAAGTTCGCTGACATGCCGAGGCCAGACAGCGCTAAGAGTGCTGCAGCGCTTGCAGCACCCCCTGGTGGACACAGCCTCGTGTTGTTCAGGATGGTGGAGTTGGTAGCGCCGGCTGAACCGAACCGGAGGTTCGCGCCTATCATGGCGACCGCTGACCCTGTAAGGGAAATTTTGTTTAGGAATTTCTAATCAAACTCGTATTTGTACAAGTCAATGTTTTAGTGTAGATTAAAATAATGGAATGGATATATTCATCGAATAAATTTTGTTAATCATTTTGTTCATATTTTAAAAATACCTCTTATGTCTTACGTCTTTTCAATTAATTTTATGTTTAAAACAGATTTCGCACACATTTACTTGTATATATTACGCTCTAAGACCGAAAATGCTCTTTGAGCGAAAAAATTGCTCACTGCGCGATGTGGTCACATAAAATCACCCATATAGTTAAATTCGTGTAATGACTCAAATGAAAACGCTCACGACACGTCCTGATGAGATGAACATATACAAATAAAATCGTAAAGTGTTCTATTAGTCCATTGAATGAGTCCCTACAAGGGGGGTCTAGAGTGCGTGAGTTAGTAACGTAAGATGATTCTTCGGAAACATGTCAAGAGTCCCTAGGTAATAAACATACTAAAACCCCGGGACACTAGGAGGAGCCCTAGAGTGGGGGGAGGGGGGAAAGGGTTCATTTTTGATTTTTTTGCTTTAATCTCAAAAACGGTACATGTTAGAGAAAAACTTTCAAGGAAAAGTTGAAAGGCCATAAAATTATCTACAAGTTGTACCTAAATCATTTTTTTCTATTCGCAGGCGTTTTCGAGCTACATCCCATGAAAGGTGAAAAATTCGAAAACTTTTTATTTTACCAACTTAGGGTGCCCGCAGACGACCGTTTTTTTCTCCGTCTTTGTTGTGGATTGTAAGAAATGACGATGACGATGATAATGATGATGATGATGATGATGATGATGACTACTTTTTCATCCTTTTGGGTTGGGACGGTCCTGTTAAGAGTTCTTCTTCTATTATTTGTTCATCCTCAGATGTAGGTGATTCGTGGTGAAGCTCTTTGTCATCACCATCACCACCATCATTATCTTCCTGAATGGATACGCTGTTAAGGCATTTCCCTTGGCAATGAAGGCATGCCGCTGAACATTTGAGCACTGCTTTTCGGCATCCACATTTGCCGCTAGCACAATCTTTAGTGCAACGGCAAAATATGGTCTGTAGTAAGGCCTCTGGTGCTGGTGGATCTTCGGTTTTTATGGGCTCTAGGGTATTTTCTACAGACTGCCATCCCCACTCTTGTGGAGGCAGCTCATTCCCAAGCCACTGTTGCTGTTGCACTGCTTAACGAGGGCGGACCCCTTCCCATGCTACGTGTGAACCTTCATCGAAAAAATCCGAACAACGGATAATGTTGGGACATTGATGTCATATGAGAGGCACTAGAGGAAAAAAAATAAAAAGTTCAAGTATCGTAACTACCCTAATAAAATTCAATTCCTCCTAAACGCCTCCATGGTGGAATTTGGTATTTTTATCAATGATTGACCTAATTATGAGCAATCTATCTGTGCCGCACAAGTTGTACTATTGAGTTTTTTGGAAGAAAAAAATAAAAAGATCAAGTTCAGTAACTCAAACTACCCTAATATAATATTTTGACAATCGATTCCTCCTAAAGGCTTCCATGGAGGAATGTGTTTTTTTACCAATTATAGACCTAATTGAGAGCAATCTATCAGTACCGGTCACAAGTTGCACTTTTGAGCTTTTTGGAAGAAAAAAAATAAAAAGGTCAAGTTGCGTAACTACCCTAATATAATATTTTGATAATCCATTCCTCCTAAAGGCTTCCATGGAGGAATGTGTTTTTTTACCAATGATAGACCTAATTAAGAGCAATCTATCAGTACCGGTCACAAGTTGCATTTTTGAGCTTTTTGGAAGAAAAAAAATAAAAAGTTCAAGTATCGTAACTACCCTAATAAAATTCAATTCCCCGTAAACGCCTCCGTGGTAGAATCTGGTATTTTTATCAATGATAGACCTAATTATGAGCAATTTATCTGTACCGGTCACAAGTAGCACTTTTGAGTTTTTTTGAAGAAAAAAATAAAAAGATCAAATTCAGTAACTCAAACTACCCTAATATAATATTTTGACAATCGATTCCTCCTAAAGGCTTCCATGGAGGAATGTGTTTATTTTACCAATTATAGACCTATTAAGAGCAATCTATCAGTACCGGTCACAAGTTGCACATTTGAGGTTTTTGGAAGAAAGAAATATTTTTTGATCGGTTGATGTGATAAACATGAGTATGAAGTATGGGAAAATTGTTTGAGCCAAAATCATTTTTACTGCGTGTAACTCAGAAACGGTAGGATATAGGAAAAAAATATTTAGGTACAACTTGTAGATAATTTTATGGCCTTAAAACTTTTTGAGATTTAAGCGAAAAATTAAAAAATTGACCCTTTCCCCCTCTCTCCCCACTCCGGGGCTCCTCCTAGTGTCCCGGGGTTTTAGTATGTTTATAACCTAGGGACACTTGACATGTTTCCGAAGAAACATCTTACGTTACTAACTCACGCACTCTAGAACTTTTTATTCAATGGACTATATTCAATGAGCAGTATTCGCGTAAACTACAGAACCAAATATAATTTTGATAGTTCATAAAAAAACGTAAAACTACACTCACTAGAAGCACATACACGACCCGACATAGACCACCACTTCGAAATTGTGGGCTACTGTGAAAAAGCATCGCAAGAAACTCGTCACTATTTATCGTCAATCATCGTGGTATATCTTGCTAATCGAAATAATTAAAATCTTAATCTTAACCATCAGAAGGTGCAACATGTTGGTCCGTAGGTTTGCTCTTGTTTGATTGTTTATAGCATATTGCCAGAACTTATACACGAGTAGCCTATGGACCGATTACACGCAGAAATCACTAAGCGTCCTTCGAGTCCAATATAACAACGGATTCAGGGCGCTGTTAGGCTTGCCTCGTTACTGTAGTGTGTCGGAAATGCTTACGCAATCGCATACAGACGGCTTCTTTGCCGTGTTACGCAAGAAAACTGCTGCAACAAATACGGGTGAGCTCTAACAGCATCCTGAAGACCGTTGCGGAGAGACATGACTCTCCAATGATGAAGCACTTCGTTCAGTTACTGAACAAGGGAAAATCATATCTTGATGTGTGATCAGTATCTGAAATAAGTGTTATACTTATTTCAAAATGCCTGTTTCTCAATAATTATTTTATCTATTCCATGATGTATTAACGTAGTTTTTAAGACGAACTAGCAAAATGGATCAATGTAATCTTTTATCATAAATAATAATAAGTTAATGTGCATGTGTAGAAAGCACCGTATCTCTTTGTAACGTTCAAAATTTTGTTCGATATACAATCACAAGTTGTAACGTTCCCAATCATTTTTATGAAAAGTCGCTCCATTTAATCAGAAACATTATTCGTTGGTAAATATCGTACAGTAGGTATCGAGAACTTTAGAAACAGCTACTAATTTATGGAATAAATTAGGTAAAATTGTCGGTCTTTAGTTTTAGTTTCCAGATTCATTATTTATGACGCTAAGTTCGTACAAAGTTTTGGCTGTTTTACCTTCTCGTCTGCCTTAGTTTGCATTATTTTAAATCTAGAATATCTGAATTCTTATGTTATCGAAATGTACTTTTTAGTCAATTGTAGTCTTTGCCAAAATCCAATCTCTATTATAGAATTGTATTCTATAATAGAGATCGGATTAGAATTAGTTTATTTATATTTACTTTCTGGGTCTTTAGTCTTTGTCTTAGTATACTCGTACTAACATAATTTAAGCCAAATTTCCGTTTTTTGGGTTAATATTAGAAAATACTTTTATCAGTTGTAATGATAATAAAAATTTACCTGCCGACATCTTGACCGCGCAGACGTCTGACCTCAATGAATGCTGACACTCAAATCCAATAAATCACCGCGACAACAGCCAATCAAGGCGCCTCCCTCCCCCCCACCGGCCCACTGCATTTTTGCACCAATCACGTTATTATTCAATGACATCACAAAAACTACACTTTATTGTTATTTTGGTATCACTTTTTTACGTCCGTTCCAAGCACTTTTTATTTATGTGATTGGTTCGTTGGCCAGCATCTGAAAAAAAAAACGTGATAAACTAAGTGTCAGTTTGGTGAGGTATTTCATTATAAATATTAGCCTACTTAGTTTTATTAATGAGTGTTATTTCATCGCTCTTGGCAGCATCTGTAGTTTTATTGCGAATCTTAAGGGGAAAAATACAAGATTACCATAAAAAATCCTCCTTTACATTTCGAAATAAGTTATCTGACGAAGATTCTTCTAGGGATGCTGGCTAAACCGAATGTTACATGATTGATATAATGCTATCGTGAATATTTTTGTTCACCGATAATAATAAACATGAGCCACAAGATACTGTATACTGATCTGTTGTAAAAAAACTGCTTATCATTTTTACACCTAGGTAGTAGGTATAAAGTTAGTAGTTAAAAGTAAAAAAAAAGTTAAAAGATTCTGATACTTACACTCTTAATAAGAAACATTATATGGTATTTTTTTATTGCTATTTGTTATTTATAAATCCTAATTGGACCAGCAAAGACTAATAGGTAACATTGTTCTTAAAACTATCATTAGCATATTTAGTTTTATGCTTTGGTCATAGATGGCGTGAGGTGTAGTTTAAGCCGAGGGAGTAGTAGTTCAAACTTGTAAGCGGGGCATTTTGAATATTTTTTTATAAATGGATAGTCGCTAGACTTACAAAAAACAAAACCCCTCCACCAAATTGATTTATACAACCATTGTGATGATTTTTAATTAGAAAAATTAGAAAAATAACCGAACTACGTTAAGTATTACAATATTGTATTATGAACGTTAATTTACGAAATAAATACACCAAGTTCAAACCAAATTAAAAATCAGCGCTAAAAGTCTTCACAGTCCCGCCAAACTAGATGCTGAATAATTTAACATGGCTAGGTTTTACGCCGCGTGAAATGAAATTCATTAAAAAGCGTAAAACACAAATCCGAATCAGGTGAAAGGGCAGCCAGGCCGAGTTGTAGAGCTCTCACTGTGACCCAGTAACCCCAGAATGCGTTTTTGGCCAAATAATATTTTGCAAAATTTGAAGTTGAAAAGAAAACAGACACTTTTCTGGTAGGAAATCAAAGAAAAGCAGCTGTAGGTCGACCGCTAAACTGAGACTTTTCTAACGTCAGTTTTGTCGCCTTAATTTTCATTTCCCTCGCAAAAAAATTACTCCTACTCTGCAACAATTTTAGGATGGCACTCATTACGTATTAAACATTTTTTTTAGGGTTCCGAAGCCGAATGGCAAAAAACGGAACCCTTATAGTTTCGTCAAGTCTGTCTGTCCGTATTTTACAGCCACTTTATTCTATAACTATAAGCATCACAATGTTAAAATTTGGTAGGAAGATGAATCCTGTTAACTGCTTCACGATTGTTATACAAAAAATAAAACTAATGATATTAAAAGGACCATACGTGAAACCAAAACCAAAAACCTTTTTAAAGTCAAACCTATGCGTGTCTATGGATAGGTCTTTTAAAATTATATCGAGGTTCCTAAAACCGGTTTCTTTTAAAGTCTAACGTTTGATAGATAGACGCTTCCAAAGTGGTAAAATGGGCGTCCCCCCTCCCCCCCCCCCCCTTCAACTTTTGAAATAAGCTAATGAAAATTTAAAAAAAAATACACTATGTAGATTTTTACGGAACGGGTTTTAACGGAATCGAACTAGTAGTATTGAAGATATAGCACATTTTCAACAACCGCAAACATAACTTTGTTCTTCATACAAACACTATGAAAAACAAAGTTATATTTGCTGTCAACAAAATATTGTGGTATTTTAGCTATGTGTAAGTGAGTGGATTTCCTAATTCAGTTAAAGATGGCACGGAACCCTCAGTGCGCGAGTCAGACTCGCACTTGGCCGGTTTTATTTACACTTAAAAGAAGAACATTTTATTCATCATATTAATATAACGTATAAAAATTAGATGCAGTAGGAAGTGGACGGCAAAAGTGTCGTTGGAAACGTCTCAATTTTACGGTTGACTTATAATTAGTTTTGTTTATAACCTGAGGCCCTATTTTTGAAATACTTGCGACAAGATGGCGTATGACTTCATTGATTATACTGCAATTTTGGAATAAAAACCAGTTGAAATCCATTCAGAAGAGATTTGAAAAAAAATACTAAATTTTGTGAGTACTCACGACTTTATTCACGGTATTTTCGTTGATTTTTTGGCCGTTTTCGAACGCAAATCACACGCCATATCCAAGCGAGTGATTCATAAATAGAGGCCCTGTTCTTTGAATCTGGTGTGCTATATCATTTATTTCATGTGCCTTAAAATTTTTATGTATTTTGTTATGTATCAATCCACAACTTTTACTTTGCGTTTTTGTACTTAATTAAAACGTCAATTTTAAGTTCTCTCCTTGCGCACACAGGTAATTTACTAAAGAGCTAATCTCAAGCCTAAAATAATGTCAGTAGTTGCAACTTAGACTTCGGCATCCCAGGATTACACAATGTATTATAAAATACTGCATAGTTGATAACGATAAAACAAGAAATACTTTTTAATTATAATGATTATTTGCTACTTCTTAATTTTAATACTTATTAAAACTTAACACTCATTTAGATCTCAATACTTTTCTCGGCAATGTCTATAATCAAACCATAAAATTAATATTCCTAGGATAATAATTTTATGAATCAAACACATTATCAGTATTGACCTTGGCTGTCATTTTTAACCGACTTCAAAAAAGGAGGAGGTTATCAATTCGACTGTATGTTTTTTTTTGTATGTTTGTTACCTCATATCTCAGTCGTTTGTCAACCAAATCGAAAATTTTTTTCGCCTTCTTAGAGGGTGTACCTTCTAGTTGGTCCCATTTTTTTCCATTTTGTGATCTGATGATAGGATCTTTGTGTAATCGAGGGAAACCCTCAAATTTTAAAGGCACGTATGGTGTTTCTTAACAAAAATCTTAATGCGAATTTAATGAAATATTTCCCAAAAAAAGACTAAATCAAATAAGGTCAAA
Source organism: Pyrausta purpuralis (assembly GCA_963924145.1). Classification (NCBI taxonomy): domain Eukaryota; kingdom Metazoa; phylum Arthropoda; class Insecta; order Lepidoptera; family Crambidae; genus Pyrausta; species Pyrausta purpuralis. Next base: position 8,583,734 of record OZ001648.1, on the reverse strand, counting down.
TGTCAATTTAATAATTGGGCCACGCCAGGAATTCATAAAAGCAGGATTAAATTATATGAATTGTATAGTCTACGAGAAAACTCTCAAGACCAAAACTTTATTGAATACGTTAGAAATTATTTAAAAATATTTAAAAAAGTTTGTGCTACAGCAAAATCCCATTACCTTCGTAGAATACTCTCTAGCTCCAAAAATAAAGCAAAAGCTACATGGAGCATCATAAATAAAGAAATTTGTAAAAAAAATTGGGAGAAGGTAAATTTGTATTAAAAAACAATAATACAACAATAAATTCAAATTTCGAAATTGCAACTGCTTTTGAGTCGTTTTTTTTTTCACATATTGCATCAACAACAACGAAAAAACTTGCTTCTTCTTCAGTAGTAGCCGAATTAATTCTAAAAATTAATGTCAGTGAATGTTATTATGCAATTAAGTCATGTAGGACCTGAAGTAATAATAAAAACATTTCTAGACTTAAATATAAAAAAACGGAGGATCTGTGGGGACTATCTGTGCACATTATTCAGTCAATTATTAACATAATAGCCCCTCAACTAGCATTATTTTTTAACAAGTGTATTGATGACGGCCAGTTTCCTTGTTTAATGAAGATTAGTAAAATAATACCGCTTATCAAAGCAGTGACAGAAGTGACCCCTCAAACTTCCGGCCAATATCGATTCTGCCCGTCTTGAGCAAAATCTATGAAAATATTATATTTAATCAAATTTTAGCACACTTTTCATCCAATAAGTTATTACATAACAGACAATTCGGTTTTACTAAAGGAAGAAGCACCACGGATGCAGGAGTTGCTCTTTTAACACATGATAATAGGCATGATGCTGTAGGGATTTTCAGTGATCTATCGAAAGCGTTTGATTGTGTGGATCATGAAACATTACTTAAAAACATATGTCAGTATGAGGCATCATTGAAATCGTTAAACTTAATTAATTCATACCTCTCAGGTAGAATGCAAAAAGTATGTATAAACGGAACTGAGTCTTCTGGAGCACCTCTAACAATGGGTGTGCCCCAGGTATCTATATTAGGACCTCTTTTATTTTTAATATACAGGGTGACTTTGTTATCAGTACCGAAATTTTGTGTAAAGACTCCACTGATGAATATGGATAACTTTTACTATGGGGGCAATAGTGAAATCGAGAAAAAAATATCAGCTGTTCCATACATTTTGACCGCGCGCCAATTGAACTTTTGTATGAAACAGATGTTTTTTTTTCTCGATGTCACTATTGCCCCTGGAGTCTTTACACAAAATTTCGGTACTGATAACAAAGTCACCCTGTATATAAATGACCTCCCGCATTTTGTAGGGAATCTTTGTGATATAGTATTGTTTGCAGATGATACTTCACTTATATTCAAAATTCCAAGAGGTGAAGGAAATTGTGACGATGTAAATAATACTCTTTCACAAGTATTACATTGGTTCACTGATAACAATCTCCTTCTAAATGGAAGTAAAACTAATGTGTAAAGTTTACGATGCCTAATGTCCGACAGGCATCAACTCAGGTTAAGATAAAAGACAAACCGCTTGATACTATTGATTCCACAACATTCTTGGGAATCACTTTAGAATCCAAACTACAATGGGGTCCTCATATAGAGGCCTTGTCAGAGAAACTAAGCTCAGCTGCTTTTGCTGTAAGGAAGATGTAGAAATAGCTACGTTAGTTTATTTTAATTATTTCCATAGCTTGATGTCCTACGGCATTTTACTATGGGGCGCGGCTGCTGATGTAGAGACATTTTTTTACGTAAATTTAATGTATGTACGGAAAAAATACATTTATTCACGAAAAATAGTGACATACACAAATATAATACTAGGAATAAGGATAAGCTTGCTATTCCACAATTTAGGCTTCGAAAGGTTGGTAATTTTTTCATGGGGAAAGGTATAAAATTGTTCAATAAACTACCAGAACACATTATTAACTTACCGGTTAATAAATTTAAAACTGTTATTAAAGAAACCCTTATGACGAAAGGGTATTATGAAGTAGATGAATATTTAAAAGATAATATTGTATGGACTTGTATGATCACTACAAACATTGTAAACCTTTTGAAAAGAGGCATTGACAATAGTGACTGAGTTTGTTGCGCAGCTTCTTCTCAGCACTAGCCCACAATTGTCCCGAAGCTGTGGCAGCCCTTTGTTTCCACGTGCCTAGGAGAGCACCACCACCAGGATCACACCTCACTGTAAGTGGGGTTAGAATCGAAGTAGGAAGGACACTTAAAGACCTCGGCCTTGTCCTAGATGGGTGCTGGAAGTTTAGCGCACACTTTGAGCGTTTAGCCTCTAAGCTTCTCAAGACGGCTGGGGCATTAAGCACTCTTATGCCTAATCTCGGAGGGCCGGCTGCCTCTAGCAGGCGTCTTTACATGAGCGTTATACGATCGATGGCTCTGTATGGGGCCCCTGTTTGGTACAATCATCTGAATAAGGACTCAAAGGCGCACTTGCGCCGAGCACAGCGCTCCATAGCGCTGAGAGTGGTTAGGGGCTACCGTACCGTGGCGACAGATGTGGCCCTCGTTTTGGCCGGCACGTTGCCGTGGCCTTTAGATGCTGCGGTCCTCGCCGCAGTATTCAAAAGGCGAGAGAACCAAAGGTCCCGGGATGTTAGACTGGCGCCTCGCGAAGTGGAGGCGGAACGCCTCAGTCTAGAAAATGTGGCATTGCAGGCCTGGGAGCTGCAGCTCGCTCGAAGTGACGTCGGACGCCGCACAATCGGGGCCATTCGCCCGGTGCTTGAGCAGTGGGTGCGGCGATCGCATGGTCGCCTTACATATAGAGTGACGCAAATCCTCACGGGTCACGGCTGTTTTGGAAAATACTTGTGCCGCATTAACCGTGAGCCCTCCCCCAGGTGCTATCATTGCATGGCCGATTTAGACACGGCTCAGCACACCCTAGCGGAGTGTCCAGCTTGAGCATATGAGCGAGACACCCTAACACGGGGCGTCGGCCAAAGCCTCGACTTAGATATGGTGGTGGCTCGGATGGTGGAAAGCGAGGAGGCGTGGAAGGCGATGCTCAACTTCAGTGTCGCCTAAAATTTTCATGATTGTTAATTCATACAGTAGGAATATTAATACAATAGTTCTTCCGACCATAACCCCCAGCGGCCCCCGCCGCCGGTGTGGTATGCGTAAGGCATTTACTGACGGAAAAAAAAAGGGTTTATATTGGGACGTGTAAAAGTGCCCCTCGTGGGCCTATTTGCATAAATAAATGACTTTTATGTACAACACTACGCCCGGCAAAATATTGTTTAATTTCTTTTCATAATTTAATATTGTTATTATACGTATGCTAGTCTTTAAGGTATCTATAGTATGTGGCTTTTTTGCTTTTAATTAATGAATAATTGCTAATAAATAAATATGCCATTTTACACATACGGGTTCTCAACAAAGAATTTTACAATGCAATTGATAATAAAATTTCGTGTTTTATATATAACACAAAATACATTTGAAGCTATCCTTCGCAACAGGTAAACCTTCCTATCCCGAGACAATCTCATTAAAATCATGCGCTCACTGAACAATACACCTTCGATAGCATCTCGGTCGCATTACATGTCTGTTCTTTGGTACAAGAAGGTACCACAACATGGCGGAATAAATGATACAGTATACACAAACGGTTTATGAAAATAAGGAACTACCTATATGGTTCTATTTGTAAATTGTATGCAATTGCGTAGGTTTAACGCGAGGCTCCCTGCATTTATCGACCACATGTTTCGAGTCCTCCACATGTTTTCAGTTGACAACGTCATCTTTGTGTTCCTCAGTATTTTTAATTAGCTTAGTCTTTGAAATATTCATAGCAATCAATCAAAAATTTTAAACATAATTTACGGTTACTTTAGCATAAATTTCATTTAATTTTATGTCGATGTTATTTCAGAAACAAGAAAAATAATCGAAAGCTTTAAAATTTTGTATTGTAATTGCTTTACGTATTTCCTACAATTAATTAGTAGTGGAGATAAGTCTGTCTTCTAAATAGTGTGTCGTATGGAGTAATAAGACTTTAAGTGCGCCTCAAAATTATAGCGTCAGCTACGCGACAGCAGCGCGACGGTCGCGCGACTGGGTCGGTCCCACTACACCCATTACCCATTTCAGTGCTAATACAGGTATAGTATTACCACTGTAATGGGTAATGGGTATAGTGGGACGGACCCGCGCGACTTACGCGCCGTTGCGGCGCTGCTGCCACGGTGCCGTGTATAGTATGAAATCATCGGCGCGACTGTCGCGCCACTTACGCGCTGCTAAAGTCGTCTAAATGTGAATGCAAAGAAGGGCAATATCTACGATGAATTTCATGTAGAAAATTACCTCATGTCGGGTCAATTCCAAAACCCCACAATGCTTCAGTGTTTTCCTCGACGAAATTCTTTGTGGATGTTGCCCTTAAGGTTTTATTGCTACATGCCTGGACATACTGTATATGATAGACGACAGTACCGTTCTATGAGTTTGCTCGATAGCGACGACGGTTTTATTCGCTAGCGAGGACGTAACTATTTGTATGGAAAAAAATAGTTCTGTCAGTGACTAGAGGCGCTGTGTAATTTTCCATCGACTTTTTTTTTACGTTGACCGCTAGCGAGTAAAACCGTTGTAAACTCATGGTAACGGTACTGACCTAGTGAGTGACACAATCATGAATTTCTAGCAATTTAAAATGAATTTTACCATTATAAACGTACACATGGTAACAAAACGACCTTATTACAGTACGCATAAGTACATAGCGCGAGAGCTATGTCATTACATATTCAAATTGGTGGAGTTAGCTGCGATCCGATTAATTTGCAGTTGACAAGTCACATATGGTAACTAACTATTGTTGAGACTTAAATTTAGGTTGGAAGTTTAAATTTTGGTACGTAATTCAATTTGACTGAGTGTGTTGGTTCAATAGGCGTACAAATAGATTGCCAATAAGATGGAGCTGCTGGTTCAAAATTTCAACTTTATTGTTGGATATGCTCGTCAACTCTTAATAGGTACATTAAAATCATATAGTTCTGAATATCTTAACACCTACAACTCGAAACTTTGAACAAATTAATGAGGCTGTATTCTAAAGCTAATAGTTTTAATGCTCACTGACATTCCGAAAAATGTTTTTGCAAACAATATGAGGTTTGATAAAATATCTAATTTTAATTCACTCTTAAACATGATTTTATGTTTTCCAGCATCAAAGAAACTGAAATTCTCAAGGGATACTAAATACATCCCAGAATCTGATAATGATATCTCGGTTTTTCCGAGTCACTTCTGCCTGACTATTAGGTATCTGAAGCAAAATGGCGGCCAAGTTCCTGCGTAAATCAAGATGACAGTGATAAGCGTCAGTTTATCATGTTTAAAAAGATCTCGAGGTCTTGAGAAATACCATTTAAATGCGAAATTTAGAAGATGTAATCGTAGGATGTAAGAATCCGTTTTTCTTTAGACCTACAAGACAAACCATTACTTTGATTCATTTGCGGATACGAATCCAATCGTAAATGGATTTTTTCACCTTAAAATAGTGTATTGCAAATTGAAAAAAAATTTTTAGGATTACAAACTGATAATTCAAATCCACCTAAGCACGTCAAAAAACTAAGGAAATCAAACTAGGATTACCTTTAAATTGCACTTGAAAAAAGCAAATGTGTCAGACGAGGAATCAAACCCCGTGTCTTACGCGATCCGGGCGTATGCCTGTATTTAGGATTAACTACTCACAACAATATTTTACCTGCTTATTGATCCGACATTTCTTCCATAAATATCTCTAAGAAACAGACAAATATTATCTGTTACTACTGAAAAAGCCGTCTGTTATTTATATTCAAAGCAAAGGTCATAGGAAATATGAAAGGAAAAAAGCAAATATGGTAAGAATATTTCATATAAAAATATGAGTACGCGGTTAATTTCGTCGCAAGAAAAACAAAATCGTAAGCAACGGGATAGACTATGAAATTATGAAGAAGTAAGATATATTTTTAGGCAAAAGTGTATTGCACCAAAGTATATTTGTCAAAAAGAAGTGCTAATATCTTGTACATTATAATAGTGGGTCTTTACATAATTACATGAACTAAGATAAAGACAAGAAAGAGACATCAAGAACGATCCAAGATTGCGCTGAACCATATTGGGCATGGCACCGAGAGCCCACGCCAAAAATAATTGCCATTTGACAAACAATTGTTTGTACTCTCGGAGCTTAGTTAACTCTATCCCCCAGCCTAAGGCCGCTAAATCAAGAGACGTAAAAATGTGAAGCACAGTGACTCGACGCACGCAGTCTCTTTGCAATTGTAATGCCGCTTTGTTTTACCGTCTTTGAACAGAATTCTTAGCGCTTTCCTTCCACCTTCCTCTTTTTGTATTGATAATATAAGCGGTCGGTTTTATTTCGCATTTTAAAGACGTTGCACATAAAAAGGCCGCTTTGACTGTTTCTGCCACACCCAATGGTTGGCTGGTAGAGAATGTTTTAAAGCATTAAGTCCGCAATTTGTACTTTATTTTGTTTGTGTAATAAAGAATATATATATAAAAAACGGTGTTACGTATAATATATTTCAATATACTTAATTTGTTTTATTTGAAACGTAAAAAGTAAAAAGAAGTAAATAAAAACCCCAATTATTGAATTTCATTAATACATACTGAGATAATGGGTACCTCTGAGGGTTTAGCGAAACGTTGAACCTTCTCAAGTTGGTGGTTCAACGTTTCGTTACCACATAAAATGTTATGATACTAAAACTTTCTTGAAACTAAAATAAGAAATAATGAATCGCACCCATATCCTTATCTCTTGTTAGCCAAAAGGCTCAGAAGACTATAAAATATAAATATTACGCTACTAACTGTTACAAAAGTAATAAGGTTATGGGGTAGGCGTCGTAATGCTTATTTCCCTTTTAATTAATAAAACAGCTGTATCGTAACTTTGCGGTTATAATTTTGGTGGCCCTTCTTTAATAGGCTTGCGAAAACCGCAACGAAGCAGAAGTTTTATTTTTGGTGAGAAATCAAATAAGCGCGGTTATCTCTTGCAAAAATTTTAATAAAATTCATCAGAAACCCGCAGTTTTTAAGCCCGTATTTTCCACTGTCAACTTATTCTAGGAATCTTGTTTCTACCATAAGCAGTTGCTTATGAAAGCTCCAGTATTAAAAAACTAACAAAAAAAAACATAATTTTGCGTTAGTACTAATATCTTAAAAATAACTGAACCGATTTTGATGAAATGTATACTATACTGTACCCTAAGTTTAAATATTCCTACCACAAGTAGTAGAAAAACATACAAACATACATGCATACACTTACGCAATTCAGCACACTTGTTTAGAAACCATTTTAGATCAACATAACCAAAAAATATGAAATTGTAACGACATCACATTCATACTCATTGAATTGATTACCTCCTTTTGAAGTCAGTAAAAAGTCATCTTATGTTATTCTCACGCTCTCACTTTTCAAGTAAACATGATCACCGTCACCAACGTCAGTTTTGGTAAAGTAGACTAGTATTTATATTTCTTGAAACCTTTTCCAGAATGTGGTTTATTTTCTCACATGTATTTTACACAGAAGTTGGGCTGCAAGTGGCTGTTAACAGGGAAATTTTGAGAAACCTAAGTTTCTAGGAACTTCAAAAAATACTTTCAAGTTTTCGTAACGGTAAGTGTTCCCAGGATTATAAATTTGCCTTTTAGTAAGTACTCAGTGTGCTTAGTTTTCTTATTACTATTCTACACATACTTATACAGGGTGTAAAAAAGTACAACCCAAAATCAAGAGAGTGGTTGTCAATTGAGTTTGGAATACAGAAAAAAATTGTAAAAATATTATTATAATTTTAATTAAAAAAAAACATTTTCATTTCTTCTGTTCGGAAAATTGAACTTTCATGTGAAGATACACGGGTGAAAAATAGCTTTTCCATCCCTAGGGTGGAAAGTCATTTAGTTTTTATTGCTACGATCAGACATGGAGCTAAAGGTAATTGAGTCACATTATATTATTAAAATAAACAAACTTTTCATATTTTTAAGTTAAGCTAAACATTAAAAGCGTGTTTATTATGGTCACTGATTTGAAAAATGTACAATTGGTCTAATTTTTTACAATTTAAAATCTACAAATATATTTCGGTTTCCCGCCATACATAGGTGTCACTTTGTCATTGACGATATTTTTTTAGTTTGGTCGAATAATGCATAGATTATTAAGCAGGCGGAGGCGATTTGGCGCCATTTTTGTTGTTCAATTAATCTTCTTACACACTCCCACCTTTAGCTGTCATTCATAGCGCAATTTTCGCAAGGTTGCGTTCTTCTCCTATTATTATTGTCCGTGAAATGTGTGTCTGAAAATATCGATCGATATTTTTAACAATGATTTGAAATATTTCATATCGTCCACGTTTTATGTAGTACTCTGTTGTCTTCCATGCCTTTACCCTTTACAGTAAACAAACTGAAATGTGATGTAAAAACTTGAGATTTCATCTCTCGCCAAACAACATAATATCTAAATAAATTTATTTATTTTTCCTCACAGTCGAAATGAAAAATAGTATGTATAACTCGGGTGAAAGCACCCATTTCACTCTCAAATTATTAGTGCTCTCACTCCGTTCGAGCGCCAAGAACTTCTCGAGTGAAATGGGTCACTTTCTCCCCTTGTATAACAATATTTCCCCTGTAACCTTTTTTTGTACTCTGGACTCGACTCTTAGCTACCCTCATGAATTTGGATCGTACTTTTTTTTACAATCTGTATATTTATTAATGTGTTAGAAGTTTTTAACATTGAGTGCGCTTCGTTAACTTATTACTGTTGCGAAATACTTTTAATTGTATACAAATCTTGTTATTCGGTATTGTTTCTCTAAATCGTTAAAAAATGCATGAAAAGGTTTTCACATACACTGAAAAAAACCTTTCTATGGAAAGTGATAATAAATATTATTTATTGCACAAGTGAGGACACAAGAAACAAAAATATTACAGACAAATCATTAGTACAATATTGGCGGTCTTATCGCTGGAAGCGATCTCTTCCAGACAATCATTGGTTAGAGGAAATAACGTTTATTACGAAGTAGAAAGCGCTGTGCAAACATATAGCTAATATTTTAATAATTGATATATTTTAATGATATAAAAACACAAAATAAGGTTTACTTTTGAGGCTGTAATTCTGTATAAAAATATCATACTTTCAAACAATCGATGATTGATTGACATGGGTAATATGCTCGTGTTCTCAACGCGTGCGGCGTCCTACGGGTATTTCATTAAGAACAAAAGTGCGCTTGATCACGACACCAAAACTCAATTATCGGACAAACAATAGCTTTCAACGCTGAAAATAATGAAACGTATATTTTAAAATATGCGGGTGCTTTTGACATGTGGTTTAATTTATTGGCAAGTTCTATTGTAGGTTGCATTTTAATCGTCGTGTTTGCTATATTTGTAGTATTAAGGTTATTACAATAGCTCAGCAATAAGAGGGAACGCAAGAAGACTCTTTCCTTTAAATCTACCTATATTTTCTTATAACGCGTGCTTGCTTGATACAAGTTTTTTATCATTCAACGAGTGATGGAAATATACTTGGTGTCTCTCTAAGCTTCGAGATCGAATCAGAAACGAGGTAGAACAACTAAAGAAACGGACAAAGCCCGGCGAATCAGTAGGCTCAAATACAAATGGGCATAGCACATAGTGCGAAGAACTGTTGACCATTGGGGCAGAAAAGTTCTAGATTGGAGATCTTTTGACCAAATGTGCAAGCGTAGGACATACACCGACAATATGAACCGACGACACTGTAAAGATTGCAGGATCACAATGGATGCAGACCGCCTGCAACAATGGAGTAACTGTAGGGTAGGCATGTGTTCAGCAGTGGACGTTCTTTGGCGATTGATGATGATATTTATAGGTACAGTGGCCAACACATCAGGTTACCCACTTTTGTTGCAAAGTAGCACTTATCACGACTGAATAAGATACCGCAGTGTTTACCTTGACGTGCTGTTGTCTGTACATATTAACTTATTTACCATGGTCATATTATTATGATTACCGAATACTGTCTTAAAAAAATTATATAAAAATCAGAAAATCGGAAAATCTGTTATGTTTGCGGGCTGAAGTCGAGGGTAACCCATAATTTTAGCATAAGTACTACTTTTGAGAGGCATTGACATTTGGAATAGCGTTGGCCATATTTGCGGTTTTACCAAATTGGGTTCTGCTTGCGTGAGTTTTCTGCAATGTACACATTGTTTGTGGAAAGCTAAATTAATATGGAGATTAGTTACAGAATTCTTAAGTGATATTCATTGACCTTTTATGACTTAATATAGTAATATAATAACTTAGTGGGGTTTTGATTTCTTATTGTCACAGCATGGATTTCTTCGAATAAATTTAACTAGTAAAAAGTTGCAAGTATTTTATTAAATCGCTCAGATAATCAGATTTGCAATTCACTCAATTTCCGTCGCAATACAATCGTAATAATTTTAATTAACAATAACGACGGCCATTGAAGTGATGCCATCAGGAGGCCGATTCTCGTATGATCGAAAAAAGTTCACACACGTAAAAAAGTTCACCACTCGATTTTTTTTCGAAGGAAACATGGCTTGTGTGTTCTCAGACCTTCACAGTCGAACTAATTCAATGGAACGTCACACGAACATTTCGATTGCTGTAGTTTAAAAACTTCAAGGTACGCTTACTTATTTTGACAGTGAATATAGATGACAAATAATTTGTTCGTTTTGTTTTTTACCAATAATCAATTGCAAAGAAACCTAGTGCGATCACTGCGTTAATACTATCGTGTGTAGATGCAGAGGTGGCGTAAGGCGTGGGCGACGTGGGCTACCGCCTACGGCCTCGCGGTTCAAGGGGCCTCGCGCCTTGAAGGCCCGCGGTCACAAAGATATAATTATTCATCTGGTAATAAATAATAAAAAACCGGCTAGAAAATATTTGGCTATACTAACCTTTGGCGCAACTGTGTTAGGAAGGCAAAGGGAAGCGCTTCCTACCGACCGGGTGTTATGGCCGGGGACCAAGGTCCGATGTTCACCGTCTTGGTTTATTCATATGTAGTTAGTTCGCTCTAAATCTTTAACATCGCGGTTCAGTTTCCATACTTCGACTATAGCGCCATCTAGTCGCGTCGAGCCGAGTCAGCGTGTTGCGTTGAAATGTAGTGACAGTGGTTGCTCATAGATGTCGCTACATCACTCCCCTCCGAAGAACCGGAGGTTGATTGGGCCAGGGAGGTTAAAGCTCAGCAGTCTGTGCGTAGTGAGCTTGCAAGTGCCAGTGTTCGACGATGAGCCGGGATGTGCATGCGCGATGTCCACGGTGAGTCGGGATGGGCATGCTTGATGTCCACGGTGCGTCGAGATGCGCGATGTCCACAGTGAGTCGGGCTGTACATGCGAGATGTCCACGATGCGTGAGGATGAAGCTCGAAGTCCACGGTGAGTCGGGATGATGAGCTGGTGAGGTTGCCGAGGAACCAGGAAGAACCGGTGTGGTCTGCGGTGGTGTCCTTGAGGCTGGAACTGGCTTGGAGGAGACTGCTGGCTGGATGCTGCTGGCTGGGGGTGAGGAGAAGAAGGCGAAGCTGACGACGGTGCGGGTCCACGGGTATGGATGGTATCACGTCGGGGTCACCAATTTGGCGCAACTGTGTTAGGAAGGCAAAGGGAAGCGCTTCCTACCGACCGGGTGTTATGGCCGGGGACCAAGGTCCGATGTTCACCGTCTTGGTTTATTCATATGTAGTTAGTTCGCTCTAAATCTTTAACATCGCGGTTCAGTTTCCATACTTCGACTATAGCGCCATCTAGTCGCGTCGAGCCGAGTCAGCGTGTTGCGTTGAAATGTAGTGACAGTGGTTGCTCATAGATGTCGCTACAAACCTACCACATTCGTTTTTTTTTTCAAGATATAATCTGACAACATTTGCTGTCATTGTGGGGGTAAATGACGCGGGGAATCCTCGCTTCGCTCATTGGGGATTTCCCATTCTGTTTGCTCCATCAATGTGGTGCTTCTTAACATGCTTAGCATGCGTCGTCGCATGCATGCATCTAATATTTTAATTTATTGACAACAGACTTCGATGTCAGAATAAGTGTTGCGTTTCAAAGAACTGGATTATAATTATTTGAACTTTTGAGGGTGCAAAGTGTGTTTTTAAAGAAGTTGTTATTTATTAAAAGCAAGGTAAGAAAATATTAATATAATTCTAGTTTTTTAGAGTTCTGTAACTGAAGGGCAAAAAAGAAACCTTATAGTTTCGTGAAGTCTATCTGCTTGTCTGTCCGTCCGTATGTCATAGCTACTTTCTTCTGAAACTATTACACAGTTGAAACGTGGTAGGTAGATGTATCATGTTAACCGTTTTACGATTCTCATACAAATATTAGGAAGTTGCGATATTTAAGGGGGACTCCAACATTTGAAACATTTTTTTTTCTCATACCTATGCGTTAATGTTTATAGAGAGAGAAAAAGCATTTCTAGCGCTCACTGACAAGAGCTAACTGTCATTTCTATGGCACAATCCACCATTTTGGTAAGCGGGCGACACTTTGCTAAAAAGTGCTATTTTTCACCAAACACAGCAATTGTCGGGTAATGTAAGGTTTATTAAATCGTTACATCTCTATATTTTTTTTGTATTTTCCAACCCTGCTAGATAGAAACAAACTAAATTAATTATTTTGAACTGATAATTTAACCCTTTTTTGCAAAATGCTGTTGTCAAGTCTCTTGAAGTATTTCAATAATCAAACATGAAATGGCTCGGGGGCAGCCTTCGACTGTCTCGGTCTTATTTGTTTTTATACATTGTAAACTATGCTTGTATGTCTTGTTTTTTATACATATCATAGTTTGTGTCATTAAATTTAAGGATCCAAACATTCACTTTTTAACGAAAAAAATGATTTTTAAATTTAATGATTGCCTTGATTTTTAAAAATCGGAGATACACAAACAAGGGTATATGAAAACGAATGAGACCAAATTAGTCTCATTTAATAAAGGTTTACGGGTTGAAAGATTGTTTGCAAGCATATTTCGATCGCAAATGTAGGCAATCCCGCCAATTGCTCCGCCTGCACGCGATAATCTTAACACACTAACGCATATGCATGCAGCATGCGAAATTTGCATATGTTACGAGTATGTCTCACTATAACATAGCTAGATGTACAGTTGCATCCTTGTCGGTATCGTTTAGTCGCATCGCTGCCGCGTGCCATTGCGTTGGTGGTAACAGCATCTCCGACCACAAGCGAGTTGCTTTCGCATCGCTTCGCAAAATACGTAATCACGCTTTAAAACAATAAATCAACATAACATCTAGTTAATGATTATCGAAATACCGACAGAGGGATATGATGGATTACTCTGACGTTCGGTTAACCAACAGAATTACGAATTATAAATTGGTGAGATTAGATTAAATTGCAATCACTCAATCCAATGATTGATTTGTATTTACAAACTGTGCTACAGTGGAATTGTGTCGGCATGCGGCCATTTTGAAAAAAGGATTATTACTGAAATTAGAAGTAACTTATTATTATTTTAATTATTTATTACGTATAAACATAGTTATTTGTAATGATTACCTATACGATAACTTTGTTTCAACTTAGTGCCTATTCATTAGCTCATCAAAAATACCTACCTATCATGTGTGAATCAGTACATCTTTGAAATTAGAAGTTAAATATTCTGTTTACGATGTCTATTGTTGTTTTGAGACAACATATTATCTTCAAAATTCTAACTTCGTTTTCCCTATTTCATTTTCGGAGCGTCGAAAAATACAACAAAGTAAAAATCATGAAAATCGGTCCACTCATTCTTGAGTTATAAGTGGTGTAAGTAGCACGACTTTATTTTATGTATAAGAAATAAGATAGTCGTATAAATCATAAGATTAGATTTTACTGAACTGAACTGTAGATCACGGATTTTTCACGCTCTTTTATTCACAGCTAAGCCCAGATAAGTTTTAGGGTAGTAAAAGCCCAACGACCTGTGTTACGTGGAAGTTGAGCAGGCACGACGAAGTTAAACTTTTAATCCTAAAGCACTCGAGAGCTGTGTTCCACACCGGTAATACCTACGTGACTCGAGTGAGATCACGCTGCCTTTCGAAAAAAATCATAAAAAAGTTTTAAGGCTCTGCATTCAATTTATAAAACTCGAAATACAAAAATATTTTATTATACTATTATATATTGATTTTTACTTCGTATCTATCGAACTACGGTAAAATTAACGACGTATGACGAAAAAAAAAGTCCTAAATATCTTGATGCCTGCTGTTAAGTTTTTTAACACAGGAAAGTGCTTTCATGATCAATGCTGAGCTGGTTCCTTTTTGACCCAAGTGTACCTACTTTTAGTCAATTTGTTTTGTATAGAAATGAAGTATAATTGTTTTTATAATTTGATTTGATTTATTATAATAAATAATAAATAAATATTGGACACCAATCACATACATTGCTCTGATCCTAAAGTAAGTAGCTATTTGCACTTCTGTTATGGAAATCAGACATAACGGTGGTACCACAACACCCAGACCCAAGAAATTTAAATTTTCGTATAAAAAAATCCTAACAGTTTAGAATGTTAACACTCACAGAGTCATATTTTATATTCATGAAGATGAAATAAGAAACCAAAAATTTGCGCACGGGCGTTACTTGAACCAGCAACCTCTTGGCTGACAGTCAGCCAATCTTTATAAATATATAAAATCCTATCAACTAAAACCCTAACTTTAAAAAATCGCCTAAATATGAGGTGTCATTTTTGTTAATTAATAATTAATTTTAGAATGAAAACCAGATAAAATCCACTTCAGATTGATTTGAAAAATAGACAAATTAATTTTGTTCATACTTGTGGCAATGTTTCATGTATATTTAGTTGAAATTTAATAGATTTTCGAATGAAAATAACTCGTAATATGAACGCGAGTGATTAAAAAATAGAGGATCAAGTAATAAAGATAAATCAGTTTAATTACATAAACGTAATATTGTTATACTCATATCTTCTGTAGTATATCTCACCGATATTTTCATAAAAATTACCACACGCCTCTCCACCCCAGTTTTTGTTACGAGATCAGTAAACCCATTTATATATAAGTTATACAAAGCGGGAATAAAACAGTCCCCTGTTTACTTCATATCTAATGTTCCTAGGTTCCGCAGTCCCTGGATGCCAGCCAACTTATTTATCAGAGTCAATCAACCGCACAGTGAGTTGAGAATGGATTCTAAAAGAGTAGACATATTGCTTGTGACATAAAAAAAAACATTAACAGTTATTTTATGCCTACCATTAAGTTAAGCTTTAGAACCGCGAGTGTAATTGTAATCACGCGTATAAGTACATAACCTTGAAAATGAAAATGTAAGTATTATTTTAAATAAGAAACCTGCCCAAGTATGAGTCCGACACGCATTCTAAGGGTTCCATGCTAACTTGAACTAAATTACCACATACTTCCACTTGCCAAAATAACTCAATATTTTGTTAACAGCAAATAGAACAAAAACTTCTAGTTCAATCTCATGATCTTTCACGTGAGCACCCCCCTCCCCCCCCTTAAATATCATCATTTTTATTTTTTGTGTGAGAATCGTAATGCGCTTAACATGATACATCTATCTACTAAGTTTCAACTTTGTAATACTAATAGTTTCAGAATAAAGTGTCTGTGACATGCGGACGGATAGCCAGGCAGACAGACTTGACGAAACTATAGGGTTCCATTCATAAATGCACGGGCGGGACTTGAACCAGCACTTTTTGGCCCGGTTAGCTAGAAAATGCTGGTTCAAGCCCCGCCCGTGTGCAAATTTTTGGTTTCTTATTTCATCTTTAGGAATATAAAATATGACACTGTAAGTGTTAAAAATATTTTAAACTATAGGGTTCCATTTTTTGCTGTTCGGCTACGGAACCCTAAAAATGAAAACGAATCTTAGTTAAACGTAAACTTACATAAAATAAAACTTTTATCGTTTAGTTTACCAATGCTAAACTACTGGGAAAAATAAAAGTGGAGATAAAGCAAGCTATTAAAATTTATCTCCCGACTAAAATTATTACTTCATACGAAACTAAACCTCTTATATTTAACGAGGTCCAGAGTTTTATAATGGGTATCGTAAAATGCACCTTTTATTTACAACCTCAAAATCTTAGTTCACCAAATTATCGCTTTATGGAACCTTTTTGCGTCCTTTTTATTTTAAACGGAGATAGGTATTAAAATATGATCTCAAAGGTGTTTCATGAAATAATATTTTTTGGAGCGGAAAATACGTGGTAACTTCGTTGGAAAACGTGAATCGTATTCGCGTCGGGTTCAGTAGCAAGCTTAAATTATTATGTAATTAAAAGAGTTTTAACTGTTTAGGCAAACAGCATTAATTTAGACTTTTACAGTAACTAGAACTCAATATCGTAGGATGACTAAAGTCAAAGCTGTCATATTTCCTGACAAGCTGACCTTATCACCTTTGGCTGTCGCTTTAAGATTTGGCACGGAACCCTAAAACCCGCTCAAACGAAAACTTTAGATCCCACATTTTCTAATGTATTTCCTTGGAGATTCGCTTTGATAATGAAGTAGGCAGTTAGATTATTTTTAAAAAACTGACTGCTAAATCAATAGATAGGAACCCTAATAAGCATAGGGACTTTAGGAATTTTGTGCTCCTAAAACTTTTGATACGTCTGCGTGTAACTGATACGGAAATTTCTAATTGTGTTGGTTGTTGTAGCGGAGCGTCTATGAAAGACTACCAGTCCCCCACCACTACGTCCGCGGGTTTTGAGTTTACTCCCTCACCTCCCGTCGCAGCGTGATTTTTATTGCTTAATGCCTTTCCTGATTAATAAGACATCTGACACAAAAAAATATCGGTCCTTTTGTTCCTCAGATTATCGCGTTCAAGCAAACTTATATTTGTAATTATATTTCAAAATCAAACAGTCACGTCGGGCACAGTTATAAACAAAAGATATTACGTAGGATTTCTTATTTCACATTCAATATCATCATGTCATTTAAACTCCTAGAACCATTATATAAAGCTACGACAAACTCATTGACGTCTTCAACTTTTACTCGTAAAAGCAAAACAAAAACGCCCGTAAGACTTGTCCGGAAATTGAAAAGACTAAAATTAAATACCTACCTAGAAACAGAGCTCGCTATTTTTATTCTTTTTAGATTTATTTTTAGAAGAGAGAAACGTAAGACTCTAAGACGTAGAGCAGAAAGAAATTACGTAATAAACTTTGCAAAAAGTTTTCAGGTTATACTAAAAAGCTTACCCCCTATTACAAACGTTAAACTTACGTACACCCACAGTCTATGCACATCATGCACTGACTCCAAAATAATTTGTTTCTCTTCAAAGACAAATAGCATTTTACGTCAGTTTTATGAAGCGGTTATATTTTGTTCATTATTTTTAGTTATTTCTAAAACTCAAAAACTAATGATTACCGAGTACCGATTTTTGACTTACACTGTATCCTTTGTTGGAATATACCTAATCAAACTAAAAAAAAAAACATCTTGATGTGACTTTTAGTTTTCGAGAAAGCCGTGGACAAACATACAAATACGAAATTTAGCACACATGCTTGGAAGCTTTAATAGATCAACTTAATCAATCGTTACAAAAATCCAAAACATCTTATACGTACACATTGAATAATCACCTTCTTATTTTTGAAGTCGGTAAAAATAGGCAGCAGCGTTAAACCAAGACTAAGGATGGGTGTCTTTAGTCTACCCGATCAATTAAAAAAGTATAACCCCAATCTCCTACTGCCATAATGGCATTCTTTTGAATTGGTTTAA
This sequence comes from Pyrausta purpuralis, assembly GCA_963924145.1. Lineage (NCBI taxonomy): Eukaryota > Metazoa > Arthropoda > Insecta > Lepidoptera > Crambidae > Pyrausta > Pyrausta purpuralis. Next base: position 8,565,685 of record OZ001648.1, on the reverse strand, counting down.
TACCTTCCGATACTAAGTTTGTGGAATACATTAGTGTTTTGATATTGGTTGTGCTACCTAAGGATTTCTAATTGAGTTCTTTACGTAAATCTAGACCTCAAAAGCCTCCATTTACTGTGGTTCGCTTATTTACGCAAACACAAACTATCTCGATTTATTGTAGAAACTTCTGCAATAGTTTTTGGTAAACTATGAGTACAATTAGGGTAAATCGAGGGTAGATGGCCATAGAGGAGAGATGGCCAAACAAAATAATTCAGTGTTTCACTAAGAGAGGGCAGCACGATATTGTGTCAGTTCGGTCGCGACAAGTGCAAAGGTAACACTGCGTTGTTAACCGGGTGCGAAAAAACGATGAAAAGTGAGTAAATTTCTAATGTTATTTTGAAATATTTATATATTTTTTTGTAGGTGGTCAGTAACAATACAGTTGTCATAACAAATTTTCTGTTTTTTGCCATAATTTGAACTAGAACGTTAAGTACATAGTTAACCTTGTATCATAACCTCAAAATTTGTTGAGAATTGTGTACTTGATAGCAACAAACAAGCATGGCCATCTATCCTATATGTCTTAGGAGTGATGGCCCATGATTCTTAAGGTGAGTTGGCCAGTTTCTGCAATTAGGTTTCACAACAAAATTGAAAGATTTTTTATTGTTGCAGATGCCCAATCAGTATGTTCGCAAATCTTATGGTCGTGGCAACTGGAGCCAACAAGATCTGACAGAAGCGGTTGAGGCTGTTCTTACCAGAAATGTATCAGTTCGGCAAGCAGGTTTGCAATACGGCGTGCCACGAAAAACACTTGAAAGGCGCTTGAAAACTCAAAATTTTACAAAAGGCGCTATGGGCCCTTCTTCTGTGTTTGGCATTGAACATGAAAAAAGATTGGTACGACACATATTGAAAATGCAAGAACATTGTTTTCCGTTAACTCCAAAAGATTTAAGAAGTATCGCTTATCACTTTGCTGAACAGTTGGGCATAAAACACACGTTCAATAAAGATAAGGAAGAAGCTGGTTACGTCTGGTTAAATTCATTCTTAAAAAGAAATCCAGAGATAAGTACCAGAAAGGCAGAAGGCGTTTCTTTGGCCCGTTGTGAAGCTTTAAACCGCGAAGAAGTTAATGCCTATTACGATATTCTGCATAACCTGATGGAAGAGAACGAATTGTTTGACAAACCGTCTCATATTTTTAATATGGACGAGTCTGGTTTTCAATTGAACAATCGACCAGGTATCGTTCTAGCAAAGAAGGGTTCAAAAGCTGTATCAACTATAACCTCAACGGAAAAAGGTGAGACCATTACGGTGATTGCGTGCTGTAATGCTGAAGGAGTGTTCCTTCCCCCGGCATCCATTATGAAAGGAAAAAATAAGAAACAAGAATGGAAAGACGCAATGCCACCTGGATCCGAACTGTTCATGTCCACAAAATCGGCATACATTAATACTGCTATATTTTTAGAATGGCTTAAAACTCATTTTTTACCAAGAAAGCCAGATGGAAAAGTACTGCTCTGTCTAGATGGCCATACAGCGCACTGTAATTCTGTTGAGATGCTAGAATTTGCTGCAGATAATGATATTATCTTATTTACTTTACCAAGTCACACAACTCACTATCTTCAAACCCTTGATAGATCCGTGTTCAAGTCACTTAAAGTATATTACTACGAAGCATGCCGCATGTGGTTAAAGCGTCATCCCGGAAGGCGTCTCACCCGATTTCAGTTCGGAGAGTTGTTATCGACAGCCTGGGGTAAAGCGGCGACTTACGAAAATGCCGTAGCAGGCTTCAAAGCGACTGGTATTTACCCATTCAATCGTGCTGCGATACCAGATTATGCATTTGCTGCGTCGGATTTGCAAAATAATGAATCTCATCCTGTTAGTTCATCTAGCAATCAAATCTCACGCGAGCATAGCAGCCCTTCCCTACTTGTTGTTGATCAGCCAAACAGGTCTAAAAGACACAGCAGCTCTTCCATACTAGAAGATGAACACAATAATTCAAACCTGCTTGGAATTGAATCTGCACGAAGAGATAGCAGAACGCCTTCTCTGCCAGACATGGAATACATTCAACCTGGTCCATCTGGCGTACAATCCGTTCGGTATATTTACACTCCCCCTTTACTTGAGGATGAATTGCATAAACCCGGTCCATCTAAAATCCATCCAAACGAAAGCTCTCGTAGTACTAAGCACATGACTCAAAGCCAAGCATACGTTACACCTAATAAGAGTACAGATATGCTAATTGAACCAATTATTCAAGTCAATTAAGAAAAATCAACTGCGGAAGAAGAAGAGACACCATCAAAATTTTTAAACGACATTTCTCCAGTACCTATCAAAACTTATCAGGTTAGAAAGAGAGCTAAACAAGTGGCAACCGTATTAACATCAGAAAAACACATTAACTATCGGAAGGACTGCGAAGAAAAGAAAAATAAAAAGCTTAATAAATCTGAAAAAAACGCAGAACAGATAAAAATAAAACGGGGGAGTACCCAAAAAAAAACGAATACACAAAAGCGGCCTAAAACTTATGATATGGAAACTGAAAAAACTGTGGATAAACCAGTTCAGAAGAAAATTAAGAAGGAAAAAATGAGACAAAGAACATATACCAAAAAGACCAAATCTCAGACGCAAAAAGAATTAACAGATACGGAAACAGAGGACGAAGAAGAACCAATTCTTATGGAAAGCAGTGATTCTTCCCCAGAAGACTCGTTTACTGACGATTGCGTAGGATGTGGTGACAACTATTATAAAACGGAACTTACAGAAGACTGGATTCAGTGCATAAGATGCAAGAGATGGGTGCATGAAAATTGTACTGAATATGATGATAAATGTCACCCATGTGGGAATAGATTGAAAATAGATGCACGCAGAAATAAGGAGAAAGAAAATAAGACAAAAACTGCAAATTAACTATTCCATGTTTCTTATTTTGCTCAATGGCCATCTCACAATCATATGGCCATCTTACCTCTAATACTATGGGCCATCTCACATTGATTATATAGGAGAAATGGCCATCTTAAGGTTAATAAAAAAATATATATAGTAAGATTATTTTGGAAGACTGATTAAAAATGTTGTGTTCATATTGATAAGTAATAAATACTTTATTAGAAAAATACATATCAATTTATTTTATTTTACACAAAACTCCAGAAATCGTCAATTAACAAAACTATGGCCATCAGTCCTCGAATTACCCTATTGGCTCTATTTGTGGAGTTCATTAGAATAAACTAAGAGGAACAATTAGTATTCGTTTGTAATGTAAACAAAGTTATAACGGGTAAAAATATTAAATGTTCAGTTAGACACAAAACTTAGGTATTTTAAGGTAAATGTTATCCATATCATAATATTTAAACGTTTTTTTTTCAGATTTTCTGTAATATTGTTGCTAAAAACTTAGAACATTCGGTAACCTCGACAATTTTAATTAAAATAATACTAAAGCCAACAGATGTTTACTAACATCTTGCGACATTATGGTAAGGGCGTCGCATTAGGGTCGGCGTCGCTAGGGCGGATAGGCCATTGCAATCTTACGTGAGGAGACTACCCACTTTATTAAATTTTGCGTCTAGGCCAAGCTGGTTACACTTTAAATACTACTACTATAACTCGAAATGTTATGCGGCAGTTGTGATTTTCATATGGAAATGTAGATACGGCGTTATAGTACTAGAGAAAGGGAGAAGTTAATTGATTCTCTACAAAGATAAGACAACTATTAAGAATTTTTCCCTGATTATCTATCGTTTATACACAAATCACATCATATTTTGAGACAATTTTGTCTGGCTACGAGACAGAATTTAAGTTGCTGATACCTATTGTTTTTACTGAGGTAAACTTTCTCAAAAAATAGACATCAGTTTGTACGTAATCCTGTATCCTCAGACGTGTATCGTAGCCCATTGAACCGCATAATGTGTTTTGCTTAGTAGGAAATTCGTTTGGCTGCATAATCGAGAGATTCGTATCGATTAACGATATGAGTTTATCCTACTCACGAGGGAGAAAATGTTTGGTTTAAAGCGAAAAAAGGCTCATTTATATTTCGATGGATACATAAAACTCTGATTTTGACGTTTGCTATTGAGTTACTTTTTAAAGGTAAATGTGCTAATCATTAATTGTTTATCGTATGCTATTAGTTTCATCCGCTTGAATATTGGATCTCACTTGATAAACTTTTTATCAAAAATATCATTGGCCTATGTACTACTGAAAAGTATATGATTATAAAGTTTCATCAAAGCCATTTAGTGCCTGCTTTTAGCTCAAGGATTAACCAACGTGCATACTTTCTCATAAATTTTCGCATTTATATTATAAGCACTTTAGTCGCACTAAAAGCTTGCAAACTGGATCCTTTACAACAAAAACATTTAAAAAGCACTGCTTTCGAAAGTTTCACTTTTCGGGATTTAGAAAGATTGATATTTGTTTTGTAGTAAGCCCATTTGAAAATCACGCGTCGCATGATCGACAAATATTACTCGCGAAAAATTTCGCGCACAATTTTTGTACGGTTTCACCAAGGATAGAGTTACATCGAGAGTGGCTGGCCAGTGGCTTAACTTATTGGTGTTGGAGCCACATGTCTTAGCTCTACTTGTGTTTTAGAGAATATAGGAAATGATGCGGTTATCGCTCTTTATATATTAAAATGGGCACCGTTCGCCAACTACTTTAAACTTGAAAAATAAATACTTACAAGCAGAATATTATGTTATTAAGCTTTACTAGGACAAAAATATAAAACAATTCACATACGCACTTAACGACCTAGGAACCGTGAACTTGCGGGATACCGCATGACTTGACGGAAAATCAGAAACGACTAGCCATTGCATCGTTTAGCCTTAATATGATGAAAAAGTTTAGATGAGGCTGTTATTAGGATTTTTATGAAATAGTGATATGTGGTAAAAACCACTGAAAACCACTGAAAGAATAAACCAGACAGATACACGGGTGTGTTCATTAGTAGATTTTCCGACGACACTTTTCAAGTGTTAAGACATTGGCAATAGATTGGTTGCTTTTGAATGCAGTGAATTAAAACTTTTTATAAAATAAGTGCCCGAGAAGATCTATTGCAATTTAGTAACCAAAGGTATTGTAGCCTAGGGTTTTGAAAAATAATTGCGAAAGGCTTCCTCGAAGCAACATCGTATTTCGCCACGGCGACGCGTCTCTTCTTTCCGCTAACGCAACTAAAGCATATTTGAAACTCCAAATGTAGAAGCTATAAAGTATCCGCTAAAAAAGTTGGATATCGTACATCCCTGCTTATTTTTCAGTCCTTAAACTAAAGAAAGTACTTATTATTTGAACTTGTAGATACTCATTCCACGAGGCTTTTTAAGCTTATTTTAAAGTCCTTAAACTAAATAAAGTACTTATTAGTCAAACTTGTAGATACTTTTCCACGAGGTTTACATCTGCGTCGAATGTGATTCACGCATGCCTTAAAAACTTCTTAAAACAGTGGTTTCGGGAAAAAAACATTGTATTATTATTATGAGAACACAAACCCTACAAAACATTGATAGTTTGATAAGTTTTCTACCTTATCTCATTATATCAAAGACCGCAAAATTTTACTGCGACCTACGTAGAATAGGATTATCGCGTAAGCTGTGTGAACAGTTTAAAACTATCAGTGAATAAGAACTTGTTATTTTATACAAAAAAGATTTGCTCTTGCCTCTTGTCTTTAACAGACGTGACATAGACAGTAATAAACTAATAAAAATACAAAAAAACTTCATTACAGACTTAGTAGGCGGTTCTAATGCTTGGGATATGTGACCGACTTGACCGTTGCCAAGACATAATATGTCCCACTAGGCTATCAGTCTCACTTTAGCAGCTAATAAATTAGGATGAAGGATCAGTAGGGTTATTTTCTTGAAACCTACTGGTTAAGTAAAAATATATGCTGTAAATATTAAATATTCCGAAATGAAGATTTTAATTGTTAAATGATGTAAATAAGTCTTGATGATTCTATGTATGTACGTTATATGTGCTACCGTAATATTGTATAAACTGCGAACACGAAGGATAAACGGCAATTCGCTTCGCACACCTTGTTTATCCTTCACCTACCTTGACCCACCACTTTGCCTAGTAATTCATCATTTCAGTTTACGTTATAATCTAACGGATTTAAAACGGTTAAATATAAACTACGCGGTTTTACGATATGGTGGTGATATATATAACCGATGACGAAAATCTCTGCAAGCTATATAAATGCAAAGTATCATCAAAATAAATTTATTATTTTTGACGTGAAGCAGTAACAAACATCCATACCAAAAATTTCGCATTCATAATATACATAGAATTAACATACATTGGAAAGAAGTTATAATTTATTTAATAAGTAAAGTAAACTACCTAGTACTTTCTTGATCCTTAAACATTATAATATTTGACTATTATTTTCCTGTTGTGAACGTACGTGTATGAATGTTCTTATTACGTACTTATAAACTATTAGTCACAGATCTGAAACAAATCATCATTTATTTATTTATTTTTATTCATGTGACGGCTATGCATTAAATGAGCATAGTTTTTTAGAATCTCCTGCTTAACTTTCTCTCATTGTGGATAAACTCTGAAACGGATGCGTATTTTCGCGTCTCTATCTGGGTCATGACCCTCAAAGTATCGACAGAAAGAATGTTACGAAACCCAAATGTCCGTTTGATTTAACCTATTGTCATATAAACGTATTTTTTGACTCAAAGAGTCTGTAAGTAGCATGTAAGAAGTTTGATGTTTTTTCTTTTATTTGAGATCTATTTCAATGATCAGCCGAAGTCAGAAGCATATTTTTTGACTAACGTAATAAAAAAATATTTGTAATCTTAGTTAGAAAAATCTTCTCAGTCAAAAAATACACGAAAACACCAACTTTGTCTCAGCGTTTTTCGAGCGCTACCTGGTTGTTTTACATGGAAACTATATCAAGACTTATGTCCGTTCCGTACTTAGTCTTAAGCAAAATGCGGGCGTAGTCTGATCAGGAGGCCGATTCTTGCGGCATACGAACTTTTTTTGTGTGGTAATTTGATGTGAATTAACCGTTTTACCTAAAAATCAAGTTAAATATCTACACGTTAAAAAACTATCGCACGAACAAAATGTAAATACATAATAATCGTGATCCTGAGAAATCAAAACCTACTATATAAAGATGATTCGATCGTTGAACTTTTTTCGTAAACGAATTGCACAAGAACTGCCCCCCTGTAGCAACATTTTTGACAATACGTTTAGACAATTGTCAATTTTCTGATTTTCTGCTGCATCAAATATCCATTTAACTTACGTAGTAATCTTTAATAAATTTTATATTTTTTTGTAATTTTATAAGCATCATTCTTCTCAATCCGTAAAACATGAAAACACCAATATCAAAATTCAGCAAAAAATAAAACTTCAGACTACGCTGGTTAATTATTGATTACTTTGGTAATTTATGTAACGAAAAAGTTTCTAAGCTATTATTTGGTTTCGAAAAGTATTCCAAAGTCCTTAATTAGTTTTATGGGGTTTTATGTTAAAATTATGCTTAGGTTTTACTTTTAAAATTATTGCATACTCTTTGATATGATGAGATAGAGACATACATTAATGATATTCTATCAAAGTAATCAAATATCAAATCATAGAAACAGACAGACGTATTCGGATTCGGCACAGATAGCTTCGTTCTCGCATAATTAATTTAGCGAGTAATCAAACGTATTACCCGAACTGAGGGTAGTAATTATTATTAAAACCGTGAGTTGAGAGTTCTAAGCAAAAGCAATTTGGTTTATAGTCACGGCTTTACCAGAAATAATACTTTGTGTTCATTAACAGTTGTACTTTACTTTTGTTGGAATTTACTTATACTGTGAAAGATCGATGAGGATGACAAGCATGGCACAATACAACTTCTATTAATAGTCCTCCTAGCCGATTTCGAGTACGGTAGCCAGTCACAACGACTAACCGACGGGAAGAGTGGGACGAGGACCGGTTTTACGTGCTTTCCGAGGCACGGGGATGAAACACCGCCAACTTCAAACTCCGGGCTACCCTAAGAATTTCCGAACAGAATAACACAGGTTCATATTTTGGGCCGACCCGGGGATGTCTAGCGCAGCCGTCGCTTTAAAGTGCTTCTATTACTAGCGTATGGAACTGACACCACGAACAAATTTTGTGCTCCATGAATTGACGCCATTTGTCATCAACGCATGCAAACGGTATCATGTTTGACATTCAAAGGCAATTAACCACTTGTCATAGAAGATTTGGCCCGTATAGGGGGACTGCATCGAATTTACTTATTTTCAATTAGTATGTGGCCCTAAATTCCAATAAGAGAAGTATGAATCATGCTAAACTTCCCCAAAAGTAGTTAAAGCTGAGTAAAAACCCTGAATTTTGCCAAGAACTATTAAAATTTAAAAACAATCCTGAGAACATTGCTGAGGATAGTAATATTTGTCTTGAGTATAAAAAAAATAGTTACAATTAAGGAATTTTTTTCATCGCTGTCCGTGGCTTGGCCAAGAATGGTCATAATTTCAAAGAATACGTCACAATCTAGTCCTAAAGTTGCGATACTTTTTTGCCTGACATAGCATATTTTTGTGTAATAATAACAACTTAAAAACTAGCACCCGTATTTTCATTCGAATATCAAAATATGGTATGGAATTAGTAAAGTAAAAATTGAGATTTACAGATTCTCAAGTAATTACTCCACTATAAATACGGTGGTCGATATTTAAATCTTGCTTATTAATCGGGGCTTAAAGAATATGCAAACAAAAATATCGTGTAAAATCCTATATCTTATTTTTCTACAAAATTAAATCCGTCATTTCACATAAACTTTCGTCAGCAAGTGCCTATAGTTCACTACTTTACCTAAAATTGCTATATTTTTGGTAATAGAACATATCATCAGTAAGAAAAAGAGAGACATGTAGTTAGAGTCACAATTCAATGCGAATCCCAAAAACTGCTATTGTGATCATAAATTGAATGATGACGTGCGCTTTCTTCTGTACATTTCTGCGTTTTTCTAATGGTCTTTGAAATAAAAATATTAGTAGACAAGGAAAAATTACATACTAAAGCCAGAAGAGTTGCATAGTTTACATAAATTGTTGTATTTGTTACTTTTCTTTGCTTGGTAAATACCTCATATTATTTCCTATCTTCATGGGCGAGCTTGAAAAAAATCATCATACACATTCATTGAATATGTAATGGCAGATAATTGCGGATAAGTAAAGAAACTCCATGATTGAAGATATACGTACAATTAAACAATTGGTTCCGTAGAAAATATTGAAAGATATTTTTTTCCGAAAATCCGCTTATTTTCATTATACGTCCCGGACCTGTCGACCGATGTCTAATATAAATCACTGTCAAAAATATCCGTGTCATCAAAACACCTGCGTCAAAATACTATTCATACCTGCTGGGGCCAGTTGCTTGGGACGGTAAAGAAGAAAAATATGATATTTATTCCATTCAATAAAGGAAAGACGATGATTTATGGTAAACTGTAAATCGTAGTTTGCTGTTCTTCGCATAATAAAAATCCTCATATTAAACAACCGAACTTAAATAGATTATTTTCTTACACTTCGTCTGTGTGTGCGATAAATACAGAGAATCGTCGAATAAAATGTCGACCCACTTAATTAATTGCCGTTGGGTTAATTAGGATCACAAACTAAAGATTCGGCCAGAGCAATGGATAACAACCCTCGTACTATCACAATGCGTATGTCACGCCATGTATATTGTAAACGTACCGATCAAACATCTGTCAAGTGTCATCCAAACTTTTTGAAAAGAAAAAGAAAAATAAAAGAAGGAACTGGCACAAAATGTTTCACTGATCAGAAGAAAAATCAAACTTGCGTTCTGTCAGAATTCGAAATTAGAGTCGAGCACGGTTTGCGAAAATGGCGAGAGGAATTCGCGGGCGATCGCTCCGGCATACGGGCGGGTACTGACTGCCGCAGGAGCCTGCGTCACAGCCACTGGACCCGGCACCTTTTTGCGGAACCCTAATTAATAAGCAGGCGTGACGCGGACACGCTCGTCAAACCTATGATGAGCCCTCGGCTTTATCGTCTCATGTTGATGAAACTGTCGTTTGGCGGTAACGAACTTTTTGTAATCTCGCCCCCTATTGCTAATTGGAACGACTGGCATGCTTGTCCACCAACTAGTGTGTATTGGGCGAGGAAAAAATTTGCGCGATTTTTTCACAGCTAACACTGTTTTGTCAATCGCGCGCAAGGGCTGAAAATGAAATTGTTTGCTTTACGTATTTTGCCAACAAAGCGTTTCATTTCAGCCTTTGTTGCGACAAGCTTATTAATATCGAAGGTTATAGAAGACATACCTTTTAAATAGATACTATTTATATATGATTGAATTGTAAAAAATAGTATTATTGTTTTACTGACGGTTCAAAAATGACGATTTTCCCTTATTCCTTTTAGTATTATATTATTTCTGTACTTCAACGGGAGTTCCTTTAGCAGTTTTTTTTACAATTATAATTAGACGAAAATCTGAACGAGTTTATTTCAGATCTTAACGTTACTAAATATGCAGTTAATTTAACCGACTAACGGGCAACCTGTGGGGTTTTTTCAGTAAACGTGCACACAGTCTATGCTAATATTTCATGGTTTAAAAGCAATCTACACCAACGTGATATCTATCGCATCGCGCGTTATTTCCGTCATGGCAAATGCTCTGAAATTTTAATGATGCAGCATCGAGGAAATCAAAGAGAACCCTATTTTCTGAACATCCATAAAACAGGGGAAATGAAGCACGGTGCTTTGAAGCCTAGAAAACATATTCATATTCTATTCAATGAGTGTGAGTGAGCGAAATGGCACAATAAACACGCAGTGAATGCAATTTATTGATTTTATACATGTGCTAGAATTATGTTTTATTCTTGAATTTGTTTCAAAATGTAAACTTGCGTTAAGGGTTTAGCCCAAGTGGTAAAATGAATTTAAAAAAAAAGATGTGAACGGGAAATTGTTGCAAAAGGCGCGTACAGAAAGAGTTTGTTGTTGTAACATTTAAAATTGTAACTAGAGAATAAATTGTTAAAACTATGTAAAAGTATCTGTTATTAAGATAAGGAGATGTTGCCTACTTGCTGTTATAATGGATTCTATACATTAGGTACATGGATTTACAAAGGTAATTATGAGTGTTCATTCTATCTGCCCTTTGCCATACTAGTACACTCTCGACAAAGACACTGGAATTACTACACATATTTTACGGAGATATAACTCTAAACTGAACTAAGTATAAAAAAAATAAAAAATGCTGAAAAAAAACAGACCTGAAAGTTGGAATAACTACAATCGGTTATCAGAACTTTTTAACTATTTCTTAGATACAAAATGTTATTAATTGCGTAGAAACCACACGTGCTTCTTTAATTCAAATGATGCCATGTAAGCCGCGTCATATGTCACAGTATCAACCGCAAGGTTATTTGCCTGTGAACCCTTTGACGAACCAGTTGTCAAACAAAGCTCTGTGTCAAAGGGAGCTTTATTTCTAATGAATACGTAATCGCTTCATTTTCAATGAACGACACGTGTTCTTCTATAAAGAAGTCATATCGAGATACAAAATGTTAGGTACCGTCAACTCCTGTAACTTCGCCTAAATTCGATAAAAAATTGCTTATTTTCTAATTTTCCCGCTAAACAAAGATAGTCTGAAACATCGGCACACTACAAACCTGACCAATGGGGTGGGGTCTTTTTGGGTGTGTGTGTCACGAATTGATAGGAAGCACTATACGTTTATATTCTGTGGTTGAAAAATGTGGGCAAAGTTAGAGCATTGAACCTTACTTCGCCTGGTAGTTTCTTCTCTATGAATTCAAACTTTATTGCGCAACCTAAGTACTTATTACATTAGATATAAGGCCTGCACCAGTTTGATTGAAATAAAGGAACCAGAAAGTGCTGGTTTTAAAAAAAAACTTACCTAGGCGAAGTTAGGCTAGCTATTTTCGAAACTAGGAACAAAAAATAGGGTTGCTAAAAACTATTTTTTTTTGTAGATTAATATTGGACAAAAAAAACAAAATATATTTTATTTATATATTTTGCGATTGCGATATTGTGATTGTTAACCTAGAACTGTCATTTATTAACTCTACTACTAAGAGTCTACTTTTACTTCATTGTCATGTAAATTTTATCAAAATCGGTTCAGTAGTTTAGTTTTTAAGCCAAAATAACTGGAATAAGCACATCATATTCATAAAAACAAAAACTGCGTATCGATGACACTGTAGTCGTTAGTTTTAACGTTGTATTATTTTAGATTTATAATTATATCTCGGAATATAAACTGCAGTAGGTAATTTAATAAAATACTTGTTCATAAAATATATAGGTATATAAAAAAAATACTTAAAATAAATAAATATATATATGGATGTTTTTGAACTATCTACTCAACTTTTACTTTGCAAACAACAATGAAATCACGAAAGCAACCATACAAATCATTATTAATTTTATTATTGATATGTTTTGCCAAAAGTGCCAACCCTACGGGTAGGCGAAGTATGGTGGCTGTCAGTTGAATACTGACAGCCACCATACTTCTACTTGATACCCTTCCTAACATTGCCTGTCTAGATAATTTTGTTCTATTCAAAGACACCTTAATAATAATTATCGCTACGGATAGTCAATCGTATATGTAACTTACTGTAAAAATATTAAACCTTTACCTTCGGTAGTTTCCTCGCTGCAGGTAACTTTTCTGGGTTCCACGAAAAAACACAAAATCCTCATTCCACGTTTTGACTTACACTGACTAAATGACGGCTTTGATTTTGACAAATGAAGTTGCAACATTACCATTGTTAAATTTGCCAATTTACCAATGAACACGAAGCAATGCTACCAACACAATAAAAAAGTTATAACTTTTTTAAAATTTTAGGCGAAGTATGATACAAAAAGCGAAGTTACAGGAGTTGACGGTAGCTTTATAGGACTGTCTCCTCCAATCAAACGCTGTGTCCCATATCAGTACTAGGTGGTACTAGCCACAAGGTTATATACCCGTAATCCCTTTACCAAACCAGCCATCAAACAAGGCACCGTGCCGGTAAGGGCTTGTTACCACATTCATATTTAATCACTTTGTTACTAGTTTTGTAGTACTACACTAGCTCAGTTGCAGCAGGCTACTTTACAATAACGAAACGTAAGGAAAGTATTTTTGTGTAGATTTTTTTGTTGTCATTATTACTGATTATCAATGTAATCGTTATCACTAGATCTTGTACATATTCAGATATACAGTTTCGTTTTTTTCTTAATTTAAAAGGACAAGTTTTCACTTTAATTAAATTGGAAAGCTAGTAAGTAACAGATAGTAAATGCCTTTTGCGGCCTCGCTTTCGAGATCAAGTCAAAGAACGTACAGTCACTGAGAAAGGTGGAAATAAATAAGATACACTTAGGTACACACATTAAAAAAGGTTGCGATCACTTTGAAATATCAAAATTCTTTTTGATATGTTAAATGAATCGTTACATATTATTGTAATTATACTCGTAATATTATTATAAGCTTTTTATATTTATACAAAATTAAATCAGCTTAAGCTAGTAGGCACAATATTTTGTGCGTGCGTGCGTGCGTGCGTGCGTGCGTGCGTGGGTACGTGCGTGCGTTCGTGCGTGCGCGTGCGCGTTTGTGTGTGTGTAGTGTTTATTAAAAAAACAATCTTTACTCTATTTAGATATTTTCACGTAGAGATACATAACTGATATCATTATTCGAATTATTTACGTAAAACTATTTACTTTGATCAGCGTCAAAATTCTCAGCTAGACCTGACTTTACTACAACTGTAATGAGCTGTTCATGAGACCAAATAAATTAAAGAAAATTCTGGAAATATATAACCAAAAACCCTTTAATGTGAACATACAAGTATGTATACGAGTATGCGTACCAGCGAATTATTGAGCCCAGAATGTGACTTGTGAAGTTCACACTGGTCACTTAATTTATTTTTAATGATAACAGAGTAGGTCAGAATAGTTTTTTACTCATCTGTACAGCCATTATTAGAGAAGGCGATAGCAGCTATTAGCAGTAATTAACACGAGTCAGTTTCATTAGGCACAGACCAGAAAAGAGAATTAACTGCTGAACCGTTATATTAAAATGAGAGCTGTCTTTTTATTATTAGGAAGAATTTCAATAAATAACTATAAATACTGTCTGCTTTTTCGTGATAAATTCAGAAACTTTGTTTTTGAGCAAAATCATAATCGGTCGTCAGTTTCATTAGGCACAGACCAGCAAAAAGAGAATGAACTGCTGAACCGATTCTATCAAAATGAGAGCTGTCTTTTTATTATTCGGAAGAATTTCAATAAATTACTATAAATACTGTCTTATTTTTCGTGATAGACTCAGAAACTTTGTTTTTAAGCAAAATCATAATCGGTCTCCTGTCTACAATACCTCCGAGTTTATTAGTTTATATGTATAGCATGTTTTGATACTCGTAGGTACATGTTTATTAAATGTTGAAACGTTACTTAAAAAAACCGAGGTTATCGTTCACGTCCTTAAAACATAGTTATAGTTATAATATAAAACGTTTTACTTAATAAGGATGAAATAAATGATGAAAAATACTCTTTAAATGGTCTTTTATTATTAAAAAAGTACAATTACTATCTTCGTGTGTTACTTTCCTTATTCCTTACTGAATAACTGAAATTGCCAAACGAGTCCACAGATAAACTATTAGCCTCATAAAATTTTCATAATAATCTGTCACAGTGGCGACCCATATTCATTGACCAATATTTCCATAACTTTATCTATCGAGTTAGTATATAAATTATTCATAAAACTGTCTGGGTATGTCTCTTGAGAATTATAAAAAATCAATAGATCGTTTGCTTGGAAATGACTTGCAAACTTATTCTCATAACTCAATTTATGAAAGCAATCGATTTTTATGAAACCCAGAAACGACTTTTGCTAAATAATAGGGATAGGTCAGCATAGTCAACGGTCGTTTTAATATCTTTCTTTAATTTCTAATTAATTCAAACAGAATCTTCTTGACAGATGGAAATGGCCCTATTTCAGGTTGCTAAAGCTAAGTAACACTGAGGACCGTTCCTAATGAAATTATTCCATCTTTGGCCTTCGAAGGCTTTGATCTCACATTCATCAGATTTATTAGGTTAGGCGTGCGGTTATGTGTACTTGCTGCAGAAATTACTGTGCGCTATATTAACTACCTGTGATATTAAGAGCGATACTCATTGAAAGACGTTACGAACCTTTACGAAAGATAATTGGTATCTATATATATAAAAATGAATTGCTGTTAGTAAGTCTTATTTAAACTCGAGAACGGCTGAACGGATTTATCTTATCTTAGGCTTAAAATATTCGTGGAGGTCTAGGGAAGGTTTAAAAGGCGAGAAAAAATCGAAAAATGCGCGTACGAAGTCGCGGGGGATCACTAGTCATTAATAAAATTCTCATAATAGCTCATATTTTTCAACGCTAGGTACTAAAGGTTTTATATACATCTTCAAATACCAATTTACTATCCTAATAAAATTTATTAATAACAAACAAGAAAAATTAAAACTAAGGCATGCAACATAAAAAAATCTAGATACCTGTTCAAAAACAAAACTATTTCCTTACGGCAAGGAGGCTATGATGCTGGCTGCGTTGCCGCGTTAGATAGCTATGTTATTCCTGTGAGCTGGGAACCAACCAGCTATGATTTAATTTTGGCGCATTTTTTCTAAAAAAAAAAAAAAAATGGTATTCGCATGTGATAATCATTGAAAAGCGTTTTTGAATAAAATGCACGATTTATGTTGAGTCCTGTTTGATATTTGCTCAGCCTCTTTGGTACTTTGCGCCTATCTTTCTGTCGCCTTGCACCAAGTTACCAACAAAATCATGGTTAAAGGATAGGCCCTCATGTTCCTTGTTCAGACACTGGGGTAACTTACACGCTCAAGGAACTAAAAACCTATTTTTCAAATAAATAAATAAAATCCAATTTAAATTGTAATTTACTAACATAGACATAGGTTTTTTTTTAATTATTTTATTGTTACTAACACAATTATATTATATTATTATTTAAAGCATTTGAGATCTAAATGAGCTTTCAAGTTGTCTTGTGAAATATGGAGATGAGATAGGCAACGATTAGTTACTTTAAAAAAAAGTAAAAACCAACTTCAAAGCCAAAATACACTAAAAAGTCTTTAATAAACTCTTGACCATCAAAAGGAAAGGATTCCATTGTAGGCAAACAATTTCTTTTTGGAGTCGGTGCTCTGATAGTTGATGCTTGATGGTCAAAGTGATGGTGAATTTTGATTATGAAGTCGAAGATAGTTTTTACTTTTTTTAAAGTTAATTTTATTTCTTCATTTTTTACCCCTGGAGAGGCAGGGGGGGGGGGAAGTTCTTTAAGGAGCTACAAATTTTTTATCATGTAATTACTGAACTCCTAAGCGTTAAGGAGTTCGACTATCAGTTCAGGTCCACTAGATGTGGACTATCACACGTAACATCACGTCAACGTTAAGATTCTGATAAAGAAACACTATACGTGCCCTTAAGTTTCCCTCGATAACACCAAGATCCTTTCATCAGATCCCAAGTTGGCAACAATGAGACCAATAAGAAGGTACCCTCTAGGTAGGCAAAAAAAATCGGATCGGTTGACAAATGACTGAGATATGAGGTAATAATCTCCTCCTTTTTTGAAGTCTGTTAAATAGGACAGTTACTAATAAAATGTCTCATATAAGCGTTTTGGTTTACTGTATTAAGATTTTGCGGCCACTAAGTTGAAACCTACTTACGAGTAGCACATTCGCATTTTAACCCCTTACGCACGTTTATTAGGACCGTTTGTTAAGTCAAAAGTACGTGATTGGAGTTGAATTTTTTACTGGGTCGTCAAATTTCTCGCATCCCAAACCCGGCCACTAGAATACAATAACCCGTTAAATGCAGCTGGTACTGGCAACAATGAATACACATTTATTGCATGTGTTGCATGTCTATTTGATAAAGTCCTCAGCTGTAAATTCTAAATCTATTTGTGCCTTGCCGATAACATGCGCACGTGATTGTTCGACTTGACGTTTGACGTTTACATATGCTAGATTGTGAATTTTACTAAACGCTAAATATACATATAGCTGGATATAAACATAAAGCTGGAGACTTTCTTTGTTTTAACGCGCTAATCTCAGGAAGGGAGTGATTTAAAAAGGGCAGAGCGATGATAAAAAACCATTCAAAAATGACCAAAAATATTCCTTATGAGAACTTTCGTTGCGTTCGCAACCGTTTAAGATAGGTACATCAAGATCATATATGACAGGATTGATCTACTATAAAAGTTCTACAATAAAATTGGCGACAGCATATGTCTCTGATATGGTATACTCACTAGAATCTTTTTTATGTTCATAAATTTAATACAAAATTATGTACTATTTTCAAAGGTGTTTAAATACAGACGGGTATTCGAATCAAAATAAACATATTCATCATCACGAGCATTACAAAATTGCACTTTACATCATTTGATTACAATAAATATCTTTAAAAATATCACAGTTTTAAAATAATTCCGCGTGCACTTGCGCTGTTTAAGGTTTCAGGCCTCTTACTTCTAATGAAAATATGTGTTTTACGTTGAAACATTTTACGGGAAATCCAAAATTAACGCGGGTGACGCCGCGGGGTCCACTAGTACTAATTACAAAAGTAACATGTTAAAATGTATTAAGTCTCAGTGGGCTATATGATACAGAGACAATACAATTTTCTACATTTTTTCTTCTTCGATGATTAATCACAATTTTTAATAATACAATTTAGTCTAAATATTCCAATATATTTACTCTAATGATGATAAAATGTATCACTTATATGTACTATACTTAATCCATAGTTTATAAAGATGCTTTTTTAAATATTAATTAATCACAATGTGGAAATATTGTTTAATCTTATTTATTTAATTAGCCTATGTAATTTATGTCTATTTTGAAAATTGTAAGCTCGTGATCAGCGTCGTGGTATGCGTTCTTCTGCTGCCTCGACCAATGCTTAGCGAGAGCCTTTTCGGCGTAAGTATCTTAAATCGGTCGAATAAATTCATTTTCTTTCGTCCTTTCTTTCTATATCCAAATCTTAACCACCTAAATATCCAAAATCAGTTGGACCTCGCTTCATCTTTTGTTTGATGTAGCGCTCATGTTTGTGTTGTGCAAGCAATTTTTGTTTGCAAGTGGTTAGGCGCTGGTCTCCGCAACCGTACCTTCTTGTACCAAGCGCAAACATGAACAAGATAAACTGATCGAATCGTTGCAAAAGACACGAATCCTTTATTAAAAGGCGATTGGGAAAATAGCAAACCGTTAGTGAAGGGAGCGGATAAATTATTTAAATCCTTTTACGAGCAGGCAGGTTATCGGGACCGGCCTCTATCGTGTTCAGCCCATTTGGGTGCACTGTACATTTACATACGTACTGTATATAGAAGAAAATTAAACAAAGTTTTAGCTGTTGCTTTTAAGCATTGACAAATTACTCATGTACCTCGATTATACTCTAGTGCTAGTCATATTCTGGATGATATGCCCGGAAAGGTTCATAAACATCTATGAAAATAAAGCGATATCATAAATAACTCTGAAGAAAAAAAGTATTTTTTAATAATATCGCCCCACAAAATAACCGCATAATTATTTCAGTGAAATACTCTGGTAAAGTGAAACTGTTAACTTAAATAATAGACAGGTATTCTTCGTATTGCAAAGTCTCGGAATAGCTGATTGAAAGCTGCATTCCGATATTCTTTTGATTCACTTAGTATTTTATTGTATTAGTGTTTTAATGTTATATAGAGTCTTTAAATGAGTGATCGTAAACCTAAAATGTTTTCCTTGACCTAGAGTTTCATTTATTCTATAATTCGAATCAAAATAATTACAGAAAGACAAGTTCTGCACAAAGCTTCTCGGCATTTTGATTTATCGCTTTGCTTTCTCTCTGAGCTGTTATGAAAAGTTATTAAATGATTCGTTGCGAAAGAGGAAGCAATTAACGACTTGGTAAACACTTTGTTCAAACGTTGACGAACGGTCTACGAATTCATTTCGTACTAGTGATTTCCACGGCTAACATTGAATTTCCCGCACAAACTCCCTAAATCCTTTCTTTCCATTCTGTTGTTCTTTGACATTAACTTCCCGTGGTCTTCTCTGCAGAAATTTCGTCTAATAAATAAAAAAATATTGGACACCAATCACATACATTGCTCTGATCCCAAAGGAAGTAGCCAATGCATTAGTGTTATGGGAAAACGTACGTAATTTACATTTCCGTAGTACTTATAATGGATGAAATAATGAACTCAAATTAAGTTTATAATCATTTATATCATTAGTAATTCAAAACATTTTTTTTATATTTAAATTCAGTTGTACAGGGAACTTAAAATAAATCAGAAGGTGCATCCTTTTTAGTGTTCCGTAGCCGAATGGCAAAAACGGAACCCTTATAGTTTCGTCAAGTCTGTCTGTCTGTCTGTCCGTCCGTATGTAACAGCCATTTTTTTCTGTAACCATAAGCATTACACAATTGAAATTTGGTAGGAAGATGTATCTTGTTAACTTCTTACCGATTCTTATACAAAAAATAAAAAATAATGACAGTTAAGGGGGGGCTCCTATACATGAAACTAAAACTAATTTTTTTTTTAGTCAAACCTATACGTGTATAAGTATAACCTATAGAGGTTCCTAAAACCATTTAACCATTAGACGCTTCCAAAGTGGTAAAATGGGCAAATGGGCGTCCCCCCCCCCATCTAATTTCTAAACCAACGAACGAGTCGTTTTTGAGATATAGCACATTTTCAACAACCGCAAATATAACTTTGTACTTTATACAAACACTATGAAATACAAAGTTATATTTGCAGTCAACAAAATATTGTGGTATTTTACTAAGTAGAAGTAAGTGGATTCCCTAATTCTGTTAAAGTTGGCACGGAACCCTCAGTGCGCGAGTCCGACTCGCACTTGGCCGGTTTTTGTTTGATAGTTCAGTTAAACTTTTTAACCTAGTGGTTAAACCTGTATCTCAGGCAAAAAACTGCTACCTACATTATCATTTGGGGCTTACATAGTTCATCAATAGATGAATACGTATTTAAATTAATTAGAATAAAACTATCAACTGGGCATTACATAAAATTTATAGCTGCGACAGTCTCTTCCTCCTATTGCAAATGTTTCTTTATTAGCGACGCTATGTGTATATAATTAAACCACCGCACCTATTCAAAATGCAAGCTTATACTCGTTGTTCAAATATCTGTCGAAATGTAGCAAACTAACAAATCCATGGCTCAAATCGCATTGGTATGCCATAAATCTGTTATGCGATGAAAGTTGCACACCCGAATACATACATATAGGTGTAATACTGGTTCATCCGAGCTCGGGAGCACGTACTAACTTTATGCAAAACAGCTGACAGCCGACAGCCCTAGCTGAAGGGTTACCACGCTTTATGACTTTAAGCGACAGTTTTTTTAGATGCGTTTATCTGTGAGTTTCACTGTATTCGTGGAGCTACCGGATTACTCCGCGACCATTGATGAGGAGTGAGTTGTATTGGTAGTTGTAGCGATCAAATGATTATAGATCGTTACGAGATACATGTTTAAGGAAATTGTAAGAGGAGTTGCTAGGCACCATTTCCGCGCTGATAAATCATTTAAATTCATGAATATTTCCCATACCACCAGTATGAAGAAATATTTACGTGTAAGCATGACAGAAATGTAAACTTGGCCATGGCTGGTATAGCGGGTGGTGTAGAGCGCCATCAAAAAACTGTGATCGATTGCTTTGCAACCGCTGAACAAATCAAACATAATTAACACTTTTGCGCTACTAACAGTTCTCTGGACGAAATAGAAATTTTATTGATGTGACGTCTATAGATGTTTACTGGTCACGAAAGAGTAAATGTATGTTTTTGATTAATGGCATACTGAGTGTTGTGGTTTATTCAGTACAATGAATTTCTGATCGATTACATAATTCGTTTACTGTCGTTTAAGAATTGTCTTTGGCAACATTTCTCGGGTCCAAACAATGTTTTGGTTCTATAAATTCTCATATTGATAAATGAATCGTTAAACCTACTGATAAGGTAAAAGCTTTAAAATCTCTACACTACATTTTTTCTGTATCATTAATCTTTGACAATAGGTAAAGAATTTTCCAAAGCGTGAAACCGAACAATAAATAAATCATATTTCCTTGGACTGTCACACGAATATGGCAGCTATCAAGCCAAATGGCGTTGCCAACTTATCGAATGACGAAGTTTTATGAAGATAACTAAATTAAAGGCAGTAGATTCGAAACAATACATTTTATTTACCCACCCTAATGAAGAACGTTTTTTTTTCTATTAACAGACTATGACTTAAGCCATTGTTGGTTTTACGTAAAATCGATTGATTACTATATTTTCTAAATAAACGCAAAAATTAACGCTCACGGTAATTTTCCAAACGCTTAGTATTTACCGACTTTATGTTAATCATTACATACATATGGGAAATTTAAGCTGTCTCAGTTATCAATGTTAATGATTTAATTAAGAAATCGTTATCGGGAAGGTACTTAACACATTATGACCCTTCGTTTATTGTATAAATGATTTAATGGAAAGAAACAACATCGTCAATAAATAACACTAAACGATGTTAAGCAAACTTTCTTACATGCATAACACAAAACTTGTCCATTTGTAGAAAAGATATTACTTAGTTGGTCAAAAGAATTAAGAATATACGGTACTAGCCGTCTAACCAAATGTGACAATTATTCTTTGAAAATAACTGAGCATATTTTTTCATATTATTTGTTTATTCGTATTATAGCTATATTTATGACACTAATAAAATGTAACCATAAAATCCTTACTATCAATTGAAACGTGCACAAACTTACATTTTATATGAACTTTCAAAAATGTTAGTATCGAATAAAATGTTTGAACAGAAATAAATCAATATTCGAAGTCTTGACATCATTTACCTGTTGAACCAAAACACTAAATGGCGTTCGACAAAATGCTAATTAATTACGTCACGCAGCCAACGCGTTAAAGTACGCCCTTGCACAATTCAACATGCTTGTTAATGTGACGGTGGCCGAGTGGTATAGGCATACGCCCGGATAGCGTAAGACACGGGGTTCGATTCCTCGTCTGTCACGGCCAAAGTTGCTTTTTTCAAGTGAAATTTATATTACTAAGTTTGAATAGTGATAAAACACTATAAAAACAAAAATCAAATTATAAATTGGAATTGTTTTAATTTTTGAACAAAATTCTTCTGAATAAAAAAAACACGAATTTTGAATAATTGTACTAACCAATGTCCTAACTTGCACAGAATCATGGTGCGCCTACTGGCCGAAATGGTGAAGTTCTCAACTTATCGAAGCGTTTGCAGCTCGAATATAAATATGGCGAAGAAATCGTGCAAGTTGTAATATTGTGGGCCTCGCAAATTTATCGCTAAATGCTGCCGTTCTGAGGCCAGGAGTAAAAAACACGACAGGTGTGAAAGAGGGATCACAAATTTTTCGCTGTTACTACGCTCTACATCTATATTTTACGCTTTATTGAAGCGCATTAGTAAATGTCTATCAAAATTCTTAAACGATATAAATATGAAGATACAGGTGCTGGCGTGATATGATATTTTGTAGCAGTTCCAAAGAAACGAAGGAGAACGAAAGTTCCAAGAAAAATCCAATTCATTAAAAAATACAGATGTTAACTCGAGGCCTCTACCACCTCTGTCAGCAGCAGGAAGTTATTCCACTTTAAAACCTACATTACATCAGACGCTCCGCTGTTTCACAGCAAAGCGCAACTTCAAATTCAATGGCTTAGAAATTTGTTGGAAAATTCTAGAACTTTAGCGGCCAGTCTGAACTGCAATTTGGTTAACCAAAACCACAGTTTGAAGGACGGAGGATTACTTAGTGCGCTTTCAAAGCATCCTGGGTGACGTAGAAAATTCGAGGCTTGCAATTACGTAGGTTAGATTAACATTAATTCTTGATCCGTTATACAATTTTCCATACCTTTTCTTATTTCAGCCGGCTATATTTCCACCCTTAAGGGCTGATTTTACCAATGCCAAATAAGACTTATCCGACTGAATAAGTATAAAAGTACCGATATCAAAATAATGTTTAAATAAATGATTGCCGACAATAAAGTGAATTTTCAAATTAGGCGATTTGTATTATAATTTACGAATATTTCTTGTCTGACGTTGGTCAAATCGAGTCGCCGCACACACGGCATGAAAAGAATAAGCACATAATATTAGATGTACTTTATCGAGATTTAATAATAGATTTAGACCTAAAGATGGATATTTCATAATTTTATTTCGTTTGATATTGATCATTTTGTATGTGAAAGTGAATAATTGAAATCTGATACTTGCGCGTACTATGTCATGGCGACCGTGTATTTCTATGTGATAGAAAATTATTTTTTTTGTATTTTTTCTATGACCAAACACAGGTAGTGCTAATATTCCGAATTGTAAGTACAACAAACGAAAAATTACTTTCTAAGGAGGCAAAGAGCCAATACATCGCACGTCCCAACCAATATAACTTGTAAACCAATGGCATCAGACTTGCAACAATTTAAGCTAAGGCCCGGAAGGTAGTTCTAAGGTGTTTGTGAATTTATGGCCGAATGTGGGAGCATCCACCCTGAATCGAAACTGTTACATTGTCGGTGACGTTGCAAACGTACTCTTAAAATGTTAGTGCAAGAATAACGGGCTTACCTAGTCACCCCTCGCATATAACATATTTCTTTTGTAGTAGTATAGGTTTACTAACTGCATCTATACAATGTTTTATTTTATTTAGTATGGGTTCGCTCTTGACTCCAGTCCAAGCCTAGTGCGACTAAGACAAAGTCGAAGATGAAACGAGCTCGCTCAGAAGAAGCCTGTTCAATCGAACTTTGAAAAGATTCGGATTGTAATCCCTTGGAAACACCGACGCGGGCAGCGAGTTCCACTCCTTTGCCGTTAGCATTATAAATGTTGACAAGAAGCGCTTAGTTCGAAACAGCGGCACATCGACAAGGTAAGGATGGTATCCCGCGGTACACCTAGACGTACGCTGGAAAACATAATACTTTTTAAGAATTATATGTGCAATTATTAAGGACTTTTTAGGGCTCCGTAGCCAAATGGCAAAAAAGGAGCCCTTATAAATTCGTCAAGTCTGTCTGTCTGTCCATCCGTATATCACAGCCACTTTATTCTGAAACTATTAGCATCTCACATCTGACACTTACTTAGGTGTGTCTTGTTACCCGATTCAGATGCAAAAAGTGAAAAAAAATACATTTAAGGGGGGCTTATTTTTTTTACTGTTTGTTTCATGCATGAAACATAAACACAAAAAATAATCATAAGAATTTATTTTAAACGGATTGCTACCACGTTATCTTATTATTTTCGAGTTTAAAATATTTCTCGTAGCAATCCCTTTACAATCAATACTAATGTTAGTGACTATGTAAATTTAAATTAAAAAAAACACACTTCGATGTAAGTGAATTTAAATTGGTTCCAATTTCAAACGTTGTTAACAAAATTATGGTTCTTGATCTGAAAATATTGGCCTTCCAGCAATTATTTTTCCACGTGCAAAAACAGAGGCGATTAATTAAAATTCAGGTGCCATCCGAAATTGGTGGCAATTAGGATTTTTCCGTGATCCTCATTTCATGCATTTGACATTTTTCGTTGACGAGAGAATATTTTAATTAAAATTCCCGAATAATCACTTAGTCGACAAAATAACCCTCCTTTATTTTAAATTAATTAAACGAGCCTACCTTTATTTGATTAAAGGTGAGGTGAATTCTTGCTCGGACACTTGATTCAGGCTGGTAAAAAAATATGAAATAGGAGCTGACAGACAGCTGGCGTGTTGGTACTAATCCTTTGATATTTGGGCATATTCATAGTCTGCAAACGCACCAGTATTGAGCTATATAATCATGTTAAAACAAAAACGTGTTGCTGTCGATTTGATTGTGTGATGAGCACGAACATTTGTACAATAAGTCATGAATGTTTATAATGTATTTAAGTATTTATGGGAGACGCCCCCGTCATAATCGATGTCTGGTATTCGTAACACAAGGATGAAAAATCCTTACTTCTAAATCACGATAACTGGTGTGTTGTCTGGCGCATATTTATTTATTTTGATTTTAAACCAAAAACAATAGGTACTGTAGAAAACGAAAAATAGGCTCAGTTCTCAATCATACGTACTCGGTTTGAATCAGAATTTGATGCAATATGTGCGCTTAAGTTTTACTCATTCAAAGATTTGCTATTGATTTGTTTTTCATCGGTGAAATTAACGAACCGCATAGTCTAGTCATATCAGTAACTAGCGCTCCCCCGCTACTTAGTACGCGTATTTTGAGTTAGCTCCCTCCCCTCCCGCCGCGGCGTAAGTTATATAGCCTAAAACCTTCCTCGATAAATATGCTATCCAAAACAAAAACAAAAAATCAAATCGGCCCAGAAGTTCCTGAGATTAGCACGTTCAAACAAACAAACAAACTCTTTAGCTTCATAATATCAGTATAGACTAGCGGTCCACCGCGACTTCGTCCGCGCGTTTTGAGTTGGCTCCCTTCCCTCCCGTCGCAGCATGATGTTTTTATACCCTAAAGCCTTCCTCGATAAAAAAAGCTATCTAACTCAGATATATTTTTTCCAATCGGTCCTGTAGTTCCTGAGATTAGCGCGTTCAGACAAACAAACTCTTCAGCTTTGTAATATTATTTATTTTGATAAGAATCAATACCCGTGTGTATAAAACACCTTCGAAAATAGTGCGTTTTTTTTTTAACAAATTTATTAACATAAAAAAGGTTATAGTGGGTAAACCATATTTAATAGAAATATGATGTCACAGACTTTGTTGTGGAACTGTTAAATCTCGTCATACATGATTTTTGTGTAACTTAAACGGTGTACGCAGCTCACGCGGAAGTTCTCAAAAAGAATATTTTTCCCCCGTTGTCGCAGCATTTTTCGTTGCGGCGCTGGGCTTTTGAGTAGTACCTTAATGCTTTATATCTTACAGCCTTTCTCGATAAATGGACCATCTAACGTAAAAAATATTTTTTAAATCGGTCCAGTAGTTTCTGAGATTTGCGCGTTCAAACAAACTATTTAGCTTTATAATATAAGTACAATATATGCAAGCACCCTAAATGCTTAGCTCTGAATGTGAACCAGCCACGTACAAAATCTAATAGGTACTCTTATGTTCTAAAATTAACAGGAACCGTGTCACCTAATTCATGTGCCGGTGTCTATTAGACATAATAAATTGCAAGAGTAATTAACGCCTTGGGGACCCCTGAGACGTGGAGCTATTCTATGGAAGAGGGGGTGAAATAAATTATACGTTTACCTTTCTGGTTTTGTCACTTTCCGTGCCATGAAATTTATCACTATCGAATACTGAGTAAATAAGGGTATCGCTGGTACCTACTTACTAACAATGTCAAAAAACCTGAAGACCCCTTACACACTGCGACTTTTAGCAACGATGCAGTCGCGCGTTTTGAAAACGCGTTTCAGCACCGCGACTTACGCAATGAAAAGATTTTCTTTAACATCGAGACAGTCGCGCGTTAACATCGATGTAGAAGCGCGACTGCATCGATTCTAATGCGCGTTAGTATCGATGCAGTCGCCAAAATACAGTTATAATTTGTCAATTTCCAGCTTCTGCATCGCGACTGCATCGATGCTAAAAGTCGCAGTGTGTAAGGGATCTAATATGCAATAAGAATAAATAAGATTGTGAACACACTTTGACTTTAACTCAGTTCCCCTGTAGTGTTTTCAATGAACGTGCCACTTGAACTAGAAAGTGTTTACTATGTATTTACTTTACATAGTCGCAATTCGAACTTCTAGACTCGCACAACCTTATTTATAACGCAATAAAATAAAATAATCCATTTAAAAGTCGGGTGATAACGGGCTAAAGTCTACATACTTAGGACACATGTTATTAGAAATCGTTACCCATCTACCACATCTTTTCAAGTTTTCGGGTCAAATCACGTTTTTTTTTTTTATTATGTGCCAGACAACACACCAATTATCGTGGTTTGGAAGTAAGGTATTTTCTTCTTTGTGTCAAGAATACCATAAAACGATGATGACGGGGGCGTCTCCCATAAATACTTAAATACAGTCATATTGATCACCCATGACTCAAGTACAAATATTGGAACTGATAACACAAACATTTGCCCCTTGCGGGATGCGAACCCGCGGCGGCCGGCGTAAGTCAGGAGCTCTAACCAATACACCAAACGCATCGTCTTATTATTAGGTACCTGGGTTTTCTTGTGAAATATTTGGCTTATTGAAAAAACATTCTTACGCGTTTGTATGCAAGGCAGGTCCAAAGTTAGAGTAACTAAGATGTATCGCATACTAAAAGCAATTTTCATGTACGGACAGCGGCACGTCAAGGTAAACACTGCGGTGTCTTATTTAGTTATAATAAGGGCTATTTTACAACAAAAGTGGGTAGCCTGATGAGCTGGCTACTGAACTAAGGGGAAAAAAATGCCGAAAAGGTACATTAAGCGGATAAACGGTGGTTAAACACCGTCAATTGTCTAATTATTTGATGCACAATATTGTATTTACTTTAAAATACCATTTAATTTACAGAAAACTTGAAGCTTTATAGAAGTAAAAGAATAGTTTAAAGCTTTTCGTTTTGCTAACTAGTAGTAAAGTAATTAAAAAAGGTTTAATAAGCTTAGAGCTTTAACAACTCTAAGACCCCTTACACACTGCAACTTTCAGCATCGATGCAGTCGCGCGTTAGTATTGATGCAGTCGCCATAATTCAGTACATAATTTGTCAATCAAGCTTCTGCATCGCAACTGTATGTGTATCGATGCTAAAAGTCGCAGTGTGTAAAGAGTCTTATTGCGTTAATCGCGATGCTGAAACGCGTTTTCAAGACGCGCGACTGCATCGACGCTAAAAGTCACAGTGTGTAAAGGGTTCTAGAGGATAATTATGATAACTAATGTAATGTAAAACTCTCCGTATAATAAGGAGTTCTTCAATTGTTTTAAAACTTTATGGTAAAAAACCTTTTAACATCTTCTAATATATAAAATTCTCGTGTCACAGTTTTCGTTGCCATACTCCTCCGAAACGGCTTGACTTGACCGATTTTGATGAAATTTTTTGTGCTTATCCGGTATCTATGAGAATCGGCCAACATCTATTTTTCATCCCCCTAAATGTTAGGTCCACCCCTAATTTTTTATTTTATTTTTTAGTCAAAATTTTTAATTTCTATTTTTTATGATACAACATACAAAAATACATACAATCCTCAATTTTCACCCTTCTACGATCAATCCTTATTTTTTAATAGCCATTTTAGTAATTTAAGGGTGAAACAAAATTCGCTGGGAATGCTTAACTTTTAAAATTACGGGACTCGGCGGGACGGGGCTGGGGGCGAAACAAAGTTCGCTGGGTCCGCTAGTAATCTTATAAATCTATATTAAGGATCTATCCTGAAGGGTTTGTTTGAACTACTGGACCAATTTGAAAAAAAGACTTGTGTTGTTGGATAGCTTAGGGATTTATCGAGGAAGACTATAGGCATCCGATGCAACGGGAAGGGATAAAGCAAACTCAAGACGTGCAGTCGCAGGGGAGCGCTAGAATGTTTAATATACAATAAAAATTATGAGTAGAAAACAATAGAAAAATTTTTTCTGGTAAGTGCCTGCCTAATATTCTAACACAAACTCCTTTTGTTCTAACACAATCGATTTGATCAATTCTGTTTTAAATCGAATTATCCAATAAATATCTATTGAGCGTAACGTAATGATAAACACAGGCGCGCACAAAAACAATGCCTATTAAAGGTTTTGTCCCACTACATAGTAGCAAACTGGAACTAGGAACGTGTCTTGCAAAAAATTCTTCTTTGTAATGTAAAATTATGACACTGCCCACTGGACCGTTCCGTCACTAACCAATACCGTGCATGACACGCATACGGGTTGTAACCGCGTATGATGACCGTTATAAAAGCGTTGCCGTAATTTAGTTTGTGCATTGATAGTTCTGCCAATACAGACTGTCGGACTGATCGCGATACTTCTGGATCAGAGCCTCAGGTAGATCTTGTTAAAAAAATATAAAACGAACCGCGGTTCGCTCGCTACCACCAAATATTACATTCGGGTATCATAATTAATAGTACTACATACAGAATCGACACTCGCCTCCCCGGTCCGGCTTACCTCACCCCCGCGCCGGATGGAGCAGCTTATAAGTGGTATGCTCGCCATGTTTGTATGTTTTGACAATAATAATTGACGTATGCAATGCAGTCATGGCACCAGCGCGGCGCGGCGTACGGTACTTTAAATTTCAATTTATTATTTTTAATTACAATTTATAATTACATTATTTAGATTTTTGTTTGTTAAGTGAAAACCAATAATACATACAAACCAATAATACAGACGTGAGCTTGCTATAAAGCAAGCTCACGTCTGTGCAACATGCCGCCTGTCGATGTATGGCAAAATTTAAAAATTTCTTCTGAGTGTCCGGGGTGTGGTTTGGTGCCTATTTATAAAAAACATAAAATTATATTACTACCGATGCGAGAGAGAAGTAGCGGTTAAAATGTTATTGTTATTAAATTGTTATTATCATGGGTTTTACTAAATTGATCGTTTAATTTTAATTATCCCATGCTCGCGTTTCATGACAGGGTTTTTACTAATTTTTATTTAAAAATCATATTGGTCTTGTAAATTAATATGCACACCAGTAATTATAATATCTATCTTACACTTCTGCTCATAAGCATCTATGATAATAATAATATATTTTTTTGTTATTTTACGCCGCCTCAACTGTTTCTGCCTCACCCAATGTTTGACTGGTAGAGAATGCTTTCAAGCATTAAGTCCGCCATTTGTACTTCATTTTGTTTATGCAATAAAGAATATATAAATAAGAATATATAAATAAATAATAGTCTCCCTTGCCGTTTTCGAATACGGTGGCCAGTCACAACGACTAACCGACTGCGCGGGACATATGATAGTGCACAAGCGTGTGCGTAAACACAGGTGCACTCTCTATTCCTTCCACTTTCATAGCCCGATAATACAGCAATCTGAAACGACCGGAGAGAGATCAGGCGGAGGACCAACGGCTTTACGTGCTTTTCCGTGGCACGGGGGTGAAACACCGCCAACTTCCAAACTCCGGGCTACCCTCAAAATTGCTTAACACTGAGTGATATTTTTGGTCCGATCCGGGGATCGAATCCGGGACCTCTGGCGCAGCCGTCGCTTTAAAGTGCGACCCTCTTACCGCTGCGCCACCGAGGCTTCTATGATATATTACAATTGACACAATGGCAAAATTGCTTTTCCATGCCGTACCTATATTTTTAAAGTCAGCTCTATCCACTTTTCGAAGTAGGACAAACGACCCCATATTTTTATTCATAATTCAAACTAGGGAAAACATTCGACCCCATAAACATTAAAGATCCCATCACACAGACAATGTAGAATCTATGTAGAATACAGTTAAATCTATATAAAATGGTGACAACACTCTATGCCTTAAGCTCTAACATCAGTCATTTTAATAAGGTTAACATTAGTTTTCAAACATATCAATAGATGTCACTGCTTAGAGCTACCTCGAAATAGAGAATGCTTAGAGCTACCTACATACAGTTTTCAGTGTGTCATAACATATATCTTCCCGAAACCTAACAGAGTAAAGGTCTTAGCCCAGTACACCGTATCATACGATGAAAAAAAAATTGGTCCGGTGCAGTGGGGAAATACCTTGAAAAATAAAATGCAAATGGCTACCGACGGGATTCGAAAACTTTCGAAATATTGATGAGGAGTTATTTTATGGTACCTAGGGTCAAAATGAATCGTATACGGATAGATTTAATGACTTTTTCTGATAAAAGTTGTTAGAAGTTCGTAAGAAAACGTGTTGTATCCAGTCGTTTGTTTTAAGCTCATGATACGTTTCTAATATTCAATTATGTTTACCTATTCTGTTTCATTTCCTTCCTATTCCTATCATCAATTTTGTTTCGTATTGCACATCTGTATCATAAGAGACTTTTTAATTTTTCTTTGTAATAATAATAGCTAACGTATACGAAGTAGTATTACACAAGATTTTCATTTTCAATCTACAGCGAGTTCTGGAAGTTTTCCAATCAATCAATAAATTGAAATGCGAGGAAGATATTGCAAATAATGGTTCGGGCCCTCCTTTATTTGATTCGACAGATTTGATAGTCTTTTCACTCTCGTGTGACATCGTTAAGGTGGAATTTAATATATATT
This sequence comes from Pyrausta purpuralis, assembly GCA_963924145.1. Taxonomy (NCBI): domain Eukaryota; kingdom Metazoa; phylum Arthropoda; class Insecta; order Lepidoptera; family Crambidae; genus Pyrausta; species Pyrausta purpuralis. The sequence goes on along the minus strand of OZ001648.1, from coordinate 8,533,926 downwards.
TGATATTAGAATGTGTCTCTCTTATAAAATAAATATTCCTATCTGAAGGGAAGGCCAAATAAAAGCTGTCATACAAAACCGATTTAGGATGACTGTAACTAACTAAAATAAGTAATAGTAAGTAAATTAAAATGAGATCACCATCCGACCAGGTGATAAATACCAATCTCCTAGGTTAAATAAGTACATAAGTTTATCGCATGATAAACAGAAGTCACAAAATATCAAACATGCCGTCCTAGTGTAAAGTTTTGTTATATGTCAATAGGTGTTATCCTGCGTATACGTTTCTCTTATAGCATTATTTCTACAAAATATACACAATTTTAGTTGAAATTGTATAATAATCATACGAAACTAATTTACTAATTTACAGCGTTTAAGCCCCTTAGACACTGCGACTTTTGGCACCAATGCAGTCGCGCGTTTTGGAAACGCACTTTAGCATCGTTACTCACGCAATGAACAAATTTATTTTGGATTGATGCAGTCGTGCGTTAGTATCGATGCAGAAGCGCACCAATGCTAACGCGCGTTAAACGCGCGATTTGAAAATTCTGAAAAAATATATTTGATCTGTTATAGAAGGTATGTATTATTTTTGTTCTGTTGTATCAAGAACTTTCTTCTTAGGAGTTTATCGTGATGTTTCAACTGTAGACCTTACTGAGTAGTAGGTAATTATAATTTGTTTGAAGGGAAATACCGAACTAAACTTACCAAAACTCAATACCAAAAATGTTTTCGCCGCATAAGTGAAATATTTTTACAAAATCCAACACAAGTTTTCACACTCGCGTCCACTTTTATGAGTTCCGTTATATTTCATGTCAGCGCTTTCCCAAATATCCAGAAACTGTAAAAGTTGTTAACGTTTTCATTTTAATCGGTCGGTATTATGTAGGAATAAAATGTTAAACATATAATATTATACCAGTAACTAATAGAAAAATAAAGATCCAACTAAAATACATTTAGTAATAATATAATTCTCTCAACAAAAACTTTTTTACAGAACTAAATAACCCTTCCTCATTCGCCGCTGCCTATACGCAGAGGCCATATTAAGTATTTTGACCACCCACTTTAAAAAGTAAATAGGTAATAAAAGTAACATTACGAAGACTTGTACGTACGTACTCATACGAAGAGCACCCGATCGACTTATTATGATCGATCATCCAAAGTTCAGGAGCTTTTCAAGTTTAATTTCCAATAATCTCACGAGGTTATCATCTTGTTTCTAACTTTGGCAAGACGTTAATTTTCCTTAAATTTTCCAAACCTTAGATTCTTTAATCCAGTAAAAACTTTCCTTAATCTCATGTTTCAAAGCTATTCTGGTAACTAAATCAATATTTCAGGGACCTATTTTTTTTTTGTAAATATTAAGGCCATAATTAGCTCGTAGCAATAGTCCAATATACTGGACCAAAGACTGAGTAAAAGCGATATAATTATCACTGAAGTAGCTCTGATACACTTTGCCCTACAGTTTGTGGCTAATGTAATCCCGTGATCACGCACCGTTGCGTCGTCACGTACCAAGGGTGAGTCTCAAAGTAAGAACCTAGTCCCGAAGTAAGTGGCACAAAACGAAAACTTGCACCACTTGTCCTGAATGTGCCAATAATACCGAACGCTGGCCACATGACGCTGTCATTTGGTAGCAGAAAAAGAAAAGTTATTTGATAGCAGTTTGCAAAACCAGACATCGTTGGCAAAAACAGTGAAAATATCTCCTGTATTGTTAATATTATCATGGCACATCGGTCGAAAAGTTAAAATCAACTGTCTAAGGGTGTATCCACACCACCCGGCGACATAACGCTCACGCTACAGCAGCTGCTGCCGCTGATGCCGCAGTGGCCATACGTATCTTTTGTCGCGTTTGTTTTCATAAAAGCACAGTCCAATTTTCCGAATCATATGTTTGTTACGAGGCGATGTATGTTTACGTTATAGAAGCAAATGGGGAGTATAACCTTTAAAATAAATCCGTATGAAAGCTGTTTACATGCTCCAAGTTTCAATCTTGAGTGTTTCGTTCGACGCCCGATAGAATACGAAAGAGATCACTTCAGTAACACATGCCGATATTAAATACGTAGTCAGCCATCCAGAAGGATATTTTTTTCAAGATTTATGAAAGCATTTAAGAAAGATTTGTTTTTAAAAAATACACTTTATCAACACGGGAAGGTATTAATAGAAGATATTACTTGTAAGGTGTTCTGTAAGATATAGCATTTATGGAGGAAAGACATAGTTACGGGGGCGAGAACCGCTTTCAGACCATAATCATAAATTATTATCAAGTGTAAATTAATGTCCCTGAAGGCTTTTCTCCGATATTCTAATAAGATCTTGGTTCAAAATCTGCTTAGGCGTATGCGTGTAACGAAAAAATCAACGTTACCTTCAAGACTTACTAGACTTAGAGTCCTATGTCCCCTAGATGGGGCAGAGGGCGTCCACAACAGTCCTCCATCGCGTTCGATTTTGAGCTTCGCGCTTCATTTTACCTTCATGTTACCTTCAAGGTATAAATGAAAAATCTGATACGTTATGTCAGAAAGGGTAAACCCTTGAAGGATTTACATTTGCGAAAGAAAATATTAAAAAAAACTTCTAAGTAGAAGGCAACTCTGCCCTAGAAAGTCGTGCGAGTGGCTCGAAATTTGATTTATTTTAAAGCTGATCACAATACCCGGCGCCTGCATTGGAAACACCAATTTATCTGGATCCAGCCGACCTGGAGATAACCCAAGCTGCATGGCTCTTTGAATAGCTCAAGGCTTAACTGACTTGTGACCACGGAGCCGAGATAAATGAAAGTGTTTTACTTAATGGTATTTTCTGTTTGAACTAAAACTGTGCCTCACGTCTGGTATTCTTATCCCAAATTATTAGAAAAACTTAGTACCAAGTTAGTACCAAATCGCGTAATGTAGCAATAAAACCTCAAAAATACAGTATCAACTGTATTTTTGAGGTTTGAGATAGGTTTTGGAATTACCGTTGACTAAATGTGATCAACCAACCCATTCACCAAAAATATCTAGCATTTAAGGATAGATATAAAATAATTATGTTTTCTAGATTGAGAATATTGAGGTATTGATTCATCTCTATAATTAATCTGGGTTATGCTCTGAATACGATATGTTTATTCATGTGTTTTCTGAATCAGGTTTATTTATCGTTATTTTAGTCGTTAATCCTGACATTTCATGATGATAGAGCTACCATTATTAATTGCGTCATACCACAACAAGTCTTATTTATGAGATAATAAATTCAGTGTATGGGCCAGTGGTATAAAAACACACAGATTGCCCGAATTATGGATTTTGTCTTTTTTGATTTATACATGTAGATAATAAGATTATGCCAGTGGGTGATGACCAATCCAAAAATAAGTAACGGCCAAGTGCGAGTCGGACTCGCGCACTGAGGGTTCCGTGCCAACTTTAACTGAATTCGGGAATCCACTTAGTAAACTACCAAAATATGTTATTGACAGCAATTGTAACTTTGTTTTCAATAGGGTTTGTATGAAGAACAAAGTTTTTGTTAAGATCTACACAATATATTTTTTTCAAAATTTCAGACAGACAGACTTGACGAAACTATAAGGGTTCCGTTTTTTGCCATTCTGTTACGGAACCCTAAAAACTGACGATTTTAATTTACCCGTAATCTTTTTATTAGCCGTCTTACGTACATAATTTGTACACATATTTTGTGAAGCAGAAACATTCGCCGTTTTTTGCACTAACTAAAAATCAACTCTCTTTGATGGAACATTGTGAAATAATCTGATTGAATCAAGATAAAACAAAAATTATGAAGACGCTCTCCTATAATATTCTTCTTTATTAATTCCACCCATGAAATGTGCCTGAAATCCGCAATTCACGTTTATTGATAAAACTCATGCAAATTGAATCTCTTTGAGCATTATTTTTATAAGACGGGATTTGAATTGAAGCATTAATCGAACAATAAATTCTGTCTCGAAATGATATTATGATGGAGATTTGACTTTCTTAGTAAGTAATAAAGTTATGTTTCGATATATTTCGTAAGCTTAAAGAAGTCTGTTTTTTAAGGGGTTACTATATTATTGAATTTGTTTCCAAAAAATCTAATAAATTGTTATTGTTGATATTTTACGAAGTAAGAACACGGTAAAATTGCATGGAGACATTTATTGTTGCAAGGCACATTAAAAGATAACAAAACAAGATGGCGATGAAAAAAGAGTTGCCAACATTGCAACGTTCCGCAGCCAACACAAAATAAATTAAGGATGCATTCCCATTTACCAACAGTTATCATTGTAAATTAAAAGAACAAATACAACCAATTACCACGTTCCACCGAATTGTTATATTTAATATTTATGAGATTTAAGCGTTCACTTATTACCACCACTCAATGCGTGGTCTGATGCGTTATGACGACAAACTCTTAACTGTACGGATTTATTTAATGGTCACTTATAACATTTTATACTAAAAATATCAGCAATATGTCAGAAATTAGGGCGTATTAGGTATTCTTATCATTTCAGTGAATGTCATTTCGCATACAAATGGAGACCATTAGTTTGTTTGCGTAGCGCACATGTGCGTTCAATTGTACTTTATTTCGTCTGAGCTTAATGTCAAAAGTCTAAGTGATCACATGATATTCATAAAGAAAATTATTTTGAGAACTTCTTAATAAAAAGCTTTACGAGTACGAAGACTATTATAAAAGTCCTCATAAAAAAATACTTGTACAAAATATATTCAAAATATTTTACCAAGGCTCTTCGTAGATAATCTTACGTCGGCTGATATTTTAACGGGTTACTTTTTTGTGATAAATACCTACACATGATAAAATCACATGAAGCGGTCGGAGTAACACTAAACGTATCCACAATATAAGAGACGAGTGACAAACTCAATCGAAATAGACATTCAGAGCTACATTACCTACTGAAGACCCAACGAATAAAATGATCAGCAGAAATAGAAACGATCGTTTTCAAAATCTCTTGAATTTCTTGTTACAGACCTTTCAGGTTAATCTCCCAAGGGTAGTCACGGTGTTAGAAGCGTAAAAATGTCTACGAAGAGAAACGTAGAAATGTCTACCGTGACGTGAACAAGGCAGGAAGATGTGCGTGACAGGTTGCGTGATTCACAACAGTGCCACTTCGCTTTACAGCTTTTCTTTTATTTAGCTAAAACAGAAATATTGCACCTTTAAATTGTCTTTTACAACAACAATACGAGGTCTTGGATTCTAAATTCAAAACTATAAAATATCAACAAAGTTATTTTATTTACCACTGTACCTACTTATTTATACATTTTTTATTTTTGGGACTAGGTCGGAAAAATAAATAAGTCTTACTTACTCCTAGTTAAAGGATGTCAACCTGCGTAATATCTTCCTTTTTTTGTACCTATAAAGTCAGATGTTTGGATACAATTTTGAATCTTAGTGGCTAGGAAACACTTCTGCTGGTAGTGAATTCCACTTCCCAGCCGTGCGCATGATTATTATGTATGTCGAAGGAACTATCATAAATCTTGTTGAATACATTTTATTTCAACACGGATATTTTTCTTAATCAAAATTTTACTCAACTATCTTGTGAAAACGTACCAGCAATTTATAAACGACAGGAGCTCATCGCTAAAGATGACCGGCAAGTCTAGCCTAATCCCAAGATTTATGTTCCGAGCCTTACTTGCGATTCTACAGAGCAACGCTATCTGTGATTAATTGAGAAAATTAATGAGCTGGTGCACGCCTCGGCGTCATAACAGCTTAAAAATTCCAAGAAGTTTTTAAAGATGGGACGATCCTTAGACTTTCAGGGGACAATTAGGCGTGACCTTATCATGTTATTTCCAAGAAAGGTACGTTAGAGATCTCTGGCACCTATCACCTTAAGATTCAAAACCGCTTGCAACTCGCGTCGCCATTCGTTTGAAGTGACGCCTGTTTTCGTATCATGTGTGTGCGGGCAATCGATTTTCGCTTGCTAACTTATGCTAAACAGGGTAGATAAACATCGAATTCAAGGTAAAATGTCACACGTCCTCCTATCTCTGATAACATCACCAGCCCAAACATTATTGTACACCTTTTGTATGAAGTGATTCATGTCTGCCCGTGCCCCGCCCGGGCCCGGACAGGGCACGGCGTTGGCATGTCAGAGGGAATTTCTCCCGGCTCCGGCACGGTCCGGCCCCGGCACGTTGTAGAGTGAAACATCCTTAAAAATACAGGTAATGTTTTAGCCCAGTGAGTTAAGGTTGGAGCATATCTACCAACGCGTGACTTGAACAGTACCAACCAGGCGTCAACCATGCGGATAACGCCTCAGTATTGAATCGGTTTGATACAACTTATGACAGTTCTTCTTGTGAATGACAGCCCGTTTGGCAGGGTGGGTGGATTGTTGACAAACATCGGACGACTCGCCGTAAGTGCGTTACAGTTTTAGTTTTAGGTCGAGAGTGGGTCCCGAGTTGATCTCTGTATGTATGGAGTTCCAAAAGAATACTGTATGCCTCGAGTTGATACGGTGTTATTGCCGTTACGGATGGATAAGTGTGCTTTAACCTTCCCGGGTCTGCGCAAGAATTTAAACGAAATACTATATTCAAAGCAAAGTTGTAGTTTAGGTATGGCCTATTTGATATTTTTAGTTATTAAACATTCCACTTAACGCAAACTAAGCAGCACAGCTTACAAACAATACTAGTGTAGATACTCTGACCTCGTCAGTCAGTGCATCAGTCAGCGTAAGGTCTGTCGACTTTTTATCGGGTGATAGTTTATTCGCTTCTAATTAGTATAGAGAAGTATGCAAGTGCGCACATTACAGCGACTCCGATTCATAAAAACTCGAAACTGACCAATCTATCGGGTGATAAAAAAGTTTGCCTTCTGGTTCACTTCATCATAAATTTTGTCTTTGTCTCTGCTCAAGTGTCTACAAACCTTTTACAAACTTTTCTTTGGAAACCTGTATAAACAAAGCAGAGTTTTACACACTTTTCAAATAACCACACATATTTTTTTATTCAACTTTAAAGCTGTATATGAGTTATTTTTATCAGCTTGCGCATGAATTTATTTTTTATTTTAAATTCCTTATACCGTATTCAAGAGTTTAGACGCCATAAATCAAGGAATGTGGGGAACCCTATTTATATGCCGAGTTGAGTACGTGCAGATTATGATTTGAATGATTTCGTAACTACGTTCATATTGTGACTAATTAACATAATACTTACTCAGTTTGCATCATTCATAAGGTATTCGCTTCACTTATGCGCCATAGGGCCACTTAAAGTTAGGCATTAGAGGTATAGTATTGAAAACAGCTTTAACAAATAGGGAATTATATCAAAATACAAACACATGCTCTTCGTTTTGTATTGTTCAAAATTATCGAATTTGAAAACGGTTTAAAAAAAATTTATCAGTTTTCCAGTTGGTTAGTTTTTTCAACAAACATGAATTACCTATTATCAAAATGAATGGCCTTTTGTTACATTCAATATTCATTGTAAGAAGGTATTGTTTCATTTTATAGAACACGTGTATCTTTATTGTAATACCTACTTAATTAATTAGGCTTAGTCTTATAGCTAAACGAAACTATTTTCATCAAGTCTGTCTGTCCGTATATCACAGCCTCCTATCTTTTAAACTGAATTACGAATCTCATACAAAAATTAAAAATGTGACATTTAAGGCAAAAATGTGATATTTCTCATACATGGGACTATAACTCAAAAATAACCTCAAACCTATGCGTGTCATAGGTATTTTAAAATGAATCAGAGTGTCTTACAACATTTTTTTCTCTAATTTTACAAAATATTTTAATGAAAATTGGTTTGGACGAGATTGAAGTGGTAGTCTTTGAGATACAGCACATTTTCAACAAACAAAAAAATTTCGTTATTTTGTTGTACAAACACTTAAAAAAACAAAGATATTTTTGCTGTCAATAAAATATTGTGATATTTTAGCTTGTTGGAAAGTAATTGAGTTGTATGATTCAGAGTTGGCACGGCACCCTCAGTGTGCGAGTCGACTCGCACTTGGCTTTTTTATAACGCTAATCACCTAAATGTTATAACCAGAGGTTGAATATAACGATTGTGTGTTTAAAAAAAAACTACCATAACCAAATGTCATTTTTTAAAAGTTATAATATTTACTGAAAAAAAATCTTAATTTTTAAAAAAATAATAAGCTTATCTTATACCATCATCCCTGAGTTGGATGTCACTGACTAAATATATATGGTATGGTATGGTATGGTATGGTATGGTGGTATATTATTTAAGAATAATATACAAGGTTTATAAAGGAAAACCTCTTCACAACAAAACAAAACAGAAAAAATCAAAACAAATGGGGAAAACTCACACCCTCACGCGTATCTACGAAATACCATGCCGTAGCTAGTAAGCTACAAAGAGGCGACTAGCGTTGGTAGTTTTTACCCGCTCGCTAATATTGCAGTGGTAAATAGATATTGTAGAAAATGAAATAAAATTTATTAATTTGCCTAAACGTGGGTTTTTCCATTAAAAATATTTTTTTGTCATCAGTATCGTTTGTACTGAGTTGGTAAAAAAAGTTAATACTGTAAAAAGCGATTTGTAACTTACTTAATTCAAATAAAAAAAACATACCTAACTATCGATACTGGTTTCTGACTGCTATGTATCGATACTGGTTCTCAGTGACATCACCATGGGCATTGCGCGGCCGTTACATAGAAAGGCAAGTTTATTAATCCGAAAGCATTTACGCGATATTCCCGTCATTTTACGTTCCTCCTTTCCCTCCTTTTCCTTCCAAAATTGACTGTTATAGCGTGTTTTCCTTCAACGTATTTCAAAGAGAGACACCCATATTTTGACAAAGCCTTTATTCAGTAAAAATTAAGATTTTTTAAAAAATAATAAGCTTATCTTATACCATCATCCCTGAGTTGGATGTCACAGACTAAAACAACATCCTGTATATGCAATTCAAATCAAACAACGAAATATTAAATCTGTGTACAAATGCTGTGTTTTTGTGCTGTGGTATGCTACGAGGGTCAAACTGAAAGTTCTTAGAACTGGCCACTTATAAACAATATAATAAAAAAAATATTCTAAAATTTGAAAATAGAACTCTTTGCCAATATTACTGAGTATATATTTCATTCATTTGTCATTTGTTTTACGATTTGGCGGCCAATTGAAAATTGTCTGTGTCACGTCAACATGAATTTAACACGAGAAAATTTTCGTGCAATGATTTTTTATGACTTTCGATGGCATTTAAGTCAACAAGAAAGTTATGATAGACTACGATTGGCCTTTCACGATGAAGCCCCATCTCGTGCGACTGTTTACAACTGGTTTAATGAGTTTAAACGTGGTCGCACTAATCTCACTGATGATGTACGTGAGGGACGGCCTTCTACGGCGACGACTGAAAATAACATCTGTGTTGTGCGGCGTATGATAGAGACTGACAAAAGAGTGACCTATCAGCAGATTCGGACAAGCTTAGGCATCGGTATGAGTCAAGTGCACAAAATCCTCCACGAACATTTAGCGGTCAGGAAGCTTTGCGCCCGGTGGATACCTCATAATTTGACTAAGGCTCAAAAACTCCATCGTGTGGATTGGTGCCGTAAAATGATTGAAAGATTTAACGGAGGTGACTCAAATGCTGTGTTCGACATACTAACAGGTGACGAAAGCTGGATTTACTGTTATGATCCTGAAACCAAAAGACAATCTGCTCAGTGGGTGTTTCCTTTCGAGGAGTTGCCAACTAAAGTGAAGAGAGATCGAAGTGCGGGAAAAAAAATGGTGGCCTCGTTCTTTGGAAGGATAGGTCATTTCGCAACAATTGTGTTAGAGGATCAAAAAACAGTTTCTGCAAAATGGTACACTACCAATTGTTTGCCACTTGTCTTGGAAAAAGTTCGAGAGAAACGACCTCGCAGTAGGCTCCTCCTTCACCACGACAACGCCTCGTCGCACACCGCCAAGCGAACGATCGACTATTTGGCGACATCAAACGTTGAATTACTGGGTCACCCGCCGTATAGCCCCGACCTCGCGCCTTGTGATTTTTATTTATTTCCAAAAATTAAAGAAAAACTTAAAGGAAAGCGGTTTATGAATGCTGAAGAAGCGGTGGCTGCGTATCGCGATGCCATTGAAGAGACCCCTAAGGACGAGTGGGCAAAGTGCTTTTCCCAGTGGTTCCATCGCATGCAGCGGTGTATTGACGTCAATGGACAATATTTTGAAAAGATATAATAAAACTAATAACTGGCTAATGTAATCAGTTTTTGATTTTCTAAGAACTTTCAGTTTGACCCATTGAGTTTTTTTGTATCTATCTATTAAGTTCAAGAGGACTATATTTTTTTCTATTTCAAGCTTTGTTTTACCCACATATAATAGTTCAAACAGGGTGATAGAACAGAGAATGCACTTGTGTATACGCAAAGACTTGAGCACTATTTAAACAATGTCCACGACGCGATGGCCACTTCAGTTAAGACTGACCGCGCTGCCGCGCCGGGAACAGAGACGACCTCGAGGCCGATTCTCGCGGCAATCGAACTTTTATCGTGTGGTAAATCGATTGCGAGTTTAACCATTTTACCTCAATCAGATAATCGTAACTAAAAAAATAAAACACGGAACAAAACTATCGCTTGAACAAAATCTAAATACATAGAAATCAAGACCCTGAGAAATCAAAAACTATTTTTTCTTCGACAAAGAAAATTTGATCGGTAAACTTTGTCGTAAACGAATTGCACAATAATAAAAACAATTTTATTATAACTTTTAAAATAATGTCAGTTATTAAAATTAATTAACTATTGGATTAAAAAATATTACAGTGCTAAACGATGAAATATTAACCTATTTGTTGGTGAGTTTAGTGTTTATTTTATTACTTTTGGTTCGGATAATCAAAAAGAAACAGACTACTGAAGGGATGAGAACATTTTTTAATATATTTAAGGACTACAAAAGAGACCATCGATGTATGGAGTGTCAACAAATAACATCACTGCTCGTTGGAGCAATTCATAAACCGACCCTCATAAAGCCTGCACTTTACGTAGGCCTCGTAAATGAATATGTGCCTGTCAAACTTTTATTATTGCATCAACGGTGTATAAAGCCAACGATGGGTATCGTTACGAACGCAAAAATGTAACGGAAGATTCGATGTTGGACTTATAGGGTTGTATCGTTGTAAGGTGCTTTTACGTTAGTGTTATGAAATATGGGAATTTTGTTACAGTTTTAGTCCTTTAGTCGAACTATTTTCTGTAACTCGCATCTGCTCTAGTAAGCCATTAAAGAAACGAGCTGAAATCGTCAACTAAGTTTTCTCAGAAAAGTAGAGTACAGCAGCTTTACCTGCATTTATTCAGACTTTGACAGTCTTTAACCCAGTTGCAAGCTTGTCACATTCAAGGTTACAAGCTTACAAAACTCATACCTTTTTAAATAAGCTTTAATCGTCAAAACTGGACGTTCCTTTGATACAATGATTTTAACACTCACAGTGTCATATTTTATGTTGATAAGATGAAATAAGAACCGACGGCACGGTAGCTCAATTGGAAGAGCGTTTGGCCCGGTTAGCCAGAAATTTGCTTGTTCGAGTGCCGCTCAATTTTTGGTTTCTTATTTCATCTTTAAACACTGTGAATGTTAAAATAAACATTCTAAATCATTGGATAGCAAAGCGTTATCAATTTAAAGTCAATGAATCAATGTAAATCAATCAATGTAAAGTTGAATTTATTCTATCTGTGAATAACTACTTTGCCCACTGCTGGTGTAAAACAGTTGGGGTGGATATCACAGACGTCACGCGTAATGACGTAGATATTCATAAGAGACCAAAAATTTCGCACGGTCGGACCGACAGCACGGTAGCTCAATTGGAAGGGCATTTGACCCGGTTAGCCAGAAAGTTGCTGATTCGTGTACCGTGCGCAATTTTTGAGTTCTTATTTCATCTTTATGGACCTTCCTTTTCAATCTAGCATACGGTTTGCATTATAATGTAAGGTACATGGTAAACGCTTCCTCCATGTTACTTTGCAAACATCAAAGGAAAGTCTCCCATTTTCTATCTATCGAAATTGTATCGGTGCTTCCATGAAATATTGTTTTCTGAAGATGTAGTTTATTTCACTCGCAAAGGAACTTACCACAAACGAGCCGTGTAGAATCGAATCACTCTGTAGTACAAAAAAAATGTACTTAGCATATCCATCGGCTTAAAATCTTAGATCTGTGCACAGTGTGAGTTTTAGCAGCGATACAGTCGCGATGCAGAAGCTGGATATTGACAAATTATGTACTGCATATTGGTGACTGCATCGATACTAACGCGCGACTGCATCGATGCCAAAATTGTTCATTACGTGAGCATATGCATCGATCCTAAAAGTCGCAGTGTGTAAGAAGTCTAAAAACTTCCGTTCGAACCTATTTAAAAAATTAGCAGCAAATTGTGGTTTCGAATGTTTTTTAACACTCACAGTGTCATATTTTATATTGATAGAGATGAAATAAGAAACCAAAAATTTGCGCACGGGTGGGAATTGAACCATCAACTTCTTGGCTAGCCGGGCCAAACGCTCTACCAATTGAGCTACCGTGCTGTCGGTCCGACCTTGCGAAATTTGTGGTCTCTTACGGATACGCAGTACGCGTGACGTTCGCGTCCCACCCGTGCGCAAAAATGTTTGGTTTCTTATTTCATCTTTACGAATAGCACCAACTTACTATATCCGTAAATAAACTTATGTACCTCACAATGAATAACAGCTACTCAAGAATCATCTCTAGTTTCTATAAATAATTAGTTTCATGATGGTACAGCCTACTGTTTTCAGATATATTGTGACCCTGCCTTTAGTGATTTGATTCTCTTTGTGTTCTTTGTGGGTCCTGAAATTGCTTTAAAAAAAGAAAGCTTTGAAATTTTGAAAGTTTATCTCAGCTTTGTAGGAAAAGGCCTATCTACCTTAATAAGTTGATGGCAAAATTATTGAGGTTTAAAAGAAAAACAGCTTATTTTACACGGACATCGATTTGTTTTATTTCAGGTTCAGCTGTTTCCAACCATAAATCAATATCTATAATTAGAATCAATACCAATCATTAGACTTTCGCAACGATAAATTCAATCCACTATGGATTAGTTGCTCCACCTATAATATTTATAACTGTATTACCTACTGAAACTATAAATGTCGTAATGAGTTTGACATCTATTTGACGCTTGTCAAAAATAAAATCAATAAATTACATTTTTGTTTTTATAGTGTTTTGTCATTAGACAAACATAATAATATAAATTGCACTTGTAAAAAAACATTTGGCTGTGTGACAGACGAGGAATCGAACCCCGTGTATTACACTATCCGGGTGTATGCCTATAATCGTCTGTCACACAGCCAAAGTTGCTTTTTACAAGTGCAATTTATATGAAATCAAATACTTCGTGCAACATCATTATTATCATCATCATTATCAGCCAAAGGACGTCCACAGCTGTACATAGGCCTCCTCCACGGCTTTCCACAGCGACCGATCACAAGCGGTCTGCATCCAGTTTGATCCTGCGATCTTTATAAGGTCGTCCGTCCATCTTGTTGGTGAACGTCCTACGCTGCGTCGTTGGTCGAAGGGTCTCCAATCTAGAACTTTCCTGTCCCAACGGCCATCAGTAATTCGCGCTATGTGCCCTGCCCATTGCCACTTGAGCTTACTGATTCTCAAGGCTATGTCTGTTACCTTAGTTCTTCTAGGTATCTCCACATTTCCTATTCGATCGAGAAACAACCCTTAAAGAAAAATGATAGCGGAAGAAGCGATATAAAATAATTCTTCTAAGACTCTCTATAATACAACAACTGAAATAATAACAAAACTATTTCGCTCCAAACTTATAAACTTATAAACAGACAAAACCACTGCTCGAGCAGAGAACGAACATGGAACAAAACTCTAAAAGTGAATGGAACACTTGACGCGTGTGCACAGAAACTATTTATTGCTTCAGGAACTGTTGATGAGTTGCCCAACATGCGAATTATGTAACTGAAAAGGGATCGTAATAGCGATTGTAAACAGGGCGCTTATGCTTATACCATAATGCTTAAAAATGCTTGGAAGTATAACGGCGGACATGCCGTTAGAGCGCTTTCCTTTAGCAGCGCGATGGTGCGAGACAGTTGCCTTGCTAATAATTTCATACATAAATGGATGAAGGATGCTAACTAAATGGTTGCTGCTAAAATTGTACAATGAGATAGAATCACTACTGGATTGAAGACACGCACGCAAGCAAACACCACACACACACACACACACACACACACACACACACACACACACACACACACACACACACACACACACACACACACACACACACACACACACACACACACACACACACACACACACACACACACACACACACACACACACACACAAAGATGTTCATTCAAATCCTTAGTTCACCAATCCGTTAAACAATACTAAATTCTCAGTCTTATTGCAAAGATGTTAAAGAACATTCTTGCTTAGGCTATCTAAAACATAAACTTGGCGCGAAACTCATTCGAGCCGAGCTAAGCAACTGTCTCGCTCTTACAGCAAATAATAATATATCCGTACGCTTTACACTCTACCACTAAGCTACTGAAGGACTGGACTACTAAGTCGTATTAGGCCGTATTGGACCTTGATTAATCTAGCAAAAGATGTATATGTATTACAAAGGACACAGATAAAATGCAGCGTAGCCCATTATTTAAACTTCATGGAATACTCCCCAACACAAAATATCGCTTTAGTCTAAGTAATAGCTCAAACAAAATTCTCCATAAAAACCAAAACTTTAAAGCTTCATTCAGGGCCTGTTAAAAGCTCTTTTGGGAGCTTTATGAAATTCTATTCAAAGAGTCCGTCTTCTTTTTCTGACCGTCATTTTGTAAGGTTGAGCTAATGTGATGGCGCCAGAACAATAGTTTGGTAGCGGCACCTTTGTAACGTCTCGATTGAAAGCCTTTATAGCACGTGTTTCTTTTGGCTGTTGAGGCACGTACAGTCAAAGAGAATAGTGCTTCATCTTTGCAAATAGCTTTGTGATTAAAAAAATATTAAGTGTTATATTTCCTACTTAAGTAGAGAAATTAGGCTATCTACAACGAAAGCTATAAAGTAAATTAACTATTAAAGTAATATTCCTGTAATGTCCGGTTTTGAAATCAATAGTCAGCTCAAAAAATGTTCAACCATTGGGTTAATAATATCGATTGTGCCTACTTTGAACAAGAAATACTTTAACCAATAGTCATTATGAACGGGTTTCGTGATTGATAGTTAACTCAACTAACGGTTAAATGGCGAAACCTGCAGTTCAATATTTACGATTTTTAAGGTTATAGGCAAAAATACTCTAGCCAGTGATAATTAAAATATCTATTCTGACTTTACAGTATTTTTTCTTTAAAACACGCACAATCGTAAATTTTAACCCGTGGGTACGACATTTTACAATTACAATTGGCTGAATTAAGGATCGATCACAAAAATGGGCCTTCGAATATAGTATTTAATATTCTACCTGCCTCGACCTTCACCAGAGTCTTATATATAAACCAAAAACTAGTATTTTAATAATACTAAAATATTAAATTCAAATAAAAATGTGAAATTCAAGATGAAAATAAGAAAAATTGTATTTTTCCGATTAATAGTTTCATGAATAACCTTAATATACGAGTATAACATATAAAAAAGTAAAAAGAAACTTTCCGGACAAAAGGTGAGCAAGGCGAAAGTTCTTACACAAATCGTTGCAAAGGGATTTATTCAAATCCGCATTTGCTTTCGCCTCCGACTGTACCCGAGTCTGTAATTGAAAGGAACAAGTTAATGGGTTTTACGTGTCTTTTATTTATTGAAGTCGCAAAAGGATGCTTTTATTCCGATACGAAATATGTTCAACTCGTTAAATTTTGCTTCTGGGCAGAAGAAAATTTAACGAGAAATTGTTTTCAGTGTATTGGCGGTTAACATACGATAGAAATAAATGACACAATAAATAAGTTTTTTTGTAAGATTAGCATACCTATTTATTATTTAAGATAGACCTTAATCATTACCAATGTTTCTTATCAATTCCGTGAACTTTTTGGCATAAGGTGCTAGTGTAGTGATTTATTGAGTACTTATGTGATTAAGTGGCATTGGCCACAGCATCACAGCACAAATGATATTTGCTGTGACATGGAGGTCTGATCTAGGGTCGTGTCCAGTCACTATGAAGTCCAATTACAGCATGGCATTTTTTGCCACAGCTGTCGCAGGTGAAGCCTGTGTCAGGGGGAGGAGAAGCTTTGCGTTGAAACCTTTTTGCTTAAGACGGTTCCCACTTTTGAGTATGGATGCCGAATAAATCCACATCTCGTATACAAGCGTCTTTAATTATTTGGCATTAGTCAGGTCAGTCAGTTAGGCGTAGTTGGCGTCATTTGGCATTAGCAATTTGTCCGATCATAATCTCATGCAGCAGTGTTTCGGAGCCAATCCGAAAGACGTGGCCTAGCCAATTATAGAGTAGTAACCAATGTGTATCTTTTTAAGGGTTCCGTAGCCAATTGGCAAAAAACGGAGCCCTTATAGTCTCGTCAAGTCTGTCTCCGCTTTATGATTCCCATACAAAAAATCGAGGTTTCTAAACTCATTTTATCAGTAAGTCTAACGTGTGTAAGATAGACGCTTCCAAAATAGTAAAATGAGCTTGTTCTCCCCATATAACTTTTAAACTAAGCTAGTGAAAATTTTTCAAATAAAATACATGATGTAATCTGTACAAATATTCAAATAAAAATAGTTTGAACGAGACTTTTTGAGATAAAGCACATTTTCAACAACCACAAATGTAACTTTGTTTATTTAACAAATCTATAAAAAAACAAAGTTAACATTGCTGTCTATTGCTTGTATTTTGGCTGAGTGGAAGTAAGCGGACTCCTAATATATAGTTAAGTTTGGCACGTAAACAGTAAAACATAGGAGTCGTTAATCATTTACAAAACGTCTACGTTTTCTAAAGACAAATTTAATCATGATCAAGATATTTTTATCCCAAAAGAAAAATCTTCTGATCGCTAAACAAACAGCTTTCAGTACTAGTCTAAAGATTTAACGAAGATATAAGATTAGACGCGTAGGTTACCTCTACTTGACCTTTATATCCTAAACGACCTGTAAAGGTTATAAATACGATTAAGGTCTGTTTTAGATTACGTACAATACAATGGCCCAGTCGTGAAGCTACGTGCGGAAAACATCTCAGCTAAACTAACAAACTAAGGCCTGATTTTTCCAACGTTTGATAAGGAGTATTCGTTGAATAAAATACACTATGCCTAATTTGAAAACGTCACCTTTTGTGTTTCAGCAATCATTTATGTTAATGTAATTTTAAATAAGAATGTTTTATAATTATTCATCGGATAAGTCTTACCTGACGTCGGTAAAATGTTTTTTTAGTTTTGTGGGTACATGTAGGATTTAGTTTTTTGGAAGAATACTACTTTTATATGTACAGGGTGGTATCAATTTATTATAACTAAAAATAAATTTAAATTTTTTTAAAACAAAATATTCGACCCAGAAATATATCAAGCAAGCATGTAGCAAACAAATGAATTAAGTCATAGAACTTGACATTGTCATTTACTACAACGAGTTAGCGATTTCGAAATACCTACCTTGATAAGGATTTGTAACTGTGCCTTACTATGTTTCTGAGATAAAGCTTTTTAGAACTTTTTGACCAGGTCAGGGTTACTACGTATACCCTGAAAATCATTGATTAAAATTGTTGGTCCTATTACAGGTCACTCGCTGTATAATTTTAATTTTAAATGTGATTTTATTGGTGAAAATTTTAACTTTATACACGGAATAAAGACATTTTTTATTTCATAAAATCTTGCGAAAGGACTTAAATTGGTAAATACCCTTTCAAGGGCCATTTGAATGTATTATTTGAGTTACGAGCCATTTTCCCGGGTAACCTGACTTGTGTTGGGCAGTGCTTGGGAACATGACCTTTAGGTTAAGTCTAGTAAAATGAGGGCTCGAGATGGGTTTTCATCCATCTTTGGCCTAAGGTTAGACCTAAATTTGACTAGGACTTTTATCTTGGGATTTTCCAAAAATTTTTGGATAAAACATAACGGAACGATGACGCTGTTAAAAAAGTCTGCTCTATATTCTTAACTAATTCATGTGGTATAATTTACTTATCTTCACTTTTAAGCTGCTCAAAGTGCTATACCTTCTAGTTAACTAGGTTATAAGTACACTTAATGAACACATACATATCACCTATGTAAGTTTGTATCACCTAGTATGCATGCATCAATAAATGAAATGAAATAAAATGTCCTAACTTGCACATAATCCTGGTGCACCTACTGGTCGAAATGGTGAAGTTCTCAACTTATCGAAGCGTTTGCAGCTCGAATATAAATATGGCGATGAAATCTTGCAAGTTGTAATATTGTGGGCCTCGCAAATTTATCGCCAAATGCTGCCGTTCTGAGGCCAGGAGTAAAAAACACGACAGGTGTGAAAGAGGGATCACAAATTTTTCGCTGTTACTACGTACATCTATGTTTTACGCTCCAATGAAGCGTATTAGTAAAGGTCTATCAAAATTCTTAAACGTAATAAATATGTAGATACAAGTGCTGGCGTGATATTCGTATGGTAGATGCACTGATATTTTGTAGCATTTGTAACAGTTGAAATTCTATTGCCAAAAGGAAAGATCCAATTCATAAAAAAATACAGATAGTAACCTGAGTCCTCTACCACCTCTTACAGCAGCAGGACATTTTCCACTTTAAAACCTACATTACATCAGACGCTCCGCTGCTTCACAGCAAAGCGCAAACTTCAAACTCAATGGCTTAGAAAGTTGTTGGAAAATTCTAGAACTTTAGCGGCCAGTCTGAACTGCAATTTGGTTAACCAAAACCACAGTTTGAGGGACGGAGGATTACTAAGTGCGCTTTCGAAGCATCCCGAATGACGTAGGATATTCAAGACTTGCAAATACGTAGGTTAGATTAGCATAAACTCTTGAACCATAATACAATTTCCATACCGTCTCTTGTTTCACCCTTAAGGGCCGATTTACCAACGCCAAATAAGACTTATCCGACTGAATAAGTATAAAACAACCGATATCAAAATACTGTTTAAATAAATGATTGCCGGAAATAAAGTGAAATTTTCAAATTAGGCGATTTGTATTATTATTTACGAATATTCCTTGTCTGACGTTGGTCAAATCGGGTCGCCGCACACACGACATGAAAAGAATAAGCACATAATATTAGATGTACTATATCGAGATTTAATAATAGATTTAGACCTAAAGATGGATATTTCATAATTTTATTTCGTTTGATATTGATCATTTTGTATGTGAAAGTGAATAATTGAAATCTGATACTTTCGCGTACTATGTCATGGCGACCGTGTATTTCTATGTGATAGATTTTTTTTTTTGTATTTTATCTATGACCAAACACAGGTAGTGCTAATATCCCGAATTGTAGGTACAACAAACGAAAAATTACTTTCTAAGAAGGCAAAGTGCCAATACATCGCACGTCCCAACCAATATAACTTCTTAACCAATAGCATCAGACTTGCAACAATTTAAGCTAAAGCCCGGAAGATAGTTCTAAGGTGTTTCTGAATTTATGGCCGAATGCGGGAGCATCCACCCTGAAACGAAACGGTTACATTGTCGGTGACGTTGCAAGCATACTCTTAAAATGTTAGGGCAAGAATAACGGGCTTACCTAGTCACCCCTCGCATATAACATATTTCTTTTGTAGTAGTATAGGTTTACTAACTGCATCTATACAATGTTTTATTTTATTTAGTATGGGTTCGCTCTTGACTCCAGTCCAAGCCTAGTGCGACTAAGACGAAGTCGAAGATGAAACGAGCTCGCCCAGAAGAAGCCTGTTCAATCGAACTTTGAAAAGATTCGGATTGTAATCCCTTGGAAACACCGACGCGGGCAGCGAGTTCCACTCCTTTGCCGTTAGCATTATAAATGTTGACAAGAAGCGCTTAGTTCGAAACAGCGGCACATCGACAAGGTAAGGATGGTATCCCGCGGTACACCTAGACGTACGCTGGAAAACATTATACTTTTTAAGAATTATATGTGCAATTATTAAGGACTTTTTAGGGCTCCGTAGCCGAATGGCAAAAAAGGAGCCCTTATAAATTCGTCAAGTCTGTCTGTCTGTCCATACGTATGTCACAGCCACTTTATTCTGAAACTATTAGCATCACACATCTGAAACTTAGTAGTTAGGTGTGTCTTGATACCCACTTTCTGATTCAGATACAAAAAGTGAAAAAAAATACATTTAAGGGGGGGCTTATTTTTTTTTAGTGTTTGTTTCATGCATGGGAATACATGAACACAAAAAATAATCATAAGAATTTATTTTAAACGGATTGCTACCATGTTATCTTATTATTTTCGAGTTTAAAATATGTCTCGTAGCAATCCCTTTACAATCAATACTAATGTTAGTGACTATGTAGATTTAAATTTAAAAAAAAAACGGCCAAGTGCGAGTCGGACTCGCGCACTGAGGGTTCCGTGTCAACTTTAACTAAATTAGGGAATCCATTTACTTCTACTTATTAAAATACCACAATATTTTGTTGACTACAAATATAACTTTGTTTTTCATAGTGTTTGTATAAAGTACAAAGTTAAGTTTGCGGTTGTTGAAAATGTGCTATATCTCAAAAACTACTCCGTTCGATCCTGTCCAAACCAATTTTCGTTGTAAGTATTTATTAAGATCTACATCATATATTGTTTTCAAAATTTACACTTGCTTGGTTTAGAAATTAGATGAGGGGACGCCCATTTTACCACTTTGGAAGCGTCTAGCTATGAAACGTTTGACTTTAAAAGAAAATGGTTTTAAAAACCAATATGTCATTTTAAAAGACCTATCTATAGACACCCCACACGCATAGGATTGACAAAATTTTTTTTTTTTGGTTTTAGTATCATGTATGAGAGCCCCTACTTAACTGTCATTATTTTTTATTTTTTGCATGAGAATCGGTAAGCGGTTAACAAGATACATCTTCCTACTAAATTTCAATTGTGTAATGCTTATAGTTACACAATAAAATGGGTGTGACATACGGACGGACAGACAGACAGACAGACAGACAGACAGACAGACAGACAGACAGACTTGACGAAACTATAAGGGTTCCGCTTTTTGCCATTCGGCTACGGAACCCTAAAAACACACTTCGATGTAAGTGAATTTAAATTGGTTCCAATTTCAAACGTTGTTTACAAAATTATGGTTCTAGATCTGAAAATATTGGCCTTCCAGCAATTATTTTTCCACGTGCTAAAACAGAGGCGATTAATTAAAATTCAGGTGCCATCCGAAATTGGTGGCAATTAGGATTTTTCCGTGATCCTCATTTCATGCATTTGACATTTTTCTTTGACGAGATAATATTTTAATTAATATTCCCGAATAATCACTTAATCGAAAAAATACCCAAAAACCCTCCTTGATTTTAAGTTAATTAAACGAGCCTTCCTTAATTTTATAAAAGGTCGAGGTGAATTCTTGCTCGGACACTTGATGCAGACTTGAAAAAAGTTATGAAATCTGACAGACAGCTGGCGTTTTGGTACCGATCCTTTGATATTTGGGCTCATTTATATTCTGCAATCACACTAGTATTGAACTATATATAATCATGTTAAAACAAAAAACGTGTTGCAATCGATTTGATTGTGTGATGAGCACGAACATTTGTGCCTAAGTCATTGACGACCCGTCTGGTGTAGTGGTCGAGAAATCGCCTACTACGCAGCGGGTGCGGGTTCGATCTCCGCACAATACAAACATTTTTGTGCATGAACATGTCTGTTTGTATTGGTCTGGGTGTTTTCTATGTATATCATGTATGTATTTACAAACAAAAAGTATTTAAGTATTATATCCGTTGTCTGGCACCCATAACACAAGCTTTGAGTAGCTTACAAACTTAAAAGGATATTTATTTATTTATATTTATGGTGATGGAGATGCCCTCGTCATAATCATTGTCTGGTATTCGTAACACAAGGATGAAAATTCCTTACTTCGAAATCACGACAGTTGATGTGTTGTCTGGCAAATGTTTATTAATTTTGATATTGAACAAAAAAAAACAACAGGTACAGTACAAAACGCAAAATAGGGTCCATTCCCAATCATACGTACTTGGTTCGTATCAGAATTTGATGCAGTATAGGCGCTTTAGCTTTATTCATTCAAAAATTTGCTATTGATTTGTTTTTCATCGGTGAAATTTATGAACCGCATACGCATATCAATAACTAGCGGTCCCCCGCGACTTCGACCGCGCGTTTTGAGTTGTCTCCCTCCCCTCCCGTCGCGGCGTAATGTTAAATAGCCTAAAGCCTTACTCGATAAATAAGTTATCCAATATATAATAATTTTTCACATCGGCCCAGAAGCTCCTGAGATCAGCACGTTCAAACAAACAAACTCTTCAGCTTTATAATATTATAGTACAGACTAGCGGTTCACCGCGACTTCTTCCGCGCGTTTTGAGTTTGCTCCCTTCCTTCTCGTCGGAGCGTGATGTTTTATACCCTAAAGCCTTCCTCGATAAAAAAGCTATCTATAAAACAATAAACTCATCAGCTTTGTAATATTAGAATGGATTTATTGAAATGAAATGATGTAAAGAACAACTTTGTTCAAAATGAATTGTTCGTAATGATGAATGTATTTATTTTGATAAATATCCTTAAAAATATATCCTTTGGACATTCCCACACATCGCCATCTTGCCCCAAAGTAAGCTACTCAACGCTTGTGTTATGGGTGCCAGACAACGGATATAATACTTAAATACTTTTTTTTTTGTAAATACATACATGATATACATAGAAAACACCCAGACCAATACAAACAGACATGTTCATGCACACAAATGTTTGTATTGTGCGGGGATCGAACCTGCACCCGCTGCGTAGTAGGCGATTTCTCGACCACTACACCAGACGGGTCGTCGAAAGATAAGAATCAATACCCGTGTGTATAAAACACCTTCGAAAATAGTGCCCTATTTTTTAAAACAGATATTAACATAAAAAGGTTGTAGTGAGTAAACCGTATAAAATAGACATATGATGTCGCGGAATATATTGTAGAACTTTTAATGCAAAATAATCTCGCCATGCATGATTTTGTGTAACTTAAACAGCTTAAGCAGCGTAAGCAGCATAAGTTCACGAAAGAAATAATTTTTCCCCCGTTTTCGCAACTTTTTCGTTGCGGCGCTAGACTTATAAGTCGTATCTTGATGTTCCTCGATAAACGAGCTATCTAAAGTCGAAATATTTTTTAAATCGGTCCAGTAGTTTCAGAGATTAGCGCGTTGAAACAAAGAAACAAACTCTTTAGCTTTATAATATTAGTAAAATATACATATATGTAAAGATGTGAAGCAAGCGAGCACCCTAAATGCTTAGCTCTGAAAGTGAACCAGTCACGTACAAAGTCTAATGCTCTTATGTTCTAAAATTAACAGGAACCGTGTCACCTAATTTAAGTGCCGGTGTCTATTAGACATAATAAATTGCAAGAGCAATTAACGCCTTGGGGACCCCTGAGACGTGGAGCTATTCTATGGAAAAGGGGGTGAAATAAATTATACGTTTACCCTTCTGGTTTTGTCACTTTCCGTGCCTTGAAATGTATCACTATTGAATACTGAGTAAATAAGGGTATCGCTGCTGCTGACTAACAATGTCAAAAAACCTGAAGACCCCTTACACACTGCGACTTTTAGCATCGATGCAGTCACGCGTTTTGAAAACGCGCTTCAGCATCGCAACTCACGCAATGAACAGATTTACTTTAGTATTGATCCAGTCGCGCGTTAGCATCAATTCAATTCAATTCAAATATTTTATTTCAGGATAAAATTCCATATAAATTGTTAGTACTTCTTACGATTAAACTAAATAAATAATAATAATAATTTCAAATAATAATCAAAATACACATGTCAATTAACAAAAAAAAAACCAATGTCAACCCAATAATATGTTTTTTGTTTTTAAATTAATGCTTTGCTCCGATCAAAAGGGCCGCCAAATGATCAGCGATAGGACACTCGAGCCTACCCCCCACCACCGTTAGAATGGCATTGGAGCTGCCGCACACTCTGCTCATCAGCGAGGCCACTTTCTTGCGAATGATCGCGTAAAATCCATCAGTGTGTGCCTCGGCGAACATACCCGACGCGCTGCAGAAGCGCGGCAACCCCAACAACATCCGGAAAGCATTGTTGTATTGGACCCGCAGAGCGCTGTAGGCCTTCCGCGTATATCTCACCCATAGGCAGCTCGTATAAAATGATTGACAGTACGCCTTAAACAGGGTAATTTTTAATTACCACACCAAGTCGAAGGCTTTTGACAGATCCAAGAAGCATGCATATACAGGGGTGCTTCTGTCGGTGTAGTATCTGACGGTGCGCTTGAGGGCTAGGATAGCACTCTCAGTAGATAAGCAGGCCCGGAAACCGAATTAGGCATCGTGCAGGTTCAAATGCCCATCCAAGAGCTTGTCAAGCACACCATCAAACACTTTAGCTGAAATGGTTGCCAACGAAATGGGTCTGTAATTGCACCTATCTGACGCGTCTCCCGATTTGTTCTTGATAACAGGTACAACAATCGTTTTCATGAAATCAGGGGGCAAGTACGAGTGTCGCAAGCAGAGATTGTACAGCAGTGCCAGAACACGAGGCAAGTGAACCCCAGCATTTTTGAAGTGTTCCACACTTAGCCCGTCATGTCCAGGGGACTTTCCCCTTGACATGTGCGCGATCACCGTGGCTACCTCTTTAGCTGTGATGATTAATGGTGGAGGACACTCACTGTCAAAAGTAGTATCAGCATCCGTGCAACGCGCAAGTTCAATCCTCGACTCGACCCGGAAATGGTTCTTGAAGAGGTTGGCAATAGCTTGTGGCTCACTCACCCCGTCAACGCTCACGGGCATGCCCGGCCTGGCATTCTGTTTAGCTACAGCTTTCCAAAATTTAGAAAACGTTTTATCATTATGATTTGTAGCTAAAATATCCATTTTAATCTGTTCTTGATTCCTAAGACACCAGTTCAATTTAGCTTTAAATATTTTTCGACTTTCACACATTTGATTGTAGTGAGACCTTTTGGGCAGGCCGTTGCGAGTGGTCGTGTCCTGCGTGTGTTGCGCAAGCCGGCAGACCCTAAAAAATCTATTGTTTGAGTGCCCGACGCGCGCGCAAGGGCAGCTTTACAACGAATCGTCTCTCAAAATTTTGAGGCGGTTATTCCGTGTTTCGTTCGTAAATACAGTGATAATAATTAATTAAAGCCGCGAAGTGATTTCTTGTGAATATGTAGTGGTGAATTAACTGACAATTGTTTGTTGGACGCAAACGCGTGAACTATTTACCAACGGTGTAATTTCTGTGCAAAAGTACCGGTTTTGAGAGATTAAATAATTTCATAGCTCTCATTTTAAATTCCACCAGTCTTTTTTGTCCGTGTTTTAGAAAGTGTCTTACCGTATCGCGTTAATTCTATAGTGATCGACGTTAGAATCATTGCGCATAGCGTTTAATCCGAAGCGGATAACGTAGTGAATCGCTAAATGTTGTTAGTAATTAATGGGCGCTGATACTGTAAATCGCTTCAAATTGAATCCGTGTGTAGAATCTTGTAAACAAAATTATATTATATTGAGAAAGACTATGTGTTCTATTAAAACGCCTTTTTTAAGGTAAATAATAGTCGTCGTATTTTTAGGCGGGACTCAAAAGCAAACCAGACTAGTATATAGTAGCCCGGCAGGGCCAGTGTGGTGTTAAAGTGTGTGCGTGAGTTTCATGGTGAGCCTCATCAGGCGTGAGAGTGCAGTAAGAAACGAGTCCAGCCCTCCTCCGCCCTCAAACATAGAGGCCGACTACTGATCGAGATCGAAGTCCAGGAAAAAATTTCGCACGCCTAAGTCACATAGTGACACAAATTTGGTGAGATCCATCCATATTGTAGATTAAATACCACACCACATTCATCAACAAAGGTTTTAGAATTTAACTTAATACAGACATCAAAATACTCCCGAAAATTATGTCACACTCATGATTTTCCAAAACTCTAAACATGACTCTAATAAATTATCACCCAAAATGATGGACAAAAAAAGTAACATTCGCAGTTATTATAATATTTTGTTTTTGATGATCATGAATACATAAATTCCATATACCTAAAATTGTAAATAGACCTAAGTCCAGGTAAGTAAATACTCATTTAAGTATTAGAAAAGCATTGAAACCGTTTAGCCAAAAAATTAACTTCAAATAACAAAGAAAATCGCGAATATTTTATAAGGGTGCTATGAGCTCTCAAATAATTGTTGGTACAACTTTAACCCGAAATCCCGCATCTCGCGTACCATAAAACTAAGGTTACATTTTTTCTTAAAGAACAGTACCTCCTTTTCACTATTTCGTCGTATTTGGGTTAGAAATTTCTCGCACAAATAGTTTTGTATAGCAGTGTCCAACATGTGCATGGGATCTGGCCATTAACAAAAAACCAACGGGACAAGGAGCAAAAAAGTATATTGTTAAAAGCCTGAGATACTTTCTAAGCGGCGAAATATCAATCCAATAAAACAATTACCATTAACACACCTAAAAAGCGACTTTAAAACATTTCAAAAAGCCTTTTAAAGTACTCGTACAACGACCACGTGCACCGTTTAAGTAATTATACCGGTTAAGTTAATTTTTCCATTCTTCTTTCAAAGAAAACATAGCACCTAAGGCCAATAAGATTGCTTTACATATGTCATAAAAGCTTCTTTAGACGCGTGTAATATCTTTTGGTAAAATATACAAATAAATTTTAAGTTTTTCGCGTGAATAATATTTTTTTCAATCTTATTAGCGCCTGTCCCTACCTAAATATAAGTTGCTGTCGATATTGGCATGTTTTGCACTAATTTGATATTACTTTCAGGTTGTTTTAAGACATCTTAACATAGCAAGTAAAGTCGTCATTAAATCTGCAGAATCAAAAAAAAAGGGGAAAATTGCAATCCAAAATTGCAGAAAACAACAATGTATCAGTGTAACAACGAAACCTTGTTTTCATTATGTGTGCCTGTGTGTAAATGTGTGTGTAAAATGTGTGTCGCTTCTTGTGCTAGTGGTTTCTTGTATATGTGCTGTGTGAGTTCATTTATTGCGTAGATCAGTGATCATCAAGCGTATAGTTTCTGGCAACTGAACAAACAATAAAAATAAAACTTGCTGAAGCAGGTGCTTAAGAAAGAAAACCACAAGCTAGTTAAAACTAATAGACTAGGATTGGGCACCAGCTACATTATTTAACAGCAGTGGAGCAAAGTGAACTAGAATGATCAACGTCGGAGCGCCCGCGAGCCATAAGCCGAAGACAGCTTCAATGATCAATTTTAATTAGGCGCAGTGACCCATAAGTGGACGACAGCTATTATGGTCAACGCCGCTATAAGCGGACGACATTTACAATGGTCAACGTAGAGGGAGCACAACGAGCTAAAAACTGACGACAGCTACCATGGTCTACGTTGAAAGAGCGCAGCGAGCTGAAAACTTACAACAGCTATATTGGTCTACGTCGAGGAAGCACAGCGAGCTATTGTCGAGCGATATATACAATAGTCAACATTGAGGGAGCGCAACGAGCTTAAAATTTACGACAGCTACATTGATCTACGCTGAGGGAGTGTAGCGAACTCAAAACTGGCGACAACTATAAGTCTACGTTGAAGGATCGCAGTGAGCTGAAAACTGATGACATCTACAATGATCTACGTCGATAGAGCGTAACAAGCTATTAGCGGAAGACACCAACTTTAATCAACATCGGAGCGCAGGGAGCTACGAGCAAACGAGTATTTTGATGGGCAACGTCAGGAGAGCCATTCAAGCTATAAGCGTACAACAGTCATAATGACCAAAGTCAAAGACCTTGAGCTAAAAAAAAGGAGCTAAAAGAAGAAGCTAGAGTGCACCTAGCTTCAAAAGGATGCCAGCCAAAACATTGACGTAAGTGGAATGCACCAACTTATGAAATTTACTTATTAAGTGCAAAACATATGTACCGAAGCAGTGCATCGACCATATAACCGAATCAAAAGGACCAAAGAAGATCAAGAAGAACTCCTAAGCGTATCCACAAAGGCAGATTGCCCACCTCATCAACGCTCAGCCCTCTTATGATACCCTTCTTTCTCCCTATATTCCTAGACCACACTCGATGCATATCTTAGTGGTTGTGGCCGATAGGCTCCGGCTAGTCGGTCTCCTCTCCCATCCCGGAGCGTGTCCCTCCTTCTAAAAATCGTGCTATTTGGTGTGCCGGTTTTACCGGATCAGGCTTTGATCCTGGCTGAATAGTACTTCGTATCGTATCGTATCGTATCGTATCGACTTTCACACATTTGATTGTAGAACTCCCCACATTTGGGTTTACCAAACATTACCCACAATTTAAAGTCAAACCTCGCCTGCCCGTGAGCGTCTCTGACATGCTTATTCCATCCCGCTATGTACGGTTTTTTACCAGCCCTTCTTACCGTTACATCATTTGTAGCTATTACCGCTGCCTCAGATAGTGATTTTACAATGTCATTGTACAACATGTCTGTTACTTTTCTATGGTCTTCAATTTTACAAATGTGGTTACTACATTCTTGACATTCAACTGGAAAATCAATTTTACTTAAGCTATTGTGACACAACTGTTTATACTTTGCAGTCTGATTTTTATCCCTATCTCCCCACAAGACATTATTTCGAGGCTGTTTACTGTAAGGGTTTGATAATTTAGGTTTTAAAATATTAACATTACAGTTTAATAACAAAAGAATATGGTCGGACCAATATACACCGTACAAAATATTTACTTTTTCCACAGTTTTCCATGCAGCTTCGGTAACAATACAGTGGTCCAACCAACGTTGACATCCGTGAACATCACTAACATACGTATAGCTATGCAAATTGTCACTAAGCTTATCTAAGTCAGCACACAACCATTCTTGTTCTAAGCAGAAAGACAAAAGTTCCTTACCGAACAGCTCTCCCGGATGAGCATTAAAATCACCCAATACGTACACGCAGTCTTCCCCTTTACTTTCTATAATAGCACTAATCGCACTCATAATTTCCGTAAAAATTATAGGATTTTCCGCCTTATCTGTTGGCATATAGACACTCATCACTACGAATGATCGATCATCAAACCGCACTTTTATGGCACAAATACGTCTGTTATTGCACTGAATGACGGACACCACAGGAAAGGCAGCTCGACGCCACAGGAGGGCCACGCCACCATAGGGGCGGCCTCGCAGCAGGCCTGCTTCAGTGTCCACCGCTGATACTCCGGTCGCGCCAAACTCGTTGCTGATGCTGCCTAATAGTGGAATATCATGGGGCAGCAGCCACGTCTCTTGCAGTGCCACTATATCTGCCTTGTCACACAGACCACGAATACATTCCATTGATTTCTTTAATGATTTACAATTAAAAGTACACAGTCTCATGTTTTCAATGTTGCATCAATCTTCACTAGCTAAATTGTTTTGTATGATTACTATCCAACGATTTCTCTTTAAAACGAATGAACTGTCTGAATTTAATTTCAGAAGGCCACATTTTATCATCCAAATAGAGTGACAGCTTACTCTTAGATACGAATAGCTTGTATGAGTCATAGGTTTTTTCACGTTGCATACGCAGTTTATATAATGACACATGCTCTTTCGTCTTACTGTAGATATAATCCTTAACGTCCTTTTCTGTCGCACCCTTGTCCACATTATAAACCTTAAACTTACTAGACGTTTCTGTGAGGGCACTGCCAGTTTTTCCAACAAAACGGTTTCTTAGCCGTTTTCTCTGCATTAAAACCCAACTCTCGTTAGGGTTGTCTTTCTTCCATAGTTTGCTATCGTTAACAATATCCGCAAAGGACTTCATCCCGCTGTGTAAAATATCGTTGTTATGTATTGAAACGGCTTTGTTGTCATCAGCTGACTGTAGGCGATAACAGCTATTCGACCCGCTTGGACCGGTTTGATATGTACGATCAGCGGCGGCAGGTAAGCGCGCATCTATAGCGGTGGCATTAATGGGCTCAGCTGTTTCATCGCGGGACGGTGGCTCCAGCGGTTCGCTATTCGATTTCAAAATACCTTCAATGTAACGCTTGGGAGTAGAGGAGTTATTTTGGTCGCCGGTCACCGTGTCTATAGATTAATCAACATTAATGATACCCATCGGGCCGCTATCGAGTTGAAAGGAGTCTAGACCAAATCCTCCGCCTCTTTTTGTGTTAACATTTATTGCTCGGTACTCCAGATTTTGTGTGTCACGCATGTCTGATGTTCGTGATGTATATTGTTCTCGTGTCATTATCGCCTATTGTAACATGTCAAAGCATCGCGCAGTCACCAAAATGCAGTACTTAATTTGTAAATTTCCAACTTCTGCATCGATGCTATCGCGCGTTAACATTGCAAATGCATCGATGTTAAAAGTAGCATAGTGTGTTAAGATTGACAGTTTGCAACAGCATCGATGCTGCATCGCGACTGCATCGATGCTAAAAGTCGCAGTGTGTAAGGGATCTAACATGCAATAAGAATAAATAAGATTGTGAACACATTTTGACTGTAACTCAGTGCCCCGGTAGTGATTTCAATGAACGTGCCACTTGAACTAGAAAATGTTTACTATGTATTTACTTTACATAGTCGCAATTGGTTCTTTTAGACTCATACAACCTTATTTATAATCGCATTAAAATGAATGAACCCATTTGAAAGTCGGGTGATAACGGGCAAAAGTCAACATTCTTAGGACATATATTCTTAGAAATCGTTATCTAGACCGATAACATAACATCTAAATCTTAACAAGTTTTCAGGTCAAATCCCGGTTTTTTTTAATGCGCCAGACAGCACAACAATTATCTTGGTTTGGAAGTAAGGTATTTTCTTCTTTGTGTCACGAATACCAGACAACGATTATGAATGGGGGCGTCTCCAATAAATACTTAAATACATATTAAACATCCATGACTCAGGTACAAATATTTGTACTCATCACACAAACAAAGACGAATGAACTTTCAGTAAAAATGTTGTCAGAGCAAAGAGCAAATCTAAATCACTAGTAACTACCGTAAATATTTAGATATAATAGTTGTTATACCTGTTCTACGTTACAATCAATTATTTTCATCAATTCTATTTCATATCCTTCCTATTCATGTCCTATCAATTATGTTTAGCATTACACATATAAATAATAATAAATAAATAAATATCCTTTGGACATTCCCACACATCGCCATCTAGCCCCAAAGTAAGCTACTCAAAGCTTGTGTTATGGGTGCCAGACAACGGATATAATACTTAAATACTTTTTTTTTTTAAATACATACATGATATACATAGAAAACACCCAGACCAATACAAACAGACATGTTCATGCACACAAATGTTTGTATTGTGCGGGGATCGAACCCGCACCCGCTGCGTAGTAGGCGATTTCTCGACCACTACACCAGACGGGTCGTCTGTACATATGTATCATAAGATATCTAATTATTTTTATTAGTAGCAATAATAGCTAACGTATATTAGAAGTACGTATTACACAAGATTTTCATTTTCAATATGCAGCGAGTTCTGGAAGTTTTCTAATCAATCAATAAATTGAAATGCGAGGAAGTTTTCGGCAAATAATGGTTCGGGCCCTCCTTTATTTGATTTGACAGATTTGATAGTCATTTCCCTCTCGTGTGACATCGTAAAGGTGGAATTTAATATATATTTGATGTTAGAATGTGTCTATCTTATAAAATAAATATTCTTACCTGAAGAGAAGGCCAAATCAGTGTCGTGGCATGAATCTTGCGGCCACGATTAATGCTGAGAGGGTACCTTTTCGACTCATACTCGATGTTAAATGTATAATAAGTGTGTGTGTCTGTTTATTGTTTAGGTGTTTACGTGTAAGTGTTTTTGGATATGTCTGTAAGTCGAATAAATTTATTTTCTTACTTTCTTTTAAATAAAAGCTGTCATACAAAACCCATTTTGGGTGACAGTAACTAACTTAGATAAGTAACCGTAAGTAACATTAAATGAGATTACCTTCCGACCAGGTGGTAAATACCAATCTTCCTAGGTTAAATACATTAGTTTATCGCATGATAAACAGTCGACACAAAATATCGAACATGCCGTCCTAGTGTAAGACGAAAATTTTTATTATGTGTCATTATGTGTTATCATGTGTATACTTTTTACGTAAAAAAAACTTTTGTAGAAAACAGAAATCGAACTGCGTACTTAAAATTTGAAGAGTATCGTTAGCAAATATTACATCGTTAATTAAAAGACTTGGATTGAGACTAATTTACCTGTCAAACGAAAATTTGCTAGTGTTATTTCGCTGTCATGAACAATAATTAGTAACCGATTTTTCAGAAGCAATATTGCTACAAAATATACACAGTTTCACTTGAAATTATAAAAAAAAATTTAGATGTACTTTATCAAGATTTAATGATAGATTTAGCCCTAGATTTCATAATTTTATTTCGTCTGATATTTATCATTTTGTAAGTGAAAGTGATTAATTGAAATCTGATATTTGCGCGTACTATGCCATGGCGACCGTGTATTTTTATGTAATAGAAAATATATATTTTTGTATTTTATATATGACCAAACACAGGTAGTGCATCAGACTTGCAACAATTTAAGCTAAAGCCAGGAAGATATTTCTAAGGTGTTTGTGAATTTATGGCCGAATGCGGGAGCATCCACCCTGAAACGAAACGGTTACATTGTCGGTGACGTTGCAAACATACTCTTAAAATGTTAGTGCCAGAAATACGGGCTCATCTAGTCACCCCTAGCACAGAACATATTTATTCTGTAAGAGAATAGATTTACTAACTGCATCTTTAAAATGGTTACATTATACTTTTGAAGAGGTATATGTGCAATTATTACGGACTTTTAGGGCTCCGAAGCCGAATGGCAAAAAAGGAACCCTTAAAGTTTCGTCGAGTATGTCTGTCTGTCCATCCGTATGTCACAGTCACTTTATTCTGGAAGTATGAAGATCACACATCTGGAACTTGGTAGGTAGGTGTATCTTGTTAACCGCTTTCTGATTCAGATACAAAAAGTTGAAAAAAGACATTTAAGGAGGGGCTATTTTTTTTTTAAGTTTTTGTATTCCTGGTTGTGCGTGTTCTATTTTAATGTATTTTACTAGCGACATCTGCCATCCAATTCACCCTCGAGAATTATTTTCTCCTCCTCCTGAAGGTGTGGTCTTTACACGCCGCACCAATTCACATACATGAAACAAAAGCAAAAAATATTTCTTTACTTATACCTAAAATTACACCAAAGTTCTTAAAATCACATTTTTCTTAAAGTCTAACATTTAAGAGATAGAAGCTTTCAAGGTGGTAAAATAGCCTCCCACCACTCCCATACTTGAAAATTTTGAAAAGATTACATGATGAGGACCTTAATAAAAACTTTCAACGAACATTGGTTTGAAGGAGGTCGAACCGGAAGTTTCTGAGACAAAGTACATTTTCATCAACCGCAAATATAGCTTTGTCTTTCATACAAACACAATGAACAACAAGGCTATTTTTGCTGTCAACAAAATATTGTGATATTTTCGTAGGTGGTAGTAAGTCAACCCCGAATTCATTCTAAGGATGGCACGGAACCATCAGTACGCGAGTCTGACTCGCACCTAGTGACATTTAAACAATGTTTCCATTTACAATCAATTCTTATTTTTGTACGTTTAAATTTTAAAAAATCACACTTTAAAACAAAACAAAAACACACGATGTAAGTGAATTAAAATTGGTTTCCATTGAGAACATTGCTTATAACGTTATGGTATGGTAGATCTGAAAATATTGGCTTTCCAGCAATTATTTTGTCACGTGCAAAAACAGAGGCGAATAATTAAAATTCAGGTGCCATCCAAAATTGGTGACAATTAGGATTTTCCCGTGATCCTCATTTCATGCATTTGACATTTTTCGTTGACGAGAAAATATTTTCATTAAAATGCCTGAATAATCACTTAGTCGAAAAATAACCGTCCTTTATTTTAAATTAATTAAACGAGCCTCCCTAATTTGCCAAAAAGGTGAGGTGAGTTCTTGCTCGGACACTTGATGTAGGCTGGTAAAAATATATGAAATAGGAGCTGACAGACAGCTGGCGTGTTGGTACTAATCATTTGATATTTGGGCATATTCATAGTCTGCGAACACACCAGTTTTGAGCTATGTTATCATGTTAAGACAAAAACGTGTTGCAATCGATTTGATTATGTGATGAGCACGAACATTTGTTCCCATGGCATGGATGTTTATTTTGTATTTAAGTATTTATGGAAGATGCCCCCGTCATAATCATTGTCTGGTATTCGTAACACAAGGATGAAAATTCCTTACTTCGTAACCACGACAATTGGTGTGTTATCTGGCGCATATTCATTTATTTTGATTTTGAAACAAAAGCAATAGGTACAGTAGAAAACGAAAATGGACACTCCATTCTCAATCATGCGTACTTGTTTCGAATCAGAATTTGATGCAATACGGGCGCTTTAGCTTTGTTCATTCAAAAATTTGCTATTGATTTCTTTTTATCGGTGAAATTTATAAACCGCATACGCATATAAATACGACTTTGATCGCGGAGTAGTGGTTTATAGCCTAAAGCCTTACTCGTTAAATAAGTTATCCAATATACAATAATTTTCTACATCGGCCCAGAGTTCCTGAGATCAGCGCGTTCAAACAAACTCTTCAGCTTTATAACATTAGTATAGACTAGCGGTCCACCGCGACTTCATCCGCGCGTTTTGAGTTTGCTCCCTTCCCTCTCATCGCAGCGTGATGTGTTCATACCCTAAAGCCTTCCTCGATAAAAAAGCTATCTAACGCAGAAATATTTTTTCAAATCGGTCCTGTAGTTCCTGAGATTATCGCGTTCAAACAAATAAACTCTTCAGCTTTGTAATATTAGAATGAATTTATTAAAATGAAAGGATGTAAAGAGCAACTTTGTTTAAAATGAAATGCTCGTGATGATCAATGTATTTATTTTGATAAGATTCAATAGTATAAGACACCTTCGAAAATATTGCGTTATTTTTTAACAAATTTATTAACATATACACATTAAAAAGGTTGTAGTGAGTAAACCATATTTGATAGAAATATGATGTCACGTACTTTATTGTGGAACTGTTAAATCTCGTCATACATGATTTTTGTGTAACTTAAACGGTTTACGCAGCTCACACGAAAGTTTTCAAAAGGAATATATTTCCCCCGTTGTCGCAGCATTTTTCGTTGCGGCGCTGGGCTTATGAGTTGTACCTTAATGCTTTATAGCTTACAGCCTTTCTCGATAAATGGGCTATCTAACGTAAAAAATATTTTTTAAATCGGTCCAGTAGTTTCTGAGATTAGCGCGTTCAAACAAACTATTTAGCTTTATAATATAAGTACAATATATGTAAGCACCCTAAATGCTTAGCTCTGAAAGTGAACCAGCCACGTACAAAATCTAATAGGTACTCTTATGTTCTAAAATTAACAGGAACCGTGTCACCTAATTCATGTGCCGGTGTCTATTAGACATAATAAATTGCAAGAGCAATTAACGCCTTGGGGACCCCTGAGACGTGGAGCTATTCTATGGAAGAGGGGATGAAATAAATTATACGTTTACCCTTCTGGTTTTGTCACTTTCCGTGCCTTGAAATGTATCACTATTTAATACTGAGTAAATAAGGGTATCGCTGGTACTTACTAACAATATCAAAAAACCTGAAGACCCCTTACACACTGCGACTTTTAGCATCGATGCAGTCGCGCGTTTTGAAAACGCGTTTCAGCACCGCGACTTACGCAATGAAAAGATTTTCTTTAACATCGAGACAGTCGCGCGTTAACATCGATGTAGAAGCGCGACTGCATCGATTCTAATGCGCGTTAGTATCGATGCAGTCGCCAAAATACCGTATATAATTTGTCAATTTCCAGCTTCTGCAACGCGACTGCATCGATGCTAAAAGTCGCAGTGTGTAAGGGATCTAACATGCAATAAGAATAAATAAGATTGTGAACACACTTTGACTTTAACTCAATTCCCCTGTAGTATTTTCAATGAACGTGCCACTTGAACTAGAAAGTGTTTACTATGTATTTACTTTACATAGACGTAATTCGAACTTCTAGACTCGCACAACCTTATTTATAACGCAATAAAATGAAATAATCCATTTAAAAGTCGGGTGATAACGGGCTAAAGTCTACATACTTAGGACACATGTTATTAGAAATCGTTACCCATCTACCACATCTTTTCAAGTTTTCGGGTCAAATCACGTAATTTTTTTTATTATGTGCCAGACAACACACCAATTATAGTGGTTTGGAAGTAAGGTATTTTCTTCTTTGTGTCACGAATACCAGACAACGATTACGACGGGGGCGTGTCCCATAAATACTTAAATACATATTTAACATCCATAACTCAGGTACGAATATTTGTACTCATCACACAAACATTTGCCCC
The DNA here is from genome assembly GCA_963924145.1 of Pyrausta purpuralis. Classification (NCBI taxonomy): domain Eukaryota; kingdom Metazoa; phylum Arthropoda; class Insecta; order Lepidoptera; family Crambidae; genus Pyrausta; species Pyrausta purpuralis. The sequence goes on along the minus strand of OZ001648.1, from coordinate 8,496,949 downwards.
TTGCCGTATTCGAACCCACGACGGATGGCATAATAGTCAGGAGCTCTAACCAATACAACACCAAACGCGTCGTCTAATTATGAGTTACCTGGGTTTTCTTGTCAAATATTTGGCTTATTGAAAAAACTGAAGGCAACAACAACAGGTCTTAAACGTTTGTGTGCAATTCAGCGCCTATGTTAGAGTAACTTGTATCGCAAACTAGAGCCATTTTCATGTACGGACAACGGCACGTCAAGGTAAACACTGCGGTGTCTTATTTAGTTATAATAAGGGCTATTTTACAACAAAAGTGTGTAGCCTGATGAGCGCGCTACTGAACTAAGGGAAAAAATGCCGAAAAGGTACATTAAGCGGATAAACGGTGGTTTAACACCGTCAATTGTCTATAGTGGCAGAATTATTTGATGCACAATATTTACTTTAAAATACCATTTAATTTACATAAAACTTGAAGCTTTATAGAAGTAAAAGAAGAGTTTAAAACTTTTCGTTTTGCAAACGAGTAGTCAAGTAATTATAAAAAGTTTAATAAGCTTAGAGCTTTAACAACTCTAAGACCCCTTACACACTGCAACTTTCAGCATCGATGCAGTCGCGCGTTAGCATCGATGCTGAAGCGAGACTGCATCGATGCTAAAGCGCGTTAGTATCGATGCAGTCGCCGTACATAATTTGTAAATTTCAAGCTTCTGCGTCGCAACTACATCGCTGCTAAGTTCGCAGTGTGTAAAGGGTCTTATTGCGTAAGTCGCGATGCTGAAACGCGTTTTCAAAACGCGCGACTGCATCGATACCTAAAGTCGCAGTGTGTAAGGGGTCAATGAAAATAATTGTGATAACGAATGTAGAAATCTCTGTATAATAAGGAGTTCTTCAATTGTTTTATAAGTTCATGCTTAAAAACCTTCTAATCTTTACTAAAGGGTTTGTTTGTACGCGCTAATATCAGGAACTACTGGACCAATTTTAAAAAAATACTTGTGTTAGATAGCTTAGGTAGTAGTATTATATTATCTGGGGCTTAGGTATTTATCGAGGAAGGCTAGAAGCATCGGATGCAACGGTAAGGGATAAAGTCAACACGTGCGGATGCAGTCGCAGGGGAGCGCTAGTATGCTTAATATACAATAAAAAATATGAGTCGAAAACAATAGAAATATTGTATCTGGTAAGTACCAGCCTAATATTCTAACACAAACTCCTTTTGTTCTAACACAATACGATTTGATCAAATAGCTTCTGTTTGAAATCGAATTATCCAATAAATATCTATTGAGCGTAACGTAATGATAAACACAGGTGCGTACAAAAACAATGCCTATTAAAGGTTTTGTCTCACTACATCGTAGCAAACTGGAACTAGGAACGTGTCTCTTGCAAAAATGTTCTTTGTAATGTAAAATTATGACACCTTGCCCACTGGACCGTTCCGTCACTAACCAACACCGTGCATGACACGCATACGGGCTGTAACCGCGTATGATGACCGTTATAAAGGCGTTGCCGTAATTTAATTTGTGCATTGATAGTTCTGCTAATACAGACTGTCGGACTGATCGCGACACTTCTGGATCCGAGCCTCAGGAATCACGGTTCGGTCACTACCACCAAATAACATATTACATTCGGGTATCATACGGTATCATACTGGCATCTTATGGGTATCATACGCGTTGCATACTGGTATCATACCAGTCCGACTTACCAGTCCGACTTACCTCACCCCCGCGCCAAATTGAGCAGCTTATGAGTGGTATGTTCGCCATGTTTGTATGTTTTGACAATCGACTTATGAGATGCGGTCTTGGCACAGGCTTAAATTACAATTAATTTGATTTTTGTTGTTTTTCATGACTTTTTGATCATTAAAATGGTGTGCAGTGAAAGCTAAGATGTGGTTGTGTATGTTGTAAACGAATAGGCAATTGTATTGTATTACCAAGAGATTAGTGTGTGACGCTTTGGTTCGAATTTGCAAATATTTTCTGTGACTATTATCGTATACAGGGTGTTGTTTTGGTCAGTGACATCCATCTCAGGGATGATAATATGAGTTATGCTTATTCTAAAAAACATGATTTTTTCAAATTCTGAGCAAGTTTTATATAAGAAAACCTCTGCACAACATTCAAAAAAATTACAAAACTAATGGGAAAACTCGCACCCTAGCGCGTAGCTAGCGCTTATATACGAAAAACTACGCCGCAGCTAGTAAGCTACGAAGAGGCTACCTGGTGTTGATGGTTTTGACTCGATCGCTGTACCGGATAAAAAATGTTTTTTTTGGATTTTTCCATTTAAATATATATATATATATATATATACATATATATATATATATACATATATATATATATATATATATATATATATATATATATATATATATTTGGCATCAGTATCGTTTGTACAGGCACCCCTGAGTTTGTTGTATTGGTCGCTCGTCGCTGACCAAAACAACGCCCTGTAGACAGAACCTATCTCCGACTCATAATTTATATTATGTAAGTGCCTAGCAGTGTATAACGTTGTTAAGGTACCAGTTTATTTAAGTGAAAATAGCTATGACCGGTATAACAGATTTGTCAACCCTTATAGCACGCACACAAATGCAGCGTCTATACAAAACGCTGCCTGTCGATGTATTGTCAAAATAAATCAATTTTTCTGAGTGTCCGAGGTGTGGTTTGGTATACATTTAAAAAAATATAGTACTACCGATGCGAGAGAGAAGTAGCGGTTAAAATTTTAAGCTTATTTAACTGTTACTATCTTGGATTTTACTAAATTGATCGTTTATTTTATGATCAGAATTATTCCATGCACGCATTTCATAACAGGGTTTTTAACTATTTTTTATTTAAAAATCAAATTGAACTTGAAAATTAATATGCACATAAGTTCTTATAAATATACATTATAATAACTCACACTTCTGCTCATAAGTATCTATGATATATTACAATTGACACAATGGCAAAATTGCTTTTCCATGCCCGTACCTATATTTCTAAAGTCAACTGTTTCCACTTTTCGAAGTGAGCAAACAACCCCATAGTCTTATTCATAATCTAAATTAGGGCAGATATTTTGACCCAATAAACATTAAAGATCCCATAATACAGACCATGTAGAATCTATGTAAAATACAGTTAAATCTATATAGAATGGTGTCGACACTCTATGCCTTGAGCTCTAACATCAGTCATTTAAATCAAGTTAACATAAGTTTTCAAACATATCAATAGATGTCACTGCTTAGAGCTACCTCGCAATAGTTAAATCGCGTGACAGAAATCCTACATACAGTTTTCAGTGTGTCATAAAATATATCTTCTCGAAACCTAACAGAGTAAAAGTCTTAGCACAGTACACCGTATCATACGGTGTAATAAAAATAAATTTGTATTCTATGACACCTTGCCCTCTCGACCATTCCGTCACAGACTTTGCGTACCACGCACGGAGCGTATTCCGCCAGTACACATGCTCCATGCAGGACACGTTACGTTACTAGTCCGTAGAACATACGGGTTGTATTGTAACCGCGTATGATGAACGTTGTAATGGTGTCGGAAAAACTTAGTCTGTTCATTTATTGTCCTGCCAATACAAACTGTCGGACTGGTCACGACACTTCTAAACCTCATAAAATTTTAAAGGAATCGCGGTTCGATCACTACCACTAAATAACATATGACATACGGGTATCGTACGCGTTGTATACTGGCATCAAACGGGTTGTATGCGGGTTCAGTGGACAAGGTGTTGCTTTTCGTGCACACGTTCGTCGCAAGGTTATGAGTATGATCATGGTGTGGTCCGCTGCAGTGGGACAATACCTTGAAAAATTCTGAATCAGATGAAATGCAAATGGCTACCGACGGGATACGAAAACTTTATGCTCGTGATACATTTCTAATTAACTTTGAAATTTCAAATGTTACTGAACAAAAACGAATAAACTTTTAGTAAAATTGTTATCAGAGAATAGAGTTAGACTATACTAAGAAAACTTTGCAAGCCAAATGTAAAACATTAGTGTCTACCGTAAATATTTAGATATAATAATTATTATGCCTGTTCTATGTTACAATTAATTATTTTTATCTATTTTATTTATTATCCTTCCTATTCATATCCTACCAATTATGTTTAGCACATCTGTATCATAAAATATCTAATTATTTTTATTTGTAGCAATAATAGCTAACGTATATTAGAAGCACGTATTACAAAAGATTTCCTTTTGCAATCTACAGCGAGTTCTGGAAGTTTTCTAATCAATCAATAAAATGAAATGCGAGGAAGTTTTTGCAAATAATGGTTCGGGCCCTCCTTTATTTGATTCGACAGATTTGATAGTCATTTTCCACTCGTGTGACATCGTTAAGGTGGAATTTAATATCTATTTGATGTTAGAATGTGTCTCTCTTATAAAATAAATATTTCTATCTGAAGGTAAGGCCAAATAAAAGCTGTCATACAAAACCGATTTAGGGTGACAGTAACTAACTAAAATAAGTAATAGTAAGTTAATTAAAATGAGATCACCTTCCAACCAGGTGATAAATACTAATCTCCTAGGTTAAATAAGTACATAAGTTTATCGCATGATGAACAGTAGTCACAAAATATCAGACATGCCGTCCTAGTTTAAAGTTTTGTTATGTGTCAACATGTGTTATCCTGCGTATACGTTTACGTAAAAGAAACTCTTATAGCATTATTTCTACAAAATATACACAATTCCACTTGGAATTGTATAATAATCATTTAAAACTAATTTTCAGTGAGCCTTCATGGGGCGTTTAAGCCCCTTAGACACTGCGACTTTTGGCATCAATGCAGTCGCGTGTTTTGAAAACGCACTTTACCATCGTGCCTCACGCAATGAACAAATTTTATTTAGCATCTATGCAGTCTCGCGTTAGTATCGATGCAGAAGCGCGACTGCACCAATTCTAACGCGCGTTAGTATCGATGCCGTCCCCAAAATTCAGTTCATAATTTAACAATCACCAACTTCTTCATCACAACTGTTTCGATAGTAACGCACGTAAGCATCGCGACTGTATCGATGCTAAAAGAAGCGTAGTGTATAAAGGTTGATATTATTCGACTGCATCGCTGCTAAAAGTGGCAGTGTGTAAAGGGTCTAACTGTTTGACAGCCGCCAAAAATGGTTCTGCTTCATTGCACCTCGTATCTTATCACAGTTTTCTGCTACTGACATCTCGTTTTTGACGTTCTATTCTAAAAGGGATATTAATTTTATGGTCTCCCTATCTAATGATGTTAATAAAATAATAGAGTCGTATGTCATTCTAAGATCTTAATAGGTAGCATTTTACAGATTTTTAATATAGGTTTTGAAAATTCTGAAACTATATCTATCCGCTCCTATTGCATCAAGAACTTTCTTCTCAGTAGATTATCATGATTTTCAATTGTAGATTTTACTAAGTAGTAGGTGATTGTAATTTGTTCGAAGGGAAATACCGAACTTAACTTAGCAAAACTCAGGGCCAAAAATATTTTTGACGCAAAAGCTAAACAGTTTTACAAAATCAAACACAAGTTTTCACTCTCCCGTCCACTTTCGTGAGTTCCGTTATATTAAGCTTGATTTTTCAAGCTTAATGTCAGCGCTTTTCCAAAAATCCAGAACCTGTAAAAGTAAACCTTTTATTGGATACTTTAAACGTTTTCAGTTTGAATCGGTCGGTATTTTGTAAGAATGAATAAAGATCCAACTGAAATACATTTGGTAATAATATAATTTTAGCTCTGTTAAAAAGTGTTCGTTCATATTATGAACAAAAACTTTTAACAGAGCTAAATAATAACGCTTGTTCATTCGCGGCCACCGCTGCCTATACGCAGAGGTCATATTAAGTACTTTAACCACCCACTTTAAACAGTAAATAATAAAAGTAACATTACGAAGACTTGTACGTACGTACTCATAAGAAGAGCACCCGATCGACTTATATGATCGATTATCCAAAGTTCAGGAGTTCTTCAAGTTTAATTTCCAATAATCTCACGAGATTAGTATCTTGTACCTTCCAACTTTGGCAAGACGTTAATTTTCCTTAAATTTTCCAAACCTTGGATACTTTAATCCAGTAAAAACTTTCCTTAATCTCATGTTTCAAAGCTGTTCTTGTAACTAAATCAATATGACAGGGTTCTATTTTTTTTTAAATATTATTAAGGCCATAATTAGCCTGTAGTAACAGGAGTACCTAAGCAATAGTCCAATATACTGGACCTACGAGTAAGTAGTAGCGATTTATAACTGAAGTAGGTCTGATACACTTCGCCCTACAGTTTGTGGCTAATGTAATCCCGAGATCACGCACCGCTGCGTCGTCACGTACCAAGGGTGAGTCTCGAAGTAAGAACCTAGTCCCGAAGTAAGTGGCACAAAACGAAAACTTGCACCACTTGTCCTGAATGTGCCAATAATACTGAACGCTGGCCACATGACGCTGTCATTTGGTAGCAGAAAAAGAAAAGTAATTTGATAGCAGTTTGCAAAATCAGACATCGTTGGCAAAACCAGTGAAAATAATATTTTCACTGGTATTATATTTTTGAGATATTATCTCCTGTATTGTTAATATTAACATGGCACATCGATCGAAAAGTTAACTCAAAACTCAACTGTCTAAGGGTGTATCCACACCGCCCGGCGACATGAACATGGCGGCCGTTTCGGCAGACATACCGCTCACGCTACAGCAGCTGCCGCTGATGCCGCAGTGGCTTTTTCCATAGAATTTGACAGGGTATTGATATATGCCGCCGGCAAAGCCGGCGGGCGGTGTAGATACGTCAATACAATACGTATCTTTTGTCGCATTTGTTTTCATAAAAGCACAGTCCAATTTTCCAAATCATATTTTTGTTACGAGGCGATGTATGTTTACGTTATAGAAGCAAATGGGGAGTAAAACTTGTAAAATAAATCCGTATGATAGCTGTTTACATGCTTCAAGTTGCAATCTTGAGTGTGTCGTCGACGCCCGATAGAACACAAAAGAGATCACTTCAGTAAGACATGCCGATATTAAATACGTAGTCAGCCATCCATAGAGATATTTTTTTAAAGATTTATAAAAGCGTTTAAGAAAGATTTGTGTTTAAAAAATTTACACGAGAAGGTATTTATAGAAGATATTACTTCTAAGATGCACCGTAAGATATATCATTTATGGAGGTAAGAGATAGTTACGGGAGCTGGAACCGCTTTCAGACCATAATCATAAATTACTATCAAGTGTAAATTAATGTCCCTGAGGGTTTTCTACGATAGTGTGACCGCGTGTGGGATGCTTGAATAAAAAACACGTTTGGATTTATTCCAGCAAAATAGCACAAAGTGAGAGAAAGTACAAATAGAGACCATATTCTCGCATGCAGCGCTTTTATACAAATCAAAATCCTAAACAACTGTAAAAAAACAGTGGGGACGACATCCGTTTCAATATCTGAACATTTACTTAAATATTTATTTGTAGGGATAAACTCTGCTAACGAAATATGTTAATTCATTAATAAGTTAGTTATTAACTGTACTGAATTAAGTTAGCTTTTTAGATTATATTTTCAATAGTTACAATAGGTATTTAAAAAATTTAACCTCCACCATCCGATTAGAATCAACTTCCTTTTAGCGACAAAATTAACATTTATCAAAAATCTAATAAGTGTTTCAATTAATAATTAACTTACAGTTATTAAATTATTAATACTATAATAAAATCATACAAAGATAAATCAAGTAGTTCTAATATCATAGCTAAATGACATTCAAGATGGTGGACTCTTCCGGAATTTCCTTAGCTAACGTCAAATCTAGATCGGTGTACAAATTATGATTTATTGAACAGATGACAAAGTAAATGTGTTGAATTGAATTGAATTTTTATTTATTTGACACACAAAAATAATTAAATTCATAAAAAACAAAAACAAAGCGCCCAGGTGGTGACAAAAAGGTCCCCGCTCAGTATATATCGTGACAGCAGTAAGCATGCCACGACACTGATTTTCAGCGGGAACCCCTGCTTGGCACTGGGTGTAAACAAAAAAAAAACATTATTATCATACATTCAAATTAAAACATTTATAAATTAATAAATTTACAAATTAAACATTTACGAAAGTAATAGCGCTTGCAGCGCCTTCATCTCGCCGGTCTCGTGCCGGTCGCGTGGGCGCGCGTTCTAATATGTCATCTGTCAAATTCGCCATGTTGCGCTTTATTTCGTTAATACGTTATGTAAATCCCTTAAGCGTATGTGAACGAGACACAATAGATATTCTATTGTTATGCGGTCTCATGCGACCGCTCGGGTGTTGAAGCATATGTTATTTAGTTAATATACTGGGGTAACATAAGTCGCACACGGTGAGTATGTGGTTTAGTGCATAAGTATACTATTGCAAAACCAAGCAAATATGTGGGACAGACTAATATCGAGAATCATTGTGTAAAAAAAGATTAATAAGATATTGGTTCCAAATCTTTTTATTATTATTATTATTATTTATTTCGACCATCAGGGATCATACAAATTACATATTTTTTTGTGTTAGTAACAATTAAAATATTTTTAAACTAGTGGCTTAGGCTTATGCGTGTAACGAATCAATCAACGTTTTATCAGAAAGAGCAAGCCCTGGAAGGATTACATTTGCGAGAGAAAACTTCAAAAACCTTCTCAGTAGATGGGAACTCTGCCCTAGAAAGTCGTGCGAGTGGCTCGAAATTTGATTTATTTTAAAGTTGGGCACAATACCCGGCGCCTGCACCGGGAACACCGATTTATCTGGATCCAGCCGACCTGGAGATAACCCAAGCTGCATGGCTCTTTGAATAGCTCAAGGCTTAACTGACTTGTGACCACGGAGCCGAGATAAATGAAAGTGTATTACTTAATGGTATTTGCTGTTTGAACTAAAACTGTGTCTCACGTCTGGTATTCTTATTCCAAATTATTAGAAAAACTTAGTACCAAACTACGGTATTGTTAACCGACCAGCTTAAAAAGAAAGCCATTCAATACTGATACCTCTATTCCTTTTTTATTTGGTAACCATATTCTTGATTTCAACTGTATTTTTGAGGTTCGAGATAGGTCTTGGAATTACCTTTGACTAAATGTGATCAACCAACCAATTCACCAAAAATGTCTAGCATTTGAGGATAAATATAAAATAATTATGTTTTCAAGATTGAGATATTGATTCATCTCTATGATTAATCTGGGTTATGCTCTGAATACGATATGTTTATTCATGTGTTTTCTGAATCAGGTTCATTTATCGTTATTTAAGTCGTTAATTCTGACATTTCATGATGATTGAGCTACCATTATTTATTGCGTCATACCACAACAAGTCTTATGAGATAATAAATTCAGTAATTCAGGCCAGTGGTTGAAAAACACACAGAATACCCGAATAACGTATTTTGTCTTTTTTGATTTGTACATGTATTTGTACATGTAATAAGATTATGCCAGTGGATGATGAAAAATCCAAAAATAAGTAACGACCAAGTGCGAGTTGGACTCGCGCACTGAGGGTTCCGTGCCAACTTTAACTGAATTCGGGAATCCACTTAGTTAAATACCACAATATTTTGTTGAGAGCAAATATAACTTTGTTTTCAATAGTGTTTGTATGAAGAACAAAGTTATGTTTGCGATTTTTGAAAATGTACTTGGAGTTATTGAGATATCTCAAAAACTTCTCGTTCGATCCCTTCCGAACCAATTTTCTTCGAAAGTTTTTGTTAAGATGTACACAATATTTTTTTTTTCAAAATTTCAGACAGACAGACAGACTTGACGAAACTATAAGGGTTCCGTTTATTGCCATTCGATTACGGAACCCTAAAAACTGACGATTTTAATTTACCCGTAACCTTTTTACTAACGCGGCATACGTACATAATTTGTACACATATTTTGTGAAGCAGAAACCTTCGCCGTTTTTACACTACTAAAAATCAACTCTCTTTGATGGAATATTGTAAAATAATCTGATTGAATCAGAGAGATAAAACAAAAATTATGAAGGCGCTCTCCTATAATGTTCTTCTTTAATCAATTCCACTCATGAAATGTGCCTGAAATCCGCAATTCACGTTTATTGGTACTTTTAATTTGAGCAGTATTTTTATAAGACGGGATTTGAATTGAAGCATTAATCGAACAATAAATTCTGTCTCGAAATGATATTATGATGGAGATTTGAATTTCTTAGTAAGTAATAAAGTTATGTTTCGATATATTTCGTAAGCTTAAAGAAGTCTGTTTTTTAAGGGGTTACTATATTATTGAATTTGTTTCCAAAAAATCTAATAAATTGTTATTGTTGATATTTTACGAAGTAAGAACACGGTAAAATTGCATGGAGACATTTATTGTTGCAAGGCACATTAAAAGATAACAAAACAAGATGGCGATGAAAAAAGAGTTGCCAACATTGCAACGTTCCGCAGCCAACACAAAATAAATTAAGGATGCACTCCCATTTACCAACAGTTATCATTGTAAATTAAAAGAACAAATACAACCAATTACCACGTTCCACCGAATTGTTATATTTAATATTTATGAGATTTAAGCGTTCACTTATTACCACCACTCAATGCGTGGTCTGATGCGTTATAACGACAAACTCTTAACGTTACGGATTTATTTAATGGTCACTTATAACATTTTATACTAAAAATATCAGCAATATGTCAGAAATTAGGGCGTATTAGGTATTCTTATCATTTCAGTGAATGTCATTTCGCATACAAATGGAGACCATTAGTTTGTTTGCGTAGCGCACATGTGCGTTCAATTGTACTTTATTTCGTCTGAGCTTAATGTCAAAAGTCTAAGTGATCACATGATATTCATAAAGAAAATTATACTATTATAAAAGTCCTCATAAAAAAATACTTGTACAAAATATATTCAAAATATTTTACCAAGGCGTAGATAATCTTACGTCGGCTGATATTTTAACGGGTTACTTTCTTGTGATAAATACCTACACATGATAAAATCACATGAAGCGGTCTGAGTAACACTAAACGTATCCACAATATAAGAGACGAGTAACAAACTCAATCGGAATAGACATTCAAAGCTACATTACCTACTGAAGACCCAACGAATAAAATGATCAGCAGAAATAGAAACGATCGTTTTCAAAAACTCTTGAATTTCTTGTTACAGACCTTTCAGGTTAATCTCCCAAGGGTAGTCACGGTGTTAGAAACGTGAACGAAGAGAAATGTGGAAATGTCTACCGTGACGTGAACAAGGCAGAAAGACGTGCGTGACACGTTGCGTGATTCACAACAGTGCCTCTTCGCTTACAGCTTTTCCTATGTTTAGCTAAAAACTGAAATAATGGACCTTTGAATTGTCTTTTACAAAACAATACGAGGTTTCGGATTCTACATTCAAAACTTTAAAATATCAACAATGTTATTTTATTACCACTGTACCTACTTATTCATACATTTTTTATTTTTGGGACTAGGTCGGAAAAATAAATAAGCCTTACTTACTCTTAGTTAGAGGATGTCAACCTGCGTAATATCTTCCTTTTTTGTACCTATAAAGACAGATGGTTGGATACAATTTTGAATCTTAGTGGCTAGGAAACACTTCTGGTGGCAGTGAATTCCACTCCCCAGCCGTGCGCATGATTATTATGTATGTCGAAGGAACTATCAGAAATCTTGTTGAATACATTTTATTTCAACACGGATATTTTTCTTAATCAAAATTTTACTCAACTATCTTGTGAAAGCGTACCAGCAATTTATAAACGACATGAACTCATCGCTAAAGATGACCGGCAAGTCTAGCCTAATCCCAAGATTTATGTTCCGAGCCTTACTTGCGATTCTACGGAGCGACGCTATCTGTGATTAATTGAGAAAATTAATGAGCTGGTGCACGCCTCGGCGTCATATCAGCTTAAAAATTAAAAGGATTTTTTAAAGATGGGTGTCCTTAGACTTTCAGCGGATAATTAGGCGCGACCTTATCATGTTATTTCCAAGATAGGTACGGTAGAGTTCTCTGGCACCTATCACCTTAAGATTCAAAACCGCTTGCAACTCGCGTCGCCATTCGTTTGAAGTGAGACGCCTGTTTTCGTATCGTGTGTGTGCGGGCAAACGATTTTCGCTTGCTAAATTGTGCTAAACAGGGTAGATAAACATCGAATTCGAGGTAAAATGTCACACGTCCTCCTATCTCTGATAACATCACAGAAACATAAAGGCTGAATCACGCTACACCGTGCCAGCCATAAACATTGTTGTACACCTTTTGTATAAAGTAATTCATGTCTGCCCGTGCACCGCCCGGGCCCGGACGGGGTACGGCGTTGGAATGTGGGAATTTCTCCCGGCTCCGGCACGGTCCGGCCCCGGCACATTGTAGAGTGAACCATCCTTAAAGCTACAGGTAATGTTTTAACCCAGTGAGTTAAGGTTGGAGCATATCTACCCACCCGTCCCCCTCGAATTGAGCACGCCTTGACGTGGCGAGGGGGCTCAGTAGCCTGTCGCAATCCAGCGGCAAGTGAAGCCAAGATGCTCTGTGGGGAGTTCGCTGCGTCTGTTCCCGTGGCAGTGCCACTAGTGAGTCGCGTCTGTCTCGCATCGAGCGGCGGCTCACTACAGACACCGCGGCCCCTGCTGTCACAGCCAACAAATGCGGCGGGCGTCGTCAGGTTTTAGTGGGTATACCTGAATCCGGGGGAGTCCCACACACGCCTCTCCGTTCCCCAACGGAGAGGTACGGTGCGTAATTGGCATTTCCTGGCGTTAATAAAAAAAACTACCCACTCGTGACGGGAACAGTACCAGGCGTCAACCATGCGGATAACGCCTCAGTATTGAATCGGTTTGAAACAACTTATGACAGTTCTTCTTATGAATGACAGCCCATTTGACAGGGTGGGCGGATTGTTGACAACCATCGGACGACTCGCCGTAAGTGCGTTACAAAGTTCATCGAGAGTGGGTCCCGAGTTGATCTCGATACGAGGTGGTGAAACTACTAAGTTGATAGATCTGCGTTGTAGTATGGAGTTCCAAAAGAATGCTGCATGCCTTGATTTCATACGGTGTTATTCCCGTTACGGATGAATAAATGTGCTTGAACCTTCCGGGTCTGCGCAAGAATTTATACTTAATACTATATTCAAAGCAAAGTTGTAGTTTCGGTATGTTTAATGTGAACTAAGCAGCACAGCTTACACACAATACTACTAAGACACAGTCAGTCAGTGCATCAGTCTGCGCGGGGTCGGCAGACTTTTTATCATCTGGTAGTTTATTCGCTTCTTATTAGTACGAAGAAGTATGCAAGTGCGCACATTACAGCGACTCCGATTAATAAAAACTCGAAACTGAACAAACTATCGGGAGATAAAAAAGTTTTCAGTTTGCCTTACCAGCATCCGTTTTTCATTACGATTGCAACACAAACATACGAGAACAGACTTCTACTAGGTTCGCTTCATGATCAATTCTTTGGCTTTGGTCAAATGTCTACAAACCTTTTAAGTGTCTGAAACCAGTTTAAACAAAGCAGAGTTTAGCACACTTTTCGAAAAACTACACATATATTTTTTATTTAATTTTAAAGCTGCATGTAAGTTATTTTTTATCAGCTTGCGCATGAATTTAAATTAAGATTAAAATCTTAATACCGTATTCAAGAGCTCAGTCGGCATAAATCAAGGAATGTGTGAAACCCTATTTATATGCCGGGTGGAATATGTGCAGATTATGATTTGAATAGAATCGTAACTATGGTTATATTGTGAATCATTTAAAAGATACTTGCTAAGTTTGCATTATTCATAAGGTTAACGCTTCACTTGCGCGGCCACTGGGCCACATAAAAATAAGGCATTAGACTAAGATGATTTTAAATTATTGATTCGTCGTATGCGCTCAAAAATGGCTACACGAAAGGTAGGTAATTGCCCGGAGTGCATTCAGTTGGGCACGCTTTCCCTTTATGGCTCTACGTCCCGACAGCGCATCAAGCGTGTTTAGGAGTAGTACCAATTACACTGCAACTGTTAGAAACAAGCAAAACGTGTCATTACATTCATAAGTATAGTTTTTTTGATTTAACGTACGTGTTAAGTCTTTACCTTACTTTGGCAATCAGCAAAACGAGCTCGCGCGCTCGCGCCAATGAGCGCTCAGTGGCAATCAGTACGTAACGAATGTTATATCATAATCTCTTTCTATCAACAGGCATGCCCCATCATTTGTCTCTCTTGGCGCTTAGTACACAACTATGCGTTCGTATACAGAGTAATCCTTGCGCCACTTTAAAATGCTATAATTTTGGTTTAAAACATGTCCTTTTGAACGTCAATGGCATTAGAGGTTTAATATTGAAAACAGCTTTAACAAATAGGTAATTATAACCAAAATACAAAAACAGTCTCTTGGTATTGTATTGTTCAAAATTATTGAGTTTGAAATCGGTTTAAAAAATATTTGATCAGTTTTACAACTCATATTCATTCATGAAGGTTAGTTTGTTCAACAAACATGAATTACCTATTATCAAAATTAATGGCCTTTTGTTATATTCAATACCCATTGTAAGAAGGTGTTGTTTAATTTTATAGAACACTTGTATCTTTATTGTAATACCTACTTGTAATTAGGCTTAGTCTTATAGCTAAACGAAACTATTTTCGTCAAGTCTATCCGTCCGTATATCACAGCCACTTTATTCTAATTAGCACTAGGTAAATAAAACTTTGTAGGTTGTTATATCCTGTAAACTGAATTACGACTATCATACAAAAATTAAAAATGTGACATTTAAGGCAAAAATGTGATATTTCTCAAAAATAGCACTAAATCCCAAAAAATAACCTCAAATTTATGCGTGTCTATGGATAGGTATTTTAAAATGAATTCGAGTGTCTTACAACATTTTTTTCTCTAACTTAACTTATAATTTCAATGAAAATTGGTTTGAACGAGATTGAAGTGGTAGTTTTTGAGATACAGCACATTTTCAACAAGCACAAAAAGTACTTTAATATGTTATACAAACATTATTTAAAACAAAGTTATTTTTACTGTCTATAAAATATTGTGATATTTTAGCCAGTCGGAAAGTAGTGGACACCTAATTGAGTTTGTATGATTCAGAGTTGGCACGGAACCCTCAGTGCGCGAGTCCGACTCGCACTTGGCTTTTTTATAACGCTAGGCACCACAACGATAAAAACTAATTTCATCTCTTATAGGCTCAATTTATTCATAGTAATAGTAAAATGTCGTTACCAGTGGTTGAATATTTACGATTGTGTGTGTGTGTGTTTTGAAAAAATCTATCACAACCAAATGTCTTAAGATAATTATTGAATAATAGCTTTGTCAAAATATGGTTACCTCTCTTTGAAATACGTTAAAGGAGAACACGCTATAACAGTCAATTTTGGAAGAAAAAGCAGAATGTTAAATG
The DNA here is from genome assembly GCA_963924145.1 of Pyrausta purpuralis. Taxonomy (NCBI): domain Eukaryota; kingdom Metazoa; phylum Arthropoda; class Insecta; order Lepidoptera; family Crambidae; genus Pyrausta; species Pyrausta purpuralis. The sequence goes on along the minus strand of OZ001648.1, from coordinate 8,481,401 downwards.
ACGGGAATATCGCGTAAAATGCTTTCGGATTAATAAACTTGCCTTTCTATGTAACGGCCGCGCAATGTCCATGGTGATGTCACTGAGAACCAGTATCGATAAATAGAAGTCAGAAACTAGTATCGATAGTTTTTTTTTAATTGAATAATTGTGTATTAAATTGTTATAAAGGCTGTTTTTGGATCAACGACGCCCAACTCAGGGGTTGTACAAGCGATACTGGTGCCAAAAAAATATTTTTTAACGGAAAAACCCACAAAATCTATTTATTACTGCGATAACAGCGAGCGAGTCCCTTAGTTGGATATCACTGACTAAAACAACATCTTGTATATGCAATTCAAATCGAACAACTATTTATAAAATCTTGTACAAATGTTATGTTGCATACTGTGATATGCTTCTTTGAATCTATCTATTAAGTTCAAGGGGACTATGTATTTTATATTTCAAGTGTTGTTTAACCCACATATAATAGTTCTAACGGGGTGATAGAACAGAGAATGCACTTGTATTGCGCAAAGACTTAAGCACTATAAACAATGTCCATGCCGATGGCCAACCTCAGTTGAACTTGAGTGGGGTTGAGTTGAGATTGACCGCGCCCCCGCTCCGGGAACACAGACGACCTGGAGGACGTTAAGGAGCTACCCGGATTTTTAACGCACACACTAGCGCCACTTTAGTAGAAAAATCACAATTCGTTAAAAAAACAATCAAAAATCTGGTAAATACGATTGTAGTACAGGTTCTGTAGTTTATTTAGTACGTTTAAATTGTTTCTAAAGAAGTTATCTGCAGTTACAGTTAGAAAAAAGGCCAAAAGTGGCCATATTTAGCAGTTAATACTATTTGATTAAAAAGATTTTAGTGATAAATTTTAACAACATAGGTAATTAACCTATGTTGGAGGTGAGTTTTGTGTTTATTTTATTTTGAAATGATTTATTTCGGTAATTAGGAATGTCAAGATTGTTTACAATATTTGACAAGCAAAAAGAAACAGACTACTGAAGGTATGGAGAACATTTTTGTAAATATTTAAGGACTACAAAAGATACCATCGATATATGGAGTGTCAACAAATAACATCACTGCTCGTTGGGCCAATTCATAAACCGACCCTCATAAAGCCTGCACTTTACGTAGGCCTCTTAAATGAATATGTGCCTGTCAAACTTTTATTATTGCATCAACGGTGTATAAAGCCAACGATGGAAATCGTTACGAAGGCTAAAATGTAACGGAAGATTCGATGTTGGACTTATAGGGTTGTAACGTTGTAAGGTGCTTTTACGTTGACTGTAATGTTCGAAATTTTGTTACAGTTTTAGACCTCTATTCGTATTTATTTTCTGTAATTCTACTCTTGTAAGCCATCAAAGAAATGAGCTGAGATCATCAACTAAGTTTTCTCTTAAAAGTAGAGTGCAGCAGCTTTACCTGCATTTATTCAGACTTTGGCAGTCTTCTGCCCAGTTTTCAGCTTGTCATATTTAAGGTTTAAACGAATGTTGATTCAATATTCTTTACAAATCACCATCCTTACCTCGTTAAATAAGTATTAATAGACAAAACTGGACGTTCCTTTGGTTTAGAATCTTTTTCTTAACACTCACTGTGTCATATATTATATTAATAAAGATGAAATAAGAACCGACGGCACTATAGATCAATTGAAAGAGCTTTCGAGCGCCCGGTTAGCCAGAAAGTTGCTGGTCGAGTCCCGCCCGTGCGCAATTTGGTTTCTTATTTATCTTTATGAATATGAAATATGACACTGTGAATGTTAAAAAAAACATTCTAAACCATTAGATAGCAAAGCGTTATCAGTTTCCAAGTTAAATTTATTCTGTCTGTAAATAACTACTTGGCCGACTGCTGGTGTAAATCAGTTGGGGTGGATAGCGCAGACGTCATGCGTAATGACGTAGGTATTCATAAGAGACCAGAAATTTCGCACGGTCGAACCAACTGCACGGTAGCTCAATTGTAGGAGTGTTTAACCCGGCTAGCCAGAAAGTTGCTGATTCGAGTCCCGTGCGCAATTTTTGGTTTCTTATTTCATCGATGGACCTTCCTTTTCAATCTAGCATACGGTCTGCATTATAACATTATAATGGTACAAATAACAAATCAAGGTATATACCTTGGTCAACCTTTCTTATTAGTTACTTTGCGAACATCAAAAGAAAGTCTCCCATTTTCTATCTATCGAAAATATTGTTCCAGTGCTTCCATAAAATATTGTTTTCTGAAGATGTCGTTTATTTCGCTCGCAAAGGAACTTACCACAAACGAGCCGTGTAGAATTGTATCACTCTATAGTACAAAAAATGAACTTAGTATGTCCATCGGCTAAAAATCTTAGACCCTGTGCACAGTGCGAGTTTTAGCAGCGTTACAGTCGCGATGCTGTCGCGCGTTAGCATTGATGCAGTCGCGATGCAGAAGCTGGACAGTGACAAATTATGTGCCGTTTATTGGCACCTGCATCGATACCAACACGCGTTAGCATCGATGCAGTCGTGATGTAGAAGATATATATTGACAAACTGCGTACTGTATATTGGTGACTGCATCGATACTCTAAAGCGCGATTGAATCGATGCCAAATTAAATTGTTCATTGCGTGAGCATGTGCATTGATCCTAAAAGTCGCAGTGTGTAAGAAGTCCAAAAACTTGTACTGTTGTACATGTTTTATATGTAATAAATTGAGTACCTTAATATATTTAGTATTCATCGGACTCACATTAACATTCTCATCACATTATCTTTGTTTTTCCATGCTTTCATCCAAAGATTGCTGGTTCATTTGCTGTAAACACGAACATAGAGTTAATCATAGATTCTATCTACCATAACGCAGTTCGTATTTTCTCCCTAAAAAGTCGTACTGTAGACGTTAAACTATAGGCATTACCTGCCTTTCTACTCTTCTTATACTATTACTCTGTATTTTTGGATTATTGATGTTTTCTAATCCTTTTTGAACAATATTTATTGTGAATCTAAAAATGTCAAACTTTCGAAGCTCTGTTATTCTACTTTTCTGTACATAATACTGTAAAAATAGCTGTGTTTTACCTTCGTTTTCCTGTATTTTCGTAATTTGCTTGATGATTGAAAATGTACTGTTGTACATGTTTTATATGTAATAAATTGGCGCCCAACTTTTAGTCTTCAGTCTTCCCTCTTTCTTTCTTTTCTTACATCTCATTCTTTTCATCTTCTATCTTTTTCTAAATTCAAAAATAACACTTTATCTAGTGTTCTTTACCTTTTCACCCTCTTTACCTTTTCACCCTCTTTACCTTATCACCCTCTTTGGCTATCTCTTTTGGATAACATATTATTAACTCCTTCACTATCTTCATATCTTAACCCCTTCACTATCATCTCATATCATCTTAAATCTTAACACCTTAACTATCATCTCAGAACTTAACCCCTTGAAACTCGGAGATAGTAAAATTTTGTTTTAGTTCACTTAATTTGAGAATTATTAACTTAACTAAATCTACCTTAATTAGTCTTAAGTTAACTTTGTTCTTTTAACTTAACTTTGATTTAAATAACTGTTCTCTAATTAACTTAATTAACCGAGAACTCTTCTTAAACTCTCTACCTATTTATTTTTACTCTCCGATTTTCTTTCTCAACCTATATCTTCACTAATTCACTTTAATCACTATTTGAAGAGGAATTAAGGTACTCAATTTTATTTTTAACTTTTTTTAACTTTTTAACTTTTTCTAACTTTTTAACTTTTTAACTTTTTATTTTTTTAACTTAAGGGACTCTAAATCCCTTACGTTCACTCGGGAGGCTCTAAACCTCTTCTCTTTACTTAAGGGACTCTAAATCCCTTACGTTAACTCGGGAGGCTCTAAACCTCTTCTCTTTACTTAAGGGACTCTAAACCCCTTAGTACTAACTAGTACGTTCTTTTGAGCGGTTGATTACTCGTTAAATAAGCCTTAGGTCCGAGCGGTTGATTACTCGTTAAATAAGCCTTAGATTGGAGCGGTTGATTACTCCTTAAGTAGGCCTAGATCAAACTTTTTTTTTCCATCTATGGAGCGGTTGACAACTCCCTAAATAAGCCTGTCGTTATTGAGGAATTCTTTTCTAGAGTGGCAGTCATTGAATGTGAACTCCACCCTTACGGTATGAAGATGATAGAATGCTAGAAGAAGAATAAATATTTTTATGTAAGGTTGTATATTAGGCGAAATAGATTCCTAGGTTTTCTTTAGGTCTTCTTTCAAAAATTTTCTCTAAGTCGAAAATTTTTCTGGGGTTGTGGGGGAAATGTACTGTTGTACATGTTTTATATGTAATAAATTGAGTACCTTAATATATTTAGTATTCATCGGACTCACATTAACATTCTCATCACATTATCTTTGTTTTTCCATGCTTTCATCCAAAGATTGCTGGTTCATTTGCTGTAAACACGAACATAGAGTTAATCATAGATTCTATCTACCATAACGCAGTTCGTATTTTCTCCCTAAAAAGTCGTACTGTAGACGTTAAACTATAGGCATTACCTGCCTTTCTACTCTTCTTATACTATTACTCTGTATTTTTGGATTATTGATGTTTTCTAATCCTTTTTGAACAATATTTATTGTGAATCTAAAAATGTCAAACTTTCGAAGCTCTGTTATTCTACTTTTCTGTACGTAATACTGTAAAAATAGCTGTGTTTTACCTTTGTTTGCAATTTTCCTTTAATTTGCATTGGGTGATAATTCTTTTATCTGATTATTTTTATAAATTGCTTGATTTTGACATATTTTTATCTTTATTGACATGGTTGTTATGGCAATATCTTTCAAAGTCTGACAACTTCTATGAAAGTTTATTACTTTTTCGGGTTTAATCCTCTGTAAACCACCAGTATTCATGTTCTATTTTTGAACCTATCTCGATCTAAATTTGAACGGCCTAGGTCCCCTATATAAGCCTTTATTTTTTTCATTTCATTCATTCGATTCCGAGTTCTAAGCTCGAACAGTTCTATTATACTTCAAGAAATAAACACTCTACATCTTCCCTCAAGAAGTCTTGAAGAACCGCCGGTGACTACTGAAACACCTCCTCACGCTAGGAGAGGGACCGGACACCGGAGGAGTATCCAAGCCCATTGACTGCAGTAACACCTCCTCGCTCTAGGGGAGGGACCTGTCTCCTTCTCGGAAGAGGATCCGAGACCAAGTACTTCTGGCACTCCAACTGATCATAACATTTTCTATATAGTGCCCGTTACCCTCATTACTGCACATCGGCGTCACTGCTCTTCACGGCGCCTGTCACCGCTGCACATCGGCGTCACTGCTCTTCACGGCGCCTGTCACTGCTGCACATCGGCGTCACTGCTCTTCACAGCGCCTGTCACCGCTGCACATCGGCGTCGCTGCTACCTCCGCTGTGTCGGCCCTGCACTCCGACGCCGCCCTTTGCTGCCTCCAGGACAATACTTATTGAAGATTTGAAGATACTTACTCACGCCCACTGCACTTTACTTACATTCATACAGACATCACCTCATCTCATTTTTCGGTACTGTATTCTTTTTGTTTTAATATAAATTCTATTCCCTCTTCTACCTCTTTCTTTTACCTTCTTCTACTTCTCCACATTTGTCGCTTCACGACAAACTTCCGAACGGACCAATGTAAAATCGTTGTTTCGAACCCATATAAAAAATAAGTAGCAACTAAACCGTAAATAAACTTACGTACTTAACAATTACTAACAGCTTCGTAAGAATTATCTGCACTTATTTGCTATAAATAATTAGTTTCATGATGGTACAGCCTACTGTTTTCAGATATATTGTGACCCTGCCTTTAGCGATCTGATTCTCTTTGTTTTCTTTGTGGGTCCAGAAATTGCTTTAGAAAAGAAAGCTTTGAGATTTTGACAGTTTATTTCAGCTTTGTAGGAAAAGGCCTATCCTATATCTACCTTAATAAGTTGAAAGCAAAATTATTGAGGTATTAAAGAAAAACAGCTTATTTTACATGGACATCGATTTATTTTTTTCAGGTCCAGCTGTTCATCCATAAATCAACTCTATAATTAGAATCAATACCAATAATTAGACTTTCGCAACGATACTTTCAATCCACTATGGATTAGTTGCTCCACCTATAATAACTTTTACTGTACTACTAAAACTATATGCCATCTATTTGACGCTTCTAAAAATAAAATCAAATACTTCGTGCAATCCTTAAACATAAAAAATAGCGGAAGAAGCGTCATAGAAGTTATTCGTATACTGACTCTCTATAATACAACAACTGAAATGATAACAAAACTATTTCTCTCCTAAAGTTATAAACAGACAAAACCACTGCTCGAGCAAAGAACGAATATGGAACAAAAATCTAAAAGTGAATGGAACACTTGACGCGTGTGCACAGAAAACTATTTATTGCTTCAGAAACTGTTGATGAGTTGCCCAACATGCGTATTATGTAACTTAAAAGGGATCGTTATAGCGATTGTAAACCGGGTGCTTTATGATAGAGGATAAGGGTGAATTTCAACAAGGTCGATTTTTTTATCATTTCGGTGAACTTTTATAAAAAAAAACTATTTTCGAATAATAACTATAGTTTATGATATTTCTTGATGATGTTTGTATCAATACGTAACGCCATCAAAATATCTTAATATTAAAAAAAGTAAAAACCGACTTCTAAACCTAAATGCACTAAAAAGTCTTAAATGAACTCTGGACAATTGAAAGGAAAAGAACCCATTTTAGGCAAACAATTTCTTTTTTCCCTTCCTTTCAATAGTCAAGAGTTTATTTAAGACTTTTTAGTGAATTTAGGTTTTGAAGTCGGTTAAAAATTAAGAAATACAGAAACTCAAAGTTTTGATGCCCCCGAAACGAAAAAAGGATTCAACGAAATAAAATAACTCGCCACCGAAATGATAACACTTATCCACCGACCCAAAAATTCAGCGAATTACTTCTATACACTACAAAATTTATATAAAAGTTACATACTTCGAATCTTTTTGTCTTAATATAAAAAATAAGCATACCAAATTCTTAGTGAATATGATTGTGTTAAAAACCGATCGTATAGCGTATAACTTTTCCCGATAAATGAGCTATCAAACACATTTTTTTATTTAACACAATAAATATTCTTAAAATAAGCGCGTTAAAACAAACTTCTCAGATTTACAATATTACTAGAGGTCTTTTGCAACTTTCTGTGCGTTTTGATTTTATTCCGTTCCCGTAGGTTCTAGCGTGATGTTTTACAGCCTTCCCCTATAAATAAGGGAAGGTAAAACAAAATATATTTTTTAAATTGAAGCAGTCCTAATCATAAAATATTTATTGTCTCAAACAAGGGATAACACTTTCTATCAATTTTAAAAAAAATAAGCCTTATTGTATCACCCTGCACTGCCGATTTCACTCATGCCGCTTAAAATTTGCTGTTGGTAAATTCACCCATAAGCACTTAAAATGTTTAGAAGTATGACGACGGACAGGCCGTAAGAGCATTTTCTCATTTAGGCGCCTTTGCTGCGCGACAGTCGCGCTGCTGATTATTTCATATATGGCAGCAGTGGCGCGCGGCAATCGCGCGGCAGCAGCGCCGCTATTTTATGTATGGGCATCCGCTGCTGTCGCCCTAATTATTAAGCATGTTGTATTTTTCGTCAGCGTAGCAAAATGGTTTCGTTACATGTAAGACATCATTTATCATGACGTCGTTGAGTTGCAAATTACTCATAAAATTAATATTCCAATCGGAATTAAGGACAAGTAAAAGCTGTCAAACGAAACTGATTTGAGACGACAGTTACTAATTTAAGTAAGTAACATTTTAACTTAAAATGAGATTACCTTTCGTTCAGGTGTCCGTGTCAGTTTACCGCATGATTACCAGTCGACACAAAATATCAAACATTCAGCTCTAGTGTAAAACGAAATATTGTTTCTTTACAAAAAATATTCGTAGATATGCGTTACCTGTGTTATTCTGTCTTTACTTTTTACGTAAATTAATTGAATAATCAAACTGCGTACTTTAAATTTGAAGCGCATTGGCAAATAAATAAATCGTATATTAAGAGGCTTCGCTTTGAACTAATTTACCTGTTGCATCATTATTTGTTAGTGTAATTTTGCTGTAATGAACAACAATCAATCACCGATCAAGTCAACATGATTCAGGAGAACTATTTCTTTAAAATATACACGATTGCACTTTTTTTTTAAAATTCAAATAAAAGAACTTTTTGCGAGCCTGCATGAGCTTCCAAACGGCATCGCATCTCGCATCTCTTTTTGTCACACAGTTTGCTGCTAGTGAAATCTCGCTCCTGTTGTTTTATTCCAAAGGGATACTAATTTTATGGATTTACTAGAGTAGACTAGATACTGAGTTATGTACGCAATAGGGTTGCGAAAGTTTCCTCGACTGAAGCAGTCCAAAACTAAATTTTGTCCAGCAAACGTTACCTTCTGTGCTCAAAAAATAAATCACCAGTCTTATACAACGTATAAATAACATTTAATGTACAATACCTGAAAAAAGTTTGATTGGAATAATGAGGAGAATCAGTTGAAACACTTTTTTAATATGGGTCACATTTTTCAAAAAACTTTATTAAAATGCGCATCACGTGCGCAAACCGGTCAAAATACGCAAATTAGCAATAGTTAGTTCTATAAGAGCGAAGATAGTGTATTAATAATGTTAGCGCGACGCAGCAGCACATAACTCTCGACAGAGTCCCGTCCGCAGAGCAAAAACCGGCCAAGTGCAAGTCAGACTCGCGCACTGAGGGTTCCGTGCCAACATTAACAGAATTAGGGAATCCACTTACTTCTACTTAATAAAATACCACAATATTTTGTTGACTACAAATGTAACTTTGTTTTTGTGAAGTGCCAGCAAAACTACAACACCACATAAAACCTTTTTTTAAGAATGAGGTCTATAATTTTGGGTTGTCTGAGATATTCGCATTTAACATTACACGTTGTAAAATGTATCGCGTTTATTCTTCTGCTTATCCACTTCAAATTTGATGTCTAGTCTAGTTGGAATATAACTTTATTGCAGCTGAATGCATTAAAGTTATATTATTACTAGAATACACATATTTACTTTATTTTTTGCAAAGCTTCATTCAAAGCCATAGGTACTTAACATGCGCAAAATCGTTCACTGAAGTGAAATGAGTGATATAGTTCAGATAAAGCTGTATATATGTATTACTCATCTAGTTCATTTAGTTCAGTAGTTCTTCTATTACAATATCACTGAACTACTTTACATTCATTCAGCTCAATTGTTAATGTATCGTTTACTATTCTTGTGACTAAAACGAAAACAATTTTCTAAGATTTCGGCAGCTCAAACATCAATCTATTAAACAATACTAAATTCTTAGTATTTTTTTAAAAATCACTTCATGCACAAACAACTGGTACTTATGACGGCCTTAATGCTAAAAGCATTTTCTACCAGTCAACCATAGGTCTATAAAGAGAAAATGCTGGCGGCGCGAAGGAAGTGATAGAAGGGCAAAAGTGAGAGCTTGATTAAAACAACAATAGGTATTTACAAAAAAAACATAGATACTACTTATTACATAAATACCGTATACATTATATATTGACGACCTCCGTGGTCGAGTGGCTAGCACAATTTCAAGCGTCGCCATCTCGTGAGGTTCCGAGTTCGATTTCCAGGGTCAATGTAGAAAACAATATTTTCTGTATTGTCTCGGGTATGAGTGTTGTGGTACCACCGTTGTGTCTGATTTCCATAACACAAGTGCATTGGCTACTTACTTTGGGATCAGAGCAATTGTATGTGATTGGTGTCCAATATTTATTTATTTATTTTCACATTAATACATAATTATGGAATAATAAACATACACATAGTACATACAAAAAATAATAATACTAAAGGTACACATGTGAGAAAAAAAAGAAGTATTATTGCAAAGATGTTAAAGAAAATTCTTGCTTGCGCTATCTAAATCATTAACTTGGTGTGAAACTCACGCGAGCCGAGCCAAGTAACTGTCTCGCTCTTACAGCAAATAATTAATATATCCGTACGCTTTACACTTCACCACTAAGCTACTGAAGGACTGGACTACTAAGTCGCATTAGGCCGTAAAGGAACTAGATTGCTGAAGTATTTCAATTAAAGCATTCATTCACGAACTACCCAACTCAAGTAGGTACTTGATAATTCTAGCAAAAGATTTATGTATTACAAAGGATAGAGATAAAATGCAGCGCAGCCAACAATGCAACACAAAATAACGATTTAGTCTTAATAGCTCACACAAAATTCTCTATATAAACCAAAACTTCAAAGCTTCATTCAGGGCCCGTTAAAAGCTCTTTTGGGAGCTTTATGAAATTCTATTCAAAGAGTCCGTCTTCTTTTTCTGTCCGCCATTTTGTGAGGTTCAGGTAATGTAATGGCGCCAGAACAATAGTTTGGTAGCGGCACCTTTGTAACGTCTCGATTGAAAGCCTTTATATCACGTGTTTCTTTTGGTAATAATAAGGCAAATGTACAGTCAAATAGAAAAGTGTTTCATCTTTGCAAATAGCTATGTGATTCCAAAAGAAGTTATGTGCTGTTGTAAAAGTTTATCAAAATTAATAATGTCGATGTGTACATTATATTTTCTGCTTAAATAGAGCAATTAGGTTATCTACAACGAAAGCTATATTGCTGTAAAGGCCGGTTTTGAAATCAATAGTTACCTCAAAAAAAATTCAACCATTCGTTGAATGATATCGATTGTGCCTACTTTGAACAAGAAATACTTTTTTTTTATTTATTAAGAAAACCAACTGCGTAATGTACAATATATCTTATCTAGTGCTTATGCTATGAGTAAAGCTAATTACAGGCTTCCCTTAATTTTACGTTCAGTATAGGACGTGAGACAAAAACTCAATAATACAGTGCACAAAATCACAATAGTACAGTGCGACATAAAGTGCACTTGTAAAGAAAAGATCGATTTGTGACAAAACTTCCTCTCGCATGTCCAAATACGCGATAACATTGGCAAGCGTGTTAAAATTTTCATGTTCATCTTCCTTTATTTTAAGTTTACACAGTGAAACGCTGATTTTATAAAAACAAAACCGAATCACATATACATTACATTCCTACATACATACACACACCTGACACTTACAATATCAAAAAGTGTTACGAGCAAGTTTACATTTAGAATTCACAGAGATAGAATTTAATATGAATTGTTGACGATTCTAATCGCTTTTTGTTTCACTATATTTTTACTGTGAGTGAACATGTCAATATCTTGAAAGGTGTCATTGTAAGTCTGCAGTAGTCGAGAGATGGGTGAGTTGCGTGCATAGTTAGGACTCGCGTCGGGTGCTATAAACAATGGAGGGGTCCGCCGACGGTTGCGCCAGGTTGGTACGTTATACCTTATACTTTCAACTAGTTCTGGGCAATCCACATTACTCTTTACTATATCGTATAGTAAACACAGATCTATTATCTTTTTCTACTCCACTCAAAGACAGGTCTTTGAGTGGAGTTAGGCCGTATTGATCGCAACTTTCCTTATACGTCATTGGCTCTGGTTTCGGAAAACGGTATTTTAAATGACGTATCAAATTTTTTGCAGACGTTTCAGACGGTCCGTGTATGTAGCATATTGCGGATTCCATATAGGACTAGCGTATTCAATTAGGCTACGTACATAGGCAAAATATACAATTTTGATAGTTTCGACATTCTTAAAAGGCTTGCAAGTTCTTATTACAAAACCTAGATTTTTGTAACCCTTGTCAACTATTTTATCAATATGATCCCCGAGAAGCATTTTATCGTCAAAATGCACACCCAGATCTCTAACCAGAGAAGTTCTGCGAATAGGTATGCCGTCGAAGTTATAGGGTTAATTGGTTGGAGATGGTTTACGAGTAAAAGTGATGCATTCACATTTATTTATGTTGACCGTGATATTATTTCTTTTGTAATAATCAGATAGCCTATCAAGGTCCGATTGTATCATTAGACAATCTTGGTCCCTATTTATTTTCATAAATATTTTTTGTCATCCGCGTACATTAGGTGTCGCGCTGATGTGAAACACGACATAATGTCTGCTACATAGACATTGTAGAACAACGGGCCCAAATGGGATCCTTGTGGTATTCCCGTAGGGATACTAATAAAATCTGATTTATAAACTCCCAAAAAAACAGCTTGAGATCGATTGCTCAAGTAGGATTTAATCCACCTGAGCAAATCGCCATGTATACCCATCCTGTATAGTTTGTGGATTAGAGTGTCGTGATTCACACGGTCAAATGCTTTCTCGAAATCCGTGTAAATCACGTCAATCTGTTCTCCCCTGTCCATATTATGTAAAACATAATTCGAAAAGCATGCTAAATTGGTAATTGTGGATCGGCGCCTTAGAAAGCCGTGTTGTGTGTTGGGCAGTTATTTACTTAAGACTGGGTATATAGCATCAAAATATATTTTCTCAAAGACTTTACCAACGGTATTTAATATAGAAATTCCCCTATAGTTCTCAATATTGGATTAAGCTCCTTTTTTTGTATCGTTACAATGTGGACTTTCTTCCAGATATTAGGGAATATGCCACTATTCAGAGATCTGTTAAAAATTAAGGCCAACGGGAAGCTGAGCGATTTAGCACAGCTCCGCCAGAAAAACGGTGGTATGCCGTCGCAACCCGCCCCCTTATGGGGATCTAAAAGTTTCAAAAATTTTCTCTACTGTAGTCGCAGATATATTTATTTTAGATATATCATCATTGGTTATTCTGTGGAGGTTTGTACCGACAGGCTCTCGTGATGGTTCCCCAAAGACACTTTTAAAGAAGTCATTAAATGCATTGCAAATATCTACACTATCTGAGAGTTTACTGTCGCGATACGTGAGCATTTTAGGATAACTAGATCCACCTCGTAAAGACTTGACGTACGTCCAGATGGATTTTGAGCTTTGTGAAATAGATTCCTCAGCCAACTTTGTATACCTTGCAAAGCATTCCCTTGAATACAATGCTGTCGCCGACGTGATAATGAGAATTCGTCATAATCTAATAATTTAACTTTAACCAATAGTCATTATGAACGGGTTTGAACCGCGTAACCAGGAGTTGAATATTTTCGATTTTCAAGGTTTTAGACAAAAATATCCTAACCAGTGATAATTTAAATACCCATTCTGACATGACAGTATTTTTTTGACATTTTAGTAAGCACAATCGTAAATTTTAACCCGGTACGACATTTTACAATTAGTTGAATTAGGTAAGTATCGGACACGAATCCGGCCCTGAGAATATAGTAGTTTATATTCTACCTACCTCGACCTCCACCTTAGTCTTATGAACAAAGCAAATACTAGTATTTTAATAATACTAAAATATCAAATTTAAGGTTAATTAGAAATTCTTAAGTTTGAAAAATTTGTATTTTTCCAATGAATGGTTTTGTGAACCTCAATGTATAACAGATAAAAAAGTAAGAAGAAACTTTCCGGCCAAAAGGTAAGAAAGGCAAAAGTTATTATACACAAATCGTTGCAAAGGGATTTATTCAAATCCGCATTTGCTTACGCCCCCGACTGTACCCGATGTCTGTAATTGAAAAGAACACGTAAATGGGTTTTACGTGTCTTTTATTTATTGAAGACGCTAAAGGATGCTTTTATTCCGATACGAAATATGTTCAACTCGTTAAATTTTGCTTCTGGGCAAAAGAAAATGTAAAGAGAAAATGGTTTTCAGTGTATTTGCGGTTAACATATAAAAGAGAAAAATTACACAAGAACGAAGGATTTTTGTAAGATAAGGATACCTATTTATTTTAAATTAACCTTAATCATTACCGATTTTTCTTATCAATTCCGTAAACTTATTGGTATAAGGTGCTAGTTTAGTGACTTATTAAGTACTAATGTGTTAAGTGGCATTGGCCACAGCATCACAGCACAAATGATATTTGCTGTGACATGGAGGTCTGATCTAGGGTCGTGTCCAGTCACTATGAAGTCCAATTACAGCACGGCGTTTCTTGCTACAGCTGTCGCAGGTGAAGCCTGTGTCAGGGGGAGGAGAAGCTTTGCGTTGTAACCTTTTTACTTAAGATGGTTCCCAATTTTGAGTATTGATGCCGAATGAATCCACATCTCGTATTCAAGCGCCTTTAAATCTTAGCATAGGGCGGCATTTGGCATTAGTAATTTGTACGAGCATAATCTCATGCGGCTGTGTCTCGGAGCCCATCCGATAGACGTGGCCTAGCCATTTATGGAGTAGTAACCAATGCGTATCTTTTTAAGGTTGCCGTCGCCAATTGGCAAAAAACGGAACCCTTATAGTTTCGTCAAGTCTGTCTGTCTCCGCTTAATAATTCCCGTACAAAAATATAATCGAGGTTTCTAAACTCATTTTATCAGTAAGTCTAACGTGTGTAAGATAGACGCTTTTTAACAATTGTAAAATGAGCGTGCCCTCCCCATCTTACTTTTAAACTAAGCTAGTGAAAATTTTGGAAAAAAAAACGTAATGTAATCTTTACAAATATTTCAATAAAAATTGGTCTGAACGAGACTTTTTGAGATAAAGCACATTTTCAACAACTGCAAATATAACTTTGTGTAACAAATCTATGAAAATACTATAAAAGAACAAAGTTATTATTGCTGACAATTGCTGGTATTTTGGCTGAGTGGAAGTAAGCGGACCCCTTATATAGTTAAAGTTTGGCACGTAAACAGTAAAACATTGGATACGTTAATCATTTACAACGTAGACGTTTTCTGAAGAGAAATTTAATCATGATCAAGATATTTTTATCCCAAAAGAAAAATCGTCTGATCGCTACAGAAACAGCTTTCATTACTAGTCTAAAGATTTAACAAAGATATAAGATTAGACGCGTAGGTTACCTCTACTTGACCTTTGTATCCTAAACGACCTGTAAAAGTTATAAATACGATTAAGGTCTGTTTTAGATTACGTACAAAACAATGGCCCAGACGTGAGGCTAAGTGCGGAAAACATCCCAGCTAAACTAACAAAGTAAGGCCTGATTTTTCCAACGTTAGATAAGGAATATTCGTTGAATAAAATACCATATGCCATATTTGAAAACGTCACCTATTGTGTTTCAGCAATCATTTAAGTAAATGTAATTTTAAATTTGAATGTTTTATAATTATTCATCGGATAAATCTTACCTGACGTCGGTAAAATGTTTTTTTTAGTTTTGTGGGTATATGTAGGTTTTAGTTTATTGGAAGAATGCTACTTTTATATCTACAGGGTGTGACCTGTAACTGTAATTGGAGCAAAAAATTTAAATATAGATTCTATGAGTAGCCCTTAATCAATCCTACGTGGTTTCAACATATTATAATTAAAAATAAATTTATTATTCTTTAAAACAAAATAAATCGACCCAGAAATGTATTGCAAACAAAGGATCCCATCAAAAACAATACTTGTCAAAAAAAACAAGTCTCGCAACTCAGTTGTTCTGCGGTAAAAAGTTGTGAGATCCGTGTAATACCAAGTCGGTTATTAATTTATTCAGTCTCTTCCTAAGCGACTTTCTGTCTTAATACGTCCAGTCTCTAAGACCACGATCGTGGTCCATAACAATTGAAAATCAATTGTGTCTGGAATCTCCGTACTCGAAGTATTAAGTTGTTACGAAATAATTAACAGCATCTTATAGTGACGCATATCAATATTAAAATTCTTTAATGTATTATATAAATATATTGTGACTTGGTTACTGAAAATTTCAGTCTTCTAGTTTTATCCACAACGAAGTTACAGGGGGTCGAAAATGGTCTGAATTGCTTCGAGAAAAGGATGGTACGGCCGTGACGCTGCAAACATAACTTTGTGTAACAAATCTATGAAAATACTATAAAAGAACAAAGTTATTATTGCTGACAATTGCTGGTATTTTGGCTGAGTGGAAGTAAGCGGACCCCTTATATAGTTAAAGTTTGGCACGTAAACAGTAAAACATTGGATACGTTAATCATTTACAACGTAGACGTTTTCTGAAGAGAAATTTAATCATGATCAAGATATTTTTATCCCAAAAGAAAAATCGTCTGATCGCTACAGAAACAGCTTTCATTACTAGTCTAAAGATTTAACAAAGATATAAGATTAGACGCGTAGGTTACCTCTACTTGACCTTTGTATCCTAAACGACCTGTGAAAGTTATAAATACGATTAAGGTCTGTTTTAGATTACGTACAAAACAATGGCCCAGACGTGAGGCTGAGTGCGGAAAACATCCCAGCTAAACTAACAAAGTAAGGCCTGATTTTTCCAACGTTAGATAAGGAATATTCGTTGAATAAAATACCATATGCCATATTTGAAAACGTCACCTATTGTGTTTCAGCAATCATTTATGTAAATGTAATTTTAAATTTGAATGTTTTATAATTATTCATCGGATAAATCTTACCTGACGTCGGTAAAATGTTTTTTTTAGTTTTGTGGGTATATGTAGGTTTTAGTTTATTGGAAGAATGCTACTTTTATATCTACAGGGTGTGACCTGTAACTGTAATTGGAGCAAAAAATTTAAATATAGATTCTATGAGTAGCCCTTAATCAATCCTACGTGGTTTCAACATATTATAATTAAAAATAAATTTATTATTCTTTAAAACAAAATAAATCGACCCAGAAATGTATTGCAAACAAAGGATCCCATCAAAAACAATACTTGTCAAAAAAAACAAGTCTCGCAACTCAGTTGTTCTGCGGTAAAAAGTTGTGAGATCCGTGTAATACCAAGTCGGTTATTAATTTATTCAGTCTCTTCCTAAGCGACTTTCTGTCTTAATACGTCCAGTCTCTAAGACCACGATCGTGGTCCATAACAATTGAAAATCAATTGTGTCTGGAATCTCCGTACTCGAAGTATTAAGTTGTTACGAAATAATTAACAGCATCTTATAGTGACGCATATCAATATTAAAATTCTTTAATGTATTATATAAATATATTGTGACTTGGTTACTGAAAATTTCAGTCTTCTAGTTTTATCCACAACGAAGTTACAGGGGGTCGAAAATGGTCTGAATTGCTTCGAGAAAAGGATGGTACGGCCGTGACGCTTTTTTGCTCGACTTGGTGGGGGCACTGCCGTGCCCCCACCAAGTCACAGCATCGAGTTAGCGATTTCGATATACTTTGATAAGAGTTTATAACTTTGGCTTACTATATTTCTGAGCTAAAGCATTTAAGAGCTTTTTGACCAGGTCAGGGTAACTACGTATACCCTGAAAATCATTGATTAAAATTTTTGCTTCTATTACAGGCGAATCGCTGTATAATTTTAATTGTAAATGTAATTTCGTTGGAAAATTGTAACTTTATGCACGAAATAAAACAATAACTGCAAAATGTTATCATTTCACCTGATATACGTATCCTCAAAACATGCTTGAAGTTTAATGAAACTATGTGAATAGGAGGAGGAGGAAGACGATAGCAGTTTAATGCAACTATGTATATGCGGATCAATAATTATTATTTATTGACGAATTATCCCTAACTAAAGCCCTCCTTGACTTGGCTCAAAGTAAAGTTACAAAATTATACATAGTTTTATAATTTTGGACTTCATTTAAGCAAAAATCGTACCTGCAAAGGTTGAGTTAGTTTTAAAAGTGTTACCGCTACCGGCATTTCTCATTTCATAGAAACTTGCAAAAGGACTTATTTTAGTTTTTGAATACTTTACAAGGGCCATTTGAATGTTTTATTTGAGTAACGAACCATTTTCCCGGGTAACCTGACTTGTGTTGGGTAGTGCTTGGGACCGTGACCTTTAGGTTAAAAGAAAAGTGTCTAGTAAAATGAGGGCTTGAGTTGGGCTTTCATCCATCTTTGGCCTAAGGCTAGACCTAAATTTGACTAGGACTTTTATCTGGGGATTTTCCAAAAAATCTTTGGATAAAACATAATTTTACATTGAACGGTACGATGACGCTGTTCATTAACCTTGTAAACTTATTTTTTACCAATAATCTCATAGATTTCGTAGAGCGCTTATTCGTAATGTTAGCTTCTCTCGCTTAGTTGTTGTCATCCGTTTACTCGGTCAGTGCCGAGCACTCGGGCCCGAGAGTGCGAGAACCATTCTAGCGGTGCCCCGAGTACATACAAATAGGTGTAATAGAAGTCCATCCGCGCTCGAGAGCACGTACTAACTTTATGCAAAACAGCTGACAGCCGACAGCCCTTGCTGTAGGGTTACTACGCTTTATGACTTTAAGGGACAGTTTTTTTAGATGCGTTTATCTGTGAGTTCCACTGTATTCGTGGAGCTACCGGATTACTCCGCGACCATTGATGAGGAGTGAATTATATTGGTAAATGTAGTGATCAAATGATTTTAGATCGTTTCTTGATACATGTTTAAGGAAATTGTGAGAGGAGTTGTAAGAACAAACTCCCAAGCGCTGATAAATCATTTAATTCATGATAATTTCCCATACCACCAGTATGAAGAAATATTTACGTGTAAACATGACAGAAATGTAAACTTGGCCATGGCTGGTATAGCGGATGGTGTGGAGCGTCATCAAAAAACTGTGATCGATTGCTTTGCAACCGCTGAACAAATCAAACATAATTAACAATTTTGCGCACAGTTCTCCGGACGCAATAGAAATTTTATTGTTGTGACGTCTTTAGACGTTTACTGTCCACGAAAGAGTTAATGTATGTTTTTGATGAATGGCTACTGAGTATTGTGGTTTATTCAGTACAATGACTTTCTGATCGATTACATAGTTCGTTTACTGTCATTTAAGAATTGTCTTCGGCAACATGTTCTCGGGTCCAAACAATGTTTTGGTCCTATAAAATTTCATATTGATGTATGAATTGTTAAACCTACCGATAAGGTAAAAGCTTGAAAATTTCGTCACGTCATTCTGCGTTATTAATCTTTGCCAGTAGGTGAAGAAATTACCAAATTGTGCCACCGAACAATAAATATATCATATTTTCTTGGACTGTCACACGAATATGGCAGCTATCAAGCCAAATGGCGTTGCCAACTTATTGAATGACGAAGTTTTATGAAGATAAATAAATTAAAGGCAGTAGATTCGAAGCAATACAATTTATTTACCCGCCCTAATGAAGAACGTTTTTTTTCTATTAACAGACTAGCCTTAAGCCATTGTTGGTATTACTTAAAATCAGTTAATTACTATCTTTTCCATATAACGCTTAAATTAACGCTCACGGTAATTTTCCAAACTCTTAGTATTTACCGACTTTATCTTAATTATTACATACATATGGAAAATTTTAGCTGTCTCAGTTATCAATGTTAATAATTTAATTAAGTAATCGTTATGTGGAATGTACTAAACCCATTCTGAACCTTCGTTAATTGTATAAATGATATGATGGAAAGAAACAACATCGTCAATAAATAACACTTAACGATGTTAAGAAAACTTTGTTACATGTGTAATACAAAACTTGTCTATTAGTAAATATATATCTTATGGTCAAAGGAATGAAGAATATACGGTACTAGCCGTCTAACCAAATGTGACAATTATTCTTTGAAAATATCTGAGCTTATTTTGTATTTCATTATTTTATTCGTTTCGTAATTATACGTATAATACAAAAATAATAAATGTAACCATAAAAACAATTAAAATTCATTACAAACTTACATTTTATATGAACTTTCTAAAATTTTGGCATCAAATTAAATGTTTGGACAGAAATAAATCAATGGTGGAAGTCTTGACTTCATTTACCTGTTAAACCTGAACACAAGATGGCGTTCAACAAAATGCTGAGACAACTAAATAATTGGAATTGTATTGATTTTAATTCAAAAGTGTTGTGTCAATAAAAACACGAATTTTGACTCATTGTCCTTACCAATGTCCTAACTTGCACAGAATCATAGTACACCTACTGGTCGAAATGGTGAAGTTCTCAACTTATCGAAGCGTTTGCAGCTCGAATATAAATATGGCGAAGAAATCGTGCAAGTTGTAATATTGTAGGCCTCGCAAATTTATCGCTTAATGCTGCCGATCTGAGGCAAGGAGTAAAAAATACGACAGGTGTGAAAGAGGGTTCACAAATTTTTCGCTGTTACTACGCTCTATGTTTTACGCTCCATTGAAGCGTATTAGTAAAGGTCTATTAAAATTCTTAAACGTAATAAATATGTAGATACAAGTGCTGGCGTGATATTCGTATGGTAGACGCACTGATATTTTGTAGCATTTGTAACAATTGAATTCCTATTGCCAAAAGGAAAAATCCAATTCATAAAAAAATACAGATGTTACTCGAGTCCTCTACCACCTTTAACAGCAGCAGGACATTTTCCACTTTTAAACCTACATTACATCAGACGCTCCGCTGCTTCACAGCAAAGCACAAACTTCAAACTCAATGGCTTAGAAAGTTGTTGGAAAATTCTAGAACTTTCTGCCAGTCTGAACTGCAATTTGGTTAACCAAAACCACAGTTTGAAGGACGGAGGATTACTAAGTGCGCTTTCGAAGCATCCCGAATGACGTAGGATATTCAAGACTTGCAAATACGTAGGTTAGATTAGCATAAACTCTTGAATCGTTATACAATATCCATAACGTCTCTTGTTTCAGCCGGCTATATTTCCACCATAGGGGTTGATTTTGCCAACGTCAGATAAGACTTAGGTATCCGGATTCCACCAGGTGAGCAGCTCCAGATTCAATTAAATGTATATTTATCATTTAGTTACAGGTTTAAAAAAATTGTAAAAACAAGGTTTTCTTTTTGTAATGCGATTGAATGAAAGATATTTAGTTAAATGTGTGCTCACTCAGTCCTCACAAGCGGTCAGCCATATCTTCATACTGAAATAAGTTGGTCGAGTCATTGAGTGTTCTTTTTTTTGTTACAGCTCCATTTAATTGGAGCCTGTAATTTCAGATCGTCAAGTTTCGTATTAAAACATTTACTGTTAATTTATTGTGCTCACTCCATCCACACGCTATTGTATCTCTATGAACCAACTATAGATTCTCATTCCATCGTTTACATTGTATGAATTGGCTAGAAATAGGACTATTCAGCATAAAAACAAACCACTTTTACTGTGCGTTCATGAGTAAAACGGATGCCTGGTGCTCACTCCGTCCGCCATCGCTAAATACTTAAATATTTTTTGCTAAGTTATCTTCAAAGAAAGAGTGAATATATGATTTTTTTGTGCAAAAATACTATAAAATATTCGGCGGTACACAGTTCAATATTACTTTTTACTTTTATATATATACAAAACTAAATTTTAGGTTTAAATGACATATAATAGGGTCTCCACGTGACAATAATAAAAGGACATAAAGTAAGATTGAAAAATGAGACGGTTTAATCCTAAACCAATTTTCGCGTAATTCGTATACGAAAAAGTTCACCGGTCAAATTTTCTTTGTCAAAGAAAAAATAATTTTAAATTTGTCAGAGTCACGATTTCTATATAATTAGTTTTTGGTCGTGCGATAGTTTTTTATTATTTAATATTATTGATTTTTAGGTAAATAAGTTAAACTCGCAATCGAGGTACCACACGAAAAAAGTTCGATTGCCACGAGACTCGGCCTCCAGGCCGCAGAAAACTGAAAAAGGAAATTAAGAATTGCATATAGATTTTGGTTTTGGACAATGCTTTGTTTCATTCTTCATCAACAGAGTCCAGAAAAAATACTAATAACCCTGCATTCTAGCAAATAAACATTCTGATTCTGATTCTGATTCCTGAAAAATAAATGTGGGAAATAATCCCTGTGCCTAGGTTAGGATTTCTTTTTTTTGTTGCTACATATAATTCTTGTAAATTAATTTAAATTACGTTATATATATAAGGAGGTTATTTTGCTGAAGTATTATAAGTATGCAATACATAGAAATGTCAGGAAAAACACCTAGTATTCAAAAGAAAGTTATTTAATGTTGACATAAACAGGCATAAGACGTATAGTTCCCACAAAACGCTTAGCTCCAACAGGCTAAGGTCATATGTTCCCCACATGTTTATTTTCCTTATTTTACAAAGTCCCGCAAGAAATTAACATTTATTTTGTAATTCCAATTAAAAAAAACAGAATCTCCAACATACCTAAAAATCGAACGGCGTATCTTTCTTCGTTTAGCCATAAACGCACATTGACCGAAAATCACTTGTCAGTTAAAACTCAAATGGCAGTCAGTGTCACACACGGTCTAATTCTTAACTTATTTTCTGTTCTAGTTCTTTCCTAATGACCGTATTTTACCATTTGGCTATAAAGCTAGTGTTGAAAATGACTATTAAATATTCAAAAACGGTCATTAACTGTCATAAATAGTAATTCATATTATTGATTCAGTAATATTTTATTACTTTTTCGGTTGTGCGTACGCGATTGGTCGAATTCGGTAGGTCACGTGACTTTCGCGCAGGTCCGTGAAACACCGTTCTTTACATCTGATTTCAACCATATTTACAAAAAACAATAAAAAGTCATAATAAGTAATCAAAACTCATTCACACAACGACACAAAATGTGTTTTTATTGCGAAAACTGAGTCAGGAAATTATATTTACGGTTCATCACATACGGTCAAATTGATTGATATTGACCGTATTTGACCGGTCATGTATGGTTTCTGACAAATGTAACCGATATTCATTTTACATTTAGTACACAAAACCTCAAAATTTAAACTAAACCCAAACCCCAGCCCAAACACAGTACCAATTAAGAACAAAACCTTTTCCTTCAGGCAAGTAAGCGAGGATGACACGCAGCTAGCGTGAACACATGAAGTTAAGTCAGCCAAGTCCTGCTATTTTATCACGTGTAGACACCCTATTCCATGTCCTTCATACAAGATATGAAATTTTGTTTTACTCTTAAAGTAAAAAGAAATATCAAACTGGGTACTTCCGAATATTTTATAGAATTTTTGTACAAAAATAATCATATGTTCACTCATTCTTTTAAGTTAACTTAGCACAAAAGATTTAAGAATTTAGCGATGGCGGACGGAGTGAGCACCAGGCATCCGTTTTACTCATGAACGCACAGTAAAAGTGGTTTGTTTTTATGCTGAATAGTCCTATCTCTAGCCAATTCATACAATGTAAACGATGGAATGCGAATCTATAGTTGGTTCATAGAGATACAATAGCGTGTGGATGGAGTGAGCACAATAAATTAATAGTAAACGTTTTAATACGAAACTTGATGATCTGAAATTACAGGCTCCAATTAAATAGAGGTGTAACAAAAAAAATAACACTGAATGACTCGACCAACTTATTTCAGTATGAAGATATAGCTGACCGCTTGTGTGGACTGAGTGAGCACACGTTTAACTAAATATCTTTCATTCAATCGCATTACAAAAAGAAAACCTTGTTTTTACAATTGTTTTAAACCTTTAACTAAATGATAAATACACATTTAATTAAATCTGGAGCTGCTCACCTGGTGGAAACGCAGACGAATATTTTTAAAACTCACAGTGTCATACTTTATATTCCAAAAGAATAAGCTAAACGCTGAGTGAATAAGTGTAAAACCACCGAGTTCAAATTGTCATTTAAATAAATACACATAATTGCAGACAATTAAGTGTCATTTCAAATTATTTAAAAAAATTAACCACATAATATTAGATTAACTTTATCCAGATTTTATAATAGATTTAGACCCATATTTCATTACTTAATTTCGTCTAATATATAATCATTTTGTAAGTGAAAATTAATATGAAATCTGATATTTGCGCGTACTATGCCATGGCGACTCGTATTATTTAAATGTAATGATAAATTAAAACTAATATTTTATCTATGACCAAACATATGTGTTGTTTTTCTTGCAATTGCAATAACTACCTGATAAGCTAACATAGTCGCTGTGTTAAAATCCCGGTTTTAATACTACAACCAAAAAAATACTTTCTAAGATGGCAAAGTGCCAATACTTCCCACGTCCCAGCCAATATAACTTCTAAACCAATGGTATCAAACTTGCAACAATTTATACTAAAGCCCGGAAGATAGCTCTAAGGTGTTTGTAAATTGATGGTCGAATGCGGGAGCATCCAACCTGAAACGAAACGGTTACATTGTCGGTGTCGTTGCAAACATACTCTGAAAATGTTAGTGCAAGAATTACGGGTTAACCTAGTCACCCCTAGCACAGAACATATTTATTCTGTAATAGAATATTAAAACCGATCCTCCAACGACACTTTCGTCTGCACTTGCGGCACGCGAACTGAGAGTCCGTTGTGACGGAACCCTCTGCACGAGCATGTCGTTTTTCCCGTTTTTGGGCCAGAATTTAAAAGCAGGCTTTATCATGGGTCTCACAGCCCTCGTAGATGACTTTTTTCCACTCATCGCGGTCGGTAGCCAGGTCCCCCCATGTGTCGCGATTAATGTTGAATGCGATCATGTCGCGTTTTGCGCAGTCTTTGAATCGCAGTATGGGACGTCCAACTTTACGCTTCGACGCTACTTTACGCTTCATATTCATAGAAAACAATAGAAATATTGTATCTGGTAAGTGCCAGCCTAATATTCAAACCAAACTCCATTTGTTCTAACACAATACAATTTGATTAAATAGCTTCTGTTTTAAATTGAATTATTCAATAAATATCTTTTGTGCGTAACCTAGTGATAAACACAGGTGCGAACAAAAACAATGCCAATTAAAGGTTTTGTCACACTACATCGTAGCATACTGAAACTAGGAATGTGTCTTGCAAAAAAATCTATTTGTAATGAAAAATTATGACACCGTGCTCACTGGACCGTTCTGTCATTTCGATTTCAATTTCAATATATATTTATTTCAGACAACGTCCATAGTGTTAGTAACAATATTCTTATGCAAATGTTAGTAAGGGTTACAAGTAGGTAATAAAAAAAGAAGAGTAAAATTAATTTAACCACATGACTAACTTTAGCGCAAGTCCATGAGAAATTGCGCTGCAGTGATTCATGTACGCACAATCCATCCTGGCCGAAATCATACTCAGGATACTGTTGGTGCTGGCCCGCACCCTGCGCACCAGGGATGCGCATCTTTTACGCATTGTCGCATAGAAGCAGTCTATGCGTGCTTCTGCAAACATCCCTGAGGCGCTACAAAAGCGGGGCAGCCTCAACAGCACCCTGAGGGCGTTGTTGTATTGCACTCGTAGGGCGCTGTAGGCTCGTTGGGTATAGGTATTCTACAGGCTACAAGTGTAGAAGAGGTGCAATATGCTCTGAAGAGTGTAAGCTTAACTTGGTGAGAGCAGCGTGCAAACCTGCGGGCAATCATGTTCGCCCTCACCGACAGCGCCCTCCGCTCCCGTTCGATATCATCATCGTCCTTGAGGTCAGAGCTTAATATGTGTCCCAAATATCTAAACTTGGACACCCTTTCCAGTGCTGTACCGTTTAACTGTATAGGTGGGAAGCTCTCAGTGCTTCTTCCCTTGACCTCAAAGACCATGACTTCACTTTTTTTAGCATTGTAAACAAGTCCGTGAATTTTAGCGTATTTTTCACAGATTGTCACAAGCTTTCTTAAGCCACAAATTGATGCACTCAGCAGCACCATGTCATCAGCGTAGCTTATATTGTTTATATTAACTCCATCTATGTGACAACCGACTCTGGTGCCGCTGAGCTCAACAATTAAGTCGTTGACGTACAGATTGAAAAGGGTTGGTGAGGATAAACCCCCCTGCCTCACGCCACATTGCAACCTATATGACTGCGACAGCGTGCTCGCCCATCGTACATTGTTAACCTGGTTTCCATACCAATACTTACAAATATTGATAAGTTCCACCGGTAAATCAACATTTTCTAGCTATTTCCACAGGAGATCATAGGAAACCAGGTCAAAAGCCTTAGACAGGTCGAGAAAACAGGCGTGGACTGGTGTTTTACGATTTGTATAATATTTGACAGCGTGCTTAAGACACAATACAGCGGTTTCAGTTGACAGATGAGGTCGAAACCCAAACTGGTTATCGTGGGGCTGCATAACGCTATTTAAATATGAGTTAAGCACGCTATCAAACACCTTGGAGACAACTGTTGCCAGAGAAATAGGTCTATAGTTACTGCTATCTGCAAGATCTCCAACCAACACCGTTACATGCCATGCACTAAGCGTAATTTTGCCGATGCTGACACGCTCCGTGCTTGACACACATACGGGTTGTAACCGCATTTGATGACCGTTATAAAGGCGATGCCGAAACTGAGTCTGTTTATTGATCGTCCTGCCAATACAGACTGTCGGGCTGATTGCGACACTTCTGGATCAGAGCCTCAGGTAGACCTTGTTAACAAAATAAAAAACGAATCACAGTTCGCTCACTACCACCAAATAACATATTATATACGGGTATCATACTAGCATTATACGGTTATCATACGCGTTGCATACTGGCATCATATAGGTTCAGTGGGCAAGGTTAAGCGTATCGTGTTGCTTTTCGTCCCGGACACGTTTCTAGCACCGTCATGGTGTAGTACGATGCAGTGGGAAAATACCTTTATCGTTACTAGAGTTTGGTGTACATTTCGAAAATTATATTGCAACCGATGTGAGAGGCGAGTAGCGATTTTGAATCGCTACTCGCCTCACATCGGTTGTTATTCTTATTAAATTGTTATCATCTTGGCTTTTACTCAATTGATCGTTTAATTCGAATTATTCCGTGCTCACATTCCATGCGTTAGTTTTATACATAAATGTAAAACAATTTTAAATATAAAAAGCTTATTTGAAGTGGTCTTCATTGGCTGCAATACAGTCCTTTAAACAATGAGGCCTGTTATCAATAGAAGCACGCACTCTTTCCATAGGGAAATTCTTCATTACCAATCATACATGGATTGTTTTAGGGACTCCAAATTATCATGGCGTTTTGAGCAAGCCGTGAATTAGTTTAGGCAATGTCTAAAACTGACCATAAATCATAATCCAGCAGATTAAGATCGGGACTAGACGACGGCCAGTCTTCAGCTCACGTTCGCTTCTAACCAATACTGCGTGAACCGAGCTTTATGACCCGGCGCCGAGTCTTGTTGGAAAGACCATGCTTGGTTATTGAACATACTGTGTTAAGGGGCTTAACTACCTTCTCAAGAATGGTATCTTGTTACACTTGTGCCGATGTTTTGATACCTTTTTCACAAAAATATGGCTCAGTCACTCCTTCATAGCTAACACCACACCAAACCATCACTGAAGCCGGGTTTTGCCCACGTTGCACTCTGCCGACTAATTGGAAAGCTTCCTTAGAGGTTTGAGCATAAATACTGTCATTTTGTTAAAATGTTGCTCAATTGTAAAGATTTTCTCATCCGTAAACAAAATTTTTCTGTGACCTCTCTTTGCGTACCGCTTCAATAGTTTTTTCGATTTTATCACTCTAGTTAGCCTGTAACATCCCACCGCTGGACAAAGGCCTTACCTCAACTATGAGGTAGTTTGAGCCATACTCCACCACGCGGGCTCAGTGCGGGTTGGTGGAGGGGTGTTGCAAGGCAAGCGACTAACCCTGCTGTCAGATGTTATCAAGCCGCCCATAAGGCCTCTGACTAGGCTTAACGACTAATATCAACAGATATTAGCTGGGACCAACGGCTTAACGTGCCTTCCGAAGCACGGAGATGCTCGCGATGTACGTCACTTATATGGTCAGAATGGTCACCCATCCAAACACGACCGCGCCGTAGGTTGCTTTACTTTGGTATCACTACCAAAGCGCTGCTACCACTGCGCTACGAGCACCTCAAATTATCAGTTAAATTATCTTTTAAATTCACTGTCACTTTTAAATTATCAGTTAAAAAATGACCAGTGCGTCTCTTATAGGCTGCAAGTCCTAAGTCATCTTTTAAAATACGCGACATGGTTCTGGGTGCTATCTTCATCTCCCGAGATAAAATCTTTTGCTTTCGGACAGGATTTCTGCGAATTCTTTCCCTTACTGCTTTGGCCACCTTTTTCGTACGAACACTACGTGAACGGCCAGATCTTTTTCTGTAACAAACAGACAAGGTCTCATTGTACCTATTGATAGCCCGGAACATAAGCATTTGCCTCATACCAAGCGTATGGAGCGTTTTAAAAATTGCATTGGCTCCATATCAACTTTGTGTAATGCAATCACAGCGATTCGGTTCTATTTATCACCCCACTCCATTTAAATATCACAAAATATTATAAAATGTATTGACGCCAAAATTCGAAAACACAATGAGCAATCGTATAAAAAAGACAGATTCCAAATTCAAATGTAATATCTTTCTTATTTTTAATAACATATACATACTGTAACAGTATTTATGGCCAGACTGTGTATCTACTTCTGCTCATAAGCACCTATGATATATTACAATTGACACAATGGCAAAATTGTTTTTCCATGCCCGTACCTATATTTCTAAAGTCTGCTCTATCCACTTTTCGAAGTAGAATAAACAACCCCATATTATTATTCATAATTCTAACTAGGGCAAACATTCGACCCAATAAACATTAAAGATCCCATAATACAGACAATGTAGAATCTATGTAGAATACTGTTAAATCCATGTAGAATTGTGACAACACTCGATGGCTTAAGCTCTAACATCAGTCATTTTAATGAAGTTAGGTAACATTAGTTTTCAGACATATCAATAGACGTCACTGCTTAGAGCTACCTCCTAAGCTACCTAAATAGTTAAATCGAGCGACAGAAATCTTACATACAGTTTTCAGTGTATAATAATAAAATATATCTTCTCGAAACCTAACAGAGTAAAGGTATTAGCCCAGAACACCGTATCATACGGTGTAAAATAAAATATTTGTATTCTATGACTCCTTGCCCTCTCGACCATTCCGTCACAGACTTTGCGTACCACGCACGGAGCGTATTACGCCGGTACACATGCTCCATGCATGACACGTTACGTTACTAGACCGTAGAGCATACGAGTTGTATTGTAACCGCGTAAGATGACCGTTATAAAGGCGTCGGAAAAACTTAGTCTGTTCATTGATTGTCCTGCCAATATAAACAGTCGGACTTATCACGACACTTCTGGAACCTTAGGAAGACCTTTTTGAAGTGAAAACTTCTTTAGCGGCGTTGAGCACTTTTGTGGGATGGGGGAAAAATGTGAAACTCGCGTCAGGACACGTGGGCTGATCGAAAAACCGTAAGACGGTTGGCGAAATTATGGATGTAAGTTGATTTTTCTGAGAGATAAACTTTTTAATGTAATTTAATATAATATAAATTGTAATGTTTGTGTACGATAGCGCAATAAATAAATATTGTATTCTATAAAAAAACATTATTATTATGATTCAGTTCTCTGATCTCGAAGACAGTTTGCCTTCGGTATTTATAGTGCCAGTGTCACGGGCAGTGGCGGCTGTACCTTAAGTGCGCTCGTGCGCTGAACCACCAATTCAAAAGATTTAAAAATTACAAAATATTAAGTAATTCATCTTTCTTTTTAATTACCATTTTAAAAGTTATTTTGAAACATACAAAAAAGTATAAAAGATATAATCTCCAATTATGGTAAAACAGTTTAAGCGCTTTACTAAACTATTAAGACTTATTTTTCTGTAAAGACAAATTCTCGTGCGCTTCGGCGAGTGCACGAGGACTGCTAATATAACTTGTAGGAGATACGAGGTAATACGCCTGACGCGTGAAACAAAAGATAGTTCATAGAAATGTACCGAGTAATGAGCGGGTTCTCGAGCGCCGCACGGGCGAACCGCCGATTGCCGAGAGCACCCGATGTTTGACGGATTGGCCGGCCGGCATGGGCGCGAGGCGACGACGGCAGCCATGATTGACATAAAGACATGTTTCACTGTATGTGTGACGCATTAATTATTGTTTATTTATATTACCGTAATTGTTTTTAGTTTTTGCTTCGATTTTCTTAAAGTGCACTACCAGTTCGATAACCCACCAGCCGCCACTGGTCACGGGCTTAGGCCAAGTGAACTGCACTTTCGGTTGAGCCTGTGGAATTAGAGTCGTCCTGCAAGAACTTCCTAACTATTCGGCATGTGTTGAGAATCGCGGCCTTTTGCATTGTAATGTACGTGTTTTCCGGAATGTCGAGGTTGCGCAGCGCGGTAACTAAATGCTTAGGGATGACTCCAGTGCTGGAGATGACCAGCGGCACAATATATACTTTTTCCATTCTCCATATTTTTAGTATTTTATTATTATTATTATTATTTTTTTTTATACTTCTGTATCTCAGCATTTTATAGCTGGGGATTTTAGAATTACACGGGCCTAAGCCAAGTGTAAGTCCAAGTATTTTTTTAATTTATTGCATTAATATAAATATATAATATTGTATTAATTTATTGCCGTTTCGGATGTATTGATTATGTTATGGTTGCTGGTTTCATGATTTAAAGAAGAAGTAAGTTGTAGTGGATTGTGTGTATGTGTAGACTGAGGGTCTTCTACCTGTAGAAACTTGCGGACAAGTCTACAGGTATTCAAAATAACTGCTTTCTGTAGTTGAGTATATATGTATTTTGGTAAGTTAAGTGATTGAATGGATTGGTGCAACTGATTCGGTATTACTCCTGTAGTAGACAGAACTATGGGTATGACTGTAACTTTATTCAGTTTCCACATTCGCTTATTATTATTATTATTATTAAGATATAATACGTTGGTAAAATCGGGTTGCCCCATACACGACATGAAAAGAATAAGCATATAATTTTAGATGTACTTTATCGAGATTTAATAATAGATTTAGACCTAGAGATGCATATTTCTTAATTTTCTTTCGTCTGATATTAATCATTTTGTAAGTGAAAGTGAATAATTGAAATCTGATACTTGCCGGTACTATGCCATGGCGGCCATGTATTTCTATGTAATAGAAAATTATTTTTTTTGTTTTTTATCTATTACCAAACACAGGTAGTGCTATCCCGAATTGTAAGTACATCAAACAAAAACATTCAAGAAGGCAAAGTGCCAATACATCGCACCTCCCAACCAATATAACTTCTAAACCAATGGCATCAGACTTGCAACAATTTAAGCTAAAGCCCGGAAAATAGTTCTAAGGTGTTTGTGAATTTATGGCCGAATGCGGGAGCATCCACCCTGAAACGAAACGGTTACATTGTCGAAGACGTTGCAAACATACTCTTAAAATGTTACTGCAAGAATTTCGGGCTAACCTTGTCACCCCTAGAACAGAACATATTTATTCTGTAATAGGATAGATTTACTAACTGCATATTTACAATGGTTACATTATACTTTTTAGAGTTATATGTGCAATTATTAAGGACTTTTTAGGGCTCCGTAGCCGAATGGCAAAAAAGGAACCCTTATAGTTTCGTCGAGTATGTCTGTCTGTCCATCCGTATGTCACAGTGACTTTATTCTGAAACTATGAATATCACAAATCTAAAACTTGGTAGGTAGGTGTATATTGTTAACCGCTTTTTGATTCAGATAAAGTTAAAAAAAGACATTTAAGGAGGGGATAATTTTAAAAGTTTTTAAAAGCAAAAAACATTTCTTTACTCATACCTAAAATTACACCGAGGTTCTTAAAATCATTTTTTTCTTAAAGTCTAACATTTAAGAGATAGAATCTTTCAAGGTGGTAAAATAGCCAACCACCACTCTCACACTTGAAAATTTTGAAAAAATAACATGATGAGGACCTTAATAAAAACTTTCATAACTTTGTCTTTCATACAAACACAATGAACATCAAAACTATTTTTGCTGTCAACAAAATATTGTGATATTTTCGTAAGTGGAAGTAAGTCAACCCCGAATTCAGTTTATCGTTTATCGGAACCCTCGGCGCGCGGGTCCAACTCGCACCTGGCCGGTTTTTCTACTTAGTTACTACAGAATTTTGCATAATATCCGCCAAGATCTGAAAACAAGCCACTGGCAATGAGATTGATTGTAGCATCGTATAATTTAGTTAATAAATGGATGAGAATTCGATGAGCGTCACAAAAAATATTATTACTTTAATCTTACACAGCTCCTTTCTTAACTTAAATATTTTTAACCGACTTCAAAAAGGAAGAGGTTATCAATTCGACTGTATGTTTTTTTTTTGTATCTATGTTACCTCATATCTCAGTCGTTTGTCGACCGATTCGAAAAATGTTTTCGCTTTCTTAGAGGGTCTACCATCTAGTTGGTCCCATTGTTGCCAATTTGGGATCTGATGATGGGATCTTGGTGTAATCGAGGGAAACCCTCAAATTTTAAAGGCACGTATAGTGTTTTTTACTAGAATCTTAATGTTGACGTGTTGTTACGTCTGACAGTCAACATCTTGTGGGGCTGAGCTGATGGTGGAACTCCTTAACGCTTAGGAGTTCAGTATTTATAATGACAGAACTTCTGATAGGTAATCTGTAGCTTCTTAAAGACCAGAGTCATAAGGTGCAACTTCGCCCCCCCCTCCCTCCTTTCTTGTAATCTCTAAAAATTAAGAAATAAAATTAACTTTAAAAAAAAGTAAAAACTGACTTCAAAACCAAATGCACTAAAAAGTCTAAAATAAAATCTTGACCATTGAAAGAAAAGGAATCCATTTAAGGCAAACTATTTCTTTTTGGAGTCGGTGCCATCACTTTCACTATCAAGCATCAACTATCACAGCACCGACTCCAAAAAGAAATAGTTTGCCTTAAACGGATTCCTTTCCTTTCAATGGTCAAGAGTTTTTTTAAACTTTTTATTGACATATATAAATAACATTTCAACAATATTTCCCTTTACAATCAATTCTTAATTTAGTGACTATATAAGTTTAAATTTTAAAAAATCACACTAAAAAGACAAAACAAAAACACACGATGTAAGTGAATTAAAATTGGTTTCGATTGAGAACCTTGTTTAAAACGTTATGGTTCAAGTTTTGAAAATATTGACTTTCCAGCAATTATTATTCCACGTGCAAAAACAGAGGCGATTAATTAAAATTCAGGTGCCATCCGAAATTGGTGGCAATTAAGATTTTTCCGTGATCCTCATTTCATGCATTTGACATTTCGTTGACGAGAGAATACTTTAATTAAAATTCCTGAATAATCACTTAGTCGAAAAAGAAAAAAAGAAATCGAAAAAATATGACATAGAAGCTGACAAACAGCTGGCGTGTTGATACTGATCCTTTGATATTTGAGCATATTCATAGTCTGCACACCAGTATTGAGCTATATAATCATGTTAAAACAAAAACGTGTTGCAATCGATTTGATTGTGTGATGAGCTCGAACATTTGTTCCGAAGTCATATATGTTTTATGTATCACGACAATTGGTGTGTTGTCTGGCGAATATTTATTAATTTTGATATTGAACAAAAAACAATAGGTACAGTAGAAAACGCAAAATAGGGTCAATTTTCAATCATACGTACTCGGTTTGAAACAGAATTTGATGCTATATGGCCTTTAGCTACTCATGCAAAGATTTGATTTGTTTTTCATCGGTGAAATTGACCGCGCGTTTTGAGTTTGCTCCCGCCCCTGCCATCGCGGCATAATGTTTTATAGCCTAAAGCCTTACTCGATAAATTACCTATCCAATATATAATATTTTTTCACATTGGCCCAGAAGTTCCTGAGATTAGCACGTTCAAACAAACAAACAAACTCTTCAGCTGTATAATATTAGTATAGACTAGCGGTCCACAGCGATTTCGTCCGCGCGTTTTGAGTTTGCTCCCTTTCTTCTCGTCGGAGCGTGATGTTTTATACCCTAAAACCTTCCTCTATAAAAAGCTATCTAACACAGAAATATTTTTTCAAATCGGTCCTGTAGTTCCTGATATAACGCGTTCAAACAAATAAACTCTTCAGCTTTGTTATATTAGAATGGATTTATTGAAATGAAATGATGTAAAGAACAACTTTGTTCAAAATGAAATGCTCGTGATGAACAATGTATTTATTTTGGTAAGAATCAATACCAGTGTGTATAAAACACCTTCGAAAATAGTGCGGTTTTTTTAATCTAATTTATTAACGTAAAAAAGGTTGTATAGTGAGTAAACCATATTGATAGGAATATGATGTCGCGAACTTTATTGTAGAACTGTTAATTCAATATAATCTCGTCATACCATACACGATTTTTGTGTAACCTAAACGGTTTACGCAGCGGAAGTTCTCAAAAGGAATATTATTTCCCGTTTTCGCAATACTTTTCGTTGCGGCGCTAGACTTATGAGTCGTATCTTGATGCTATATAGCTTAAAGCCTTCCTCGATAAATGGGCTATCTAACGTAAAAAAAAAAAACGGTCCAGTAGTCTGAGATGAGCGCGTTCAAATAAACAAACAAACTATTTAGCTTTATAATATTAATTAAATATATATGTATAGATGTGAAGCAAGCAAGCACCCTAAATCTATAATCTAAGTTAAGCTCTGAAAGTGCACCAGCCACGTACAAAATCTAATACTCTTATGTTATAAAATTAACAGGAACCGTGTCACCTAATTTATGTGCCGGTGTCTATTAGACATAATAAATTGCAAGAGCAATTAACGCCTCGGGGACCCCTGAGACGTGGAGCTATTCTATGGAAAAGGGTGTGAAATAAATTATACGTTTACCCTTCTGGTTTTGTCTCTTTCCGTGCCTTGAAATGTACCACTATTGCATAATGAGTAAATAAGGGTATCGCTGGTACTTACTCACAATGTCAAAAAACCCGAAGACCCCTTACACACTGCAACTTTAATCATCGATGAAGTCGCGCGTTTTGATAACGCGCTTTAGCATCGCAACTCAGGCAATGAACAGATTTACTTTTGCATCAATCCAGTCGCGGGTTAGCATCGTGCAGTCGTCAAATTACAATACATAATTTGCCAAGCTTCTTCTGCATCGATGCTATCGCGTTTTAGCATTGCGACTGCATCGATGCTAAGAGGAGCCCGTGTGTAAAAGTTGACATTTTGCAACTGCATTGATGCTGCATCGCGACTGCATCTATGCTAAAAGTCGTGTGTAAGGGGTCTTACATGCAATGAGAATAAATAAGATTGTGAACACTAAGAATAAAGAAGAGTGTAAATTTCACTGAACAAAAACGAATAAACTTTTAGCAAAATTGTTGTCAGAGCATAGAGTTCGACTATACTTAAAAAAACTTTGCAAGCCAAAGTCAAAGTCTAATTAGTATCTACCGTAAATATTAGATATAATAGTTGTTATGCCTGTTCTATGTTACAATCAATTATTTTTATCAATTCTATTTCCTATCCTTCCTATTCATATCCTATCAATTATGTTTAGTACTGCACATCTGCATCATAAGATATCTAATTATTTTTATTTGTAGCAATAATAGCGAACGTATATTAGAAGCACGTATTACACAAGATTTTCATTTTCAATCTACAGCGAGTTCTGGAAGTTTTCTAATCAATCAATAAATTGAAATGCAAGGAAGTTTTTGCAAATAATGGTTCGGGCCCTCCTTTACTTGATTCGACAGATTTGATAGTCATTTCTCTCTCGTGTGATATCGTAAAGGTGGAATTTAATATATATTTGATGTTTGAATGTGTCTCTCTTATAAAATAAATATTCCTTTTTGAATAGATGGCCAAATTGGCTGAAAGCTCATTTTTTACAACTTTTGCTTTGAATGTAGTCTGTAGTATAGTAGTAGTGTACCTCTCGGAAAGATTGAAACCTTTAAGTCAATTGAATTGTATTTGAACATAAAAAATATTATATTTTTCTCAACTGTACCTTATTTTCCTTTATTTGGTGTATGGGTTAACTATTAACAATAATATTTTTGTAAATAGTTAACCAATATTTTTATATAATCAGTATCGATGTCAATATGTGAAAAAAAAGCTGTCATACAAAACCGATTTAGGATGACAGTAACTAACTTACATATGTAACAATATGTAACTTTTAATGAGATTAACTTCCAACCAGAAGATAAATAACAATCTTCCTAGGTTAAATACATTTTATCGCATGATAAACAGTCGACACAAAATATCGAACATGCCGATGCCGTCCTAGTGTAAGACGAAAATTATTTCTTTACATAAAATATTTTTGTTATGTGTCATTATGTGTTATCCTGTGTATACTTTTTACGTAAATATATATATATAGAAAATTAGAATCTAACTATGTACTTTAAATTTGAAGAGCATCATTGGCAAATATACATCGTGAATTAAAAAAAATCGATTTAGACTAAATTTCCTGCTAAACAAAAAAATGTTAGGGTGATTTCGCTGTGATAAACAACAATCAATCATCGATCACGTCACCATATTTCAGAAGTACTATTTCATCCAAATATACACAATTTCACTTGAAATTATAAAAAAACAAACAATTGAAAGTAATTTTCAGCGAGTCATCATGGAGCGTATAACTGTTTGACAGCCATCAAAAATGGCTCTGTTCTGCTCATAAAATTATTATTCCTATCGGAATAGAAGGATAAGTAAAAGCTGTCAAACGAAACCGATTTAAGATGTCAGTAACTAACTTAAGTAAGTAACATTTGTAGCTTAAAATGAGATAACCTTTCGATCAGGTGATTTATAACAATGTTCCTATGTTAAATATAGTAGTTTAAATACTGCATGACAAACAGTCGACACAAAATATTGAACATGCAGCTCTAGTGTAAAACTTAATATTATTTCATTAAACAAAATATTCGTCGATATACATTACCTGTGTTATTCTGTCTTTATTTTTTACGTAAAGTAACGATTGTAGAATAGAATAATCAAACTGCGTACTTTAAACTTGAAGCGCATTGGTAAATATAAGTCGTATATTAAGAGGCTTCGATTTGCACTAATTTACCTGTTGAATGATTATTTGTTGGGGTGATGCCGCTGTAATGAATAACAATCAATCATTGATCAAGTCACCATGTTTCAGACGCATTATTTCTTCAAAATATACACAATTTCACTTTTAAATATAAAAAATCAAATGCACGTAATTTTCAGCGAGCTTCTGCGGGGCGGTCAACTGTTTGACATCTGCCGAAAATGGTTCTGCTACTTTGTATCTTCCGTCTCTTTTTATCACACAGTTTGCTACTAGTGACATCTCGCTTTTGTCGTTCTATTCCAAAGGGATAATAATTTTATGGTTCTGCTACATTGCATCTAGCATCTCTTGTTATCACAGTTTTCTGACTCTGACCTTTAGCTTTTTTATTCTATTCTTAAAAGGGATAATAATTATATAGTCTCCCTTGCTAATGATGTTAAAATAATAGAGTCGTATATCATTTGTAAGATTTTTGGATTTTACAGATTTTTAATATGGGATTTGAAAATTCTAAAAAAATATCCTGATCATTATAGAAGGTTATCGTGATTTTTTAACTGTAGACCTTAGTAAATAGCAGGTAACTGTAATTTGTACCAAGGGAAACACCTAACTAAACTTACCAAAACTCAGGGCCAAAAACATTTTTGACGCAAAAGTACACAGTAGTCGAAATAGTTTTACAAAATCCAACACAAGTTTTCACACTCCCGTCCAATTTTTTGAGTTCCGTTATATTTCATGTCAGCGCTTTCCCAAATATCCAGAAACTGAAAAAGTTGTTAACGTTTTAATTTTAATCGGTCGGTATTCTGTAATAATAAAATGTTACACATATATTATACCAGTAACTAATAGAAAAATAAAGATCCAACTAAAATACATTTGGTAATAATATAATTCTCTCAACAAAAACTTTTTTATAGAACTAAATAACCCTTCCTCATTCGCCGCTGCCTATAAGCAGAGGCCATATTAAGTATTTAGACCACCCACTTTAAAAAGTAAATACTAAAAGAAACATTACCAAGTCTCGTACGTACGTACTCATACGAAGGACACCCGATCGACTTATTATGATCGATCATCCAAAGTTCAGGAGTTCTTCAAGTTTAATTTCCAATAATCTCAAGAGGTTATCATCTTGTTTCTAACTTTGGCAAGACGTTATTTTCCTTAAATTTTCCAAACCTTAGATACTTTAATCCAGTAAAAACTTTCATTAATGTCATGTTTCAAATCTATTCTGGTAACTTAATCAATATTTCAGGGACCTATTTTTTTTTGTAAATATTAAGGCCATAATTAGCTCGTATTAATAGGAGAACCTTAGCAATAGTCCAATATACTGGACCAAAGACTAAGTAAAAGCGATATAATTATAACTGAAGTAGCTCTGATACACTTCGCCCTACAGTTTGTGGCTAATGTAATCCCGAGATAACGCACCGTTGCGTCGTCACGTACCAAGGGCGAGTCTCGAAATAAGAACCTAGTCCCGAAGTAAGTGGCACGAAACGAAAACTTGCGCCACTTGTCCTGAATGTGCCAATAATACCGAACGCTGGCCACATGACGCTGTCATTTGGTAGCAAAAAGGAAAGTAATTTGGTAGCAGTTTGCAAAACCAAACATCGTTGGCAAAACGAGTGAAAATATATATCCTGTATTGTTAATATTATCCTGAC
Organism: Pyrausta purpuralis; assembly: GCA_963924145.1. Taxonomy (NCBI): domain Eukaryota; kingdom Metazoa; phylum Arthropoda; class Insecta; order Lepidoptera; family Crambidae; genus Pyrausta; species Pyrausta purpuralis. Next base: position 8,442,700 of record OZ001648.1, on the reverse strand, counting down.
ACATCGATCGAGAAGTTTGCTCAAAAATCAACTGTCTAAGGGTGTATCCACACCGCCCGGTGGCATGAGCCGGCGGCCGTTCCGGCAAACATACCGCTCACGCTACAGCAGCTGCCGCTGATGCCGCAGTGGTTTTTTCCATAGTATTTGACAGGGAATTGACATATACCGCCAGCAAAGCCGGCGGGCGGTGTGGATACGTCAATACAATACGTATCTTTTGTCGCATTTGTTTTCATAAAAGCACTTTCCAATTTTCCGAATCATATTTTTGTTACGAGGCTATGTATGTTTACGTTATAGAAGCAAATGGGGAGTATAACTTGTAAAATAAATCCGTATGATAGCTGTTTACATGCTCCAAGTTGCAATCTTGAGTGTTTCGTCGACGCCCGATAGAATACGAAAGAGATCACTTCAGTAACACATGCCGATATTAAATACGTAGTCAGCCATCCATAAGGACATTTTTTTAAAGATTTATAAAAGCGTTTAAGAAAGATTTGAATTTAAAAATTACACTTTATTAACACGAAAAGGTATTCATAGAAGTTATTACTTTTAAGATGTTCTGTAAGATATATCATTTATGGAGGTAAGAGATATTTACGGGAGCTGGAACCGCTTTCAGACCATAATCATAAATTACTATCAAGTGTAAATTAATGTCCCTGAAGGTTTTTCTACGATAGTATGACCGCGTGTAGGGTGCTTGAATAAAAAACACGTTAAGAATTATTCCAGCAAACTAGCACAAAGTGAGAGAAAGTACAAATAGAGACCATATTCTCGCATGCAGCGCTTTTATACAAATCAAAATCCTAAACAACTGTAGATAACAGTGGGGACGACATCCGTTTCAATATCTGAACATTTACTAAAATATTTATTTGTAGGGATAAACTCTGCTAATAAAATGTGTAAATTCATAAATATGTTAGTTATTAACTGTACTGAATTAAGTTAGCCTTTTAGTTTTTTTTTTCAATAGTTACAATAGGTATTTGAAAAAAATCTAATAAGTGTTCCAATAATCTTTAAATAATTAACTTCCAATTATAAAATTATTAATACTATAATAAATCATATAAAGATAAATCAAGTAGTTCTAATATCATAGCCGAATTACATTCAAGATGGTGGACTCTTCCGGAATTTCCTTAGCTCACGTCAAATCTAGATCGGTTTAGTGTTTTAGTGCATGAGTATACGATTACAGAAGCAAGTAAATATGTGGGACAGACTAGGATCGAGAATCATTGTGTAACAATAGATCTCTCTTTAATAAGATCTTGGTTCAAAATCTTTTTATTATTATTATTATTTATTTCGACCATGAGGGATCATACAAATTTCATTTTTTTGTGATAATAACAATTTTAATATTCTTAAACTAGTGGCTTAGGCTTATGCGTGTTACAAATCAATCAACGTTATGTCAGAAAGGGCAAGCCCTTGAAGGATTAACATTTGCGAGAGAAAACATTAAAAAAACTTCTGAGTAGATGGCAACTCTGCCCTAGAAAGTCGTGCGAGTGACTCGAAATTTGATTTATTTTAAAGCTGGGCACAATACCCGGCGCCTGCACCGGGAACACCGATTTATCTGGATCCAGCCGACCTGGAGATAACCCAAGCTGCATGGCTCTTTGAATAGCTTAAGACTTTACTGACTTGTGACCACGGAGCCGGGATAAATGAAAGTGTATAACTTAATGGTATTTGCTGTTTGAACTAAAACTGTGTCTCACGTCTGGTATTCTTATTCCAAATTATTAGAAAAACTTAGTACCAAACTACGGTATTGTTAACCGACCAGCTTAAAAAGAAAGCCATTCAATACTGATACCTCTATTCCTTTTTTATTTGGTAACCATATTCTTGATTCCAACTGTATTTTTGAGGTTTGAGATAGGTCTTGGAATTACCTTTGACTAAATGTGATCAACCAACCAATTCACCAAAAATGTCTAGCATTTGAGGATAGATATAAAATAATTATGTTTTCTAGATTGAGATATTGATTCATCTCTATGATTTATCTGGGTTATGCTCTGAATACGATATGTTTATTCATGTGTTTTCTGAATCAGGTTCATTTATCGTTATTTTAGTCGTTAATTCTGACATTTCATGATGGTTGAGGTACCATTATTTATTGCGTCATACCACAACAAGTCTTATGAGATAATAAATTCAGTAATTCAGGCCAGTGGTTGAAAAACACACAGAATACCCGAATAACGTATTTTGTCTTTTTTGATTTGTACATGTAGATAATCAGATTATGCCAGTGGGTGATGAAAAATCCAAAAATAAGAAACGGCCAAGTGCGAGTCGGACTCGCGCACTGAGGGTTGCGTGCCAACTTTAACTGAATTCGGGAATCCACTTAGTAAAATACCATAATATTTTGTTGACAGCAAATTTAACTTTGTTTTCAATAGTGTTTGTATGAGGAACAAAGTTATGTTTGCGGTTGTTGAAAATGAGATTTGTGAAGTTATTGATATATCTCAAAAACTTCTCTTTCGATCCAAACCAATTTTCGTCGAAAGTTTTTGTTAAGAACTACACAATATATTTTTTTCAAAATTTCAGACAGACAGACGAACTTGACGAAACTGGGGTTCCGTTTTTTGCCGCTCGGTTACGGAACCCTAAAAACTGTCGATTTTAAGTTACCCGTTACCTTTTCTTCATAATTTGTACACATATTTTGTGAAGCAGAAACCTTCGCCGTTTTTTACACTGACTAAAAATGCACTCTCTTTGATGGAACATTGTAAAATAATCTGATTGAATTATAGAGATAAAACAAAAAATATTAAGAAGCTCTCCTATAATATTCTTCTTTAATCAATTCCACCCATAAAATGTGCCTGAAATCCGCAATTCACGTTTGTTGGTAAAACTCAAGCAAATTGAATCTCTTTGAGCCGTATTTTTATAAGACTGGATTTGAATTGAAGCATTAATTGAACAATAAATTCTGTCTCGAAATGATATTATGATGGAGATTTGAATTTCTTGGTAAGTAATAAAGTAATGCTTCGAAATATTTCGTAAGCTTAAATAAGTATGAATTTTTTGAAGTAGTTATTTTTTTATTGAATTTTTTTCAACCTTATCTAATAAATTGTTATCATTGTAAATTAAAAGATCAAATACAATCATTAACCACGTTCCAGCGAATTGTTTTATTTAATATTTATGAGATTTTAGCGTTCACTTATTACCACCAACTCAATGCGTGGTCTGATCCGTTAGAACGACAAACTCTTAACTGTACGGGTTTTTTTTTTAAACACTTCATGCACAAACAAAAGGTAATGGCGGACTTAATGCTAAAAACATTCTTTACCATTTAACAATAGGTCAATACAGAGAAAACGCTGGCGGCGCGACGGAAGTGATAAAAGGGCAAAAGTGAGAGCTTGATTAAAACTATAATAGGTATTTAAAACAAAATTTGTGGTCCCTAATAACATTTTATACTAAAAGTATCAGCAATTAGTCAGAAATTCGGGCGTATTAGGTATTCGTATCATTTCAGTGAACGTCATTCAAATGGAGACTATTAGTTTGTTTGCGTAGCGCACATGTGTGTTCAATTGTACTTTAATTCGTCTGAGCGTAATGTCAAAAGTCACCATTTCTTTGAAGTGACGCCCGTTTTCATGTTGTGTGCGGGCAAGCGATTTTCGCGTGCCAAACAGAGTAAACATCAAATTCGATGTAAAATGACAGTCGTCCTTCTATCTCTGTAAACATCACAGTAACATACAGTGCGACAAGGATTTTCTGGCTATTAGATAACATTGACAGGGGGGCGCTAGCTTTCAATAAGGGTAGCCAGTGCAAGAAAATCTCCCTGGGCTCAGGGATGCTATATATTTATTAAGGATTTTTTATTTATAACCTTATATTTTTCCCGACCAAGACAAATGGGACCAATGAGAAAGGTAATGATTATAATAGGACCATACATGTATGTTTATATCATTGTAAATCAATTGTATTAACAAAAATAAACCATTGAATATTATAACTTTATTTCAGGAGTTTAGCTCTACGGTATTTAAAAACAATCATTTTAATAGTTTGCACAGAACACTTGGAAAATCTCTTGTTGGGGAGATTTCACTACACTGATCTAGCAACCGAATTTGACGGCGTTAGTTCTGATTTCTGCCATTGGTCAAAAGATCCATGTCGCACTATAAAGCTACAGATAATGTCTTATCTTAACCCAGTGAGTCTAGGTTGAAGCATATCTACCTGCCCGTGACGGGAACAGCACCAACCAGGCGTCAACCATACGAAAGCACGTTACGTAAAGGAATCACCATAACGCCTCAGTATGGGATCGGTTCACTAAAACTTATGACAGTTCTTCTTGTGAATGACAGCGCGTTGGACAGAGTGGGCGGATTGTTGACAACCATCGGGCGACCCGCTGTAAGCGCGTTACAATGCATGCGCCGCGCTGGTCGAGAGTGGGTCCCATACCGAAAGAACAAGTAAAACGTGTCATTACATTCATAAGTATAGTTTTTTCATTTAACGTACGTATTAAGTCTTTACCTTACTTTGGCATTCAGCAAAACGGCAGCCACGTTAAGCTAAAAACCGAGATGTCACGCGCTCGCGCCAATGAGCGCTCAGTGGCAATCAGTACGTAACGAATGTTATATATTTATCTCTTTCTATCAACTGGCATGCCCCATCATTTTTAACTCTTAGCACTTAGTACACAACTATACGTTCGTATACAGAGTAATCCTTGCGCCACTTTAAAATGCTATAATTTTGGTGTATAACATGTCTATCCTTTTGAACGTCATTGGCATTAGAGGTTTAATTTTGAAAACAGCTTTAACAAATAGGTAATTATAATCAAAATACAAACACATTCTCTTGGTATTGTATTGTTCAAAATTATTGAATTTGAAATCGGTTTAAAAATATTTGATCAGTTTTCCAACCCATATTCATTCATGAAGGTTAGTTTGTTCAACAAACATGAATTACCTATTATCAAAATAAATGGCCTTTTGTTATATTCAGTAACCATTGTAAGAAGGTATTGTTTAATTTTATAGAACACGTGTATCTTTATTGTAATACCTACTTAAGTAATTAGGCTTAGTCTTATAGCTAAACGAAACTATTTTCGTCAAGTCTATCCGTCCGTATATCACAGCCACTTTATTCTAACTAGGCAAATAAAACTTGGTAGGTTGTTATATCCTTTAAACTGAATTACGATTATCATACAAAAATTAAAAATGTGAAATTTAAGGCGAATATGTGATATTTCTCATAAATGGGACTAAAACCCAAAAACTAACCTCAAATTTAGGCGTGTCTATGGATAGGTATTTTAAAATGAATTCGAGTGTCTTATAGCATTTTTTTCTCTAACTTAACTGATAATTTCAATGAAAATTAGTTTGAACGAGATTGAAGCGGTAGTTTTTGAGATAAAGCACATTTTCAACAAGCGCAAAAATTACTTTAATATGTTATTCTAACACTATTTAAAACAAAGTTATTTTTACTGACAGTAAAATATTGAGATATTTTAGCCAGCAGGAAAGTAGTGGACCACTAATTGAGTTTGTATGATTCAGAGTCGGCACGGAACCCTCAGTGCGCGAGTCCGACTCGCACTTGGCTTTTTTATAACGCTAGGCACCACAACGTTAAAAACTAATTTAATCTCTTACAGGCCCAATTTATTCATCGATAGTAATGGTAAAATGTTATAACCAGAGATTGAATATTTACAATCGTCTGTATTTTGAAAAAATCTATCATAAGCAAATGGCATAAGGTATTATATTTACTAAATAATAGCTTTGTCAAAATATGGTTATCTCTCTTTGAAATACGTTAAAGGATAACACGCTATAACAGTCAATTTTGGAAGGAAAAGCAGAACGTTAAATGACGGGAATATCGCGTATAATGCTTTCGGATTAATAAACTTGCCTTTCTATGTAACGGCCGCGCAATGCCCATGGTGATGTCACTGAGAACCAGTATCGATAAATAGAAGTCAGAAACCAGTATCGATAGATAGTTTTTTATTTTCATTGAGTAAGTTAGAAATTGCTTTTTATTGTATTTAGTTATATAAAGGGTTTTGTTTTGTTGTTGTACGAACGATACTGATGACTTAATTTTTTTTTAATAAAACCCACCAAATCTTTTTATCACTGCAATATAAGCGAGCGGGTCAAAACTACCAACGCCAGATCGCCTCTACCAGCTACGGCATGGTATTTCGTAGATACGCGTAAGGGTGCGAACTTCCCCATTTGTTTTGATTTTTTTTAAATGTTGTGAAGAGCTTTTCTTTTTTAAAACTTGCATATTATAATTTAAAGATTTTTTTAAGAATAAGCATGACTTATACCATTATCCCTGAGTTGGATGGCACTGACCAAAACAACACACTGTATATGCAATTCAAATCGAACAACTATTTATAAAATCTTGTAAAAATGTTGTATTGCATACTGTGGTATGCTTTTACACACATTGAGTTTCTTAGTATCTATCTATTAATTTCAAGAGGACAATATATTTTATATTTCAAGTGTTGTTTAACCCACATATAAAAGTTCAAACAGGGTAATAGAACAGAGAATGCACTTATGTATTGCGCAAAGAGACTTGTGCAGTATAAACAATGTCCACGCCGCGATCGCCAACCTCAGAGGTTGACGACCTGGAGGCCGATTCTCGCGGCAATCGAACTTTTTTCGTGTGGTAAATCGATTGCGAGTTTAACCGTTTTAACTCAAAAATCAAGTCAACGTAACTAATAAACTAAAAAAATAAATCACGTAACACGGAACAAAATTATCGCTTGTACAATACATAGAAATCGAGACCATGAGACATCAAAAACTATTTTTTCGTCGACAAAGAAAATTCGATCGGTGACCTTTTTTCGTAAACGAATTGTATGAGAATTGCCTGGAGGACGATAAATTAAAGTCCGTTTTTGCTTTGCTAGTCCATTAATAAAAACAATTTTATTATTACTTTTAAAATAATATCAGTTTATAAAATTAATTAACTATTTGATTTAAAAATATTACAGTGCTAAACGATGAAATATTAACTTATTTGTTGGTAAGTTTAGTGTTTATTTTATTAATTTTGGTTCGGACAAGCAAAAAGAAACAGACTACTGAAGGGATGAGATCATTTTTTTTAAATATTTAAGGACTACAAAAGAGACCATCGATATATGGAGTGTCAACAAATAACATCACTGCTCGTTGGGCCAATTCATAAACCGACCCTCGTAAACCCTGCACTTTACGTAGGCCTCGTAAATGAATATGTGCCTGTCAAACTTTTTTTATTACATCAACGGTGTATAAAGCCGACGATGGATATCGTTACGAAGGCCAAAATGTAACGGAAGATTCGATGATGGACTGATAAGGTTGTATCGTTGTAAGGTGCTTTTACGTTGGTGTTATGAAATATGGAAATTTTGTTACAGTTTTAGTCCTCTAGTCGAATTATTTTCTGTAACTCGCGTCTGCTCTACAAAAAACGAGCTTTAATCGTCAGCTAAGTTTTCTCATAAAAGTAGAGTGCAGCAGCTTTACCTGCAATTATTCAGACTATGACACATTTGACTTTGTTGTTGTTGTATTCAAGGTTTAAACGAATGTTGATTCAATATTCCTTACAAAACTACTACCTTTTTAAATAATTATTAATCGACAAAACTGGACCTTAATTCGGTTTAGAATGTTTTTTAACACTCAGTCTCATATTTTATATTCATAAAGATGAAATAAAATCCGACGGCACAGTAGCTCAATTGGAAGAGCGTTTGGCCCGGTTAGCCAGAAAGTTGCAGGTTCGAGTCCCACCCGTGCGCAATTTTTGGTTTCTTATTACTTCTTTATGAACCTTCCTTTACAATCTAGCATACGCTCTTCTTTAAAATGTACCTTGGTAAACTTTGCAAACATCAAAAGAAAGTCAATTTTCTATCTATCAAAAATATTGTATCGGTGCTTCCATGAAATATTGTTTTCTGATGATGTAGTTTATTTCGCTCGCAAAGGAACTTACCACAGACGAGCCGTGTAGAATCGTATTACTCTGTAGTACAAAAGAAATTTATTTAGCAGGCCATCGGCTAAAAACCTTACAACCTTGGCACACTGCGACTTTTAGCAGCGATGCAGTCGTAATGCTGTCGCGCGTTAGCATTGATGCAGTCGCGATGCAGAAGCTGGACATTGACAAATTATGCATTCATTATTTTTCTACTTTTACATTTTAAATGCAACGTGAAGTATTAAAATGCTCCCTTGCACAAAACTACTATATCCGTATAAACGTGTATATATAACTTTCTCACCAATTGTTATAAATAATTAGTTTCATGATGGTATGGTAGCCTACTGTTTCAAGATATATTGTGACCGCTGCCTTTGGCGATCTGATTCTCTTTGTTTTTCTTTGTGAAGAAAGCTTTGAGATTTTGACAGTTTATTTCAGCTTTGTAGGAGAAAGCCTATCTACATATTTACCTTAATAAGTTGATGGCTATCAGGTAAAACAGCTTATTTTACATGGACCTCGATTTATTTTGTTTCAGGTTCAGCTGAACTTTTCAACCATAAATCAACATCTATAATTAGAATCAATACCAATAATTAGACTTTCGCAACGATATATTTAATCCACTATGGATTGGTTGCTACACCCATAAAAACTTTAACTGTATAACTGAAACTATGCCATAATGAGTTTGACATCTATTTGACGCTTTTTAAAAATAAAACAAAATACTTCGTGCAACCCTTAAACATAAAAAAATGTTAGAGGATGAAGCGATATAAAAATAATTCGTATAAAGTCTTTCTGTAATACAACAACCGAAACGATAACAAAACTATTTCGCTCCAAACTTATAAACAGACAAAACCACTGCTCGAGCAGAGAACGAACATGGAACAAAACTCTAAAAGTGAATGGAACACTTGACGCGTGTGCAAGAAACTATTTATTGCTTCAGGAACTGTTGATGAGTTGCCCAACATGCGAATTATGTAACTTAAAAGGGATCGTAATAGCGATTGTAAACAGGGCGCTTAAAAATGCATGGAAGTATAACGGCGGACATGCCGTTAGAGCGCTTTCCTTTAACAGCGCAACGGTTGCCTTGCTGATAATTTCATACAGAATCGGTTGAAGGATGCTAACTAAATTGTTGTTGCCAACACACACACACACACACACACGCACACACACACACACACACACACACACACACACACACACACACACACACACACACACACACACACACACACACACACACACACACACACACACACACACACACACTAACACATATAAATTAAATTGAACTAGAATAGATAAATAAAGATAGAACTTAGATAGCAGATGGAAGAGCAGCATCTCCTGGCACAGGCTTTATTAAGCTTAAAAGGAGATGCTGATCACAGTTAATCTAAGCTGATCTTTGTTAAAGGAAATAAACATTTTGTATTTTGTATTTGTAAATGGCAGCAGCGGCGAGCGACAGTCGCGCGGCAGTAGCGCCGCTGATGCCAAGCTGTTGTCGCTCTAATGTGAAGGTGATTGTATATTTTTCGTCAGCGTAGCAATTGTTTCGTAGCATACGTCATTGACTTGTGTTTTACTAGAGACTGAGTGATGTACCCAATAGGTTTGCGGAAGTTTCCACGACTGATTTTTGTCCACCAAACGTTTACTTTTGTGATTTCAAAATAAATCACCAGTCTTAAACAACGTGTAACTTTTTAATTATTAAATGCGCAATACCTAAAAATAGTTTGATTGGAATCACTAGGAGAATCAGTTGAACCACTTTTATAATATAGTTCAAGTTTTTCAAAAAAACATAATTAAAATGTTTCCCTGACTATTTAAAAAAACGACAAGGTATCACATGCGCAAACTCGCCGAAATACGTAAACAAGCAATAATTAGTTCTTTATAAGCGTATATACCTCTAGTAACAATAATAATGTCGCAGCGGCCAGGTATATACTACATAACTACCTACCGACTCCTCTCTCGACAAAGCGTCGTCCGCCGAGCAAGGAATGATCAAAAGTACCAGTAAAACTAAAACACCACATGAAACCTCCATTGTTTTCTTCTTTCAGAATGAGTTCAATTGAATTAAAATTCATTTGGAGTGTCTGAGATTTTGCGTATTTAATATTATACGTTGTTAAATGTATCGCGATTATTTTTCTGCTTATCCAATTCAAATTGATGTATTCAGCTGCACTAACATTATACAACGAAATTAATGTATTTCAACGTACCTAATGAATTAACCCATACGTATTTACTTTAATTTTTAGAAGCTTCATTAAAATCCATAGGTAGGTACTAAACATGCGAAAAATCGTTCACTGAAGTGAAATGAGTGATATAGTTCAGTTGAAGCCAAATATATGTATCACTCATCTAGATGAGTAGTACTAGGACTGAACTAGTTCAGTAGTCCTACAATCACATTATCACTTACTACTTCACATTCATTCAGCTCTTGTTAATTTATCGTGTACTATTCTTATGACTAAAAATTATAATTTAAAAAAAATAAAAAACCACGCTTTTTTATAGCTAACCGAACTAAAAAGTAGAAAATAATTTTTAATTACAAAGAGTTAGTTAGAGAATAATTCAATTCAGAGTAGAAAGCGTGAGGTGTATTTTACTATATTTTATTTTTTTTTACTTTGTTTTTTTCATAACTCTCCGCACATAGATAGTTGCATGTAGAATAATTGTAACAATTAATATATCAAGCACCCCACGCTTTTTACTCTGAATTGAATTATTCTCCCAATAACTTAAATTTTAGAGTAATAAGTTATGATTGATTGTTTGATCTTCTACTACGGTAATATGAACTCTTTGTTATTAAAAATAATTTTCTACTTTTTATTTCGGTTAGCTATTAAAGCGTGTTTTTTTTTAGATTTTTTAAACTTTAATTTATTTTTCATTTTTTAGTTCGATGTTTCAATTAATTATTTGCGGACATGCGACACGCGATAGCTCTATCTTTCTTACTCCCTTACAGAGGATCCACGAAAGAATGTATTAATCCTGGCGGTCCTTATAAGGATATTGAGAAACTGTTATTAAATTATTGCATTGCCATCAGTCCTTGATACGTGTGCAAAGTTTCAAATTAATCAAACTTCTGGAAATTGGTGAAAATTATGCTCAAAGATTCCATTACATACATACATAGATACAACCCAAGCTAATAAAAGCGTGGTAAAAAAGTAAACACTTTTATAATTTCTCGGCAGTCTAGTAAAACGTACGCTTATTTAAAAAAAAAAATGTCTGTATTTACAACACAAATAAACAAATATTACTCTGAAAACCAGCTCAAGCATCAATGTATTAAACAATACCAAATTCTAAATCTTATTGCAAAGATGTTAAAGAAATTTTTTGCTTACGCTATCCAAAACATAAACTTGGCGCGATACTCACTCGAGCCGAGCCAAGCAACTGTCTCGCTCTTACAGTAAATAATTAATATATCCGTACGCTTTACTCTCTATCACTGAGCTACTGAAGGACTGGACTACTAAGTCGTATTAGGCCGTATTGGACGATAGTGATCGAGTAAGTGAAGGAACTAGATTGCTGAAGTATTTCAATTAAAGCTGAATGAATTTCAGGAGCTACCCAACTCAAGTAGGTACTGTTAGAAAGCGTAGCGTGCGTTACGATCTGAGTTATGTTTATGTATTAATTATGTTTTCAACGTTTACGATTCACAAATAAAATTACAAATAAAACATTGAAATATTAATGTTCTCTTTTATTTTCTTTTAGCTATAAATGGTTAATGCACTTTAAATATTATTTATATAATGTTATTTTCTTATTGACACACAAAGATCTGACTGACAATCGCAGGAATATAAGAATTGGAAAAATATGACACTGGATATAACAAACGTCTAAGTTTTTTTACATTTAAAATATGAAAAGTCGAACGAACGAGACGCAGAGGTTTTACGCGTAGCTTGAAACCTCTACATCCCCCCCGGTCAGTAAAATTTCAAATCACAGCTGTGAAATTTACCTATCAATTACTTATAAAACCTACCTATGTGGGAATATCATTTACAACACAGCAATGTCTCTTAAGGTTGCATCTAGCAACTAGTAGGAACGAAATGAAAATAGAAAAATCATTCAAACTTCAGCATGACAAAACCCACATAAAAATCACACCACATAATTAACATTGTGGTCTACATATTAAACCAAATCAGACATTTCAATGATTTAGAAAAAGTTTACTACCTACCTAACATAACACGGAATAAATCAACCAGTCAGACTTGATATTAAATATTGACAACTTGTGAAACCAGTAAATCCGATAACACATCCAACCGTTTGAGTATCCAAGACCTGTTATAAAAAAATCCCTCACTAGACTCTTCCCCCTCATTTCTTCCAACTGAAAATACAATAACCCTTCATTTTTAACTAAAATCTCCCAAAACTTGTAATCATTTATTATGTATAGTATCCAACACAGACACCACCCAATCGCTATGCGAATACAAAGGGCTTACACATAAATAACCACTAAGCTTACTAACCTAACTAACTCCTTATCTTTATTACATATCCGATTATATTACTATTTACATAAAATTACCCCAAAAATAACACGCCTAAATCTTCCCTACATTCTTGTTTGTTGTTGGGTGATGACTGGTAGCCATGAACCCCTCTCATCACAGCTTGGATCCCCAAGGATGTATCAACAACTACATTGATATGAAGTATTAGCTAGAACAAAAACAAGTATTAGAAATTGAATCTATCTACAATGCAACTGACACTAAAACACAATAACTCACCCTATATTTTCATTAACTTATTTCCATAATCATTAAATAAATATTTAACGACATATTTGAATAAAATTAAAAGAAAATTATTATTCTTCTTCTTCTTCTTCGTTGGAATGGCGAGCGAACGTAAGCTTGCCAGTGATGGCTCACTGTTCCGCCAATGACACGTGCGTAGCTTTTACACGACCAAGGGAGGGACACAAACAAGGCGTAATTAAGAATATTTACAAACTTAATTACATCTATAACAAAGCTAAACAACACATAAGACGACATATAAGCAACAACACAATATACATAAATTACAATAAATAACATTACATAAACAATATACATAACATTATATAATACATTATAACATTATTTACACTTCGAGAGAGGATATTAGTGAAGAAGGAAGGGAGGGTCGAGGAATGGATTATCAAAACATTACAATTTATTATTTTTTGAAATAATAAATCTACTAAGAGATTTTATAATTGGAGGACTTAAACAATGAAAAATAGATTTTATATTACGCGGAAGAGGAATTTTTTTAGGAAGGTAATCAAAGAGAGAGGCGCCGACATTTGAGCAGTTAAAGAAAATGTGGTTTGTGTTGCCTTCAATTAAAGAAAAAAAAAAAAAATTTATAATTTACAATGAAAATTGTTTGACAACACGACTGACATGACATTATCAACGTCAAAAATCATAGATAACTCGTATCCCTCAATTAAAAAAAAAATGACGGCTTGGTTTTAGTCATTTGGCCATGCCGTTCGAATGACCATTTGACACCTTGTCGACAATTCTATGATGAGGCTGTCAATTATTATCAACTAACCCTCAACTTAAATGGTTTTAACCCATCATGATAAATAATAAATTTTCTAGTACTAACATCAGATACCTTTTTAATAAGAAAATTGATATTCGACAATACAGGGAGTATTCGGTATGGACCTGAATATGGGCTTGAAAGTTTTCTAGCGATACCTGTGATCCTTCTTGGGTTATAAACCAATACTAATTCATTAACTCTGAAATTCCTAAACTTCGATAGGTTGTAATGGTGCTCAGATCACTCTTTCCTCTCTAAACACAGTTTACAACTTTCAACATGTCTTTCAATATCTTTCTCAGTATCTGGAAAATAATATCTTTCACGAAATTTATATAAAGTCTTACATAAACCAAAATGTCCCCCCATCCATTTATCATCATGAACTTCATGCAAAACTACTTGCAAAAGATTTTTCGGATCAACAATACGATTTTTATAATTATTACTGACTTTGAAATTATATCATAAAATGTTGTAATGCATTATAAAACTCGTCAAACGTAAAACCATAAACTAAAACATTATCAATGTAAACAATTGCATAACTATATTTGAGGCCTGCTAAAACTTTATCCATTGTTCTTTGAAAAATTGCACCACTAGTCTTCAAGCCAAAAGGTAAAACGTTAAATTCGTATAAACCTGACGGTGTTACAAAAGCTGTTTTATGTTTATCAGTTTCATTTGAAGCGAGTTGCCAGTATCCTGAATTTAAATCTTAATCTGCAAAATATTTAGCATAAGATAAATAAAGAATTATGTGATCAATAATTGGTAATGGATAACTATCACAAATAATCTTTTTATTAAGAACTCTATAATCAACACAAAATCTCCAAGAATCATCAGGTTTCTTTACTAAAACAACTGGTGATGCATAAACACTATTGGATTCTCGAATAATATTCTGCTTAAGCATTTGTTCGACTTGATCTCTAATAATCCCATGTTGTTTATGTGACACCCTGTATGGTGGTCTGTAAACTGGATTCTCGTCAACAGTTTTAATCTCAACTTCCATTAAATTACAACAACCTAATTGTTCGGATGAAAAAGCAAAGTTTTTTTTATATTCATATAATAAATCATTTAAAAGTTCTTTATATTGCTTTGAAAGATTTTCATTAATGTCAAATTTTATTTCATGAAGCTCATAGCAGTGAAATAATTTTTAATTATTAGCAAATTCACAAAAATAAATATAGTCTTGTTTTGTCAAAGGGACAGACCCTACCTGTTTTGAATCTCATTAATCAATTCTAAAGAACATGATTCAGCTTGAGAATCTTTTCGACATAATTGTTTTTACTATTATATTTCAAACATTAAAAAATGAATTATTACAAGTATTTAATGTAATAAAGTTGTGATCTCACTTTTGATATAGTTGTTTATACATGAAATGGTAGTTAATGAAAATTAAAACACACGCAAAAATTTTGAACAACTTATAAATACTCCTCAGAACTCGAAATCAAATCAAATCGGAAAAGCTCTCAGAATTTGTTGATTCCCTTTCGCTTTTTTTACCGACTTAAAAAAAGGAGATCTTTATTTAAATGTCTTACCTTAAGTAGCTGTTCAGGTCTGCACTGATTGGGGCAGTACTTGGCGTGGTTCATTGCAACTGGCCTCCTACACTTAGATATAACCGCCGCGGTATTCACCACACATGGGTAAGGCCACCACACATCGGATAATTAGTGGGACAGAAAGCCACATCATTTATTGACCCTTTAAGAAACAAAAAGAAATTGTTTGCCTAAAACGGATTCCTTTCCTTTCAATGGTGAAGAGTTTATTTAAGACTTTTTAGTGCATTTTGGTTTTGAAGTCGGTTTTTACTTTTTTTAAAGTTTATTTTATTTCTTCATTTTTAGTGATTACATTAGAGGAGGGGGAGGTGCATCTTATGATTCTATTTTTTAAGAAGCTACAAATTACCTATCATAAGTTCCGTCATTATAATTACTGAACTCTTAAGCGTTAAGGAGTTCCACCATCAGCTCAGCCCCACAAGATGTTGACTATCAGACGTAACAACACGTCAACATTAAGATTCTAGTAAAGAAACACTATACGTGCCTTTAAAATTTGAGGGTTTCCCTCGATTACACCAAGATCCCATCATCAGATCCCAAAATGGACCTAACCCCCTAAACCCCTTAAAAATGGGACCAACTAGAAGGTTCACCCTCTAAGTAGGCGAAAAAAATTTTCGATTTGGTCGACAAACGACTGAGATATGAGGTAACAAACATACAAAAAAAAAAACATACAGTCGAATTGATAACCTCCTCCTTTTTTGAAGTCGGTTAAAAATGGCGCTTTGCATTTACCTAAATCTACAAACTTATCTCTTAAATTAATAATGGCAGAGTTATCATTTAAAAAGACCTGCCCTAAAATAATATCAGTGGCTAGTTTATGTACAACTAAAAAAATTATAACAAATAAATTAGACTGTATTTTACAACTTATGCTTGCTCCCAGAAATGTTTAACAAGTTTCCATCTACACTTCGGAGTAACAAGTTATATTTAATTAGTAAAGGGTTAACATTTAGTTTTTTACAAAAAACGAATGAAATTGCAAACACAGAAGCACCGGTATCCATAAGTCCTGACACTTCGATGTCATTAATGACCATCTTCAATCTTGGGAAAGAATCTTCAGTCTTCTTCGGACCTTGAAAATTTTCCATTGGTAATAAATCTTCATGTTGCTTCGGGCATTGAAAACTTTCTATCGCCAATGCAGCCCGGCTCATTGACGGCGATTGTAGTTTGGGTAGTCATCCATACGATTCGGGTTACTTCTTATATTATATCTCGTTTGGTTAGAGTTCCGATTGAATGGTCCTCTTTGAGGTGGTCCTCTCATAACCGGAGGGTCAGAGTGCTGTTGTCCTCTTGTAATGGGAGACTCGGAGTGCTGTTGACCTCTTGTAGTAGAAAGGGCAGAGTGCTGTTGACCTCTTGTAGTGGGAGGGTCAGAGTTCTGTTGACCTCTTGTATTGGGAGGGTTGGAGGGTGATCTCCACTCTCGTTGAGTCGCTCTGAACGTAAAATCACCAAATGGTGGTCTTGTAGGTTGATAAGATGGCGATGTACGAGGCGTTTGGAATAATTCGCGAGACATAGGGTAATCCCTAGCCGATTGAGTAATATTTAATGAACCAGTCAACGTAATAGGTAGGTTCGCCATTATTCTGTCTGGTATTATAGAAATTCGCGATATGGTCTTCTCCGTCAGAAAACTCGGACACAAATCTGGCCTTGATTTCCGTAAAACTTAATGAACATTTATTTGTTATTCTCCTATAAAATGAAAGAGCAGCGCCAGACAAATAAGCTGCGATTATTTTAGTTTTTGTTTCCTTAGGCCAACCATTGATGTCAGCAATAGTTTCATATTGTTCAAAGAAAACATTAACATGGCCTGAATAGCCGTTGAAAAGAGTAGCCATGGTGGCCGTTAGTGTTATTTATCTTTATATTCCAGGTGTTCGATGTAGTGATTTTTCTCTCTCTCTCTCTCTCTCTCTCTCTCTCTCTCTCTCTCGTGTCCGTATTTGGGCCTCTTTTTATTACCTTTCTCGTTCTATTTCAGCATTCTCCAGCTTCTTTATAGTTATTATATTGGATTATACTGTTCATTTTGCTTTTTCTGATATCAAAAATAGGTGTATATCGGGTCGGGTGGCGCCTCCACTGTGAGAAAGCGTAGCGTCCCTGTGATCTTGGAGATATGAATGCGAGTTTATGCGTTACGATATGAGTTATGTTTATGTATTAATTATGTTTTCAACGTTTACGATTCACAAATAAAATACTTAACATTGAAATATTAATGTTCTCTTTTATTTTTCATTTCTTCTGATTTGATTCTTTCTTTTGATTGTCAGTCAGATCTTTGTGTGTCAATAAGAAAATAACTAAAGTAAATATTTAAAGTGCATTAACCATTTATAGCTAAAAGAAAATAAAAGAGAACATTAATATTTCAATGTTAAGTATTTAATTTGTGAATCGTAAACGTTGAAAACATAATTCATACATAAACATAACTTAGATCGTAACGCATAAACTCGCATTCATAGATCCAAGATCACAGCGATGCTACGCTTTCTCACAGTACTTAATTATTCTAGCAAAACATGCGTATGTATAACGAAGGTTACAGATAAAATGCAGCGCAGCCCATTATTTAAACTTCATGGAATACTCCCTAACACAAAATAAAGCTTTAGTCTCAGTAATAGCTCACACAAAACTCTTCATATAAGCCAAAACTTTAAAGCTTCATTCAGGGCCCGTTAAAAGCTCTTTTGGGAGCTTTATGAAATTCTATTCAAAGAGTCCGTCTTCTTTTTATGTCCGCCATTTTGTGAGGTTGAGGTAATGTAATGGCGCCAGAACAATAGTTTGGTAGCGGCACCTTTGTAACGTCTCAATTGAAAGCCTTTATAGCACGTGTTTCTTTTGACTATAATAAGGCGAATGTACAGTCAAATAGAAAAGTGTTTCATCTTTGCAAATAGCTATGTGATTCCAAAAGAAGTAATGTGCTGTTGTAAAAGTTTGTCACAAGTAAAAATGTCGATGTGTACATTATATTTTCTGCTTAAATAGAGCAATTAGGTTATCTACAACGAAAGCTATATTGCTGTAAAGGCCGGCTTTGAAATCAATAGTTAGCTCAAAAAAATTCAACCATTCGTTGAAAAATATCGATTGTGCCACATTTGAACAAGAAATACTTTAACCAGTAGTCATTATGAAAGGGTTTCGTGATTGATAGTTAACTCAACTAATTGTTAAATGGCTTAACCGGCAGTTGAATATTTACGATTTTCAAGGTTTTAGGCAAAAATACCCTAACCAGTGATAATTAAAATAGCAATTCTGACATGACAGTATTTTTTGACATTTCAGTACGCACAATCGTAAATTTTAACCCGTGGGTACGACATTTTACCATTAGTTGATTTAAGTATCGGACACGAAACCGGCCCTGAGAATATAGTAGTTTATATTCTACCTACCTTGACCTTCACCTTAGTCTTATGAACAAAGCAAATACTAGTATTTTAATAATACTAAAATATCAAATTTAAGTAAAATGAGAAATTCTTCAGTTTGAAAAATTTGTATTTTTCCAATTAATGGTTTTGTGAATAACCTTAATGTATAACAGATCAAAAAGTAAGAAGAAATTTTCCGGCCAAAAGGTGAGAAAGGCGAAATTCTTACACAAATCGTTGCAAAGGGATTTATTCAAATCCGCATTTGCTTTCGCCCCCGACTGTACACGATGTCTGTAATTGAAAAGAACACGTTAATGGATTTTACGTGTCTTTTATTTATTGAAGTCGCTAAAGGATGCTTTTATTCCGACACGAAATATGTTGAACTCGTTAAATTTTGCTTCTGGGCAAAAGAAAATGTAACGAGGTAGGTATTGTTTTTCAGTGTATGTGCGGTTAACATATAAAAGAGAAAAATGACACAAGAACGAAGGATTTTTGTAAGATTAGCATGCCTATTTATTTTAGATAAACCTTAATCATTACCAATTTTTCTTATCAATTCCGTGAACTTGTCGGTATAAGGTGCTAGTTTAGTGATTTATTGAGTACTAAAGTTATTAAGTGGCATTGGCCACAGCGTCATAGCACAAATGATATTTGCAGTGACATGGAGGTCTGATCTAGGGTCGTGTCCGGTCACTATGAAGTCCAATTACAGCACGGCATTTCTTGCTACAGCTGTCGCAGGTGAAGCCTGTGTCAGGGGGAGGAGAAGCTTTGCGTTGTAACCTTTTTACTTAAGACGGTTCCCAATTTTGAGTATTGATGCCGAATGAATCCACATCTCGTATACAAGCGTCTTTAAATCTCAGCATAGGGCGGCATTTGGCATTAGCAATTTGTCCGATCATAATCTCACTCGGCAGTGTTTCGAAGCCCATTATAACGTTGTATATTTTTGTCTAAGTTCGCGTGAAACGTAAAGCTAAATGGATGTAGGACTCCAGTCCATAGTCGTGAAATTTTGGCATAGATATGATGGGTGCTGACACTGACATTTGTCAAGTGTGACAGCTGCTGTTTTTTCCGGTTCCGCCACTGTTGGTCGTGCATCGGAGTGGAACGTGTGTTAAAATGAAAACAAGTAAAAATTTTGATTACGGGGCACGCCCCATTTATTTTGTAGTTTAATAGTTATTCCTGGTAAGTATCTGCAGAAAGGTTTGCGTTGATTTTTGTTTGTTGCGAGACATTTCTTAGAGTCTGAGCACATGGTTCTGTTTATCGTTTCGCCAGCATGTCAATTTGGATGAATTAATTTCGAAAATGATTTAATATAAATGACTGGAAAATGGTAAGTACTTAGGGAAACTCCTTTGGAAATCCTTGTTAAGAAAATGTAGCCTACCTACATCTGGTCATATTGTATTGAGAGTTGTAATTTTTATCATTTCAGGTCTCAAATAGAATAATTAGCATAAATGTTTAGTAATCAATTCAAAATTTATATGGCGAGCCAGCTGTTGCAGGTATTAAATTGGTATATTAAATATCAATTTAATATCAATATCAATTGGACACCAATCACATACATTGCTCTGATCCCAAAGTACGTTGCTAATTGCACTTGTGTTATGGAAATCAGACACAACGGTGGTACCACAACACCCAGACCCGAGACCATACAGAAAATTTTGATTTCCATATGGACCCGACCGGGAATCGAACCCGGGACCTCGGAGCGGCGTCGCCTTAAAACCAGCGTGCTTAACCACTACACCACGGAGGTCGTAAAATTTTTGGGTAACGTTGCAGAGTTGTTTGTAGTTTGATGCAACAAAGATTTGAAATAGTAACCTCCGTTGAAATCCAAGGTTGGTTTTCCTTGTATTTTCTTTAACTTTAGTGAAAAGTGGGATAATTTAGCTATTAATTTAAGCATAACTTAGGAATCCCTTTGAGGATAAATTTTAGAATCAATTAGGAAATTAAAAACTTAAATTGGTGGTTTATCTTTATTAAATTAGAAATTTGTGAACATAAAAATTTGTAATAGTATAGATATAGATAACTAAATTAGAACCTAACCTAGTCTCTACTGAATTCTGAGCTATTAAGTTTTGTATTTGACTTTTTAAAGGTGTTAAAAGGTAGATGTGTAATAGCAAATTTGAATAAACTTTTGTTGCCAAATGCTATACCCGGATTTCTTTATTTCATTCGAATATTAGTACCTTTTAAACACCCTTTGTCCACACTAGCCGGGAGTGACTGTGACACCATCCGATAGACGTGGCCTAGCCATTTATAAAGTAGAGGATTTACCAATGAGTATCTTTTTAAGGGTTCCGTAGCCAATTGGCAAAAAACGGTTTCGTCCAGTCTGTCTGTCTCCGCTTAATGATTCCCGTACAAAAAATAATCGAGTTTTCTAAAATCATTTTATCAGTAAGTATAACGTGTGTAAGATAGACGCTTCCAAAATGGTAAAATCAGCGTGCCCTCCCCATGTACCTTTTAAACTAAACTAGTGAAAATTTAAAAAAATAAAGAATATGATGTAATCTTTACAAATATTTCAATAAAAATTGGTTTGAACGAGACTTTTTGAGATAAAGCACATTTTCAACAACAGCAAATATAACTTTGTTTATTAAACGAATCTATAAAAATACTATAAAAAAACAAAGTCATTATTGCTGTCAATTGCTGGTATCTTGGCTGAGTAGAAGTAAGCGGACCCCTAACATAGTTAAAGTTTGCCACGTAAACAGTAAAACATCGGAGTCGTTAATCATTTACAAAACGTCTACGTTTTCTAAAGACAAATTTAATCATGATCAAGATATTTTTATCCCAAAAAAAAAATCGTCTGATCGCTACAGAAACAGCTTTCATTACTAGTCTAAAGATTTAACGAAGATATTATAAGATTAGACGCGTAGGTTACCTCTACTTGACCTTTGTATCCTAAACGAACTGTAAAGGTTATAAATACGATAAAGGTCTGTTTTAGGTTATGTACAATACAATGGCAGTCGTGAGACTAAGTGCGGAAAACATCCCTGCTAAACTAACAAACTAAGGCCTGATTTTTCCAACGTTAGATAAGGAGTATTCGTTGAATAAAAATACAATATGTCTTATTTGAAAACGTCACCTATTATGTTTCAGCGATCATTTATGTAAATGTAATTTCAAATTTGAATGTTTTTTTTTAATTATTCATCGGATAAGTCTTATCTGACGTCGGTAAAATGTATTTTTTTTTAGTTTTGTGGGTAGATGTAGGTTTTAGTTTATTGGAAGAATGCTACTTTTATATCTACAGGGTGTGACCTGTAACTGTAATAGGAGCAAAAATTTTAAATATAGATTCTATGAGTAGCCCTGACTCAATCCTACGAGGTTTCAATTTATTTAATTTAAAAAAAATATTATTCTTTAAAACAAAATAAACCGACCCAGAAATGTATTGCAAACAAATGAATCATGTCATACTCGTAGAACTTATTTACTACATCGAGTTAGCGATTTCGATATACCTTGATAAGAATTTATAACTTTGGCTTACTATATTTCTGAGCTAAAGCATTTAAGAGTTTTTTGACCAGGTCAGGGTAACTACGTATACCCTGAAAATCATTGATTAAAATTTTTGCTTCTACTACAGGCGAATCGCTGTATAGTTTTAATTTTAAATGTAATTTCGTTGGAAAATTGTAACTTCATACACGGAATAAAACAATAACTGCAAAATGTTATCATTTCACCTGATATACATATCCTCAAAACATGCTTGAAGTTTAATGAAACTATGTGAATAGGAGGAGGAGGAAGACGATAGGATATTCATAAAGATGAAATAAGAAACCAAAAACTTGCGCACGGGCGGGACTTGAACCAGCAACCTTTTGGCATACCGGGCCAAACGCTCTTACCAATTGAGCTACCGTGCTGTCAGTCCGACCCGGCGAAATTTGTGGTTTCTTATGAAAACGTCAATTGCGTGACGCTTAGCGCCATCTAGCCGTCTGTTTATGAAACAGATGGCCCAAGCAGTTATTCTTTACAGAATAAATTCAACTTGGAAATTGATGTCGCTTCGCTATCTAATGCTTTAGAATGTTTCTAACACTCACAGTGTCATATTTTATATTCATGAAGATGAAATAAGAAACCAAAAATTTGCGCACGGGCGGGACTTGAACCAGCAACCTTTTGGCATACCGGGCCAAACGCTAACGACGAAATTTTTGGTTTCTTATTTCATCTTTATGAATATAAAATATGACACTGTGAGTGTTAGAAACATTCTAAAGCATTAGATAGCGAAGCGACATCAATTTCCAAGTTGAATTTATTCTGTAAAGAATAACTGCTTGGGTCATCTGTTTCATAAACAGACGGCTAGATGGCGCTAAGCGTCACGCAATTGACGTTTTCATAAGAAACCACAAATTTCGCCGGGTCGGACTGACAGCACGGTAGCTCAATTGGTAAGAGCGTTTGGCCCGGTATGCCAAAAGGTTGCTGGTTCAAGTCCCGCCCGTGCGCAAATTTTTGGTTTCTTATTTCATCTTTATGAATATAAAATATGACACTGTGAGTGTTAGAAACATTCTAAAGCATAAGACGATAGGAGTTTAATGAAACTATATGCGGATCAATAATTAATTTTTATTGACGAATTATCTCTTACTAAAACCCTCCTTGGCTTGGCTTAAAGTAAAGTTTCAAAATTATACATAGTTTTATAATTTTGGACTTCATTTAAGCAAAAATCGTACCTGCAAAGGTTGAGTTAGTTTTAAAAGTATCACCGCTACCGACATTTCTCATAATTTTGGACTTCATGCAAAAATCGTACCTGCAAAGGTTGAGTTAGTTTTAAAAGTGTTACCGCTACCGGCATTTCTCATTTCATACAAACTTGCAAAAGGACTTTTTTAAGTTTGTGAATACTTTTCAAGGGCCATTTGAATGTTTTATTTGAGTAACGAGCCATTTTCCCGGGTAACCTGACTTGTGTTGGGCAGTGCTTTGGACCGTGACCTTTAGGTTAAAAGAAAAGTGTCTAGTAAAATGAGGGCTTGAGTTGGGCTTTCATCCATCTTTGCCCTAAGGATAGACCTAAATTTGACTAGAACTTTTATCTTGGGATTTTCCAAAAATTCTTTGGATAAAACATAATTTTACATTTAACGTTACAATGACGCTGTTAATTAACCTTGTTAACTTATTTTTTAGTTGTTGTCATCCGTTTACTAGGTCAGTGCCGAGCACTCGGGCCCGAGAGTGCGAGAACCATTCAAGCAGTGCCCCGAGTACATACAAATAGGTGTAATAGTGGTCCATCCGCGCTCGGGAGCACGTACTAACTTTATGCAAAACAGCTGACAGCCGACAGCCCTAGCTGTCGGGTTACCACGCTTTATGACTTTAAGGGACAATTTTTAAATGCATTTGTCTGTGATTTCCACTGTATTCGTGGAGCTACCAGTTATTCCGCAACCAATGATGAGGAGTTAGTTGCATTAGTAGTTGTGAGAATCAAATTTTAGATCGTTTACTAGGTACATGTTTAAGGAAATTGTGAGAGGAGTTGTTAAGGGCAAATTCCCAAGCGCTGATAAATCATTGAATACATGATTATTCCCCATCCCAACAATTTAAAGACATATTCACGTGTAAACATGAGACAAATATAAGCTCGGCCACGACTGTTATAGCGGGTGGTGTGAAGCGTCATCCATAGCACAACAAGAACTGTGATCGATTGCTTTGCAACCGCTGAACAAATCAAACATAATTAACACTTTTGCGCACAGTTCTCCAGACACAATAGAAATTTAACTGTTATGACGTCTATAGACGTTCAACGTAAAATTACTTGTAATAATTCATTTAACATATTTGCATGCAACATTTTTTAGCTGAAGATGTGAATCAAAACTATTTATAAGACCAAAAATTTACCCTCTTCAAGTGCAAATAAATATTCTATTCTATTCTATTCTGTCCACGAAAGAGTTAATAGTATGTTTTTGATGAATGGCATACTGAGTACATTATGTTCTTGTGTCCAAACAATGTTCTGGTTCTTTAAAATTTCATTTTGATGTATAAATCGTTAAACCTACCAAGGTAAAAGCTTTAAAATTTTGTCACGTCATTTTGCGTCATAAATCTTTGCCAATAGGTGAAGAAATTACCAAAGTGTGCCACCGAATAATAAATAAATCATATTTTCTTGGACTGTCACACGAATATGGTCTCTATCAAGCCAAATGGCGTTGCCAACTTATCGAATGACGAAATTTTATGAAGATAAATAAATTAAAAGCAGTAGATTCGAAATAATATATTTTATTTACCCACCCTAATGAAGAACGGTTTTTTTTCTATTAACAGACAATGACTTAAGCCATTGTTGGTATTACTTAAAATCGATTAATTACTATCTTTTCCATATAAAGCTAAAATTAACGCTCACGGTAATTTTCCAAACGCTTGGTATTTACCGACTTTATGTTAATCATTACATACATATGAGAAATTTAAGCTGTCTCAGTTATCAATGTTAATAATTTATTTATTTAAAAACTTCATGCACTATTCATAAAGATGAAATAAGAAACCAAAAATTTGCGCACGGGCGGGACTTGAACCAGCAACCTTTTGGCAGACCGGGCCAAACGCTCTTACCAATTGAGCTACCGTGCACTATTGCACTATTCTCTACCAGTCAACCATAGGTCAGGACAGAGAAAAATATATATACAGGCGGTGCAAGTAAAGTTATAGAGGCAACAAAATTTAATTAAGAAATCGTTATCGGGAAAGTACTAAACACATTCTGAACCTTCGTTTATTGTATTAATGATGTGATGATAAATAACACTTAACTATGTTAAGCAAACTTTGTTATATATGTAATACAAAACTTGTCTATTTGTAGAAAAGATATTACTAAGTTGGTCAAAGGAATTAAGAATATACGGTACTAGCCGTCTCACCAAATGTGATAATTATTCTTTGAAAATAACTGAGCATATTTTTCATATTATTTGTTTATTCGTTTTATAAATATATTTATGAAACTTTTAAAATGTAACCATAAAACACATTACTACTTATTGAAACGTGTGCACAAACTTACATTTTATATGAACTTTCAAAAATGTTGGTATCAAATAAAATGTTTGAACAGAAATAAATCAATGGTGGAAGTCTTGACAACATTTACCTGTTGAAACAAAACACTATATGGCGTTCGACAAAATGCTAAGACAAATAAAATAATTGCAATTGTACAAATTGCACTTGAAAAAAGCTACTTTGGCCGTAACAGACGAGGAATCCAACCCCGTGTCTTACGCTATCCGGGCGTATGCCTATACCACTCGGCCACCGTCACATTAGCTTGAATGTTGCAAGCGCTTACTTTAACGAGTTGGCTGCGTGACGTCATCAATGTTGAGAAATTGGCGTGACGGTGGCCGACTGGTATAGGCATACGCCCGGATAGCGTAAGACACGGGGTTGGATTCCTCGTCTGTTACGGCCAAAGTTGTTTTTTCAAGTGCAATTTATATTGATAAGTTTGTATAGTGACAAAACACTATAAAACCAAAAATGAAATTATAAATTGAATTTGTTTTAATTTTTAATCATAATTCTTCTGAATAAAAAAAAAACACGAATTTGGTATAATTGTACTTACCAATGTACTAACTTGCACAGAATCATGGTGCTCCTAGTGGTCGAAATGGTGAAGTTCTCAACTTATCGAAGCGTTTGCAGCTCGAATATAAATATGGCGAAGAAATCGTGCAAGTTGTAATATTGTGGGCCTCGCAAATTTATCGCTAAATGCTGCCGTTCTGAGGCCAGGAGTAAAAAACACGACAGGTGTGAAAGAGGGATCACAAATTTTTCGCTGTTACTACGCTCTACATCTATATTTTACGCTCCATTGAAGCGCAATAGTAAATGTCTATCAAAATTCTTAAACGATATAAATATGAAAATACAGGTGCTGGCGTGATATGATATTTTGTAGCAGTTCCAAAGAAACGAAGGAGAACGAAAGTTCCAAGAAAAATCCAATTCATTAAAAAATACAGATGTTAACTCGAGGCCTCTACCACCTCTGTCAGCAGCAGGAAGTTATTCCACTTTAAAACCTACATTACATCAGACGCTCCGCTGTTTCACAGCAAAGCGCAACTTCAAATTCAATGGCTTAGAAATTTGTTGGAAAATTCTAGAACTTTAGCGGCCAGTCTGAACGGCAATTTGGTTAACCAAAACCACAGTTTGAAGGACGGAGGATTACTTAGTGCGCTTTCAAAGCATCCTGGGTGACGTAGAAAATTCGAGACTTGCAATTACGTAGGTTAGATTAACATAAATTCTTGATCCGTTATACAATTTTCCATACCTTATCTTATTTCAGCCGGCTATATTTCAAACCTTAAGGGCCGATTTTACCAACGTCAAATAGGACTTATCCGACTGAATAAGTATAAAACGACCTATATCAAAATTATATTTAAATAAATGATTGCCGACAATAAAGTGAAATTTTCAAATTAGGCGATTTGTTTTATATTTTACGAATATTCCTTATCTGACGTTGGTAAAATAGCGACATGAAAAGAATAAGCACATAATTTTAAATGTACTTTATTGAGATTAAATTTTATTTCGTCTTATATTAATCATTTTGTAAGTGTAAGTGATAATTCAAATTTGATACTTGCGCGTACTATGCCATGGCGACTCATGTTATTTATATGTAATAGTTTTTTTTTTGTATTTTATCTATGACCAAACACAGGTTGTGCTAATATCCCAAATTGTAAGTACAACAAACGAAAAAATACTTTCTAAGGAGGCAAAGTGCCAATATATCGCACGTCTCAACCAATAATAACTTCTAAACCAATGGCATCAGACTTGCAACAATTTAAGCTAAAGCCCGGAAGATAGTTCTAAGGTGTTTGTGAATTCATGGCCGAATGCGGGAGCATCCACCCTGAAACGAAACGGTTACATTGTCGGTGACGTTGCAAACGTACTCTTAAAAGGTTAGTGCAAGAATAACGGGCTTACATAGTCACCCCTAGCACAGAACATATAATTTATTCTGTAATAGAATAGATTTACTAACTGCATCTTTACAATGGTTACATTGTACTTTGTTAGAGTTATGCTCGTATGTGCAATTATTACGGACTTTTTAAGTCTCCGCAGCCGAATGGCAAAAAAGTCTGTCTGTCCATCCGTATGTCACAGTCACTTTATTCTGAAAGTATTAACATCACACATCTGAAACTTGGTAGGTAGGTGTATCTTATCAACCGCGTTCTGATTCAGGTACCAAAAAATTAAAAAAATACGTTTAATAGGGGCTAAAAAAATCTTTTTGTTCTTGTTTCATGTATGGGATGGGAATACATGAAACAAAAACAAAAATCATTTTTACGTTCTAAAAGTACATTGGGTTCTTAAAACCATTTTTTCTTAAAATCTAACATTTAAGAGATATATACGCTTTCAAAATGGTAATTATGCCTCCCCCCTCCCTCTAACTTTTGAACTAAGAAAGTCAAAATTTAGAAAAAAATACATGATGTAGATCTCAATAAAACTTTCATCGAACATTGGTTTGAATGAGATCGAACCGGTAGTTTTTGAGAAAAAGCACATTTTCATCAACCGCAAATATAACTTTTTCTTTCATATAAACACTATGAACAACAAAGATATTTTTTCTGTTAACAAAATATTGTGATATTTTCGTAGGTGGAAATAAGTCAACCCCGAATTCAGTTTAAGGGTGGCACGGAACCCTCAGTGTGCGGGTCCGACTCGCGCACCTAGCCGGTTTTTAGGGTTCCGTAGCCGAATGGCAAAAAACGGAACCGCTTTACGATACTTATACACAAAATTAAAAAATATGGTATTTAAGGGGGGCGGGCCATACCATACCATCCCATACACGAAACTAAAACCGAAATATATTTTTCTGTCAAACCTAGGCGTGTGGGGTGGGGTGTCTATGGATATGTCTTTTAAAATGACATAGAGGTTTCGAAAACCAATTTCTACTCAAATCAAACGTTTCATAGCTAGACGCTTCCAAAGTGGTAAAATGGGCGTCCCCCCAATCTAACTTTTAAACTAAGCGAGTGTAAATTTTGAAAAAAATATATAATGTAGATCTTGATAAACACTTTCAGTGAAAATTGTTTTGGATCGGATCGAACGAGAAGTTTTTGAGATATAGCAAAAACAACCACAAACATAACTTTGTTCTTTATACATACACTATGAAAAACAAAATTATGTTTGCTGTCAACAAAATATTGTGGTATTTAACTAATTCAGTTTAAGTTGGCACGTAACCTTCAGTGCGCGGGTCCGACTCGCACCTGGCCGATTTTTCTACTTAGCAACTACAGAATTATGCATAATATCCGCCAAGATCTAAAAACAAGCCACTGGCGATGAGATTGATTGTAGCATCGTATAATTTAGTTCGATAAATGGATGAGAATTCGATGAGAGTTACAAAAACAATTAACTACTTTAATCTTACACAGCTCCTATCTAAACTTAAATATTTTTATATAAATGACATTTTGACAATATTTCCCTTAACTACATAAGTTACTATCTAATATATAAAATTCTCGTGTCACAGTTTTCGTTGCCATACTCCTCCGAAACGGGTTGACCGATTTTGATGAATTTTTTTGTGCTAATCCGGTATCTATGAGAATCGGCCAACATCTATTTTTCATCCCCCGAAATGTTAGGAGTCCACCCCTATTTTTTTATTTATTTTTTAGACAAAATTTTTAATTTCTATTTTTTTATGATAGAACATACAAAAATACATACAATCCTCAATTTTCACCCTTCTACGATTAACCCTTATTTTTTAATAGCCATTTTAGTAATTTAAGGGCGAAACAAAAAATTCGCTGGGAATGCTTAACTTTTAAAATTACGGGACTCGGCGGGACGGGGCTGGGTCGGGACGAAGCTGGGAGCGAAACAAAGTTCGCTGGGTCTGCTAGTACTATATAAGCTAGTTTAAAAATCACACTAAAAAAAACAAATAAAAAACACACGATGTAAGTGAATTAAAATTGGTTTCGATTGCGAACATTGCTTATAACGTTATGGTTAAAGCTCTGAAAATATTGACTTTCAAGCAATTATTTTGCCACGTGCAAAAACAGGGGCGATTAATTAAAATTCAGGTGCCATCCGAAATTGGTGGCAATTAGGATTTTTCCGTGATCCTCATTTCATGCATTTGACATTTTTCGTTGACGAGAGAATATTTTAATTAAAATTCCTGAATAATCACTTAGTCGGAAAAATAACCCTCCTTTATTTTAAATTAAAACGAGCCTTCCTTCATTTTATTCAAGGTGAGGTGAATTCGTGCTCGGACCCTTGATGCAGGCTTGAAAAAAGTTATGAAATCTGACAGACAGCTGGCGTGTTGGTACTGATCTTTTAATATTTGGGCACATTTATATTCGGCAATCACACTATTATTGAACTATATAATCATGTTAAAACAAAAAACGTGTTGCAATACTTGCAATCGATTTGATTGTGTGATGAGCACGAACATTTGTTCCTAAGTCATGGATGTTTATTTTGTATATAAGTATTTATGGAAGATGCCCCCGTCATAATCGTTGTCTGGTATTCGTAACACAAGAATTTCAATTCCTTACTTCGAAATCACGAAAATTGGTGTTACTGTCTAGCGCATATCTTTTTATTTTGATTTTGAATCAAAAACCATAAGAACTGCAGAAAACTTAAAATTGGGTCAATTCTCAATCATACGTACTTGGTTCGTATCAGAATTTTATGCAGTATGGGCGCTTTAGCTTTATTCATTCAAAAATTTGCTATTGATTTGTTTTTCATCGGTGAAATTTATGAACCGCATACGCATATCAATAACTAGCGGTCCCCCGCGACTTCGACCGCGCGTTTTGAGTTGTCTCCCTCCCCTCCCGTCGCGGCGTAATGTTAAATAGCCTAAAGCCTTACTCGATAAATAAGTTATCCAATATACAATAATTTTTCACATCGGCCCAGAAGCTCCTGAGATCAGCACGTTCAAACAAACAAACTCTTCAGCTTTATAATATTATAGTACAGACTAGCGGTTCACCGCGACTTCTTCCGCGCGTTTTGAGTTTGCTCCCTTCCTTCTCGTCGGAGCGTGATGTTTATACCCTAAAGCCTTCCTCGATAAAAAAGCTATCTATAAAACAATAAACTCATCAGCTTTGTAATATTAGAATGGATTTATTGAAATGAAATGATGTAAAGAACAACTTTGTTCAAAATGAAATGTTCGTAATGATGAATGTATTTATTTTGATAAATATCCTTAAAAATATATCCTTTGGACATTCCCACACATCGCCATCTAGCCCCAAAGTAAGCTACTCAAAGCTTGTGTTATGTGTGCCAGACAACGGATATAATACTTAAATACTTTTTTTTTTGTAAATACATACATGATATACATAGAAAACACCCAGACCAATACAAACAGACATGTTCATGCACAATGTTTGTATTGTGCGGGGATCGAACCCGCTCCCGCTGCGTAGTAGGCGATTTCTCGACCACTACACCAGACGACCCGTCGAAAGATAAGAATCAATACCCGTGTGTATAAAACACCTTCGAAAATAGTGCCCTATTTTTAACACATATATTAACATAAAAAGGTTGTAGTGAGTAAACCGTATAAAATAGACATATGATGTCGCGGAATATATTGTAGAACTTTTAATGCAAAATAATCTCGCCATGCATGATTTTGTGTAACTTAAACAGCTTAAGCAGCGTACGCAGCAGAAGTTCACGAAAGAAATATTTTTTCCCCCGTTTTCGCAACTTTTTCGTTGCGGCGCTAGACTTATAAGTCGTATCTTGATATTTTATGGCTTAAAGCCTTCCTCGATAAACGAGCTATCTAAAGTCAAAAGATTTTTTAAATCGGTCCAGTAGTTTCTGAGATTAGCGCGTTGAAACAAAGAAACAAACTCTTTGTCTTTATAATATTAGTAAAATATACATATATGCAAAGATGTGAAGCAAGCGAGCACCCTAAATGCTTAGCTCTGAAAGTGAACCAGTCACGTACAAAGTCTAATGCTCTTATGTTCTAAAATTAACAGGAACCGAGTCACCTAATTTATGTGCCGGTGTCTATTAGACATAATAAATTGCAAGAGCAATTAATGCCTTGGGGACCCCTGAGACGAGGAGCTATTCTATTGAAAAGGGGGTGAAATAAATTATACGTTTACCCTTCTGGTTTTGTCTCTTTCCGTGCCTTGAATTGTATCACTATTGAATACTGAGTGAATAAGGGTATCACTGGTGATTACTAACAATGTCAAAAAATCTGAAGACCCCTTACACACTGTGACTTTTAGCATCGCTGCAGTCGCGCGTTTTGAAAACGCGCTTCAGCATCGCGTCTCACGCAATGAACAGATTTACTTTGCATCAATCCAGTCGCGCGTTAGCATCGTGCAGTCGTTAAAATACAATACATAATTTGTCAAGCTTCTACTGCATCGATGCTATCGCGTTTTAGCATTGCGACTGCATCGATGCTAAAAGTAGCCCGTGTGTAAAAGTTTACATTTTGCAACTGCATTGATGCTGCATCGCGACTGCATCTATGCTAAAAGTCGTGTGTAATTCGTGGGGTCTTACATGCAATGAGAATAAGTAGGATTGTGAACACACTTTGACTTTAACTCAGTTCCCCGGTAGTGTTCTCAATGAACTAGTTCGAGATATATAATACTAGCGGTCCCCCGCGACTTCGTCCGCGCGTTTTGCGTTTGCTCCCTCCCCTCCCGTCGCAGCGTCATGTTTTATGTCCTAAAGCCTTTCTCGATAAATAAACTATCCAACACAGAAATATTTTTTCAAATCGGTCCAGCAGTTCCTGAGATAAGCGCGTTCAAACAAACAAACTCTTCAGCTTTATAATATATTAGCGCAAGCGCACGTTGTACTTAAGGTGCGAACATTATTTTGGTGCGGAGTTATGTTAAAACTGTGATAGCTCCTAAGATATTTATTGAAATCAAATGATATGGAACTTGGTTCTTAATGAAATGCTCGTGATGATGAATGTATTTATTTTGATAAGAATAAATACCTGTGTGTATAATACACCTCTAAAAATAATGCATTATTTTTTTACAAATTTATTAACATAAAAAAGGTTGTAGTAAGTCTACCATAAAAGATAGACATATGCTGTCGCGGACTTTATTATAGAACTCTTAATGCTGAACAATCCTGTCATACATGATTTTTGTGTAACTTAAGCGGTTTCCGCAGCGTATGCAGCGGAAGCTCTCAAAATGAATATCTTTCTCCCGTTTTCGCAACATTTTTCATTTCTGCTGTGGTCTTATGAGTCGTATCTTTATGTTATATAGCCTAAAGCCTTCCTCGATAAATGGACTATCCAACGTAAAAATACTTTTTCAAATCGGGCCAGTAGTTTTTGAGATTAGCGCGTTCAAACAAACAAACAAACAAACAAACAAACAAACTCTTCAGCTTTATAATATTAGTATAGATAATGAGATAGTTCTGTTTGCTGATGATACTTCTTTAATCTTCAAATCAAGAAGAGGCGAAGAATCAAATCATTTGACAATGTTAGCAGAGCTCTCTCTCTAAGGTATTAAATTGGTTCACTAGCAATAACTTGCTTCTTAATACAAAAAAGACTTAATGTATTAAATTCACCATGCCTATCGTGAAGCAAGCTACCACAGAAATTCTACTTAACGGTGAAAAATTAGATCTATCAAAGACCACTGTTTTTCTGGGCATTACATTGGATTCGAAATTGCAGTGAGGACCACATGTTGACGCTCTGGCTGACGCTCTGGCTGGGAGACTCGCTTCAGCTGCCTTTGCGGTTAGAAAAATTAGACATTTAACTGATGTTGAAACAGCAAGGCTTGTGTATTTTAGTTACTTTCATAGTATAATGTCTTATGGTCTTCTCTTGTGGCGTTCTGCTGCGGACATCGATACCATCTTTATTTTACAAAAAAGAGCCATTCGTGCCATTAACAAACTTAGTCCCCGCGAATCCCTGAGAGAATTCTTTAAGAAAATTAACATCCTCACTGTCGCTTCTCAATACATATTTGATAATATCATGTACGTACACAAAAAAATGATTTTTCATGAAAAAAAGTGACATACATTCGTATAACACACGAAATAAAAACAAACTTGTCATTCCAAACTTCAGGTTAGCCAAAACAATGAATTCATTCCTAGGAAATTGTGTCAAATTTTTCAACAATATACCTACCTAATAATGTTATCGAACTACCTATTCATAAATTTAAGTTACATGTCAAAACTACCGTAATGTCGTAGGGGTATTATAAAATTCAAGACTATCTTAATGACGAAAATGTATGGACAGTCCAGCCTGCACCAAACTGATGTACCTACCTGTTTATTTTGATTTGTATCATTTTTGAGGCAGCTAGTGGTCTGAGTTTGTTCCGTCGTTTCTTCTCAGCACTTGCCAAATTGTATCTTGTCTAATTGTACTGTGTCTTGTCTTGAAGCGCTAGTAGGGCCCAAAAGATAAGGAGGCATGTTCTAGCCCCATACGGGCTATAATTAATTGTTATTAC
This sequence comes from Pyrausta purpuralis, assembly GCA_963924145.1. Lineage (NCBI taxonomy): Eukaryota > Metazoa > Arthropoda > Insecta > Lepidoptera > Crambidae > Pyrausta > Pyrausta purpuralis. Next base: position 8,408,137 of record OZ001648.1, on the reverse strand, counting down.
ACTAATTTTTGACGTTCATAAGTGGCATTTTGTGCCCTAAATTAAATAAATTATTTTTGACTTTGACTTTTGACTTTGCATTGAAATGAAATAACTCATTTTAAAGTCGGGTGATAGAGGGCTAAAGTCTACATTCTTAGGATACCATGTTATTAGAAATCGTTACCCATCTACTACATCTTTACAAGTTTTCGGGTCAAATCACGTATTTTTATTTATAATGTGCCAGACAACACACCAATTATCGTGGTTTGGAAGTAAGGTATTTTTTTCTTTGTGTCACGAATACCAGACAACGATTATTTATTTGTTTATTATTTATTTAAAGACTTTATTGCACAAATTTAGTGTACAAAGGTGGACTTCATGCTAAAAGCATTCTCTACCAGTCAAACCTTTAGGTCATGCAGAAAGGTGTCAACGGGTGCAGTGAAAAAGGTACATAGTAACAATAATCCTATTATCCTAGAATAATAAATATTCTTATATAAATATATAAACCTACATTTAAATAGTAACTTTAACTTTAAACATATTATATATACATATATATATATATATATATATATATATATATATATATATATATATATATATAATTATACATACATAAGCATAAATAAAGCAATAATACATACATATAATAACAATATTACTATGAAATTATTCACTCTTTCAGAAATGTGCGAACTTTATTCTTGAAGGATAACCTCGAATCAGTCTTCCTTATATCTAGGGGAAGTGAGTTCCAGAGTCGTGTAGCTGTCACTGTAAATGACTTTGAAACATACGAGGAGCGGTGAGCCTGCGTACCTAGCCGAAGGTTGTCAGAGGAACGGAGAGAACGATCATGAGTTTGACTTAAATAAGGGAACATATTTCGAAGGTAAGAAAGGGCAGAGGGGTTACACGAGTACAGAATAGTGTGAAGAATGCAAAGAATTCGAGAGTCTCTACGTTGACGGATGGTAAGCCAATTCAGTTATGCTCTGTAACTGGAGACATGGTCGTATTTACGGAGGCCGAAGATGAATCTAATACAACTATTTAGGCGACGTTCAAGTTTATCAGTGAAGGCTTCAGTGAGGTTAGTACAGCACGAATCAGCATAGTCGATGATAGGAATGACTAAACTTTGCATAAGCAGAAGTTTCGTTTTAAATGGGAGAAAGAATTAAAGGCGGTAGAGACTTCTCAGACATGTGATAACCTTACGACTTACTTCTGATATATGATCAGTCCATCCCAGCGTAGAGTCAATGATAAGACCCAAGTTCTTTACACTGGAAGAGTAAGGAATTGTCGTACCTTTATACGCTATCGGATCCAGATCAACGGTATTAAGCCTAGAGATCAGTCCCGGACTACCCACGATGATAGCTTGACAATTGGTAGGGTTAACTAAAATACCAAAGTTGTGCGACCAGGAAGATATATATTCTAAAGTCTCGTTCATTAGGTTTATTGCAGCAGATATTTCAGAAATTTCAGTTTGAACATATAATTGAAGGTCATCGGCATATAGATGATACAGGCAGTGAAGGTTGTAAGTGACAATATTTATAAAAATTGAAAATAGTAGAGGGGATATTATTCCACCTTGCGGTACACCAGACGTCAGCATGTACCAGTCAGACATTGAGTTCGGAGTTTTGATTGACTGCTGGCGACCACGCAGGTAGAATGAAAACCATTCCAAAGCAGAAGGAGAAACTTTTAAGTGGGATAATGCAGCCAGAAGGAGGTCATAATCAACAGCATTGAATGCGTTAGAGAAGTCAATTAAAACAAGAAGTGTTACTTTGGAGGAGTCCATCCCTTCCCTAATATCTTCAGTGACCTTCAGCAGAGCGGTGGTAGTACTATGACCCGCTCGAAACCCAGACTGAAAAGGAGTTAATAAATTGTTTTTAAATAGATGCGAGGACAATTGTTTATGAACACATGACTCTAAAATTTTTGAAAGAAATGGCAAAATAGAAATTGGCCGGAATTGGCTTGGTGAAGTGGGATTACGGACTTTGGGGAGTGGAAAGACGATAGCTTTACGCCACACATCTGGATAAGTGCCAGTGACTAAGGAAAAATTGATAATATGTGTGATAACAGGTAAAATAAATTTTAGCAAAGGCACTATCATCAAGCGGCTTACGCCATCCACTCCAGTCGCTTTGGAGGTTATTGCAAAAATGGCCTTGCTGATATCAGATTCAGAGACAGGGGTAAATGAGAAGGGATTGACTTCAGGAGCAGGGAGAGAACGCAAGTATGCTAGAGTATTGGCTTTAACGACAGCGTCAAGAGTCGGAAAGTTCGTAAAATGCTTGTTAATCTCATTGAGATCCAAAGGAATATGAGTGTCGTCGGACTTTGATCTGCCAACCCCAAGCGAATTGAGAAAATTCCAGACGTTTAAGGAAGAACACTTATTGATCTCAGCATGTATATGACGACGTTTAGCTGCCCGTATTATCTGATTGCAGCGATTCCGCGAAGCTTTGTACTTAGCCCAGTTCTCGTCAGATCTATCCCTTTTAAAAGTACGGAACGCCTTATTACGTTTGGACATAGCCATATGAACATCTTTTGTTAGCCAAAGGGCCGGCGGTCGCTTGATGCGCACCGTATGTACGGGTGCGTGGTGGTCAAACAAGTGAAGGATGTTGCTGCAAAATAGTTCCACTTTAAGGTCGACGGTAGCTGCATCGACTACGGGGCTCCAATCAATCATAGCAGCATCTTTTACGAGGTTTTCATAATTGATACGAGTATAGCTACGCAGCTGAACCGTCTTGGGCTTAATACGAGGAGGTCGAATACGGTACGCCAAATATAACAAGTCGTGTCTGGAGAAAGCTGGAGCCAACAATTGCCCATGACCAAGTACAGATTGTTCTGATGACGTCAGCACGTGATCTAGCCAGGTGTCACGGGTACCAATATTGTGATGAGTGGGAATAAATTGAAGATGCTGCAGGCCAGTGGACCTCAGCAAATGTAGAAATTTTACGGATCGGGGAGGATCTCCGGCAGGTTCGGTATTGAAGTCACCCATAACTATGTGATGAGAGTAGTCAGTACAAAGTGGTTCAAGGGCGACTTCAAGCTGATTGAAGTAATCAATCTCAGGAGGGCAGTACACCACCCCGAGCAAAGTTTTGGTTCCACTCAAACTAATCTCAATAAACAAAAATTCAGCTGCAACAGAATAGGTGCCTGAAGATGATGCAAGAATTTTGAATGGGATATTCGATCTTAGGTAGATTGCAACACCACCACCCCTCCTACCCACTCGGTTATTTCTAAAAAGCACGAAACCAGGAAGACTGTACGCGACTGATGACAAGGAAGGTTTAAGCCAAGACTCGGATACTAAAACGGCGTGGCTTACATCTGACGAGAAGCTATCCAACAGCTCGCTATGATGCCTCGGAATACTCTAAGCGTTTATGTGGCATATATTCAGGGATTTTGATACCCTCCAAAACAGTTTTTGAGCTGAATGCCGAGTGTTTCAAAATCAGACGAAACCGAGTCAAAAGAATCATCACTACAAGAATAAAATGAAGCAGAAGAATTTGTCGAGTTGAGAGACATAATTGCAAATATGTAAATATAATAATAAAATATTAATATACTAATAATATAATAAAAATATAATACTTAAAAAAAAGAAGAAAATAAGAAGTGTAAGTGAACCCTAAATGCCTGCCTTCTGCATCACCCACCAGCTATTACAAAAGTACAAAAACTTACATCATAAGTGCATACTGAAAAATCACAAAATAATCTAACAGAAAAGATGTAAAAACAAAAAGTAAATTTAACATAATAACATAGGTAGATTTTAGACATTTATACTGCTCGAGCACAGCTCGGTACAAAACAAGTTTAAAATAAATACAATATTAGCCCAACACATTGATTCCTAATTCCACACTCCACATGGAAGATAGATAAAAAAAGAACTTTGACACTGACAGTGACGGTTGATGACATTTCAAAAAATCGTTCGTGAAAAAACTGCAGTGCAACGAAAATACCTTCATTTTACTTACAAAATCCTTAAAAAACACAACTTATCTAGATATATTGGTAGTGAATCACTAAACTAACTTATTTTTTCACTGCGGATGATTGTTTACGAGTTGCCACCTTAGACGACGAACTCGAAGTAGTAGGCTGAGTAGGAGGTCGCGTTGTTACCTGCTGCGCTGGCGCCGGTGTTGCTTGGGAACTGACGGTGTTTGCAGGCTTAGGAAATCTGGACCTGGATTATGACGGGGGCGTCTCCCATAAATAAACTAATAATAACGAATCGCGGTTCGATCACTACCACCAAATAACATATTGCATATGGGTATCGTACGCGTTGTATACTGGCATCGTAAGGGTCGTAAACAGGTTTAGTGGGCAAGGTGTTACTTTTCGTGGACACGTTCCTAGCAAGGTCATGGCATGGTCATGGTATGGTCCGGTGCAGTGGGAAAATACCTTGAAAAATCGATAATTCTGGATCAGATAAAATGCAAATGGCTACCGACGGGATTCGAAAACTTTCGGAATATTTTCCGAAAATTGATAAGGAGTTATTTAATGGCACCCAGGGTCAAAATAAATGGTATATGAATTGATTTAATGACTATTTCTGATAAAAGTTAGTAGAAGTTCGTAAGAAAACGTGTTGTAGTATCCAGTCGTTTGTAAAGCTCATGATACGTTTCTAATTGACTGTTGAAATTTTAAATTTCACTGAACAAAGACGAATGAACTTTCAGTAAAATTGTTGTCAGAGCAAAGACCAAATCTAAATCACTAGTAACTACCGTAAATATTTAGATATAATAGTTGTTATACCTGTTCTACGTTACAATCAATTATTTTCATCCATTCTATTTCATATCCTTCTACACATCTGTATCATAAGATATCTAATTATTTTTATTTGTAGCTATAATAGCTAACGTATATTAGAAGTACGTATTACACAAGATTTTCATTTTCAATATGCAGCGAGTTCTGGAAGTTTTCTAATCAATCAATAAATTGAAATGCGAGGAAGTTTTCGGCAAATAATGGTTCGGGCCCTCCTTTATTTGATTTGACAGATTTGATAGTCATTTCCCTCTCGTGTGACATCGTAAAGGTGGAATTTAATATAAATTTGATGTTAGAATGTGTCTCTCTTATAAAATAAATATTTTTACATGAAGAGAAGGCCAAATCAGTGTCGTGGCATGAATCTTGCGGTCACGATTAATGCTGAGAGGGTGCCTTTTCGACTCATACTCGATGTTAAATGTATAATAAGTGTGTGTGTCTGTTTATTGTTTAGGTGTTTACGTGTAAGTGTTTTTGTATATGTCTGTGAGTCGAATAAATTTATTTTCTTACTTTCTTTTAAATAAAAGCTGTCATACAAAACCCATTTTGGGTGACAGTAACTAACTTAGATAAGTAACAGTAAGTAACATTAAATGAGATTACCTTCCGACCAGGTGGTAAATACCAATCTTCCTAGGTTAAATACATTAGTTTATCGCATGATAAACAGTCGACACAAAATATCGAACATGCCGTCCTAGTGTAAGACGAAAATTTTTATTATGTGTTATCATGTGTATACTTTTTACGTAAAAAAAACTTTTTTAGAAAACAGTAATCGAACTGCGTACTTAAAATTTGAAGAGTATCGTTAGCAAATATTACATCGTTAATTAAAAGACTTGGATTGAGACTAATTTACTTGTCAAACGAAAATTTGCTAGTGTTATTTCGCTGTCATGAACTATAATTAGTAACCGATTTTTCAGAAGCAATATTGCTACAAAATATACACAGTTTCACTTGAAATTATAAAAAAAATTTTAGATGTACTTTATCAAGATTTAATGATAGATTTAGCCCTAGATTTCATAATTTTATTTCGTCTGATATTTATCATTTTGTAAGTGAAAGTGATTAATTGAAATCTGATACTTGCGCGTACTATGCCATGGCGACCGTGTATTTTTATGTAATAGAAAATATATTTTTTTGCATTTTATATATGACCAAACACAGGTAGTGCTAATAACCCGCATTGTAAGTACAACAAACGAAAAATTACTTTCTAAGAAGGCAAAGTGCCAAAACATCGCACGTCCCAACCAATATAACTTCTAAACCAATGGCATCAGACTTGCAACAATTTAAGCTAAAGCCCGGAAGATATTTCTAAGGTGTTTGTGAATTCATGGCCGAATGCGGGAGCATCCACCCTGAAACGAAACGGTTACATTGTCGGTGACGTTGCAAACATACTCTTAAAATGTTAGTGCAAGAATTACGGGCTTATCTAGTCACCCCTAGCACAGAACATATTTATTCTGTCATAGAATAGATTTACAAACTGCATCTTTAAAATGGTTACATTATACTTTTTAAGAGGTATATGTGCAATTATTACGGACTTTTAGGGCTCCGAAGCCGAATGGCAAAAAAGGAACCCTTATAGTTTCGTCAAGTATGTCTGTCTGTCCATCCGTATGTCACAGTCACTTTATTCTGGAACTATGAACATCACACATCTGAAACTTGGTAGGTAGGTGTATCTGTTAACCGCTTTCTGATTCAGATACAAAAAATTAAAAAAAGACATTTAAGGAAGGGCTATTTTTTTAAAAAGTTTTTGTATTCCTGGTTGTGCGTGGTCTATTTTAATGTATTTTACTAGCGACATCTGCCATCCAAGGCACGCACTACGGGCACTGCGTTATCATCTGATTCTAGTGTCCCTTAAAATACATAGAGAGCGCTAAATCGTCATAATTTGAAATAAGTACATTCCTAAAAAACAAATGCTTCTGTCTCCAGTAATTGTCACCCTTCAAAAAGCTCTACAAAATGTTCACCATATAAAATTACATGATCAGTAATATAAAATACGTGTACAACTGATTTGCTGCACCAGTTCCATTATTACACCTCACCAAATCAATTCACCGCGCGGTGCATCGCTGCTTCTCTTCACCGGAGTTTTGTTAAGTGCCCACCTTAGTGTGTTTTAATTTGTCGTATGGTAGAATATATTACTGTGGACCGCCGCACCTGTACAGCCCCCCGCTAAGGAAGTACTGCGAATTCTCCCATCTTCACCCTCAAGAATTATTTTCTCCTCCTCCTGAAGGTGTGGTCTTTACACGCCGCACCAATTCCCATACATGAAACAAAAGCAAAAAACATTTCTTTACTCATACCTAAAATTACACCAAAGTTCTTAAAATCACATTTTTCTTAAAGTTTAACATTTAAGAGATAGAAGCTTTCAAGGTGGTAAAATAGCCTTCCACCACTCCCATACTTGAAAATTTTGAAAAGATTACATGATGAGGACCTTGATAAAAACTTTCAACGAACATTGGTTTGAAGGAGGTCGAACCGGAAGTTTTTGAGACAAAGTACATTTTCATCAACCGCAAATATAACTTTGTCTTTCATACAAACACTATGAACAACAAAGCTATTTTTGCTGTCAACAAAATATTGTGATATTTTCGTAGGTGGAAGTAAGTCAACCCCGAATTCAGTTTAAGGGTGGCACGGAACCATCAGTGCGCGGGTCCGACTCGCACCTGGCCAATTTTTCTACTTAGTGACTACAGAATTATGCATAATATCCGCCAAGATCTAAAAACAAGCCCCTGGCAATGAGATTGATTGTAGCATCGTATAATTTATTTCGATAAAGGATGAGAGTTCGATGAGAGTCACAAAAACGATCAATTAGGTACATTAATCTTGGACAGCTCCTTTCTTAACTTAAATATTTTTATATAAATGACATTTTAACAATGTTTCCATTTACAATCAATTCTTATTTTAGTGACTATGTACGTTTAAATTTTAAAAAATCACACTGAAAAACAAAACATAAACACACGATGTAAGTGAATTAAAATTGGTTTCGATTGAGTACATTGCTTGTAACGTTATGGTAGATCTGAAAATATTGGCTTTCCAGCAATTATTTTGTCACGTGCAAAAACAGAGGCGATTAATTGAAATTTAGGTGCCATCAAAATTGGTGACAATTAGGATTTTTCGGTGATCCTCATTTCATGCATTTGACATTTTTTGACGAGAGAATATTTTAATTAAAATGCCTGAATAATCACTTAGTCGAAAAATAACCGTCCTTTATTTTAAATTAATTAAACGATCCTCCCTAATTTGCCAAAAAGGTGAGGTGAATTCTTGCTCGGACACTTGATGTAGGCTGGTAAAAATAAGTATATGAAATAGGAGCTGACAGACAGCTGGCGTGTTGGTACTAATCCTTTGATATTTGGGCATATTCATAGTCTGCGAACACACCAGTATTGAGCTATATAATCATGTTAAAACAAAAACGTGTTGCTATCGATTTGATTGTGTGATGAGCACGAACATTTGTACAATAAGTCATGTTTATAATGTATTTAAGTATTTATGGGAGACGCCCCCGTCATAATCGATGTCTGGTATTCGTAACACAACGATGAAAAATCCTTACTTCTAAATCACGACAACTGGTGTGTTGTCTGGCGCATATTTATTTATTTTGATTTTAAACCAAAAACAATAGGTACTGTAGAAAACGAAAAATAGGCTCAGTTCTCAATCATACGTACCTACTCGGTTTGAATCAGAATTTGATGAAATATGTGCGCTTAAGTTTTACTGATTCAAAGATTTGCTATTGATTTGTTTTTCATCGGTGAAATTAACGAACCGCATAGTCTAGTCATATCAGTAACTAGCGCTCCCCCGCTACTTAGTACGCGTATTGTGAGTTAGCTCCCTCCCCTCCCGCCGCGGCGTAAGTTATATAGCCTAAAACCTTCCTCGATAAATATGCTATCCAAAACAAACAAAAAATCAAATCGGCCCAGAAGTTCCTGAGATTAGCACGTTCAAACAAATAAACAAACTCTTTAGCTTCATAATATCAGTATAGACTAGCGGTCCACCGCGACTTCGTCCGCGCGTTTTGAGTTGGCTCCCTTCCCTCCCGTCGCAGCATGATGTTTTTATACCCTAAAGCCTTCCTCGATAAAAGAAGCTATCTAACTCAGATATATTTTTTCCAATCGGTCCTGTAGTTCCTGAGATTAGCGCGTTCAGACAAACAAACTCTTCAGCTTTGTAATATTATTTATTTTGATAAGAATCAATACCCGTGCGTATAAAACACCTTCGAAAATAGTGCGTTATTTGAAACAAATTTATTAACATATAAGGTACTGACAATTCAAAATAATCTCGTCACACGTGATTTTTGTGTAACTTAAACGGTTTACGCAGCTCACGCGGAAGTTCTCAAAAGTAATATTTTTCCCCCGTTTTCGCAACATTTATCGTTGCGGCGCTGGACTTATAGTTTAAAAAGCCTTTCTCGATAAATGGGCTTTGTAACTCCGGTCCACTCCAGTGGGTTCAGTAGTTTCTGAGATAAGCGCGTTCAAACAAACAAACTCTTCAGCTTTATAATATTAGTAAAGTATATATGTATAGATGTGAAGCAAGCAAGCACCCTAAATGCTTAGCTCTGAAAGTGAACCAGCCACGTACAAAATCTAATACTCTTATGTTCTAAAATTAACAGGAACCGTGTCACCAAATTTATGTGCCGGTGTCTATTACACATAATAAACTGCAAGAGCAATTAACGCCTCGGGGACCCCTGAGACGTGGAGCTATTCTATGGAAAAGGGGGTGAAATAAATTATACGTTTACCCTTCTGGTTTTGTCTCTTTCCGTGCCTTAAAATGTATCACTATTGAATACTGAGTAAATGAGGGTATCGCTGCTGCTGACTAGCAATGTCCCAAAAACCTGAAGACCCCTTACACACTGCGAAGTTTATCATCGATGCAGTCGCGCGTTTTGAAAACGCGCTTCAGCATCGCGTCTCACGCAATGAACAGATTTACTTTAGCGTTGATCCAGTCGCGCGTTAGCATCGTGCAGTCACCAAAATGCAGTACTTAATTTGTCAATTTCCAGCTTCTGCATCGATGCTAAAAGTCGCAGTGTGTAAGGGATCTAACATGCAATAAGAATAAATAAGATTGCGAACACATTTTGACTGTAACTCAAATCCCCGGTAGTGTTTTCAATGAACGTGCCACTTGAACTAGAAAATGTTTACTATGTATTTATTTACTGTACATAGTCGCAATTTGTACTTTTAGACTCCTACAACCTTATTTTTAATCGCATTGAAATTAAATAAATAACCCATTCGAAAGTCCGTAGCCGAATGGCAAAAAACGGAACCCTTATATTTCGTCAAGTCTGTCTGTCTGTCTGTCTGTCCGTCCGTCCGTATGCCACAGTTACTTTATTCTGTAACTATGCTTATAGTTACAGAATAAAGTGTAATTTCAACAGTGTGATGCTTATCACACTGTTGAAATTTGGTAGGAATATGTATCCGGTGAACCGCTATACGATTCTTATACAAAAAAATTAAAAATTTTAAACTAAGCGAGTGTTAATTTTGCAAAAATATATATAATGTAGATATTATCAAATACTTTCAACGAAAATTGGTTAAGACGAAAATGAAAGAGAAATTTTTGAGATATAGCACATTTTCAACAACCGCAAACATAACTTTGTTCTTCATACAAACACTATGAAAAACAAAGTTATATTTGCTGTCAACAAAATATTGTGGTATTTTAGCTAAGTGGATGTAAGTGGTAGTAAGCGGTTTCCCCTTTTTCAGCTATCCCATTTGCTGCCACACTTGAGACACAATAGAAATTTAATTGTTATAACGCACTGGTGCGTGCTGTGGCAACGGAACCCTCAGTGCGCGAGTCCGACTCGCAATTGGCCGGTTTTTTTTAATGCGCCAGAAAACACACCAGTTATCGTGGTTTGGAAGTAAGGTATTTTCTTCTTTGTGCCACGAATACCAGACAACGATTACGACGGGGGCGTGTCCCATAAATACTTAAATACATATTAAACATCTATGACTCAGGTACAAATATTTGTACTCATCAGACAAACATTGGGCCCCTGCGGGATTCGAACCCGCGACGGCCGGCGAAATAGTCAGGAGCTCTAACCAATACACCAAACGCGTCGTCTTATTATTAGGTACCTGGGTTTCTTGTAAAATATTTGGCTCATTGAAAAAACTGAAGGCAACAACCGTCTTAAGCGTTTGTATGCAAGTCAGAAAAGTTAGAGTAACTTAGATATATCGATACTAAAAGGAATTTTCATGTACAGCGTCAGCACACCTTGTAGCAAACTAGCCCTTATTACAATGCTATAAGATACCGCAGTGTTCACCTTGACGTGCTGTTGTCTGTACTAAGTGAAAATTTTTGCCGATGAGGTACTTTAGCCTTAAGCGGATAAACGCAGGTTTAACACCGTCAATTGTCTATAAACATAGTGGCAGAAATTTTTGATGCACAATATAATTAATACGATTTACTTTAAAACACCATTCCATTTACAGACAACTTGCAGCTTTATGGACGTAAAAGAAGAGTTTAAAACTTTACGTTTTGCAAACGTGTAGTAAAGTAATTTAAAAAAGTTAATAAGTTAAGTTCAACAACTCTAAGACCCCTTATACGCTGCGCCTTTTAGCATCGATGTGCAGTGGCGCGTTTTGAAAACGCGCTTCAGCGTCTAGGGATGCAAACGATACATCGATGTTTTAAAACATCGAGGTATCGTTCATAAACATCGATGTTTTACATCGATGTTGAACCATAAGAAAACATCGATACATCGTTCATTAACATCGATGTTTCATGAACGATCTTTTATTGCAGCGCCATCTTATCGTATTGTGTGCAAAGAGTATAGTTACGATAGAGGAAAAGAGTGGCAACTCTATGGTTAAAGTTGTATGGAAAATGCTGCCAACTGGAGTTTGTGCGCGTGAACTAAATCTATACTATATACATGCATACCTAGCCATATGTTTATATACGTCTACCTATTACGATTCTCCATAGAATGTATTCATAATAGAGTTTCTTGGGCGCACTCATGTTTATTACAAAAATGTTTTTTTGTAATAAACATGAGTGCGCCCAATAACAAACACACCAAACACCAAATAACAAACTAATTTACTCAACAATTACATTATTTTCTGAAGCTGGAGCTATAATTACCCAAGAAAGAAACCGGTTGCTCGGCAGTAGATTGTCGAAATTATTGTTTTTGAATTCTATAATGAGAAAAACTAATAAATAAGTTTTGTTTAATTCATAATAAATTTGATTATCTTTGTCTTTCTTATATTTGTTTAATTTGTCGTTCTACTACTTTTTATATCCTAATACGTTATAGATGTATCGTTTAAAGTAACTAATTGTTCGACATTATCAGTAATCATGATTACCAAAATGAATCTAAGTAGGTTATCAATATTTTTATAAGAAAAAGCCTTTTCTCTGTATTTCAAGGCTGTATTTGCTGACCCTGCTAGTAATTAAAGAAAACATTGAAAACACATCGATGTGTTTTTTATGAACAATGTTGCATCCCTATCAGCGTCGCGACTCACGTAATGAACAGATTTAACGCTATGTATTCGCGCGTTAGTGTCTGCACCAGTCACGCTTTTGCATCGACGCTAGCGCGTGACAGCATCGATGCTAAATTAAATCAGTTTTGACCCCTTACACACCGCAACTTTTAGAAACTTTTGATAACGTGCTTTAGCGTCGCGACTCACACAATTAACAGATTTAATTTAGCATCGATGCAGAAGCGCGACTGTACCGATGCTTACGCGCGTTAGTATCGCTGCAGTCGCCAAAATTCAGTTTTGCATCGTGACTGTATCGATGCTAAAATTAGCACAGTATGTTAAGGTTGACATTTTGCGACTGCATCGATTCTACCGCGCGTTAGCATCGCGACTACATCGCTGCTCAAAGTCGCAGTTTGTAAAGGGTCTTATTGCATAAGTCGCGATGCTGAAACGCGTTTTCAAAACGCGACACTGCATCGATGCTTAAAGTCGCAGTGTGTAAGGGGTCAATAAGGATAATTGTGATAACTAATGTAGAACTATCTGTATAATAAGGAGTTCTTCAATTGTTTAGGAAGTTTATTGTAAAAACCTTTCAACATAAACCTATAAAATATTAAGGATCTATACTGAAGGGTTTGTTTGTACGCGATATTATCAGGAACTACTGGACGAATTTGAAAAAATGTCTTGTGTCTTTTTATCGAGGAAGGCTATAGGTATTCGCTGCAACGGGAAGGGAAGTAGCAAACTCAAAACGTACGGACGCAGTCGAGGGGGATCGCTAGTATGATTATATACAATAACTAGCGGTCCCCGCGAAATCGTCCGCGCGTTTTGAGTTTCCCCCCTCCCCTCCCGTCGCAGCGTAATTTTTATGGCCTAACGCCTTCCTCGATAAATAAGCTATCCAACACGAAAATATGTTTTCAAATCGGTCCAATAGTTCCTGAGATTAGCGCGTTCAAACAAAAAAAAACTCTTTAGCTTTATTTATAACTAGCGGTCCCCCGCGACTTCGTCCGCGCGTTTTGAGTTTGCTCCCTCCCCTTCCGTCGCAGCGTGATGTTTTATATCCTAAAGCCTTTCTCGATAAATAAGCTATCCAACACAGAAATATTTTTTCAAATCGGTCCAGCAGTTCCTGATATAAGCGCGTTTAAACAAACAAACTCTTCAGCTTTATAATATATTAGCGCAAGCGCACGTTGTACTTAAGCTGCGAACATTATTTTGGTGCGGAGTTATGTTAAAACTGTGATAGCTCCTAAGATATTTATTGAAATCAAATGATATAAAGGGCAACTTGGTTCTAAATGAAATGATCGTGATGATTATTGTATTTATTTTGATAAGAATAGATACCTGTGTGTATAATACACCTCTAAAAATAATGCATTATTTTCTTACAAAATTATTAACATAAAAAGGTTGTAGTAAGTCAACCATAAAAGATAGACATATGCTGTCGCAGACTTTATTATAGAACTGTTAATGCTGAACAATCCTGTCATACATGATTTTTGTGTAACTTAAGAGGTTTCCGTAGCGTATGCAGCGGAAGCTCTCAAAAGGAATATCTTTCTCCCGTTTTCGCAACATTTTTCATTTCTGCTGTGGTCTTATGAGTCGTGTCTTTATGTTATATAGCCTAAAGCCTTTCTCGATAAATGGACTATCCAACGTAAAAATAATTTTTCAAATCGGGCCAGTAGTTTTTGAGATTAGCGCGTTCAAACAAACAAACAAACAAACAAACAAACAAACTCTTCAGCTTTCTAATATTAGTATAGATATAAGTATAGATAAGAATCAATACCCGTGTGTATAAAACACCCTCGAAAATAATGATCGAATAAAAATAGTAAAATATTTTAACGCAAAACATACGCAGTTTTATTGTAACTAAGAAGCCAGTAACCATAGCAATTAGCGCAATCGCACGTTGTACGAGGGTCAAACTGAAAGTTCTTAAAAATCAAAAACCGATTACATTAGCCAGTTATTAGTTTTATTATATCTTTTCAAAATATTGTCCATTGACGTCAATACACCGCTGCATGCGATGGAACCACTGGGAAAAGCACTTTGCCCACTCGTCCTTAGGGGTCTCTTCAATGGCATCGCGATACGCAGCCACCGCTTCTTCAGCATTCATAAACCGCTTTCCTTTAAGTTTTTCTTTAATTTTTGGAAATAAATAAAAATCACAAGGCGCGAGGTCGGGGCTATACGGCGGGTGACCCAGTAATTCAACGTTTGATGTCGCCAAATAGTCGATCGTTCGCTTGGCGGTGTGCGACGAGGCGTTGTCGTGGTGAAGGAGGATCCTACTGCGAGGTCGTTTCTCTCGAACTTTTTCCAAGACAAGTGGCAAACAATTGGTAGTGTACCATTCTGCAGAAACTGTTTTTTGATCCTCTGACACAATTGTTGCGAAATGACCTATCCTTCCAAAGAACGAGGCCACCATTTTTTTTCCCGCACTTCGATCTCTCTTCACTTTAGTTGGCAACTCCTCGAAAGGAAACACCCACTGAGCAGATTGTCTTTTGGTTTCAGGATCATAACACTAAATCCAGCTTTCGTCACCTGTTAGTATGTCGAACACAGCATTTGAGTCACCTCCGTTAAATCTTTCAATCATTTTACGGCACCAATCCACACGATGGAGTTTTTGAGCCTTAGTCAAATTATGAGGTATCCACCGGGCGCAAAGCTTCCTGACCGCTAAATGTTCGTGGAGGATTTTGTGCACTTGACTCATACCGATGCCTAAGCTTGTCCGAATCTGCTGATAGGTCACTCTTTTGTCAGTCTCTATCATACGCCGCACAACACAGATGTTATTTTCAGTCGTCGCCGTAGAAGGCCGTCCCTCACGTACATCATCAGTGAGATTAGTGCAACCACGTTTAAACTCATTAAACCAGTTGTAAACAGTCGCACGAGATGGGGCTTCATCGTGAAAGGCCAATCGTAGTCTATCATAACTTTCTTGTTGACTTAAATGACATCGAAAGTCATAAAAAATCATTGCACGAAAATTTTCTCGTGTTAAATTCATGTTGACGTGACACAGACAATTTTCAATTTGCCGCCAAATCGTAAAACAAATGACAAATGAATGAAATATATACTCAGTAATATTGGCAAAGAGTTCTATTTTCAAATTTTAGAATATTTTTTTTATTATATTGTTTATAAGTGGCCAGTTCTAAGAACTTTCAGTTTGACCCTCGTACTTAAGCTGCGAACATTATTTTGGTGCGGAGTTATGTTAAAACTGTGATAGCTCCTAGGATATTTATTGAAATCAAATGATTTAAAGAGCAACTTTGTTCTAAATGAAATGCTCGTGATGATGAATGTATTTATTTTAATAAGAATAAATACATGTGTGTATAATACACCTCTAAAAATAATGCATATTTTTTTTCAAATTTATTAACAAAAAAAAGGTTGTAGTAAGTCAGCCATAAAAGATAGACATATGCTGTCGCAGACTTTATTATAGAACTTTTAATGCTAAACAATCCTGTCATACATGATTTTTGTGTAACTGAAGCGGTTTCCGCAGCGTACGCAGCGGAAGCTCTCAAAAGGAATATCTTTCTCCCGTTTTCGCAACATTTTTCATCGCTGCTGTGGTCTTATGAGTCGTATCTTTATGTTATATAGCCTAAAGCCTTCCTTGATAAATGGACTATCCAACGTAAAAATAATTTTTCAAATCGGGCCAGTAGTTTCTGAGATTAGCGCGTTCAAACAAACAAACAAACAAACAAACAAACAAACAAACAAACTCTTCAGCTTTATAATATTAGTATAGATATTCAAAAGGCCTCTGCATCTTGACAGATGATTTAAACAGCACCTACGCGAGAGGAGCATCGTCGCTCGAGGCTAAACAAACCGATCCTCCAACGACACTTTCGTCTCCACTTGCGGACCGCGAACTGAGAGTCCGTTGTGACGGAACCCTCTGCACGAGCATGTCGTTTTTCCCGTTTTTGGGCCAGAATTTAAAAGCAGGCTTTATCATGGGTCTCACAGCCCTCGTAGATGACTTTTCTCCACTCATCGCGGTCGGTAGCCAGGTCCCCCCATGTGTCGCGATTGATGTTGAATGCGATCATGTCGCGTTTTGCGCAGTCTTTGAATCGCAGTATGGGACGTCCAACTTTACGCTTCGACGCTACTTTACGCTTAATATTCATAGAAAACAATAGAAATATTGTATCTGGTAAGTGCCAGCCTAATATTCTAACCAAACTCCATTTGTTCTAACACAATACAATTTGATCAAATAGCTTCTGTTTTAAATCGAATGATCCAATAAATATCTTTTGCGCGTAACCTAGTGATAAACACAGGTGCGAACAAAAACAATGCCAATTAAAGGTTTTGTCCCACTACATCGTAGCATACTGAAACGAGGAATGTGTCATGCAAAAAAATCTATTTGTAATGAAAAATTATGACACCGTGCTCACTGGACCGTTCTGTCATTAACCAACACCGTTACATGCCATGCACTAAGCGTAATTTTGCCGATGCTGACACGCTCCGTGCTTGACACACATACGGGTTGTAACCGCATTTGATGACCGTTATAAAGGCGATGCCGAAACTTAGTCTGTTTATTGATCGTCCTGCCAATACAGACTGTCGGACTGATTGCGACACTTCTGGATCAGAGCCTCAGGTAGACCCTGTTAACAAAATATAAAACGAATCGCGGTTCGCTCACTACCACCAAATAACATATTACATTCGGGTATCATACGGTATCATACCGGCATCTTATTGTTATCATACGCGTTGCATACTAGCATCATACGGGTTAAATGAGCAAGGTAAAACATATCGAGTTTTTTTCGTACCTGACACGTTTTTAGCACGCTCATGGTATAGTACCGTGCAGTGGGAAAATACCTTTATGGTTTAGTTTGGTCACAGATTAAATAATAGTACTACATACAGATTGCACACTTACCTCTCCTACCCAGTGCGACTTACCTCACCCCCGCGCCGAATGGAGCAGCTTATGATTGGTATGCTTACCACTCATAAGCTGCTCCATTCGGCGCGGGGGTAAGGTAACATGGGTACATGGCGAGCACGCCATGTTTGTATGTTTTGACAATTGACGTATGAAATGCGGTCGTGGCACAGGCTTAAATTACAATTAATACGATTTTTGTTGTTTTTCATTAACTTTCGATCATTAAAATGGTATACAGTGAAAGATAAGATTTGATACGTATGTTGTAAACGAATAGGAAATTGTACTGTATTACATAGAGTTTAGAGTGTGACGTCTTGGTTCGAATTTGCAAAGGATTTTTTCGTGTCTATTATCGTATAGACAGAACCTATCTCCAACACAGAATGTTTATTATGTAAGTGCCTACCAGCTAATAACGTTGTTAAGGTACCTGTTTATTTAAGTGAAAACCCTTATAGCACGCACACCAACGCAGCGTCTGTGCAACATGCCACCTGGCGATGTCTGGCCAAAATGAAAAATTTCTTCTGAGTGTCCGAGATGTGGTTTGGTGTCCATTTATAAAATTATATTACTACCGATGCGAGAGAGAAGTAGCGGTTAAATTGTTATTCTTATTAATCTGTTACTCTCTTGGATTTTACTAAATTGATCGTTTAATTTGAATCATTCCATGCTCGCATTCCATAACAAGGTTTTTAACCAAATTTAATTTCAAAATCATATTGTACTTGTAAATTAATATGCACGTAAGTTATTATAAGGAGACATTATAATAACTTACACTTCTGCTCATAAGCATCTATGATATATTACAATTGACACAATGGCAAAATTGCTTTTCCATGCCCGTACCTACATTTCTAAAGTCAGCTCTATCCACTTTTCGAAGTTGAACAAACAACACCATATTTTATTCATTATTCAAACTAGGGCAAACATTCGACCCAATAAACATTAAAGATCCCATCACACAGACAATGTAGAATCTATGTAGAATACAGTTTAATCTTTGTAGAATGGTGACGACACTCGATGCCTTACGGTCTAATATCAGTCATTTTAATGAAGTTAACATTAGTTTTCAAACATATCAATAGATGTCACTGCTTAGAGCTACCTCAAAATAGTTGAATCGCGCGACACAAATCCTACATACAGTTTTCAGTGTGTCATAAAACATATCTTCTCGAAACCTAACAGAGTAAAGGTCTTAGCCCAGTACACCGTATCATACGGTGTAAAAAAAATGTTCATATTCTATGACACCTTGCCCACTCGACCATTCCGTCACAGACCAATAACTTTGCGTAACACGCACGGAGCGTATTCCGCCGGTACACACGCTCCGTGCATGACACGTTGTAACCGCGTATGATGACCGTTGTAAAGGCGTCGGAAAAACTTAGTCTGTTCATTTATTGTCCTGCCAATACAAACTGTCGAACTGATCAGAAGTGTCGTGATCAGTTCATCAGTTCAGATCCTTGCCCATAAAATTTTAAAGGAATCGCGGTTCGATCACTACCACCAAATAACATATTACATACGGGTATCGTACGCGTTGCATACTGACACCAAACGGGTTGTATGCGGGTTCAGTGGACAAGGTGTTGCTTTTCGTGCACACGTTCCTAGCAAGGTCATGGCATGATCATGGTATGGTGCGCTGCAGTGGGAAAATACCTTGAAAAATCGAAAACTCTGGATCAGATGAAATACAAATGGCTACTGACGGGATTCGAAAACTTTATGCTCGTGATACATTTCTACTTTACTTTGAAATTTCAAATGTTACTGAATAAAAACGAATAAACTTTTAGCAAAATTGTTGTCAGAGAAAAGAGTTAGACTATACTAAGAAAACTTTGCAAGCCAAATCTAAAACATTAGTATCTACCGTAAATATTTAGATATAATAATTGTTATGTCTGTTTTATGTTACAATCAATTATTTTTATCTATTTTATTTACTATCCTTCCTATTTATATCCTACCAATTATGTTTAGCACATCTGTATCATAAGATATCTTATTATTTTTATTTGTAGCAATAATAGCTAACGTATATTAGAAGCACGTATTACAAAAGATTTCCTTTTGCAATCTACAGCGAGTTCTGGAAGTTTTCTAATCAATCAATAAAATGAAATGCGAGGAAGTTTTTGCAAATAATGGTTCGGGCCCTCCTTTATTTGATTCGACAGATTTGATAGTCATTTTCCACTCGTGTGACATCGTTAAGGTGGAATTTAATATCTATTTGATGTTAGAATGTGTCTCTCTTATAAAATAAATATTTCTATCTGAAGGTAAGGCCAAATAAAAGCTGTCATACAAAACCGATTTAGGGTGACAGTAACTAACTAAAATAAGTAATAGTAAGTTAATTAAAATGAGATCACCTTCCAACCAGGTGATAAATACTAATCTCCTAGGTTAAATAAGTACATAAGTTTATCGCATGATGAACAGTAGTCACAAAATATCAGACATGCCGTCCTAGTTTAAAGTTTTGTTATGTGTCAACATGTGTTATCCTGCGTATACGTTTACGTAAAAGAAACTCTAATAGCATTATTTCTACAAAATATACACAATTCCACTTGGAATTGTATAATAATCATTTAAAACTAATTTTCAGTGAGCCTTCATGGGGCGTTTAAGCCCCTTAGACACTGCGACTTTTGGCATCAATGCAGTCGCGTGTTTTGAAAACGCACTTTACCATCGTGCCTCACGCAATGAACAAATTTTATTTAGCATCTATGCAGTCTCGCGTTAGTATCGATGCAGAAGCGCGACTGCACCAATTCTAACGCGCGTTAGTATCGATGCCGTCCCCAAAATTCAGTTCATAATTTAACAATCACCAACTTCTTCATCACAACTGTTTCGATAGTAACGCACGTAAGCATCGCGACTGTATCGATGCTAAAAGAAGCGTAGTGTATAAAGGTTGATATTATTCGACTGCATCGCTGCTAAAAGTGGCAGTGTGTAAAGGGTCTAACTGTTTGACAGCCGCCAAAAATGGTTCTGCTTCATTGCACCTCGTATCTTATCACAGTTTTCTGCTACTGACATCTCGTTTTTGACGTTCTATTCTAAAAGGGATATTAATTTTATGGTCTCCCTATCTAATGATGTTAATAAAATAATAGAGTCGTATGTCATTCTAAGATCTTAATAGGTAGCATTTTACAGATTTTTAATATAGGTTTTGAAAATTCTGAAACTATATCTATCCGCTCCTATTGCATCAAGAACTTTCTTCTCAGTAGATTATCATGATTTTCAATTGTAGATTTTACTAAGTAGTAGGTGATTGTAATTTGTTCGAAGGGAAATACCGAACTTAACTTAGCAAAACTCAGGGCCAAAAATATTTTTGACGCAAAAGCTAAACAGTTTTACAAAATCAAACACAAGTTTTCACTCTCCCGTCCATTTTCGTGAGTTCCGTTATATTAAGCTTGATTTTTCAAGCTTAATGTCAGCGCTTTTCCAAAAATCCAGAACCTGTAAAAGTAAACCTTTTATTGGATACTTTAAACGTTTTCAGTTTGAATCGGTCGGTATTTTGTAAGAATGAATAAAGATCCAACTGAAATACATTTGGTAATAATATAATTTTAGCTCTGTTAAAAAGTGTTCGTTCATATTATGAACAAAAACTTTTAACAGAGCTAAATAATAACGCTTGTTCATTCGCGGCCACCGCTGCCTATACGCAGAGGTCATATTAAGTACTTTAACCACCCACTTTAAACAGTAAATAATAAAAGTAACATTACGAAGACTTGTACGTACGTACTCATAAGAAGAGCACCCGATCGACTTATATGATCGATTATCCAAAGTTCAGGAGTTCTTCAAGTTTAATTTCCAATAATCTCACGAGATTAGTATCTTGTACCTTCCAACTTTGGCAAGACGTTAATTTTCCTTAAATTTTCCAAACCTTGGATACTTTAATCCAGTAAAAACTTTCCTTAATCTCATGTTTCAAAGCTGTTCTTGTAACTAAATCAATATGACAGGGTTCTATTTTTTTTTAAATATTATTAAGGCCATAATTAGCCTGTAGTAACAGGAGTACCTAAGCAATAGTCCAATATACTGGACCTACGAGTAAGTAGTAGCGATTTATAACTGAAGTAGGTCTGATACACTTCGCCCTACAGTTTGTGGCTAATGTAATCCCGAGATCACGCACCGCTGCGTCGTCACGTACCAAGGGTGAGTCTCGAAGTAAGAACCTAGTCCCGAAGTAAGTGGCACAAAACGAAAACTTGCACCACTTGTCCTGAATGTGCCAATAATACTGAACGCTGGCCACATGACGCTGTCATTTGGTAGCAGAAAAAGAAAAGTAATTTGATAGCAGTTTGCAAAATCAGACATCGTTGGCAAAACCAGTGAAAATAATATTTTCACTGGTATTATATTTTTGAGATATTATCTCCTGTATTGTTAATATTAACATGGCACATCGATCGAAAAGTTAACTCAAAACTCAACTGTCTAAGGGTGTATCCACACCGCCCGGCGACATGAACATGGCGGCCGTTTCGGCAGACATACCGCTCACGCTACAGCAGCTGCCGCTGATGCCGCAGTGGCTTTTTCCATAGAATTTGACAGGGTATTGATATATGCCGCCGGCAAAGCCGGCGGGCGGTGTAGATACGTCAATACAATACGTATCTTTTGTCGCATTTGTTTTCATAAAAGCACAGTCCAATTTTCCAAATCATATTTTTGTTACGAGGCGATGTATGTTTACGTTATAGAAGCAAATGGGGAGTAAAACTTGTAAAATAAATCCGTATGATAGCTGTTTACATGCTTCAAGTTGCAATCTTGAGTGTGTCGTCGACGCCCGATAGAACACAAAAGAGATCACTTCAGTAAGACATGCCGATATTAAATACGTAGTCAGCCATCCATAGAGATATTTTTTTAAAGATTTATAAAAGCGTTTAAGAAAGATTTGTGTTTAAAAAATTTACACGAGAAGGTATTTATAGAAGATATTACTTCTAAGATGCACCGTAAGATATATCATTTATGGAGGTAAGAGATAGTTACGGGAGCTGGAACCGCTTTCAGACCATAATCATAAATTACTATCAAGTGTAAATTAATGTCCCTGAGGGTTTTCTACGATAGTGTGACCGCGTGTGGGATGCTTGAATAAAAAACACGTTTGGATTTATTCCAGCAAAATAGCACAAAGTGAGAGAAAGTACAAATAGAGACCATATTCTCGCATGCAGCGCTTTTATACAAATCAAAATCCTAAACAACTGTAAAAAAACAGTGGGGACGACATCCGTTTCAATATCTGAACATTTACTAAAATATTTATTTGTAGGGATAAACTCTGCTAACGAAATATGTTAATTCATTAATAAGTTAGTTATTAACTGTACTGAATTAAGTTAGCTTTTTAGATTATATTTTCAATAGTTACAATAGGTATTTAAAAAATTTTACCTCCACCATCCGATTAGAATCAACTTCCTTTTAGCGACAAAATTAACATTTATCAAAAATCTAATAAGTGTTTCAATTAATAATTAACTTACAGTTATTAAATTATTAATACTATAATAAAATCATACAAAGATAAATCAAGTAGTTCTAATATCATAGCTAAATGACATTCAAGATGGTGGACTCTTCCGGAATTTCCTTAGCTAACGTCAAATCTAGATCGGTGTACAAATTATGATTTATTGAACAGATGACAAAGTAAATGTGTTGAATTGAATTGAATTTTTATTTATTTGACACACAAAAATAATTAAATTCATAAAAAACAAAAACAAAGCGCCCAGGTGGTGCCAAAAAGGTCCCCGCTCGGTATATATCGTGACAGGAGTAAGCATGCCACGACACTGATTTTCAGCGGGAACCCCTGCTTGGCACTGGGTGTAAACACAAAAAAAACATTATTATCATACATTCAAATTAAAACATTTATAAATAAATAAATTTACAAATTAAACATTTACGAAAGTAATAGCGCTTGCAGCGCCTTCATCTCGCCGGTCTCGTGCCGGTCGCGTGGGCGCGCGTTCTAATATGTCATCTGTCAAATTCGCCATGTTGCGCTTTATTTCGTTAATACGTTATGTAAATCCCTTAAGCGTATGTGAACGAGACACAATAGATATTCTATTGTTATGCGGTCTCATGCGACCGCTCGGGTGTTGAAGCATTAATGTTATTTAGTTAATATACTGGGGTAACATAAGTCGCACACGGTGAGTATGTGGTTTAGTGCATAAGTATACTATTGCAAAACCAAGCAAATATGTGGGACAGACTAATATCGAGAATCATTGTGTAAAAAAAGATTAATAAGATATTGGTTCCAAATCTTTTTATTATTATTATTATTATTTATTTCGACCATCAGGGATCATACAAATTACATATTTTTTTGTGTTAGTAACAATTAAAATATTTTTAAACTAGTGGCTTAGGCTTATGCGTGTAACGAATCAATCAACGTTATGTCAGAAAGAGCAAGCCCTGGAAGGATTACATTTGCGAGAGAAAACTTCAAAAACCTTCTCAGTAGATGGGAACTCTGCCCTAGAAAGTCGTGCGAGTGGCTCGAAATTTGATTTATTTTAAAGCTGGGCACAATACCCGGCGCCTGCACCGGGAACACCGATTTATCTGGATCCAGCCGACCTGGAGATAACCCAAGCTGCATGGCTCTTTGAATAGCTCAAGGCTTTACTGACTTGTGACCACGGAGCCGAGATAAATGAAAGTGTATTACTTAATGGTATTTGCTGTTTGAACTAAAACTGTGTCTCACGTCTGGTATTCTTATTCCAAATTATTAGAAAAACTTAGTACCAAACTACGGTATTGTTAACCGACCAGCTTAAAAAGAAAGCCATTCAATACTGATACCTCTATTCCTTTTTTATTTGGTAACCATATTCTTGATTTCAACTGTATTTTTGAGGTTTGAGATAGGTCTTGGAATTACCTTTGACTAAATGTGATCAACCAACCAATTCACCAAAAATGTCTAGCATTTGAGGATAAATATAAAATAATTATGTTTTCTAGATTGAGATATTGATTCATCTCTATGATTAATCTGGGTTATGCTCTGAATACGATATGTTTATTCATGTGTTTTCTGAATCAGGTTCATTTATCGTTATTTAAGTCGTTAATTCTGACATTTCATGATGATTGAGCTACCATTATTTATTGCGTCATACCACAACAAGTCTTATGAGATAATAAATTCAGTAATTCAGGCCAGTGGTTGAAAAACACACAGAATACCCGAATAACGTATTTTGTCTTTTTTGATTTGTACATGTATTTGTACATGTAATAAGATTATGCCAGTGGATGATGAAAAATCCAAAAATAAGTAACGACCAAGTGCGAGTTGGACTCGCGCACTGAGGGTTCCGTGCCAACTTTAACTGAATTCGGGAATCCACTTAGTTAAATACCACAATATTTTGTTGACAGCAAATATAACTTTGTTTTCAATAGTGTTTGTATGAAGAACAAAGTTATGTTTGCGATTTTTGAAAATGTACTTGGAGTTATTGAGATATCTCAAAAACTTCTCGTTCGATCCCTTCCGAACCAATTTTCTTCGAAAGTTTTTGTTAAGATGTACACAATATTTTTTTTTTCAAAATTTCAGACAGACAGACAGACTTGACGAAACTATAAGGGTTCCGTTTATTGCCATTCGATTACGGAACCCTAAAAACTGACGATTTTAATTTACCCGTAACCTTTTTACTAACGCGGCATACGTACATAATTTGTACACATATTTTGTGAAGCAGAAACCTTCGCCGTTTTTACACTACTAAAAATCAACTCTCTTTGATGGAATATTGTAAAATAATCTGATTGAATCAGAGAGATAAAACAAAAATTATGAAGGCGCTCTCCTATAATGTTCTTCTTTAATCAATTCCACTCATGAAATGTGCCTGAAATCCGCAATTCACGTTTATTGGTACATTTAATTTGAGCAGTATTTTTATAAGACGGGATTTGAATTGAAGCATTAATCGAACAATAAATTCTGTCTCGAAATGATATTATGATGGAGATTTGAATTTCTTAGTAAGTAATAAAGTTATGTTTCGATATATTTCGTAAGCTTAAAGAAGTCTGTTTTTTAAGGGGTTACTATATTATTGAATTTGTTTCCAAAAAATCTAATAAATTGTTATTGTTGATATTTTACGAAGTAAGAACACGGTAAAATTGCATGGAGACATTTATTGTTGCAAGGCACATTAAAAGATAACAAAACAAGATGGCGATGAAAAAAGAGTTGCCAACATTGCAACGTTCCGCAGCCAACACAAAATAAATTAAGGATGCACTCCCATTTACCAACAGTTATCATTGTAAATTAAAAGAACAAATACAACCAATTACCACGTTCCACCGAATTGTTATATTTAATATTTATGAGATTTAAGCGTTCACTTATTACCACCACTCAATGCGTGGTCTGATGCGTTATAACGACAAACTCTTAACGTTACGGATTTATTTAATGGTCACTTATAACATTTTATACTAAAAATATCAGCAATATGTCAGAAATTAGGGCGTATTAGGTATTCTTATCATTTCAGTGAATGTCATTTCGCATACAAATGGAGACCATTAGTTTGTTTGCGTAGCGCACATGTGCGTTCAATTGTACTTTATTTCGTCTGAGCTTAATGTCAAAAGTCTAAGTGATCACATGATATTCATAAAGAAAATTATACTATTATAAAAGTCCTCATAAAAAAATACTTGTACAAAATATATTCAAAATATTTTACCAAGGCGTAGATAATCTTACGTCGGCTGATATTTTAACGGGTTACTTTCTTGTGATAAATACCTACACATGATAAAATCACATGAAGCGGTCTGAGTAACACTAAACGTATCCACAATATAAGAGACGAGTAACAAACTCAATCGGAATAGACATTCAAAGCTACATTACCTACTGAAGACCCAACGAATAAAATGATCAGCAGAAATAGAAACGATCGTTTTCAAAAACTCTTGAATTTCTTGTTACAGACCTTTCAGGTTAATCTCCCAAGGGTAGTCACGGTGTTAGAAACGTGAACGAAGAGAAATGTGGAAATGTCTACCGTGACGTGAACAAGGCAGAAAGACGTGCGTGACACGTTGCGTGATTCACAACAGTGCCTCTTCGCTTACAGCTTTTCCTATGTTTAGCTAAAAACTGAAATAATGGACCTTTGAATTGTCTTTTACAACAACAATACGAGGTCTCGGATTCTACATTCAAAACTATAAAATATCAACAATGTTATTTTATTACCACTGTACCTACTTATTTCTACATTTTTTATTTTTGGGACTAGGTCGGAAAAATAAATAAGCCTTACTTACTCCTAGTTAGAGAGAAGATGGCAACCTGCGTAATACCTTCCTTTTTTGTACCTATAAAGACAGATGTTTGGATACAATTTTGAATGTTAGTAGCTAGGAAACACTTCTGCTGGCATTGAATTCCACTTCCCAGCCGTGCACATGATTATTATGTATGTCGAAGGAACTATCAGAAATCTTGTTGAATACATTTTATTTCAACACGGATATTTTTCTTAATCAAAATTTTACTCAACTATCTTTTGGAAACGTACCAGCAATTTATAAACGACAGGAGCTCATCGCTAAAGATGACCGGCAAGTCAAGCCTAATCCCAAGATTTATGTTCCGAGCCTTACTTGCGATTCTACGGAGCGACGCTATCTGTGATTAATTGAGAAAATTAATGAGCTTGTGCACGCCTCGGCGTCATAACAGCTTAAAAATTCCAAGAAGTTTTTAAAGATAGGTGTCCTTAGACTTTCAGGGGACAATTAGGCGCGACCTTATCATGTTATTTCCAAGATAGATACGGTAGAGATCTCTGGCACCTATCACATTAAGATTCAAACCGCTTGCAACTCCCGTTGCCATTCGTTTGAAGTGAGACGCCTGTTTTCGTATCGTGTGTGTGCGGGCAAACGATTTTCGCTTGCTAACTTGAGCTAAACAGGGTAGATTAACATCGAATTCGAGGTAAAATGTCACACGTCCTCCTATCTCTGATAACATCACAGAAACATAAAGGCTGAATCACGCTACAACGTGCCAGCCCAAACATTATTGTACACCTTTTGTATGAAGTGACACATGTCTGCCCGTGCCCCGCCCGGGCCCGGAGGGGGCACGGCGTTGGCATGTCAGAGGTAATTTCTCCCGGCTCCGGCACGGTCCGGCCCCGGCACGTTGTAGAGTGATACATCCTTAAAAATACAGGTAATTATTTTATTACAGTAATTATTTATTTATTGAATGAGACAACAAAAGATCCAAGTAGGGTTAGTAAACAACGCATCTTACACACTGTGTTAGTACCTAATAACTAATTTGGAACATGTATTTTGACTTAAATGCCACATTAAGGGACAGACATGTTGTCGACCAGCAATGACTTTCAGTATACTGTTAGAGCTGTCACGCACCCTTAACATCAGAGAAGCTTGTTTTTTTCTGATGATGGCCGCGAAACTATCTGTACGTGCCTCTGCGAACATGGCCGACGCACTACAAAAACGAGGCAGCCCCAGCAATATCCTGAAAGCATTGTTAAATTGGACTCGCAGAGCGCTGTACGATCTTTGAGCATATCTGACCCAAAGACTGCCAGTGTACAGTGAAGTGCAGTATGCTTTAAAAAGCGTTATTTTGACTGCCTTCGTACTCTTAGCAAATCTTCGAGCCAGCATATTCGCTCTTATCGACAGCGCTCTGCGCTCCCGTTCGATGTCGACATCGTCTTTCAAGTCGTCGGTGACCCAGTGCCCGAGGTATTTAAATTGAGAAACTCTGTCCATTTCATCGCCATTTAACGTAATGGGTGGTATAAAAGATGGGCACTTGGTACCCGCTTTAAAGACCATGTACTGGCTTTTTTTAACGTTGTAAATGAGACCGTGTGAGGCGGCGTATGACTCGCAGGTCTTGAGGAGCTCCCGGAGCGCACCTACCGAGGGGGCAAGCAGCACCATGTCGTCAGCGTAGCTGATGTTGTTTATACAAACCCCATCAACATAGCATCCGACAGGCATGCTGCCTAGGCGCCCTATTAGTCCATCCACATACAGGCTGAAAATTAAGGGCGAGCTCAAGCCACCTTGTCTTACCCCGCACTCCAGCCTGCATGGCTCCGACAGCTCCCCCCCCCCCCCCACCTCACGCGGTTCATCTGGTTCAGATACCAGTACCTGAAAAGATGGACCACCTCCGGTGGTAGACCTGTGTTCAGCATTTTGTCCCACGGCAGGTCATAAGACACGAGATCAAACGCTTTGGACAGGTCCAAAAAACAAGCGTACACAGGTGTGCTTCTATCGGTGTAGTACCTGACAGTGTGCTTCAAACTGAGAATAGCCGTCTCGGTTGAGAGCCCAGGCCGGAACCCAAACTGAGCGTCACAGAGTTTTACATGTTGGATTAAGATTGAGTTGAGCACACTGTCAAGCACCTTCGCCACGATAGTGGCCAGAGAGATAGGCCTATAGTTGGACCTGTCCGACACGTCACCCGTTTTATTTTTGATAATAGGCACCACCAGAGTCTCCATCATTCAACATCAGTAATGTTTTAACCCAGTGAGTAAAGCTTGGAGCATATCTACCCACCCGTGACGGGAACAGTACCAACCAGGCGTCAACCATGCGGATAACGCCTCAGTATCGAATCGGTTTGATACAACTTATGACAGTTCTTCTTGTGAATGACAGCCCGTTTGACAGGGTGGGCGGATTGTTGACAAACATCAGATGACTCGCCGTAAGTGCGTTACAATTTTAGTTTTAGGTCGAGAGTGTTGATCTCTGTATGTATGGAGTTCCAAAAGAATACTGTATGCCTCGAGTTGATACGGTGTTATTGCCGTTACGGATGGATAAGTGTGCTTTAACCTTCCCGGGTCTGCGCAAGAATTTATACGAAATACTATATTCAAAGCAAAGTTGTAGTTTCGGTGTGGCCTATTTGATATTTTTAGTTAATAAACATTCAACTTAACTAAGCAGCACAGCTTACTAACAATACTAGAGTTGATACTAAGACCTCGTCAGTCAGTGCATCAGTCAGCGTAAGGTCTGTCGACTTTTTATCGGGTGATAGTTTATTCGCTTCTAATTAGTATAGAGAAGTATGCAAGTGCGCACATTACAGCGACTCCGATTCATAAAAATTCGAAACTGACCAAACTATCGGGTGATAAAAAAGTTTGCCTTCTGGTTCACTTCATCATCAATTTTGTCTTTGTCTCTGCTCAAGTGTCTACAAACCTTTTACAAACTTTTCTTTGGAAACCTGTTTAAACAAAGCAGAGTTTTACACACTTTTCGAATAACCAGACATATTTTTTTATTCAACTTTAAAGCTGCATATGAGTTATTTTTATCAGCTTGCGCATGAATTTATTTTTTATTTTAAATTCCTTATACCGTATTCAAGAGCTCAGACGCCATAAATCAAGGAATGTGGGGAACCCTATTTATATGCCGAGTTGAGTACGTGCAGATTATGATTTGAATGATTTCGTAACTACGTTCATATTGTGACTAATTAACATAATATTTACTCAGTTTGCATCATTCATAAGGTATTCGCTTCACTTATGCGCCATAGGGCCACTTAAAGTTAGGCATTAGAGGTATAGTATTGAAAACAGCTTTAACAAATAGGGAATTATATCAAAATACAAACACATGCTCTTCGTTTTGTATTGTTCAAAATTATCGAATTTGAAAACGGTTTAAAAATATTTAATCAGTTTTCCAACTAATATATGAAGGTTAGTTTGTTCAACAAACATGAATTACCTATTATCAAAATTAATGGCCTTTTGTTACATTCAATATTCATTGTAAGAAGGTATTGTTTCATTTTATAGAACACGTGTATCTTTATTGTAATACCTACTTAAGTAATTAGGCTTAGTCTTATAGCTAAACGAAACTATTTTCATCAAGTCTGTCTGTCCGTATATCACAGCCTCCTATCTTTTAAACTGAATTACGAATCTCATACAAAAATTAAAAATGTGACATTTAAGGCAAAAATGTGATATTTCTCATACATGGGACTAAAACTCAAAAATAACCTCAAACCTATGCGTGTCATAGGTATTTTAAAATGATTCAGAGTGTCTTACAACATTTTTTTCTCTAACTTTACAAATTATTTTAATGAAAATTGGTTTGGACGAGATTGAAGTGGTAGTCTATGAGATACAGCACATTTTCAACAAACGCAAAAATTTCGTTAATCTGTTATACAAACACTATTAAAAATAAAGTTATTTTTGCTGTCAATAAAATATTGTGATATTTTAGCTTGTTGGAAAGTAATTGAGTTGTATGATTCAGAGTTGGCACGGCACCCTCAGTGTGCGAGTCGACTCGCACTTGGCTTTTTTATAACGCTAGGCACCTAAATGTTATAACCAGAGGTTGAATATAACGATTGTGTGTTTAAAATAAAACTACCATAACCAAATGTCATTTTTTAAAAGTTATAATATTATTTACTGAATAAAGGCTTTGTCAAAATATGGGTGTCTCTCTTTGAAATACGTTGAAGGAAAACACGCTGTAACAGTCAATTTTGGAAGGAAAAGGAGGGAAAGGAGGAACACAAAATGACGGGAATATCGCGTAAATGCTTTCGGATTAATAAACTTGCCTTTCTATGTAGGTAACGGCCGCGCAATGCCCATGGTGATGTCACTGAGAACCAGTATCGATACAAAGCAGTCAGAAACCAGTATCGATAGTTAGTTATGTTTTTTTTATTTGAATTAAGTAAGTTACAAATCGCTTTTTACAGTATTAACTTTTTTTAACCAACTCAGTACAAAGGATACTGATGACAAAATAATATTTTTAATAGAAAAACCCACGTTTAGGCAAATAAATAAATTTTATTTCATTTTCTACAATATCTATTTATCACTGCAATATTAGCGAGCGGGTAAAAACTACCAACGCTAGTCGCCTCTTTGTAGCTTACTAGCTACGGCATGGTATTTTGTAGATACGCGTGAGGGTGTAAGTTTTTCCCATTTATTTTGAATTTTTCAGAATGTTGTGAAGAGGTTTTCCTTTATAAACCTTGTATATTATTTAAATTTTTTTTTTAAATAATAAGCTTATCTTATACCATCATCCCTGAGTTGAATGTCACTGACTAAAACAACATCCTGTATATGCAATTCAAATCAAACAACTATTTATTAAATCTGTGTACAAAATGCTCTATTTTTGTGCTGTGGTATGCTATTGCACACATTGAGTTTTTTTGTATCTATCTATTAAGTTCAAGAGGACTATATTTTTTTTGTATTTTTTTTTAGCTTTGTTTTACCCACATATAATAGTTCAAACAGGGTGATAGAACAGAGAATGCACTTGTGTATACGCAAAGACTTGAGCACTATAACAATGTCCACGACGCAATGGCCACCTCAGTTGAGACTGACCGCGCCGCCGCGCCGGGAACAGAGACGACCTCGAGGCCGATTCTCGCGGCAAACGAACTTTTATCGTGTGGTAAATCGATTGCGAGTTTAACCATTTTACCTCAAAAATCAGATAATCGTAACTAAAAAAATAAAACACGGAACAAAACTATCGCTTGAACAAAATCTAAATACATAGAAATCGAGACCCTGAGAAATCAAAAACTATTTTTTCTTCGACAAAGAAAATTTGATCGGTAAACTTTGTCGTAAACGAATTGCACGAGAATCGCACAATAATAAAAACAAAGTTATTATAACTTTTAAAATAATGTCAGTTATTAAAATTAATTAACTATTGGATTAAAAAATATTACAGTGCTAAACGATGAAATATTAACCTATTTGTTGGTGAGTTTAGTGTTTATTTTATTACTTTTGGTTCAGATAATCAAAAAGAAACAGAATACTGAAAGGATGAGAACATTTTTTAAAATTTTTAAGAACTACAAAAGAGACCATCGATGTATGGAGTGTCAACAAATAACATCACTGCTCGTTGGAGCAATTCATAAACCGACCCTCATAAAGCCTGCACTTTACGTAGGCCTCGTAAATGAATATGTGCCTGTCAAACTTTTATTATTGCATCAACGGTGTATAAAGCCGACGATGGATATAGTTACGAAGGCAAAAATGTAACGGAAGATTCGATGTTGGACTTATAGGGTTGTATCGTTGTAAGGTGCTTTTACGTTGGTGTTATGAAATATGGGAATTTTGTTACAGTTTTAGTCCTTTAGTCGAACTATTTTCTGTAACTTGCATCTGCTCTAGTAAGCCATTAAAGAAACGAGCTGAAATCGTCAACTAAGTTTTCTCAGAAAAGTAGAGTACAGCAGCTTTACCTGCATTTATTCAGTTTGACAGTCTTTAACCCAGTTGCAAGCTTGTCACATTCAAGGTTACAAAACTCATACCTTTTTAAATAAGCTTTAATCGTCAAAACTGGACGTTCCTTTGATAGAATGATTTTTAACGCTCACAGTGTCATATTTTATGTTGATAAGATGAAATAAGAACCGACGGCACGGTAGCTCAATTGGAAGAGCGTTTGGCCCGGTTAGCCAGAAATTTGCTGGTTCGAGTGCCGCCCGTGCGCAATTTTTGGTTTCTTATTTCATCTTTAGACACTGTGAATGTTAAAATAAACATTCTAAATCATTGGATAGCAAAGCGTTATCAGTTTCCAAGTTGAATTTATTCTATCTGTGAATAACTACTTGGCCCACTGGTGGTGTAAAACAGTTGGGGTGGATATCACAGACGTCACGAAATTGTATCGGTGCTTCCATGAAATATTGTTTTCTGAAGATGTAGTTTATTTCACTCGCAAAGGAACTTACCACAAACGAGCCGTGTAGAATCGAATCACTCTGTAGTACAAAAAAAAAAATGTACTTAGCATGTCCATCGGCTTAAAATCTTAGACCCTGTGCACAGTGTGAGTTTTAGCAGCGATGCTGTCGCGCGTTAGCATCGATGCAGTCGCGATGCAGAAGCTGGATATTGACAAATTATGTACTGCATATTGGTGACTGCATCGATACTAACGCGCGACTGCATCGATGCCAAAATTGTTCATTGCGTGAGCATGTGCATCGATCCTAAAAGTCGCAGTGTGTCAAAGTGTCATATTTTATATTGATAAAGATGAAATAAGAAACCAAAAATTTGCGCACGGGTGGGACTTGAACCAGCAACTTCTTGGCTAACCGGGCCAAACGCTCTACCAATTGAGCTACCGTGCTGTCGGACCGAACTTGCGATATTTGTGGTCCCTTACGGATACGTCATTACGCGTGACGTTTAGCGCCATCTACCCGTCTGTTTATGCAACAGAGGGGCCAACCAGTTTTTCTTTACAGAATAAATTCAACTTGGAAATTGATGACGCTTCGATATCTAGTGGTTTAGAATTTTTGTAACACTCACAGTGTCATATTTTATATTCATAAAGATGAAAAAAGAAACAAAAAATATTGCGCGCGGGTGGGACGCGAACGTCACGCGTACTGACGTATCCGTAAGAGACCACAAATTTCGCAAGGTCAGACCGACAGCACGGTATCTCAATTGGTAGAGCGTTTGGCCCGGTTATTAAAGAAGTTGATGGTTCAAGTCCCACCCGAGCGCAAGTTTTTGGTTTCTTATTTCATCTTTATGAATAGCACCAACTTACTATATCCGTAAATAAACTTATGTACCTCACAATGAATAACAGCTACGCAAGAATCATCTCTAGTTGCTATAAATAATTAGTTTCATGATGGTACAGCCTACTGTTTTCAGATATATTGTGACCCTGCCTTTAGCGATTTGATTCTCTTTGTGTTCTTTGTGGGTCCTGAAATTGCTTTAAAAAAGAAAGCTTTGAAATTTTGTCAGTTTATCTCAGCTTTGTAGGAAAAGGCCTATCTACCTTAATAAGTTGATGGCAAAATTATTGAGGTTTAAGAAAAACAGCTTATTTTACACGGACATCGATTTGTTTTATTACAGGTTCAGCTGTTTTGAACCATAAATCAATATCTATAATTAGAATCAATACAGATCATTAGACTTTCGCAACGATAAATTCAATCCACTATGGATTAGTTGCTCCACCTATAATATTTTTAACTGTATTACTGAAACTATAAATGTCGTAATGAGTTTGACATCTATTTGACGCTTGTCAAAAATAAAATCAAATAATTACATTTTTGTTTTTATAGTGTTTTGTCATTAGACAAACATAATAATATAAATTGCACTTGTAAAAAAATCTTTGGCTGTGTGACAGACGAGGAATCGAACCCCGTGTATTACGCTATCCGGGCGTATGCCTATAATCGTCTGTCACAGAGCCAAAGTTGCTTTTTACAAGTGCAATTTATATAAAATCAAATACTTCGTGCAACATCATTATCATCATCATCATCATCATTATCAGCCAAAGGACGTCCACTACTGAACATAGGCCTCCCCCACGGCTTTACACAGCGACCGATCACAAGCGGTCTGCATCCAGTTTGATCCTGCGATCTTTATAAGGTCGTCCGTCCATCTTGTTGGTGAACGTCCTACGCTGCGTCGTTGGTCGAAGGGTCTCCAATCTAGAACTTTCCTGTCCCAACGGCCATCAGTAATTCGCGCTATGTGCCCTGCCCATTGCCACTTGAGCTTACTGATTCTCAAGGCTATGTCTGTTACCTTAGTTCTTCTAGGTATCTCCTCATTTCTGATTCGATCCCGTAGAGAAACAACCCTTAAACAAAAATGATAGCGGAAGAAGTGATATAAAATAATTATTCTAAGACTCTCTATAATACAACAACCGAAATAATAACAAAACTATTTCGCTCCCAAACTTATAAACAGACAAAACCACTGCTCGAGCAGAGAACGAACATGGAACAAAACTCTAAAAGTGAATGGAACACTTGACGCGTGTGCACAGAAACTATTTATTGCTTCAGGAACTGTTGATGAGTTGCCCAACATGCGAATTATGTAACTTAAAAGAGATCGTAATAGAAATTGTAAACAGGGCGCTTATGGTATAAGCGCTTAAAAATGCTTGGAAGTATAACGCGGACATGCCGTCACAGCGCTTTCCTTAAGCAGCGCGATAGTACGCGACAGTTGCCTTGCTAATAATTTCATACATAAATGGATGAAGGATGCTAACTAAATGGTTGCTGCTAAAATTGTACAATGAGATAGAATCACTACTGGATTGAAGACACGCACGCACGCAAACACCACACACACACGCACACACACACACACACACACACACACACACACACACACACACACACACACACACACACACACACACACACAAAGATGTTCATTCAAATCCTTAGGTAGGTACTATACATGCGCAAATTCGATCGCTAAAGTGAAATGAGTGATATAGTTCGGTAGAAGCCAAATATATGTATTACTCATCTAGTTCAGTAGTTCTACTATCAGAATATCACTCACTACTTTACATTCAATCAGCTCAATTGGTCATAATGTATCGTGTACCGTTCTTATGACTAAAAAATAAACACTCTTATAAGATTTCGGCAATCTAAAATAACGTACGATAATAAAAAAAAGCTGTGTATCTGTGTGTGAATATCAGCTCAAACGTATATCCGTTAAACAATACTAAATTCTCAGTCTTATTGCAAAGATGTTAAAGAAAATTCTTGCTTACGCTATCTAAAACATAAATTTGGCGCGAAACTCGTTCGAGCCGAGCTAAGCAACTGTCTTGCTCTTACAGCAAATAATAATATATCCGTACGCTTTACACTCTACCACTAAGCTACTGAAGGACTGGACTACTAAGTCGTATTAGGCCGTATTGGACGATAGTGAACGAGTGAGTGAAGGAACTAGATTGCTGAAGTATTTCAATTAAAGCATTCATTCAGGAACTACCCAACTCAAGTAGGTACTTGATTATTCTAGCAAAAGATGTATATGTATTACAAAGGACACAGATAAAATTCAGCGTAGCCCATTATTTAAACTTCATGGAATACTCCCCAACACAAAATATCGCTTTAGTCTAAGTAATAGCTCACACAAAATTCTCCATAAAAACCAAAACTTTAAAGCTTCATTCAGGGCCTGTTAAAAGCTCTTTTGGGAGCTTAATGAAATTCTATTCAAAGAGTCCGTCTTCTTTTTCCGTCCGTCATTTTGTAAGGTTGAGGTAATGTAATGGCGCCAGAACAATAGTTTGGTAGCGGCACCTTTGTAACGTCTCGATTGAAAGCCTTTATAGCACGTGTTTCTTTTGGCTGTAATGAGGCAAATGTACAGTCAAAAAGAATAGTGCTTCATCTTTGCAAATAGCTTTGTGATAAAAAATATATTTTGTGATGCTGTAAAAGTTTATCACAATTAATAATGTCAATGTGTACATTATATTTTCTACTTAAGTAGAGATATTAGGCTTTCTACAACGAAAGCTATAAAGTAAATTAACTATTAAAGTAATATTCCTGTAATGTCCGGTTTTGAAATCAATAGTCAGCTCAAAAAATGTTCAACCATTGGTTCAATAATATCGATTGTGCCTACTTTGAACAAGAAATACTTTAACCAATAGTCATTATGAACGGGTTTCGTGATTGATAGTTAACTCAACTAACGGTTAAATGGCGTAACCGGCAGTTCAATATTTACGATTTTTAAGGTTATAGGCAAAAATACTCTAGCCAGTGATAATTAAAATATCCATTCTGTCTTCACAGTATTTTTTCTTTAAAACACGCACAATCGTAAATTTTAACCAGTGGGTACGACATTTTACAATTACAATTGGCTGAATTAAGGATCGATCACAAAAATGGGCCTAAGAATATAGTATTTAATATTCTGCCTGCCTTGACCTTCACCTAAGTCTTATATATAAAGCAAAAACTAGTATTTTAATAATACTAAAATATTAAATTCAAATAAAAATGTGAAATTCAAGATGAAAATAAGAAAAATTGTATTTTTCCGATTAATAGTTTCATGAATAACCTTGTATAACAGATAAAAAAGTAAGAAGAAACTTTCCGGACAAAAGGTGAGCAAGACGAAAGTTCTTACACAAATCGTTGCAAAGGGATTTATTCAAATCCGCATTTGCTTGCGCCTCCGACTGTACCCGAGTCTGTAATTGAAAAGAACACGTTAATGGGTTTTACGTGTCTTTTATTTATTGAAGTCGCTAAAGGATGCTTTTATTCCGATACGAAATATGTTCAACTCGTTAAATTTTGCTTCTGGGCAAAAGAAAATGGAACGAGAAATTGTTTTTCAGTGTATTTGCGGTTAACATATAAAAGAGAAAAATAACACAAGAACGAAGGATTTATGTAAGATAAGTATACCTATTTATTTAAGATAGGTAAACCTTAATCATTAAAAATATAAGAAACATTGGTTACGCCATTCAACCATTAGTTGAGTTAACTATCAATCACGAGACCCGTTCATAATGACTATTGGTTAAAGTATTACAAAACCGACCTTTACAGGAATAATATAGCTATATAGAAATAGAATATAGAATATAGCTTTCGTTGTACATAACCTAATTGCCCTCAATTCCGTGAACTTGTGGTATAAGGTGCTAGTTTACTGATTTATTGAGTAGGATAGTACCTACTATGTAATTAAGTCGCATTGGCCACAGCATCACAGCACAAATGATATTTGCAGTGTCGTGTCCAGTCACTATGAAGTCGAATTACAGCACGACATTTCTTGCTACAGCTGTCGCAGGTGAAGCCTGTGTCAGGGGGAGGAGAAGCTTTGCGTTGTAACCTTTTTACTTAAGACGGTTCCAAGTTTTGAGTATTGATGCCGAATGAATCCACATCTCGTATTCAAGCGCCTTTAAATCTTAGCATAGGGCGGCATTTGGCATTAGTAATTTGTACGAGCATAATCTCACGCGGCTGTTTCTCGGAGCCCATCCGATAGACGAGGCCTAGCCATTTATAAAGTAGAGTAACTAATGCGTATCTTTTTAAGGTTTCCGTCGCCAATTGGCAAAAAACGGAACCCTTATAGTTTCGTCAAGTCTGTCTGTCTCCGCTTAATGATTCCCGTACAAAAAAATAATCGAGGTTTCTAAACTTATTTTATCAGTAAGTCTAACGTGTGTAAGATAGACGCTTCCAAAATGGTAAAATGAGCGTGCCCTCCCCATCTAACTTTTAAACTAAGCTAGTAAACAATTTTGCAAATAAAATACATGATGTAATCTTTACAAATATTTTAATAAAAATTGGTTTGAATGAGACTTTTTGAGATAAAGCACATTTTCAACAACCGCAAATATAACTTTGTTTATTAAACAAATCTATAAAAATACTATAAAAAAACAAAGTTATTATTGCTGTCAATTGCTGGTATTTTAGCTGAGTGGAAGTAAGCGGACCCCTATATAGTTAAAGTTTACCACATTAACAGTAAAATATAGGAGTCGTTAATCATTTACAAAACGTCTACGTTTTCTAAAGACAAATTTAATCATGATCAAGATATTTTTATCCCAAAAGAAAAATCGTCTGATCGCTACAGAAACAGCTTTCATTACTAGTCTAAAGATTTAACGAAGATATAAGATTAGACGCGAAAGTTACCTCTACTTGACCTTTGTATCCTAAACGACCTGTAAAGGTTATAAATACGATAAAGGTCTGTTTTAGGTTATGTACAATACAATGGCAGTCGTGAGACTAAGTGCGGAAAACATCCCAGCTAAACTAACAAACTAAGGCCTGAGTTTTTCCAACGTTAGATAAGGAGTATTCGATGAATAAAATATAATATGCTTGATTTGAAAACGTCACCTATTATGTTTCAGCAATCATTTATGTAAATGTAATTTTAAATTTGAATGTTTTATAATTATTTATCGGATCAGTCTTATCTGACGTTGGTAAAATCGGCCATATAAAAAAATGATTTTTTAGTTTTGTGGGTAGATGTAGGTTTAAGTTTCTTGGAAGAATGCTACTTTTATATCTACAGGGTGTACCCTGTAAAAAGAGCAAACATTTTAAATATTGAATCTATGAGTAGCCCTTAATCAATCCTACCAGCGGGCGTAGTCTGATGCATCATTTTTGACATTTCGCGTCGACAATTTCAATTTTATGATTTTCTAATTCATCAAATATTATTTTAACTTACGTAGCTATATCTTTAATAAATCTTAAAAAATATTTGTAGTTTTTTAAGCATCATTCAAAAATTCTTCTCAATCAATAAATACACGAAAACACCAATTTTGTCTCAGCATTTTCGAGCGCCACCTGGTGGTTTTACACGGAACTATGTCGAGACTTCCGACACTAGTATCAATTAATTATAATTACATTATTATTTTTTTAAACAAAATAAATCGACCCAGAAATGTATCAAGCAAGCATATAGCAAACAAATGACTCACGTCATAGAACTTGACATTGTCATTTACTACAACGAGTTAGCGATTTCGATAACCTTGATAAGATTTTATAACTGTGCCTTACTATGTTTCTGAGATAAAGCATTTTAGAGCTTTTTGACCAGGTCAGGGTAACTACGTATACCCTGAAAATCATTGATTAAAATTTTTGGTCCTATTAGAGGCCACTCGCTGTATAATTTTAATTTTAAATGTGCTTTTGTTGGTGAAAATTTTAACTTTATACACGGAATAACGGCATTTCTTATTTCATAGAAACTAAGGACTTAAGTTTGTGAATACTGTAGGGCCTCTTGAATGTATTATTTTGAGTTACGAGCCATTTTCCCTGGTAACCTGACTTGTGTTGGGCAGTGCTTGGAAATATGACCTTTAGGTTAAAAGATGAAAGACGAAAGTTTCGTCTAGTAAAATGAGGGCTCGAGTTGGGCCTTCATCCATCTTTGGCCTAAGGCTAGATCTTAATTTGACTGGAACTTTTATCTTGGGAATTTCTAAATATTCTTTATAAAAAACAGAATTTTGGATTTAACGGTGTAAAATCGAAGTATGGAATATTTATGTAGACATTTTACTTTTTTTATATATAATTTGTTTTGTTTCTTTGTCGCACCGCCCACAATCATTTTTGCTTAGCCCAAAGACATGACTGGTAGAGAACGACATATGGTTTTAAGTCCGCCTTTAGTACGAAATTTTATTATTGTTAAATAAAGAATGAATAAATAAATAAAAAACGGTATGATGACACTCTTGGGATGCCTTGTTTACTCTATTTTTACCAAAAATCACAAAATGTTGTCGAGTTGTTAAAAAGTTAAAAATCTGGTGGGGCTATAAGGAGTGACAGATGTGGTGGCATTTTCTCAGCGACTTATTACAACGGTACAATTAAATCGCAATGGCAGGTGCAGAGAGCCAAGATACGTACCGATATTAAATCGTGGGGCTCAAATAATACGAATTACGATGTCGTTGTAACAGAGATCTTACTGCGCAGTTTAATATTATATTAAAATGAGAACAAAAGCCGGTATCATCAACCAAAACTAATTCGCGAAAAACTTGGAATATTAAATACAAAATATTGTTGTTATTGTACGCAAAGAGTACAGGCTATTGTGTGATATGATTGACGTCAAGCAGATGTCAATTTATTTTCACATTCTTACATCAATTTACATAAAATATAAGAAATAAATAGGTATACGGGTAAGGGATTAGTCATATACTTATGGCTGTGCGTTAGCAGTCATTCAAGCAGGCTAACGACCTGGGCCCCTATTTTTGAATCACTCGCGTCAAGATGGCGTGTGAAATTCATTGATTAATGTCCGATTTCTCATAGAAAATTAGTATAATTCTACGCGGAAGTGATTTGAAAAAACATTACTGAATTTTGTGAGTACCTACGTCTATATTTTGCGTGATTTTTATTGATTTTTGTTTGGTTTTCGAACGCAATTCACTCGCCGTATTTAAGCGAGTGATTAAAAATTAAACCTCCTGGGCCCTTATTTTTTAATCACTCGCGTCAAGATGGCGTGTGATATTCATTGAATAATGTCCGATTTTACACTGAAAAATTGTATAATTCCACGCGAAAGTGATTTGAAAACAAGATAACTGAATTTTGTGAGTACGAGCGTCTATATTTTGCGTGATATCCATTGATTTTTAATTCGTTTTCGGAAGAAAATCACACGCTATATTCAAGCGAGTGATTCAAAAATAGAGCTCCTGGGGCCCTATTTTTGAAACACCCGTCTGAATATGGCGTGTGATTTTCTTCCGAAAACGAATTAAAAATCAATGGATATCACGCAAAATACAGAAGTTAGTACTCACAAAATTCAGTGGTATTTTATAAAATCACTGGCATACGGAAATCAGATATTATGCCATCTTGACGCGAGTGATTCAAAAAAAGTCGACCTGTTTCACAATGTCTGAACAAGTTTCCATTAACGTTGTCTGCCCAATACTTTCTAACGAAATGACGAACATCATTCGTTGGCGTTGGTTGGCGTATTTGTCGATGTTTGAAATAGGCCTAGGTACACCTTAATATCTTGCGTTTCTTTTTTTAATGTGGGTACTTTGAATCGTATTTTAGGTTGGATTCGACTACACGCGCGTAACTAAAAATACTTAATAAATAGGAATTACTAAACTCGCACAACAGACGAATGATAAAACTGTATTATTATCCGGCAAATCAATGCTGCACAAAAGCAGAATGACGTAAAAGTAAAAATCCTGTAAGTAAATATTGACCTGTCAAAATTTTTGTATCGATGCTAACGCGTGTTAGCATCGGTGCTAAAAGTAGCCCAGTGTAAAGGGTCTATGAGTTACTTGTGAATAAACGCAATATTCTAGAACAGTAAATGGTGAAATAGAAAATTGATATACTCTCGGATATATTTATTTATTCTAGTTTTATCGGATCCACCGTAGCTTTATCTATCATGCTAATCTAATAATGTAAACAATATTTTCATTACTTTTAAAATAATATCTGCGAATAAAATGTATTATCCATTTGATTTAAAAAGATTGCCAGTGTTCAACGATGAACCTATGAAGGTTATTATTTTTGTGTTTATCTCATTTTATTATGAATTATTTTGTAAAAAGGAATGTCAAGATTGTTTAAAATATACGACAAGCTGAGAAGAACAGACTTTAATTCGATTAAAATATATGTGTGAAATATAGGTACACTACTTTATCTGTGCGAACTTTCCTACGAAAAGGACCAAATGCATCTGTGTTTGAACTGCATGAAAGGATTTAAATAAAGCCGTCACGAGATACCCACGCGTTCTTTTGAGCCAGTGCAAATTGTGAATGCACTCATTCGTTTTATTGTCTGTTAACAAACAAGTCTATGTATATTTGCA
Source organism: Pyrausta purpuralis (assembly GCA_963924145.1). Taxonomy (NCBI): domain Eukaryota; kingdom Metazoa; phylum Arthropoda; class Insecta; order Lepidoptera; family Crambidae; genus Pyrausta; species Pyrausta purpuralis. The sequence continues at coordinate 8,365,085 of OZ001648.1, read as the reverse complement.
GTAATTTCTTTCCTATTGTATTTTTACGTGAAACAAGATACAGCCGATTTAATCGACACTGAGCAAAACAATGTAGGTACCAAATAATAAGTCAATATGCAAGAAATAACACTTGTGTGTACTGAAATAAATTTTCTTTGCGATTGATATATTTTTGGTATGTTCAGTAATTTGCTTTACGATAACTATTATTCGTAAATTATTTATTTTATTGCTTCAACACCCGAGCGGTTGCAGGCAACCGCATAACAATAGAATTTGCATTGTGTCTCGTTCACATACGCTTGAAGGATTAAAATAGCAAGCTTTCTGCACCGAGTTGTTATTACTACGTATACAGATGCCAAACAAATACGACTACAAGATTGTGACGTAGGTATTTCTTGGAATTGAAATTTCAATATGAATCCGTTAGTATGATTAAATATTTTTTTATAGTTGTCACTATACGAACTTAACAATATAAAATGCACTTGTAAAAAGCAACTTTAACTGTGACAGACGAGTTATCTAACCCCGTGTCTTACGCTATCCGGGCGTATGCCTATACCACTCGGCCACCGTCACATTAGCAAGCCTGTTGAATTTTGCAAGCGCTTACTTTAACGCGTAGGCTGCGTGATGTCATTAATGGGGTTCACACTAAGGGTTCCGTGCCAACTTTGACTGAATTAGTGATCCACTTACTTCCACTTAGCCAAAATACTACAATATTTTGTTGACAGCAAATATAACTTTGTTTTTCGTAGTATTTGTATGAATAACAAGTTATGTTCGCGGTTATTGTAAACGTGCTCTATTTCCTTTCTTTATTTCTCTTTCAATATTTACACTTGCTTAGTTTAAAAGTCAGATGGTGGGCGGGACCATTTTATCACTTTGGAAGTGTCATCTGTCAAACGTTAGACTTTGAGACTTGAGAAAATGGGTTTTAGCAACCTCGATGTCCCTTTAAAAGACCTATCCATAGATACTCGCATAGATTTGCCAAAAAATAAAAAGGTTTTACCTTCATGTATGGGAGCTTGAAATTTCATGGCGTTTCTAAATTAAAGGAAACTTTTGTTTGTCTGATATCTCGGGCTTAACAGGGTAACAGGCACAGAAACGAAGTATGTAAAGTGTGTTAAAAATATATTCATCCTAGTGTGAATTGTTATTATAAAATAGTGATTGTAAGAGACTATCGAATAATAATATTGATGTATTACTAGTGTTCTTTAGTGCTGATTAATTAAAATACTTATTAATATCGTGTCATATAATATATTTTGCTGCTCAAATCCATATATTTAAGCTAATTAGGACTTAAATGACCATCTATGTTGAAACAAGGAAGCTTCTTCCCGCCTACAATAGATGGCGTCAGTATCGTGTCTGGTTTCAACATAGATGGCGGTGAACATAATAGATATTTTCACTACTTTTTATTGTTGATTATATAAAATAGTACAACTAATGTTTTAAATACTTTATTTGTTGTTAGAACTGTTTATAAAATAATAAGAACGTAAACGACCCTCTATGTTGACAAGCACGCTCTGCCCCACTACCAATAGATGGCGCTAGTATCGCGTGCTGTCTCAACATAGAAGGCAATGAGTTACGGCCTGGTCACATTTTATTCAGTCTGTTGATTACCATCGAAGTGTAAAGAAGTGTTCTAATCAGTGATAGTGTGAAATAAATACAAGTGTATCTAAAGTGCCTGCTGTTTAATTTCTCCGCAACTCCTACATATCAGAATTGGGATTGGTAAGTTATTTTAATAACTTATTTTACTTCGCTCACAATCTCGCTGTAAAAATAATTTTCAATGCGCATGCTTATATAAGAAAACAAGGAAATAGGTCACACACAATAGGTAACACCCTATTGAAGTAAGAATACGGAAAACTTTCCCTTGCAACTGTATTTAAGCGTAAAGAATAACAAAAACGATTGCTGTTCTTAACAAATGTTTTATTTCTTTATTTAAACGCATAACACCCTATTGAATTCAGAATATTATTATGGAAAACTTTCCCTTGTAACTGTAGTCAAGCGTAAAGAATTACAAAAAGATTGAAATTCTTAAGGAATGTTAGGATCAGAAAAACAAAAATGCAAGGATTTTTTTTTTCTTTTTCCTTTTCTCCCTTTCCTTATCTAATGCCTTTTTTAGTGTAGTTTAAGATAAGGTAATCCTCAATAGTGTCAATTTTCTGTGGCGAGTTTAACTTTCTGTACAGGCAATGAATGGTGAAGAGTGTTCGAGGCAATCGCGTGACCGATGTCGACGATCGCAACAGGCTGGGTCAGAAGACAGCAATATGGTTCGCCGCTCTCGCAGCCCTATTCTGAACTGCGTTACTACAGGCAGCCAGCGGTGCCACACGTCTGGCAGTAAGCGTGACCGCCGTGGCCCCGGAAGCCAGCAAGGGCGCAGCCCTGCAAGAAAGCCAGGCAGTAGCCCCGCAAACGAGCGAGGCCGCAGCCCAGGCAGCCAGCAAGGCCGCAGCCCCGCAAGCAAGCGAGGGCGCAGCCCAGGCAGCCAGCAAGGCCGCAGCCCCGCAAGCAAGCGAGGCCGCAGCCCGGTCAGCCGACGTGGCCGCAGCCCCGCAAGCAAGCGAGGCCGCAGCCCAGGCAGCCAGCAAGGCCGCAGTCCCGCAAGCAAGCGAGGCCGCAGGCCTGGCAGCCGACGTGGCCGCAGCCCCGCAAGCAAGCGAGGCCGCAGCCCAGGCAGCCAGCAAGGCCGCAGCCCCGCAAGCAAGCGAGGCCGCAGCCCTAGCAGCCGACGTGGCCGCAGCCCCGCAAGCAAGCGAGGCCGCAGCCCAGGCAGCCAGCAAGGCCGCAGCCCCACAAGGAAGCGAGGCCGCAGCCCAAGCAGCCAGCGAGGCCGCAGCCCCGTAAGCAAGCGAGGCCGCAGCCCAGGCAGCCAGCGAGACCGCAGCCCCGCAAGCAAGCGAGGCCGCAGCCCAGGCAGCCGACGAGGCCGCAGTCCTGCAGGCAAGCGAGGCCGCAGCCCAGGCAGCCAGCGAGGCCGCAGCCCCGCAAGCAAGCGAGGCCGCAGCCCTGCCAGCCGACGAGGCCGCAGCCCCGCAAGCAAGCGAGGCCACAGCCCTGCCAGCCGACGTGGCCGCAGCCCCGCAAGCAAGCGAGGCCGCAGCCCAGGCAGCCAGCAAGGCCGCAGCCCCGCAAGCAAGCGAGACCGCAGCCCAAGCAGCCAGCGAGGCCGCAGCCCCGCAAGCAAGCGAGGCCGCAGCCCAGGCAGCCAGCAAGGCCGCAGCCCCGCAAGCAAGCGAGGTCGCAGCCCAGGCAGCCAGCGAAGCCACAGCCCCGCAAGCAAGCGAGGCCGCAGCCCTGCCAGCCGACGCGGCGGCAGCCCCACCAGCCAGCGGAGTCGCAGCCCCATTAGCCGGTGGAAGAGCAGCCCCACCAGCGAGCGGAGGTACCGCTCGACCAGTCAGCAGAGGCACAGTACCGCTAGCGATCGAGAGCGTAGCCCTAAGATGCAAAAGAACGTTCCGCAACTGGAACCTGCAGGTATGCTAGACAATAACTCAACCCTCATTAAATTAGCACAGGCTTTGCATTCATTAGGAAATAGCTCACCATTGTAATAACGAAAAATTATCTTATCAAAACACTATTCCTGAATTTGATCCCAGTCGAAAAGAACAAACAATAGACATGTGGCTACATAAAGTTAATGAATGCTCGACAATTTATAGTTGGACTGATAGACAGACTATTCATTTTTCACTTCCCAAATTAAAAGGTTACGCCCAAAAATGGTACGAGGGTCTCACGACCGTTATGTACACCTGGCAGGAGTGGCAGGAAAAGTTAAGATTAGCTTTCCCGTGTTACGATAATTACGGACAGTTACTCACAATCATGCTTAATAAGCGAGCAAAATTTTATGATTCTTTAGAAGAATACTATTATGACAAAGTAGTTCTTTTAAATAGGTGTCAAATTCAAGGCAGAAAGGCAGTAGATTGTATCATATTTGGAATAGATGATCGTAGCATACGTTTAGGAGCCGAAGCAGCAAGGTTAGATTCCCTAAATCATGTTTCGTCGACTTTGGAAGTGCCGCGTCTCTTATTCGGGTGTCAGATGTATCAAACATTGGAGTTAGCTGGGAACAGGAAAACAATTTGCCCACTCTAAAGGGTTTCGGTAATTCCATAGTCCAACCATTGGGTCAATGTCTAGTTGACATTAAAATAGACGAAGCACGCGCCCGCCTTAACCTTCTTATCGTTCCAGACCAATATTTGAATGAACCATTGTTAATTGGCAGATCCTTTACAGAGCAACCCCATATACTCGTTGAGAAAGATAGTGTTACTCTTCGTATTTTTCCAGACATTACGTATAAAAGGTCGAAATTAGATTTACTGTGTTTAGAAAAAACAAAAGTTCAGGGACTTACATTAGTCGATTTTAAAACAGTACCTTCATACACCGGTGATATTTATATCGAGGGTAGCAATAGGTTCGAGCTAGGGAAGGAGCATTTCGTTATGCAAGGGGTATTCAAGGTGGTTGATGGTATTGGTTCAGCGTTGTTGCAGAGCCAAACGTCACAACCATTTACTATCCAAAAGGGTGAAATTGTAGCTAGGTGCTTACCAGCTGACATGGAGACGGGCAGTGATAAATCTTGTGACGTATTAAGAGTTAATGTATCAGATACAGGGTTACAGAAAAGTATCACCTTACAGGACATTAAAATAAACAACAGCCTTGAAAGTGAAACCTCAGAAATGTTAGTGAATTTGCTCAATAATTATCGTCGCTGCTTTGCGTTTAACTTGCGAGAGTTAGGTAAAACTGATGTAGCCGAGATGTCCATCAATCTAAGAGACGATGAGCCAGTAGTATATAGACCGTATAGATTACCGGTGAGTGAAAGGAGTAGGGTTCGGGATATGGTGCAAGAGTTGATAGATTGTGACATTGTTAGGCCTTCAACTTCACCGTATGCTAGTCCTATCGTGCTCGTTAAAAAGAAGAGTGGTGACGTAAGATTATGCGTGGATTATAGGGCCCTGAACCGTAAGACTTTTAAAGAAAATTTCCCTCTACCTAGGATAGATGAGCAGTTAGACGATCTTGCTGGTTATAAATATTACACAACTCTCGATTTAGCCTCCGGCTATTACCAAATAGCAATCAAAGATAGTGATCGACACAAAACATCATTCGTTACACCCGACGGACAATTTGAATTTAACCGAATGCCATTTGGGCTAGCAAACGCTCCAGCTAACTTCATGCGGATGATCAATCTCGTTTTAAGTAATGCAAAGGGTATAGCCTCAGCTTATATGGACGATATTATTATCCCGTTAAATACGATCAATGAAGGACTAGAAAAACTACAGACAATCTTAGAACTTTTGAAATCTGCCGGACTTACATTGAAACTAAGTAAGTGCTGTTTTTTTTGTGAAACTGTTGATTACCTTGGATTTGAGCTGAGTGGTAAAGGTATCAAGCCAGGGTCTAGGAAAATAGAGGCTGTTCGTGATTTTCCAGAACCCAAAAATCAGCATGGAGTAAGACAATTTGTAGGGTTGTGTAGCTTTTTTCGGAGGTTTGTAAAGGGATTCGCGATGATAGCTAAGCCATTGACTAGTCTTTTAAAAAAAGGTTCTCAGTGGGTTTGGGGTCGAGAGCAAATTGAATCATTTAAAACATTAAAAGATGAACTTTTGAAAAAACCAATATTGACATTATATAATCCTAAAGCCACTACCGAATTACATACTGACGCGTGCAAAATTGGGATTGCAGGAATATTAATGCAAAAAGACAAGGATAATGTTCTTAAGCCCGTAGCGTACTACAGCAGACAGACTACAGCTGACGAGCAACATATGACAGCGTATGAGCTTGAAACACTTGCTCTTGTTGCGTCTTTACAGCGATTTCGCGTTTATCTAATAGGCATTGAATTTAAAGTTCTTACTGACTGTAATTCGTTACGAGCTACATTTCTTAAAAGAGATCTTATACCGAGGGTTGCTAGGTGGTGGATTTCAATGCAAGAATTTAACTTTTCTATTGAGTATCGTCCTGGAAAATCTATGGCATATGTTGATGCATTAAGTCGAAATCCACAACCTAACAACGACAATAGCGCCAAACTAGTTGAGCACGGTAATGTAATGCTGATCACAGATGTGGACTGGTTGAGTACAGTTCAACAGGCGGACACCGAAATCCAACGCAAAATTTCAATTATTCGCGACCCATCAGTCAATATACCAGACTTAAATAAAAACTATGTAGTTCGAAACGACAAGTTGTTTCGGGTTACAGAAGAGGGAGAACGTTGGGTAGTTCCAAAAGGTGTACGTTGGCAAATTCTCAAGCAGTGTCACGACGATATAGGTCATTTTGCATTTGAGAAAACATTGGCTAAAGTAAAACAGTCCTTTTGGTTCCCTAAAATGAGGCGTTTTATCAAAAAATACGTAGACTCTTGCCTTGAGTGCGCCTACTCAAAATCGTCATCAAAAAGGAAACCCCCATTGCACCCTATACCTAAAGTCGATTCACCTTTCGCAACATTGCACATAGATCACGTAGGTCCATTTGTTAAGAGTTCGAAAGGTAATACACACATGTTTGTTATAATTGACGCATACACAAAGTACATTATCCTAAAACCAGTAAAAAGCACTAAAACTTCAGTTGTTATAGAAAAGCTGAAAGAATTCTTTAGTATCTTTGGTGTCCCTAAGCGAATAGTTTCTGATAGAGGTTCTTCCTTTACCAGTGCAAATTTTAAGATGTTTTTAGAAGGGCTAGGAGTCCAGCATGTTCTTAATGCGGTAGCTACACCACGTGCGAACGGACAAGTCGAGCGCTATAATCGCACCTTGCTCGACGCTCTTACGGCAAAATGTGCCGGTCAAAATGAAAAGAAATGGGACCTTCATGTTCCGGACGTACAATGGGGTCTAAATAACACGCAAAATAAGGGCATCGGTCGATCTCCTGCTGAAGCCCTTTTTGGCACTACACTATTAGGAACTACTGAGAGCAGGTTAAAGGCCGCGATTGGAGATAATTGTTACGTCAGCAACGACTCGCTTTCTGAGATTCGGCATAAAGTTAACAATTATATTGATGAGTATCAAAAGAAACAAAAGACTCAGTACGATAGGAATACCGTTCAACCTAAGAAATTTAATATCGGTGACCTAGTAAGTGTCGAAAGGGAAATACCATCTTTAGGTCAAAGCCGTAAATTGGTCCCCAAATACCAGGGACCCTATCGCGTAACTGCCACCTTCGATAATGATAGGTATCAAATAGAAAGTACACCACTTACTCGTAAAAGCGGCCGAAATTACAAGTCGGTAGTAGCAGTAGATAAAATAAAACCTTGGTTGATATTTAACCGGTCGGAAGATTCTGAAAATAGTAGCGAGAGTAGTGATACTGAAAACACCGTTTGTGAGTAACAGTCCGTTATCGAATACCTTATTGCAACTTTATATTTCACAGATTTATTGACTTTTTTTTTCTATTTACTAGCACTATCCCACGGCTTCAGACGCGTTACGAATATTTCATCTTCGTTTTATATATTTTTATAAATTTTTCATTGCAAGCAATTCCAATACATTACATTATACAGGTCTTTCGGTCATAAAATTAAGATAAGGAGTCAGTGCAGATCAGCCTGTAGCCAAGCGTTTTGCAAAAAGTAACGATTGGGAGTCAGTGCAGATCAGCCTGTAACCAAACGTTTTACAATAAGTACAGATTGGGAGTCAGTGCAGATCAGCCTGTAACCAAACGTTTTGCAATAAGTACAGATTGGGAGTCAGTGCAGATCAGCCTGTAACCAAATGTTTGGCAATAAGTTACAATTGGGAGTCAGTGCAGATAAGCCTGTAACCAAACGTGTTAGGCAGCGATCGGGAGTTAGTGCTGATCAGCCTGTAATAAATCGCTTTTGTTAGTAATATGAATAAGTCACTGCAGATTAGCATGTAACCAAACCTTTTCAATAGACAGGAACAGTCTAAGACAAATTGTTTTGTTTCTTAACACGTTAAGCTATGTTACTATTGATCATCATTGTCTATCACACGAGGACGTGTTATGTATGAGTCGGATGGCCGAATGTGAATTGTTATTATAAAATAGTGATTGTAAGAGACTATCGAATAATAATATTGATGTATTACTAGTGTTCTTTAGTGCTGATTAATTAAAATACTTATTAATATCGTGTCATATAATATATTTTGCTGCTCAAATCCATATATTTAAGCTAATTAGGACTTAAATGACCATCTATGTTGAAACAAGGAAGCTTCTTCCCGCCTACAATAGATGGCGTCAGTATCGTGTCTGGTTTCAACATAGATGGCGGTGAACATAATAGATATTTTCACTACTTTTTATTGTTGATTATATAAAATAGTACAACTAATGTTTTAAATACTTTATTTGTTGTTAGAACTGTTTATAAAATAATAAGAACGTAAACGACCCTCTATGTTGACAAGCACGCTCTGCCCCACTACCAATAGATGGCGCTAGTATCGCGTGCTGTCTCAACATAGAAGGCAATGAGTTACGGCCTGGTCACATTTTATTCAGTCTGTTGATTACCATCGAAGTGTAAAGAAGTGTTCTAATCAGTGATAGTGTGAAATAAATACAAGTGTATCTAAAGTGCCTGCTGTTTAATTTCTCCGCAACTCCTACACTAGTATTAAGAAAGGTAGACATATAGGCACTAAGAACTGCATGCCATATAGTACAACACAGATATCATCTGCTGATACTAAACTTTTATAAGATCACCAGATCCTACGTGATTTTCCTCCGTTAAGAAGTTACTACTAGTCCTACCTTTCTCTACTAGGCCAACAATTCGAATTCAAATATTTCCTTCTGTTATTCGTTTTCAAAGCAATCGTTTACCATACACAATTGACATTCGATTCGACCCCTATTTGGGGATCCGGTTAAACAAAAAAGGTTTTTTTCGACCCGGGAAATTTATCGCTTCAATTGGTAGGGAGCACACATTTGCAAATACCAAATCTACATAATTTACTAAATTTTCCTAAAACGTCTACTGTTTCAGATACGTAATGTAAAATATTCCTTGTTTCTAAATCAAAAGGCCTTTGTTCAGGAATGAAATGCCTGTTGCTACGAAGTTGGGGGATCAAATTTTTCAAATACACACAATTCGTGTTTGTTTTAAACTTTTGTTTGCTGCGTATTTCAATATCATCAACTCGAGAATCATAAACGGCTTTTTGACGCGCAATAAGTCTAGAAATATGTCTTTGAGTTAGAATCGTATTACTAAAGGAAATGTGGTTTATGTACACATCTAGCTAAGATTAAAAACCATTTGTTAAATAAATTGGTTTATTGCTTCATTGGTCCTCTGGATTGGTGATTTTGGTAGACTTCTTAACTTTTGGTTCATCTGTAAAAAAGAAACATAAATCAATTAGAATCCTAGTAGCATTGTAGTAAAGCTAGACATTTAATTATTGTCTTATTTCATACACCACTGTCAACGTATATTCCTTTAACGTAATTTAAAAATACCAGTTTATATTTTATGATTTGTTTTAGGATGAGAGCTTAGTAAACGTATAAAATTATACATAATACGAGTACACACACCTCCTTCAAAATCCCACGTTGTTTCAGTGATCTCCTCCGAGATGGTGCCGTTTGGAAACACTGTAGTTTTAGTGTCATACACAATCTTCGGTTGATTGTGGATTTGGAAGAAGTAAACCACATCGAAGCCCGTGTTTTTGTCAGACAACTTCTGCCAAAAGTTAGGGTCCGATGTGCGGAACCATACAACTGGTTTGTGTGAAACGTGATCAAGTAGATCTGAAAGAATACAACCAAAATTAATACCAATAGCAATAACAACGAAATTTTCATTTGTCTTGTATGTTTTAACTTACTTAAATCACCCAAATCAGGCACCTTCTCAGAAGGATTGGGTTTCACCCTGTTGCTTGCTTCATTTACAACAAATTCATCTATGTTCTTTGGCGGGTCTTCTGGTGACTCATGAGATATAACTAAAGGAGTCTTAGTAGCGGCAGAATCAGGGTTTGCTTCTTGTTGGTGATCATCAAGCTCCAAAACGGTCACTGTTGTTTCATTAGTTGCTAAAGTTGATTCGGTAACTGATGGAGACTTAGAACTGTCAGTCGTTACTGTCTTAACGTTTTCTTGTGGCGTTTTATCAGTTAAAGCTGGCTCTACAAGAGAGCTTGGAGGACTTGGTGCACATTTTTTATCCTCAACAGAAGTGATGGTTTCGGGTTTATTATGCGGTTGATTCACAGCATTTTCTTTTTCTGGCACAAGAGTAGGTGATACTTCTACTTTTGTTGGTTGTGAGCTTTTAGGTGTCGATAATTTTGGGGCAGTAGCACGATGATGGTGTTTCTTTTTAGAAAAGGTATGATGATTTGGTTTAACTTTAGCCTGCAGTGAATGTTCTTCAATAGGGGCGGCGCTTGAGGATTCGGCTTGTGCAGTAGCTTTTCCGTTTGTTTCGTTGTTAGTTGTGGCGGTTGCTGTTGCATTTGAACTAGAAGAAACTGCTGTTGCTTGAGAAGCAGTTGTCACAGATGAAGTAACAGCAGTTGAGGTGGGCGTGGCAGGCGCAGTTTTTGGTGTCACTGGTTCGGTTTTTTGTGTAATAAGCTCAGTGTTTGTAATCACAGATTCAGGTTTTGGTATGACTGGTACAGGTTCTGGTGTTACAGGCGCTAGTTTTGGTGTGTCAGGTGTAGGTTTTGGTGTTTCAGGCGCGGGTATTGGTGTTTCAGGCGATAGTGTTGGTGTTTCCGACACATGTTTTGGTGTTTCAGGTGCTGGTCTTGGTGTTTCAAGCGCTGGTTTTAGTGTTTTAGACGTAGGATTTGGTGTTTCAGACACACTTTTTGGTGTTTCAAGCACTGGTTTTGGTGTTTCAGGCTCAGGTTTTGGTGTTTCAGGCATAAGTTTTGGTGCTTCAGGCACAGGTTTTAGTGTTCCAGACGCGGTATATGGTGTTTTTGGCGCAGAATTTAGTATTTCCGGAGCTGGTTTAAGTGTCTCAGAAGCTGGTTTAGGTGTTTCCGGCGCAGGATTTTGTGTTTTCGACGCAGGATTTGGTGTTTCCCGCGCAGGATTTAATGTTTCCGGCGCAGGATTTGGTGTTTCTATTGCTGGTTTTGGTGTCTCAGGCGCAGGTTTTGGTGTTTCAGGCACATGTTTTGGTGCCGCAGTAACATAAGTTTGGGCTTCAGGGACAGGACTTGAAGTTTTAATAACTTCAGGGCCGTGAGCTGTGGGCTTTGAAACAATGACCTCAAGTTTATAATCTGAGGGCTCATATTTCAGAGTCGGGATTGGTTTATTATTAACAGCAGGTGTCTGTTTAATTGCTGGTTTGTTTTGATTTAGCTTTGTAGGTGGTGTAACTGCAGATCCATTTTCCCCAGCATTTGGAACGACTTTGCCAGCGTTGACCAAAACGTAATTGGGGTGTTGTTTGGAAACTGTTTCCAAGTTATCTACGTGTTCTACTGTCCCATTAGGATGAATAACTAAATAACGTTTCTTATGTTTGGTAGTAGATAAAACGTTCTGAATTCTTGGATTAGACAAAACTGAGTTTATAGGGTCTGAAACAAACAATGACTGAGTTACTCAATAAAACCTAATATAACATACAACAACTTAGACATATGAAAATGACTTACTTGTCTGGATCAGAGTTTGAGGTACAGTCTCCACTGGGTTTCCAGCGTGTGCCAAACTTCTTCCACTAGCACTCAATGGGGTGCCTTGCACAACAGGCGTCAATACGGAAGGTGCTACTGGAATATTCTTTACTTCAACCGGTTCAACTTGGAGGTAGTGATCGTCCACTTGTTTTAATGCGGCTTTGCTCGAGTAAATGTGACGAGTTGGAACTGACGGAATGGGTGGCCCAAACATCCTATCAATTAATATTTGTGGAAGATTTAACTGTGCTAAATCTTCGAGAGATATACTATTTGTAGGGACATGTCTAGGCCGCGTTTGACGACCAATTATTTCTTGATGAGGTGACTCATTATATTGATTTGATCTTGTATTATATGCATCTTCTGGAGCGGTTGCTATTTCTTTTTCAGGATATCTATTATGGTGGACATTTTGCTGCGGATAGTTATGGTACTGTTGATCAGTAACAGCAACTTCTGGATAATGAACTTTGGCAGGTTGGTATTCATGTATCCTGTCATCAGCTCCTCTCCAATTATCATTCTGATTATGGATAGGCTCTTCGAAGTTATCAGCGTAGTACTGACTAGGTATTCTTTGTTGGTTGACATGCCGTTCGCTTGTTACTTCCGGTTGTACAGCAGAGTACAATTGTTGATTTCTGGCATAGTAATTGTCTTGGTTAGGCCTTAAAGGCTCTTGCTCTCGGTATTGTGGGGCTGGGTGGTTATAAGTGGCATCATATGAATGCTGTCCTTCATGTTGGTATGACCGTTGCGAATTCGAGGAGTAGTGTGCCTCTAAGGATTGTCTCTTTTGATATGGGCTTGAGTATTTCTGCAAATCTGTAGCGTATGGGTAAGAAGCTGAAACAAAGATTTAGAATTATTTTGTTGTTTTAAATTACCAAAGATATCGCGTGTTATGTTAATTAATGAGCCTCTCTATAAAACGGTAGAAAACCACTAACTTACGAATAATTCAAATATGGAACGTCATTTCGTATGAAGTAATTGACAGTTAACACTTTTGGTCACTTATTAGGCATTGTGTAACAGGCCGTAAATCTCATTTCATAGATATTATTACCCGGCAAATCGCCAAAAAGAAAATATTGTTCCAACGTTCAACTTTCGGTGTAAACCTAACACAAAAGGTATCAATGTATAAATTACATTATCAGAATATCACCTTTGTTTTTTTTATTAATTGTTTATTATTTAAATGAAACATCCCTAATTCGGCTATTATTAATGAAATAAAAGCACCGTACCCACCTGCAAGTTGTATTAGAAACGCTAGTGCGCTATAAAATATCACTTGTACCTTCATGCTTTCATCTGCACAGGTTTACACTATACTGATACAAAACGAACCGCCTACATTATTATAAAAGTGGTTTCTAGAACAAATAAAGGATACCAGCTGATCACACAAAGAGTCATTGTATTCAATACTTCAGTCGTATCAACAATACGCAGAAAGGAGTGACGACACAAAAAATTAGGGCCCCTAATTTTTGTGAACAATGGTTATGAAATTATATTTGCGTATAGCTAGCTTACTTGGCTTGTTGTTGAATTAACTAATACAATACTTTAATAAGGAGTATAAAATATACGAAATATAAAAATATAAGATTATTGGCTGCTCAGAAATTTGGTATTTCATATAACCCATTGCTATCCACCAGGCAGTGGGTTTGCAGAAAGAATTTACTAACCATAATGTGTATTATGATTTAAAAACTTAAGAAACCATGCCTTAACCTTAACAGAACAGCAGGAGGATGTTCTACTCGCTCTATTTATGTTTTTATAACTGTAGGTTTATGAGCATTACTTTTTTTAATGATATCAGCGCGTTAGTTTGTACGTACTATACGTCTTATTGTACCTTTATCTTGCACAACAATTTGCTGTAATTAATTTAAATCATCAATTTGTAAAATGAAAATCCTCCATTTGCTGTAGGTAATATAAATAAATATTGATTATTTTCTTACTCTTAAGAGCTGCGTTGAAGTATTAATATAACACTAAGCCCGCGTAGTGGAGTATGGCTCATACCGCTCCATACTTGAAGAAAGGCATTTGCCCAGCTATGAGACGTTACAGGTCAACTTTACTTTTCTAGATATAAAAGATATAAGATAGAGCCTTTCATAGATTTCAAAAGCTATCAGCGAAATTAGTTATGCTGAAAATGATTCATTTGTTCTGTTAATCAACTTGTTTTCAATATCCTTACCAGTACCGACTTACAAAAGACAATTGCGTTACTTAGTCATATCATAATCATAATACCCTTACTAACCCGAACGTCATCATCAAGATACATGGTGCTCAATCAATTAAATATTAATACGTCGAACATACAAAATGTCCGTCGATTCAAATAAAATAAGATGCAATGGTTTTAGACCAAGGCTAAAGGCAAGTAAATATTGTCAGTTTAGCACCTAAATGAAATATTGTTACTGTTATTTTCTGGGTAAACCATTTACGTACTGACTGCGTAAAAATATTGTTTGGCCGCTGTTTGGCTGTTGTAAGTGTAACCAGAAACGCCATCTGTGGTTCACTCTGAAAACTAGTTGTTTCAGTTAACTCAGGCCTTTCAGTTTCTGAATCTTAAGCAAAACAAATGAATTAAGTGCCCTAGATGTCCACTAGATGCTATTATACAACTGTTTCTTAGTGCAAAATTTATGTAAATAAAATGTGATCCTACACCTAATCCTTTTTTCTTGAAAATGACTAGTTTGGATAGGAATTCTACATTATTTTTTGTTGGCTTAGGAGGCAGACCATATTAAACGGAAGTGAGTTAGTTAGACTTTTGTCCCAAAAACTAATAAAAAATAGTTCTTTTCTAAGGACTATAACTCCGTAAATTGTTACCTCAACATAGCTGTATATTTACCTAGTTTTCCTTCTACATTTATCGTCTAAACTACTGCAGTAAAATTATCCACAAACAAACGTATAGCTGGCAGGAGTGTAGGGACACTGGCACTTAAAAACGTGATTATATTAAACACACGGGTCGCCAAATCGAATAATGATGTTCGCAGACTCACAATTATCTTAATAGACATATCGAATGATAACCTACAATATGAGATAAGTTTAAGAAAAAAATATCATCCCCAATTGACTTCTATTGGGAGCTCCCCAACAAATATTATTTTACTACTTTAGCATCTTGATTGAAATACTCAATACGAAATTAGCTTTCTAAGTCGTACCAATCTCTGAGCCGGGAACCGCGAACAGACAGACAGACAGTCACACAGACATTTAATGGTTTCTTGTTCGAATACCTACTGAACGCTAAAAAACGCCACTAACCCCACTTGTGCCAATAAAATACATTTTAATTACTTTGTTGTGATGATATCCATTTCAAATATTGTTTCGCATTATCCGACCACTTGGTGTGAAGTCACGGAGCAAAGATGACGTGTTGGCTGCTAATTTTTCTGTGTGCCGTTATTGGCTGCATGGCAGGTGAGAGATTTTTCAATTTAATGCTATTTCAAGGTTAAACTTCCACAGACAGCCTTCTAATGTTGTCCCATTGTTCTAATATAGACTAGGTACATTATATCGGAAGATAATGTTCGTGTATTTCACTTACTTTAAATATTTACCTTCTATTTACTTAGCATGATTATGATCGCGGTAAGGAAGACGGTGAATTCGTACCAAAATAGACGTGTTGTTTTCTGTTTTCACTGGTCACTGACGTAAGGTACTATTAACAATTATGCAACAATGCTCATCTGTTTTGATAAGCGCCATTTAAGTGAAATTTTGCAGCCTTCCACGTGGATTCATAAAAAGGTCATCATTATGATGACGGTTGTGCAGTTCTTCATCAAATCATCAAGCATCGGTTGTTAGCTTTAAAATAGAGAACATTAAACTCCACAATACACTTGATTGACTAGCGAGGAGAGTTAAACATATCTTACAGTATCATCAAATAGGTATATAACGTTAAAGCCTCATTGAGTTTACGAATATTGCTATTAATTACTCACGGATGTGTTTATCAACAGGCTTTTGTTAATGCGACCGCCGGTTATTTGATCCGTGAGCGTCTACCTAATGCTGTGATTTAAAGCAACACAGTTTTCGCTTCACTTGCACAGAATCGATCGATTATGGGTAGGTACGTCAAATAATATTGACTTTAAGTGATTCATCTCAACTCACGGGCCGAAATATTGTATGAAAATTCGTTGTTGTCATGTGTTGTAAATGTAATGAGATTGAATTTGAAGACGAGCTCGTATGAACGCGGCGGTGTGTCATAATTCGAATCCGAAAAGAAAGATTGTCTTACAATGGCTGCATTTGTTTGACTATGGGTGTAGGAAAACATGCGTCATATTTATGTTAATATGTACTTGATCAATTGAAGCAACACTTGAGTTTACAATAAAAAAATGCCTTCGAATCTTACAAAGAAAAATAATTGCTTAAATATTTTTAAAAAGTGTGTAGGTAGGTACCTAAATACCTACATCGCTTCATATTGTAATTTATTTAAATATATATGAAATAAAAAGGTACCTAATTAGTTACAACATTACTTCTCTTATTCAATGAGATAATTCATTTTTAAACCAACCAAAAAGCAGAAGTTATGAAGTATAATAGACTTGTCTATTTAGTTTAGTTACACAAACACAAATGACTCACATATGCAGGATAGGTAGGTTCCGTCAGAAAAGCCCCACCTAAAGCCTTACTCTGGTCTCAAAACCCGATCCAAAGAATATACCCATTCCTTTCACTCATACCAGGCCGTGTACGCGTGTGACAGGGAATGGCTATATTTATTGGATCGGGTTTTGTGTCCAGAGTAAGGGGGGTGAGCATGTTGGTCTTACTTATACCCACCTGCATCCGGAGTCAGTTGGGCCATGGCAGTCTGTGTCTTCGTAGGAGAAGGTGAAAAGTTAAGCAGGAGGAACGAAGGGGGCAGGTAATAAGCCATTCGATTAGGGGGCATGTCTGGCAGTAGGTAGAGGGATCGTGGTCAAGAGGCGGAACGCACTTCATAAAGCTACTGCGAATCTTAAGCCTTGAGGCACCGTGCAGTATGTGTCAACGCTGGATGAAGTGCGTTCGTTTCATGCTTCTGACACCAATTGCTTGAATTTCCGGAGCTGTGATACCAGCTAGTACAGCATTTCAACCGGTGTTGGTTTGAGACATCCTGTAATATTTCGGCAGATCTCGTTTTATGCTTCCTCCTTCTCCAGAATATCGTCAGACACGTTAAACGGGGCATGTTTCTTCTACGGAAAGACTGAAAAAACCTTCCATCTCATCTCCTATGTTTTCGTCTAGGTTAAAGTCAAAACTAAATCCATTCGTGTTTCAGATCCTGCATGCGGACCCAACGAGATACTCGACAATTGCCCAGTGGAATGTGCGTCTGACTACTGCCCGAAGAGTGAAGAAGAAACTCGGCTGTCATGTCCTTCCACCCCAGAGAATTGCCCCCCACCGGCCTGCAAATGCCGGATTAACTACCGCCGAGCTAGCCCCACTAATACCACTTGTATTCCAACAAGAGAATGCCGTGAGCAGAACCTTTTAGTTTCTAAAAAAAAATATCAGTAACAATATAGGTATTTTCAGGTATAACCTCTAGACATGACTGATCTATCACGGCCTGCTTATAATGTGGATGAGTGTAGGTGCCCAAGTAACCAACCCCTCAGATTTGTTTCTTTTTTTACCGACTTCAAAAAAGAAGGTACTTAATCAATTCAATGTGTTTGTATGTGATATTGTTGTAATTTGGTAATATTTGAGTATATTGATCTATAAAGTCTTCCAAAAACGTGTGCAAAATTTTGTAAGTTTATCTAGTCTATTGTAGTCTATCCGTGTCCACGGATTTCTCGAAAACAAGAAGTCATACCGAGATGATTCTTATTTAGTTCGATTAGGTATATTTCAACTTAGGGTACAGTGTAAGTTACATCAAAATCGGTCCATTATCTTCGAAATATGGGTAAATAACTAAAAATCATAAAATAAATAAATATTTAAAGAAGTAAACCGCCTACAAAAACTAATCATAAAGCTTTAAATAAGGCATTTGCTCTATGCTTAGGAAAAACAAATATTCATTTGGAGTTGGTGCATGATGTCAAGCTTACGACACCAACGACTCCAAATGCATTTGTTTCTCGTAAGTAGAGGGCAAATAATTTATTTTAAGCTTTTTGTCAGTTTTGAAGGCGTTATCAACCCAAGTTTATCTTACTCTCTCTACGTCATGACGTAGAGCTAAAGACAAATGCAGCTAAAGTTGCACACTTTAATGTTAGTAATGGGCAATTGTTACCGCACACCACAAAAAAATATTTTCGTTCGCAGAGGGCGGCCATTTCAATACATAATTTTAGGTATCAGTTGAGTTATAATATTAATTGAAATCCTTTGCCTTTCCTTGCAGCTCCCTTCGAATGTAAAGGACTAAACGAAGAGTGCAACCTGTGTCCTCCTTTATGTCCAACGGACAACTGCACCCAAGCTACCCCTGACGGTAGCTGCCCGAAACTCTTCGGACACATATTGATACTGCTCATATGCTCCCCAACGTGCCGATGCAAGAATACTTATTGGAGACAGGACGGTGTTTGCATACCGTACTCGGAATGCCGTGAGTTTTGTTCTCGCTATACCTCTAGCCCAACCAAGTTAATGTAAGTCATTATTAACAACTCGACTATCGGCTGTGGACATCGACATAATAAATAATAAATATTGGACACTCTGATCCCAAAGTTAGTAGCTATTTGCACTTGTGATATGGAAATCAGACACAACGGGTCTAGGTGTTGTGATACCCACAACACGCAGACCCAAGACAATACAGAACATTTTAATTTCTATATTGACTTGACCGGGAATCGAACCCGGGACCTCGGAGCGGCGACGACTTGAAACCAGCGTGCTTAGCCACTACACCACGGAGGTCGACATGCCTAAGGCTTAAACTTTGAACGGATTTCTTTCGCTATTACCTATAGTTTTCTTGGAGCTCTTTCACACTTAGGCGACTTTAGCAGCGCGACGGTCGCGCTACAGTCGCGCTGCTGATAATTTCATATATAAATCGCAGCAGCGGAACGTGGCAGTCGCCCGGTAGCTGTTTCGTGTCGCTGTTTTTAAATGTATGGGCATTCGCTGCTGCCGCGCTGCTGTCGCGTTGCTGTCGTTGGTAGCTGTTTCGTGTCGCTGTTTTTAAATGTATGGGCATTCGCTGCTGCCGCGCTGCTGTCGCGTTGCTGTCGTTCTAATATGAAGGCGCACTTAGAATCGATTATGCCAACGTCAGTTAAGGAATATTCGTTGAATACTTCATAAAACGCCTGATCCCAAAAATCATCTATTTATCAGCAATCGTTTTTGTAAATGTAATTTAAAACCGGTCGTTTTTTATTTATTGCTAACGTTGGTGAAATCGACACTTAAACAGCTATTTAATGCATTGTGTCTGGTCACCAGTGTCCGACCTGTTAGGGCGCCGCGCTGTAATGTAATCAATTTTATCGACAATAGTAAAACATTTTATCCCTGCTATTAAAAAAATCGGGTGTATTCAATTTTTGGCTTTTAAGTCCGAGTGGATTCATTGATTTATTTAGATATCTACCGATTCACAGCATAAATGAATTCATACGACAGTTGAAAGATAGGGAATAGGTCAGACACCGGTGACCAGACACACTGTATCTATATAGCTATTGTATGTTTTTCGAATAAAGGTTTAAGTATCCCCTTGCTATACGACACGGACGCGTCAGGTCCTAAGCGAGCTGGAAGCAATCGAATCAGTTTACAGAAATCTAACCCGTAATTGTTCCAAGATTTCTTTTGGTCAATTCATACATATTTATCGTTCACAGCACAAAACTTGAAACCAAATAACGCTACAGACGTGCCTCAACCTGCAATCACAGCTCCAAATGTACCAGGCGCTTCTCCACAAGATGATGGATCATACATCGAGTACACGTTAACAAAGGAATCAGCTGCCTCAAGTTACGCTACGGCCACATCAACTACATCTTCTAATTATACCTCTAGTTCTGCCTCAACTAATGCAGCTTCGAACGCTGGATCGTCAGAAGAATGCGGATCTTCATCTGAAAGTACGCATAGTAATTTACAATTTTAAACCTAAGATTATGAGAATTTATCCCTAAAGCGTATGTGAATGAGACACAATAGAAATTATATTGTTTTGCGGTCTCATGCGACCGCTCGGGTGTTGAAGCGGGTGTTTAGTTTTAATAGCTATAATAGATAGATAGTCTAGACTTATTAAAGTGAGCAGGTGCTGTGGTAGCTGGAAATAAAGTGCACGAGAAATCAGACGTTTCTCATCTTTGCCTTTGACATTAGTTAACATACACACATAGTAACGCTTCAACACCCGAGCGGTCGCATGAGACCGCATAACAATAAATATAAAATAAATAAATAAATATTGGGCACCAATCACATACATTGCTCTGATCCCTAAGTAAGTAGCCAATACACTTGTGTTATGGAAATCAGACACAACGATGGCACCAGATTATAATTTCCATTGTGTCTCGTTCACATACACTTGAGGGGTATACACTCCGAAATTACATTACTTACACTGTTTTAACAGTGAAAACAGGCAAGCAAACAAATAAAATTATGGCCTAACTTACAAAGTATTAAATTAAATTCTGTTTCAGCACAATGCAGTGGAAAAAACGAAGAGTACGTCCTAGAGAAGCAAACGTGTCCCGGAGAACTATGCTACGCGATAACTGCTCGTATCAACTGCACAGTTACACCTCCTCCACAACCAGGATGTGCTTGCAAGTCAGGCTACTTTAGACTTGACGAGACATCACCGTGCATCCACATGTGTGAATGTCCGCAAATGACTTACGCGTTGGAATGCAAAGACTATACTCCTGAAACTTGTGATTACTAAATGATAACCTGTTAAAATATGCTTCTACAGTTACTCTCAAAGAAGGTTTATAGTTTGGTTTACTTTTTTTTACCTAACTCCCTTACAGAACCTTATTCCTATTTAGTTGCCTGTATAAGGACATTTCTACAGAAGAGTACTTTCATAAAAAATAAAGTTGACCCCATCCTTAATATAAAAATAACGATTTGCCAAAATTTTGTTAAGTGGTTTATGAGAAAAGTTAAGCGCCGAATTGCGAAAGCACTGAAATGAGAAAACGAATCACTGAATTGAGAAAATGAATTACCGATTTGAGAATTGTTGTAAACTTATAAAACTAAAAAGTATTCGATTGATCAAAATAATAAGCGGTTTTTTATTAACTGACTGCTGGTCTATCGGTTAAATGGTTTATTTTTTTGTATTTGTGCCTTTCTTTATTGATTCTTTAAAATGTAAATAAAATAATAAAAATTCTAATCAACATGTTTTTTTTTGGTAAGAAACACTGATTAAAGACTTTCATCTTCAGACACTGAGGTAATTGGGACGAGAAGACACCCTTGCGCACTTTTCCGAACGCTGCCCAGCCGTGTTGGATTCGTACCTAATACGATACAAACTCCTATTAGTAGGATGAATAACATATTTTGCCTATCAGAAGTTTTTGAAAGAGGTAGGAAAGAGAGGATGAAGAACCTACCTTATTACTAGAGTAACTCACCTACCTAACCTAGGTGAAATTATTTCGACCAAGTAAATGAAACAGTAAATTTCATGTTATACCAGAACGTATGAAAAAGGCAAGCATAAGAAAAGAATGGCAATTGCTCTACCGACAAGAGCGAAGCTCTTAGAAGATCTGAACTCTGGGAAACGGACACTCCATTTTAGGCCAAATTGTAAACCGTTTTAGAACCTTCTGATTTTTAAGGCGATATGTATCTGGCGATTTTCTTGATATATGTTCTCCATCGGGCCAAGATTTGTATAAATGCACGAGATTTATTTTTCATATACGTAGTTTGTAAAGGTAGTTTTTTTCTACAGACGGTTAATCAGTCGTCTTCGTAGAAATGCCCATAAGATACAGTTCTTTTTTGTCACTATACAAACTTGATTACATAAATTACACTTAAAAATACAAGTGTGTTAAACAAGGAATCGAACCCTGTGTTTTTCGATATCCGGGTCACTCGGCCACCGACACCTTGGAAAGCCTGTTGAATTTTGCAAGTGCTTTAACGCGTAGGCTGCGTGACATTAATGTTGCGATATTGCTCTCTCAGACACTTCCCGGATAGCGTAAGACACAGTGTTCGATTCCTTGTCTGACACAGTTGCTTTTTACAAGTGCTATTTATGTTATAACAAGTGACCCGCCCCGGCTTCGCACGGGTGCAATGTATATAAAGCTTCCTCAAAAATCACTTTATCTATTTAAAAACAAAAACGCATCGAAATCCGTTGCGTAGTTTTGAAGTTGTTAGCATACATACATACAGAAAAAGAATACCTGCAAGCGTTTGAGATGTTGTGCTGAAGAAGGACGGAGAGAATTAGCTGGATGGAAAATAAATCTAATTAAGAAATTCTGAGGATTGTAGGAAAGGAGAGAATATACTCTAAACAATAGAAAATCAGAGAGGGAAGATGTTTGGACACTTGGTACGGCACGATAGCTTTATAAGAATTATCATAGAGGAAAAGGAAAAGAGGAAGACCTAGAAGAGCATATAAGACCCAAATAAAAAAAGGAAAAGTTGGACGTCGATTCGTACCAAGAAGTCAAAGGGATGGCTCGGAATAGTCATAAATGGTAAAACTCCACCGTCAAGAGCATAGCTCTTAAATGAAGAAGAAGAAGACATACAGAAAGCGAGAAGTGGCTTTGTTTTATACTACGTAGTGAAGTACATTTTCACAAGCAATTATTTGAACGTCAAACAATTTGTTATATTAGGGTTAATTTGGACTTTTACGTTTTGCGGTCGCGTTTCCTAAAATAATAATGTTATCAGGACCTAAATACTCAGAGTATTTTACAAAGCAATGGTTACTTATCTTGCTTGATGATTTTTATCTTTATTTCTTTCAAAATGTTACTGCACCATTTCCTTATATTTTTTTCATTCGTCTAATGGGATGACTTGCTTCCTCAGTTTTATAAGATATTATAAATTTAGGTATCGCGCGAATAGGTATAAAAACAATATAACGGATGTGTTTTCCACACAACGATTTTGCATGTGGACTCGTGAACAATAAACATGCGTGTTTTGTTAGTGATTGCTTGTCTGGCTGGAACGAGTTTGACTCATAATTCTGGTAAGTTTGTGACTGATTCCTTTATTAGATACGAAACACTAAAAATAAAATTGAGTAAAACTATCATGGTAACTGATATTAGTTGGAATAGTTAGATACGAGATAAAATGTGTCTGCTAATAAAAACCCAGCCGCAAGTTCTCTTCGGTTACTCTGTGAACATGGGGCTTGCTGCGACGTTGCCGAAACACCGGAAGCTCGTAAATAATAAGGTATCTACATGCTGGCAACGGCTATGCATGGTAGCAATCCTGTGTAGCAAACCCGTATCTAACTATTCTAATAAAAAAATAAAATACCATTACCCAGTTAAAATTGCTTTGCCGGCGCCGCGCCACTAAATATTGTAACTTACTTACCGATAAATAATATTGAAAACGTACAGTGTACCTACATATATCTCAACATCTAGATTTTTTTATTCTACCAAAATGTGTTCCAAAAAACATATAATAAGGTTATCAAAATATCTAAGGCAGATTAATTTACCAAATAGTTATTAAGATAGGCAACAATATTTACTGATGAAGTCATCACAATCAAATAGTCGATTGCTTGCTATGTTAAAATGGACAAGGGTATGCCCCCAGCCAGCTCAACCTGTTATCATTTGCGTTTTGAGCGTGAGACTATGATTATTTAATAGCTTTCCTTGTTTGCGCGGGGCTAATCACCTTGCTGGCTGAGTGTTGTGTTTTTATGTAACATTTAAACTTATTTATTACATAATTTATGTAAAACAATGTTAGACTGCGACAGACCATAAAAGCATTAGTAGTAGGCCGTAGTGAAATAGGTAGTACCTACCTAAGTCTGAATTTGGTAACTACCGTTTTATAACAGATGTACCGTTACCATGAGTTTACTCGATAGCGACAATGGTTTTACTCGCTAGCGACGACGTATAAAGGTGAACGCACATTTACCTGAGCTGAACGCGCCTAAAGAATCGAAGTCAAGCAGGCCTCGCCCACTTAGCCGATTCGGCCGAATCGACCGAAGCAGATCGACCGCGTCGAAGAAAGAATGAGATAGCGCTATGAGTGATATCTAAAGGTGGAAGTAAGCATGAAGATTTTATCTGGCGATTCGACCGATTCGGCCGAATAGACCGCGTCGAAGAAGTCATGAGATAGCGCTATGAGCCACATCTGAGGTGGGAGTGAGTAGGAATTGAATACCCGGCCCGGCGAGTCGTCCGAGTCGACCGCATTAGCCGCGCCGAATCAGATGACATCATCCGAATACTTCTAGGATTTCTGGGGTTCTTCCAGATTCGGACGATTCGACGCGGATTAGTGTGCGAGGTTTCATTAGATTTCATATAAAGAATTCTAAAATTCGTTTCGTTCGGCGCGTTCGGCTCGGATAAACGTGCGTTCATCTTAAAAAGCCTATCGAAAATTGCACAGCGCCTCTAGCGGTCACTATCAGAACTAAAAAAATAATACCAAAAGTCACGTCGTCGCTAGCGAGTAAAACCGTCGTCGCTATCGAGTAAACTCATGGTAACGGTTCTGATCATTAGAGTGAACGAACAAAGAGCAGCACACTATTATTTTCACATACCTTGTTGGCATTAGTCAATACATACAGGGTGACTTTCTTATCAGTACCGAAATTTTGTGTAAAGACTCCACTGATGAATATGAACAACTTTTACTATGGGGGCAATAGTGAAATCGAGAAAAAAAAATCAGCTGTTCCATACATTTTGACCGCGCGCCAATTGAACTTTTGTATGGAACAGCTGATTTTTTTTTCTCGATTTCACTATTGCCCCCATAGTAAAAGTTGTTCATATTCATCAGTGGAGTCTTTACGCAAAATTTCGGTACTGATAACAAAGTCACCCTGTATATTTTGTGCCTTATTATATTATCTGGGCTTTTGGACATGACTATGTATTTATTATTGTCTAATTATTTGTAGAACAATTACAATGCGGCCCACACGAGGTAGCAGCATGCGTACACCCATGTCCACCAGAAAAGACATGTCGAAATCGCGGCATAGCTTTCAGCTGTCTGTACGAGGATAAACCATGCACTAAGAAGTGCATCTGTGAAAAAGGGTACTACAGAAACGCCATCGGAGAATGCATTACTGAGGATGAGTGTGGTTAGTAGGGTAGTAAACTATTTTGATACTGTATTTCATAGTACTGACTTCGTCGCTTAACTGTAGGTACTGTAATTTACTTTGTGTTGTGCAATAAAGAGTAATATTATTATTATTAGATAGGTACGTGATCCTTAATTTGACTGCCTCGGTGGCGCAGCGGTAGGAGGGTCGCACTTTAAAGCGACGGCTGCGCCAGAGGTCCCGGGTTCGATCCCCGGGTCGGGCGAAAAAAAATATACCTGAGTTTTTCTGTTCAGAAATTCTTAGGGTAGCCCGGAGTTTGGAAGTTGGCGGTGTTTCACCCCCGTGCCTCGCAAAAGCACGTAAAGGCGTTGGTCCTGCGCCTGATCTCTCTCCGGTTGTGTCAGATTGCTGTTCCATCGGGCTATGAGAGTGAGAGGAATAGAGAGTGCACCTGTGTTTGCGCACACACTTGTGCACTATAATATGTTTCGCGCAGTCGGTTAGTAGTTGTGACTGGCCACCGTAGTCGAAATCGGCTAGGGGGACTATTACTATTATTATCTATTAATACAGGGACATATCATTAGAGAATAACCCCCCCCCCCCCCCCCACACACACACACACACAACACACTAACACAGAGTAGTGCACCCGTGCACTACTCTGTGTTAGTGGTTTGGTTCTAATAATAACTTTAAAAAAGTAAAAACCGACTTCAAAACCAAAATGCACTAAAAAGTATTAAATAAACTCTTGACTATTGAAAGAAAAGGTGGGTTCTAGGCAAACAATTTCTTTTTGGAGTCGGTGCTGTGATAGTTGATGCTTGATGGTCAAAGTGAAGGCACTGACTCCAAAAAGAAATTGTTTGCCTAGAACCCACCTTTTCTTTCAATAGTCAAGAGTTTATTTAATACTTTTTAGTGCATTTTGGTTTTTTAGTCGGTTTTTACTTTTTTAAAGTTAATTTTATTTCTTCATTTTTAGAGATTATAGGAGAAGGGGTGGGGGGGGGGGGGAGTTGCACCTTATGACTCTGTTCTTTAAGAAGCTACAAACTACCTATTATAAGTTATTTCATTATAATTACTGAACTCCTAAGCGTTAAGGAGTTCCACCATCAGCTCAGCCCCACATAATGTTGACTATCAGACGTAACAACACGTCAACATTAAGATTCTAGTAAAGAAACACTCTACGTGCCTTTAAAATTTGAGGGTTTCCCTCGATTACACCAAGATCCCATCATCAGATCCCGAAATGGAAAAAATGGGACCAACTAGAAAGTACACCCTCTAAGTGGGCGAGATTTGTCGATTCAGAAATCCCGGGTTGTTATTTGAAAGGTGTTGCCCTAGGCAAATGAGACCTTCAATAACTACAACTAATATAGAAAGGACAATTATTCGAGTCTTACTTCTTTTTCGACTCTCCAGACATTCTCGTCAAGTAGTCGACTGATTTTTATGGGGCATCTGAAATGTTACGTCAACTTTCGACCATGACATCATAGTATGTTATTAATATTATTATTTATTTAAAATTTATAGGACTGTTACTTGTACAATTGGCAGACTTGATGCCTTATGGCATTCTCTACCAGTCAACCACCTGGTAATGCAGAGAGTTTATTTAGTAGCGGAATATTAATAATAAGTGAGAAGAGTGGTACAAAAAATGAAGTTAAATGCACTAACATAAACATACTAATATTACACAAATATATGAGTATAATAGGATACATAAGCAAAATACTAATAAACACACAATTATGAATAATAAAGGTGATGATATTGACGGCATCCAAAAAACACAATGAAAATTGATAATACTGAAAGATGTGTGCATTGATGGTGTCACACACTTCCTAAAATTTGTGTATACATTGTCACTCTGTATTTAACAGGCAATCTCCTCCACCAACTCTGTTAAATCTCAAAAAAAATTTTTGCTTATAGATAAATGCCAAAAGCCGAACGAGTTCTACTCCTGCAACAGCGCGTGCGACAATGATTGCAAAAACATCGCGACGCAGAATAGAACCCACTGCCCCATCTTGAATATTAAGTGCAACAAATGGTGCTATTGCGATGATGGGTACGCGAGAGATGGGGATGGAAACTGCGTGCCTGTCCGCCAGTGTCGTAAGTACCGAACTATATCCTAATGTTATGTAAGGAAATAAATTAACATCCCAATTTAAAAAAAATGGGCGAATTAAGATGGTAGATATCTACTGAATAGACGACTATTAAGTAACTATCCTCTGATATCTAGATTATAGCTTAATTACTACAATATCGAAGGTTCCTAGATCTTAACTTGAAAGACCACTTTTCAAACACCTCAGGAACTAGATAATAATATCTGATTAAAAAATATATTTTTTTTAGCTAAAGCTGTTACTTCTTCTCCTGGAAGATACGCAAGGAAAGGTAAGAAATCGTTTTTAGTTAGTACATAAACCTAGAGATAGTTAATACTTATACCTTGTTTATTATAACAGCTAATCTAGTATTCACCGCCATAGTCAGAGTAACCTATTAATGTTCATTTAGATGTTACTTTATCTACATACATTAACCAAACTTTTTATTCTAACGAGCTTTTTCGTCTTAACGTGGCCGTATGTCTATTTTAACGATTTTCTCAGATCAGTTTCTCACGCCTTAATGAAATCATATCCGCATTACAAAATAGGATGTTCAATATTTAACAGTCTTCACAACAATACCTAGGCTTAACCATTATTCCACCAACAGACGGCATTTGCGGACCAAACGAATATTTCACATGCCGGCTCCCCTGCCCGCCGGAGACCTGTTTATCCCTGGTTGCAAGATTCCGCTGCCAAGAGAACCAGGTTTGCAAGCCGCAGTGCGCTTGCAAGCCCGGCTTCTTGAGACATCGACCTGACTCGCCCTGTGTGCCCATCTGTCAGTGCCCTGAACTGGCATACTCAACGGACTGTCGACGACAGTTTCGCCCGTTTTGAGTTAGAAATGTAGACCTAGGAGTTTGAATAAACTAAACTGCCCAATTTTGTGTTAACGCCCAAAGATTATTTTATCCATTAATTAAAGCATACAAATAATAGCTAGCCTTTTATTTCTCAAATTATATTGCTATGCCATGTCAAGTAAACCAAGTCAGGGTAGCAATAACGTTTTTAACTCGTATGTTCGAAGTAAATTGGATCCTTACCAGAAAATGTATATACTCCAAATAGAGAAAATTTGCTCGTTGGCTGTACAAAAAGTGTTATGACTACTACCCTTATCTGTATCCTTCTGCTTTAATCTTGGGAATGGTCAACTTGGATACCTTGAAGATTAGGGAGAGTAATGACGTCAATAAGGCAGATCCTGTTTATACTTTACCATATTATCAATCAGTATTAGAGAAAGTAAGCCTCGGTACCCTGGAGACTTCCGCGAGGGGAGGAAGGAATAACTGCACCGTGCCGTAGGCCGCGTCTGTTGATGATACCCGAAGCACGATCCGGCAGCAAATGCACCGACAAACCATGCATTGGGTCCGATAGGAGACACTTGCTCAGCACAGCAGCAGCAATCATAGTCTGACGAGTTTTTTATGTTTTTTTATAAGATTCTTGACAAGATTATTAATTGTAAAATAGATTTCTACTTAATTATATTGAAATTGATTAATAAGTAATTGAATTGAAATGATGGTTCTTTTAAATTTATCAATTTATTCATTTTTTTAAAAATTTTGATACTGTGTTTGTTGACATTGTTTTTATGATTAGGTTATTGACTAAAAAGTATTATTAGGTATTGTAATTTTGACTTTTTTTGCATGATCGTTATTAGTATATTGTTAATTAATTGTGTTTGCGAGTAAGCTTGTATGCAACTTGGTGTTTTTACTGTAAGCTACGAGTAAAAATTGACTTGAATTGAAATAAAGGAGACCTACTACGAAGTACTAAATCCGTGAATACGATTACCTATTTTTTTGCGGAGCCGAAGCATTTCGTAGTACCTACGGATTGCATACTAAAAATGTTTCGGTAATCGATGATCGTATTAACGAATTTCGTTTTTCGAAGTCGGCCCTCTGACTCTTAAGGTTTTGCTCATTCTCAGTACCGTTTGATGTACCTACAGACCGATTGAAAATATGAGACAAATACGATGAGATCTAAAACCCTCAACCTTCCTACCGTCGCTATAAAATACCTCAATTATTGTAGCATCAATGTAACATGGGCTCACGAAATACGGGCAGAATGCAGTGCCAAAGCAAGTAGTCTAGTTATAACTAGCGGTGTCTTCGCAGTTAAAGTTAAAATAATATGGTGCAAGAGTCCATTAGCCCACCCCACCAGGTGGCGCTGACTATGCCATACAATAAGGATATTATGTTACAAATTTATTCCTCCTCATTATTACAGATACCCAATGCAGCCCCACCGAATACTTCACATGCAAAAACAACTGTCCGCCAGAAACGTGTATCTCCTTAGTGGCGCGATTCAAATGCGATTCTAAGGAGGTCTGCAAGTCACGGTGCGCCTGTAAACCCGGCTACCTGCGGATTAAAGATGGGACACCCTGTGTACCTACATGCCAGTGCCCTGAAATGCGCAATTCGGGGGATTGTGAAAAAAAAAAGATTTTTTTTAGGCTGTAATTATCTAGTTACAGTTTTTTGTGTACAAGATAAAATACTCAGACTTATGTAGAAAATAATTGTTAACTGAGTCAGATCCATAAAATAAATATTCCTGTCAGATCAGAAGAACCTACATTTTCATATGCATAGTAATAAATAAGACATAAGAAGTGATGACTATAAATAAGTTTCTGGAATCTATGCATATCTAGATCTGTCCCATTAACCTTCTTACTTACCCTGTAACTCTATTTTTAGTACTATCTTTCATTGTATAGTAATTCGATCTTTACGTTTTTATTATTATTAGAAATGTTATTATGGATAAAAAAAAGTTGTCATAAAATAATTATCCGTAAGTCAAATATTTATAATAACATATATTCAGATCAACTTATTCTTAAATTAAACACTTTCAACAGTATTTATGTGGTAGTATTTTTTGTCATCTTCTGTTA
Source organism: Pyrausta purpuralis (assembly GCA_963924145.1). Classification (NCBI taxonomy): domain Eukaryota; kingdom Metazoa; phylum Arthropoda; class Insecta; order Lepidoptera; family Crambidae; genus Pyrausta; species Pyrausta purpuralis. The sequence goes on along the minus strand of OZ001648.1, from coordinate 8,334,806 downwards.
TCACATTAGGAGCTCCTGACAGTGGATCTTTACCTTCATGAGACTTGGGAAATGCTATCACTTCTCTAATAGACTCTGCATTGCATGCTAGAGAGACCAGACGGTCAATACCTATAGCTAGCCCTGCGTGGGGAGGGCAGCCACTCTTTAGAGCATTTAGGAAATGTGTTAAATTATCTGGACTTATATTCAACATTCTTAATACTTTCTCTTGCATTTCCGCATTATGTATTCGGACTGAACCACCTCCAATCTCATTCCCATTCATAACTATGTCATACGCTAGAGACCTGACTTTAAGTGGCTCGCTATCCAATAAATGGACATCATCAGGATGAGGAGCGGTGAAGGGATGGTGACAGGTTTCTAAACCATTCTCTCCTTTTACAAACAGTGGGAAATCAACTACCCATAATGGTTGAATATTCTCATCAACTTGCAATAAATTATTAGAAACTAATAGTGATGCTAATAATTCCCTTATTTCTCCCAAGCATAAGCAAACATTTTCATTTTCACCCATAGATATAATACATGAATTATCAGGACTCATTCCTAGTTTGCTGATAAATTCTGATCCGAGGTCTTTTGGTATGTTTTCATTTAAAACTATCTTCACATTATGCTTTTTAGCTGATATTTTGATTGCGTTTTTCGTTTTTGTAGTTAGTTTGCCTAATTTATTTGAGTATGGGATTGCATAAGCTCCAAAGTCTGAGCATTTTGACTTTTCACTAAACAAATGTCTAATATTAACAAATTGCAAGCCATAGGTTAAATTTGGTTTATCTGAGCCATAGTTTTCGATTGCATATTTATAGGTCAGTCTTCTAAATGGAGGTTTTGGCAGGTCTTTTACAAATGTTTCATAGAGTAAATTTTCTATTAAACTAAGAACTCCTTCTAAGTTTGTAAAAGACATTTCAATATCTAACTGTGTAAATTCAGGCTGTCTATCTGGTCTAGTTGTCTCATCACGGTAACATCTGGCAATCTGAAAGTATCTGTCAATACCACCAACCATTAACATTTGCTTGAACTGCTGTGGGCTCTGCACTAAAGAGTAGAACAATCCAGAATGATGTGTGGGTACCACAAACTCTCTTGCACCGCCAGGAGTACGGCAAAACAATGTAGGTGTCTCTACTTCAACGAATCCATGACTTTCAACAAGAAACCTTCTCATGTTATGCAGCATTAATGATCGCTTTCTTAAATTACTCTGCATTTCAGGAAAGCGTAAATCAATGTACCGATGTTGCAATCTCAGCTGTTCTTTTGGTTTCTGATAGTCACGTAGATTGAATGGTATTTTGTCTACTGTATTTAATACTTTTAAATCCTCTATTATGACTTCAACTTCTCCAGTTGGCATGCTAGAGTTTACAGTGTTTTTGGGTCTTAATTGCAACGTTCCATCAATTTTAACAACTGTCTCTAAAGGCAAGTTAGGTAGTGTGCTCTCATTTTTTACTGTACACTGAATAATACCGTAGGCATCACGAAGCAGTAAAAACTTAGATAACCTGTGATATTGCACCCAACCACATACTGAAACTTTTAGTCCTGCATGTGCCGATCTTAATTCGCCACAAGTATGTGTTCGCGTCGTGAAATTGTTGCAGTTTTGTTCGTACTGGTGATCTTGGTCAATAAACTCTTTTCGGTCATGCAAACATCTCACTTTCTGTACCATCGAAACTTTTGAGGTTATGTTCGAAAAATTTGTATATCTGCAATATCTGGCCTTGTGGATCTTCGATAGCACCTTCGTAGGGGTTGAAACTGTATTTAATAGTGCTGGACAGTTATAAACTAAATAGGTTTGCCGTAATAACACGATATTCGGTTTCCACATCTTTGTATAGATCAACTGACGATCTTGACTTCGCAAGAACCCAGGAACACCCATACACGTGCGTGTCTTTCTCAAATTTGCTAGAAAATATTACTTGAAATTATATGAACTGTAAATAGATCAACTTTGCGGAAATTCTGTATTTGTTTACTCTTTTTAAAAACACACAGCAACACGCAATGAACAGCTGATGTCAGACTTTTTTTTTATTTACAAGTTTAACGTCCTCAGACGGGGCCATACGGACAATTTCTTCAGTAATATGTTCAATATTTACACTTAACACTACAAAACTAAAACTAAACTAGCCTTTTTTTTCGTCAGGAAATGCCTTACGCATACCACACCGGCGGCGGGGGCCGCTGAGGGTTATGTAGGACTCCCCCACCCGGTAGGGGCGGGTATACCTACTAAAACCTGGCGGTGTCCACCGATGCCATTAGTGAGGAGGGAGCCATGGGTTAGCTCCCCAGGCATTCACCCTGGGCATTCTTCCGCAGCCCCACCTATGACTGTGGCTCGCTTTACAGCGAGCGCCACCCGGCTTCGGGGAGAAGTTATCCTCCACCCCGGTATATTGCGAGCGGCGTGCAGGACACTCGCAACGCCGTTGCGGACTTCCTTTACTGGACGTCTGACACCCCCGTGTCAGTCGCCTGAGGTCCATCCAGGAGGGGCAGGTGGAGGGCGTGTAGCCTCCTGCGGCGTCCAGGACGGCGACTGCGGATACTTGTAGCGTCGGCCGAGGCCTCTCGCTCCCTCTCAGCCGCTTCCTTCTGCAACATAACAGTCTCACTGAAGTTGAGCATCGCCTTCCACGCCTCCTCGCTTTCCACCATATCTAAGTCGAGGCTTTGGCCGACGCCCCGTGTTAGGGTTTCTCGCTCATATGACCAAGCTGGACACTCCGCTAGGGTGTGCTGAGCCCAGGCGCAGTCCGAAGGGGGGGTGACAGGGGACATGACCCCCCACAAAATCTAAGGTCTAATTAAAAAATTATAGAAATTTTCCAAAAAAACAAAAGGAAATTTCTAGCTACTGTTAGGGGAACAGTAATAAATTTTTAGTTTGCTGACATCTAGTACAGTTTTTATGAACTATGGACAATGTCCAAAAAAACTTGAAAATGACCTCTAGTTTAGAAACAAGGAACCGAACTACGTTGCTTTATAAATTGCAAATTTCAATTTATATTATTAAGTTTGTATAGTGACAAAACACTATAAAAAAATAAAAAATACGTTGTTTTGTTAATCCTAGCAAAATCGATATGCGTTGTTATGATAAAGATTGTTCTATGATAAGGATTCAAAATAAGGGCTGTCTTCTTATTATTTTATTCCAGATACCTTTTTTTAGGGTTCCGTAGCCGAATAACAAAACACGGAAACCATCATAGTCTCGTCAAGTCTATCTGACTGTCCGTCCGCATGTCACAGCCACTTTATTCCAAAAATATTAGCATTATACAGATGTAACTTGGTTACCACTTTACAAATGCTATATTGCTATATAAATAAGGATATTTATATAGCATTTGTAAAGTGGTAACTTTATAAATGTTAAATATCCTATACAAAAAATAATGACTGGAACTAAAAAAAAAAATATTTTTGCTCAAACCTATGCATGTGGTTTGAGCAAAAAATGTGTCTATTGATAGGTGTCTCAAAATTACATTGAGGTTTCTAAAACCATTTTATCTGAAAGTCAAACGTTTGTAAGATAGACGCTTCCAAAGTGGTAAGATGGGTGTCCCCCTCTAACTTTTGAACTAAACTAGAAAATTTAAAAATAGGACAATGTAGTGCTTAATTTACAATCACAATAAATGAACTTTAGATTGAACGAGATCGAACTAGTACTTTTTGAGATATAGCACACTAGCGGGTCCCCGCGACTTCGTCCGCGCGTTTTGAGTTTGCTGTAAAGAATAAATACCTGTGTGTATAATACACTTCTAAAAATAATGCATTATTTTTTTTAAAAAATATTAACATAAAAAAGGTTGTAGTAAGTCAACCATAAAAGATAGACATATGCTGTCGCGGACTTTATTATAGAACTCTTAATGCTGAACAATCCTGTCATACATGATTTTTGTGTAACTTAAGCGGTTTCCGCAGCGTATGCAACGGAAGCTCTCAAAAGGAATATCTTTCTCCCGTTTTCGCAACATTTTTCATTTCTGCCGTGGTCTTATGAGTCGTATCTTTATGTAATATAGCCTAAAGCCTTCCCCGATAAATGGACTATCCAACGTAAAAATATTTTTTCAAATCGGGCTAGTAGTTTTTGAGATTAGCGCGTTCAAGCAAACAAACAAACTCTTCAGCTTTATAATATTAGTATAGATTTTCAATAATCGCAAATATAACTTTGTCTTGCATACACATACTATGAAAAACAAACTTAAATTTGCTGCCAACATGCCTTTATTTAGTTTAAGTTGGCACGAAACCCTCAGTGCGCGAGTCCGACTCGCACTTGGGTAGTTTTTAGGGTTCCGTAGCCGAATGACAAAAAACGGAACCCTTATAGTTTCGTCAAGTTTGTCTGTCTGTCCGGCGGTATGTTACAGCCATTTTATTCTGTAACTATAAGCCTCACACTGTTGAAATTAAGTAGGAAGATGTATCCTGTTAACCGCTTTGCGATAATTATAAAGCGGGCTTCCATACATGAAACTAAACCAAAAAAAAAAATGGTTGAAAAATAAAATAGAGGTTCTTAAAACCATAAATTTTCTCTAAAAGTGTAAAGTTTGCGAGATATGCGCTTCCAAAGAGGTAAAATGGGCGTCTCCCCCCCCTTTAACTTCTAAACTCATCATCATCATCATCATCATCATTATCAGCCAAAGGACGTCCAGTGCTGAACATAGGTCTCCCCCACGGCTTTCCACAGCGACCGATCCTCAGCGGTCTGCATCCAGTTTGATCCTGCGATCTTTATAAGGTCGTCTGTCCATCTTGTTGGTGGACGTTCTACGCTGCGTCTCTGGTCGAAGGGTGGAGACCCTTCGACCAGAGACGCAGCGTAGAACGTCTAATCTAGAACCTTCCTGCCCCAACGGCCATCAGTTCTTCGCGCTATGTGCCCTACCCATTGCCACTTGAGCTTAGTGATTCTCAAGGCTATGTCCGTTACTTTAGTTCTTCTACGTATCTCCTCATTTCTGATTCGATCCGGTAGAGAAACACCCAGCATAGCCCTTTCCATCGCTCGCTGTGTGATTTTGAGCTTCATTATAAGACCCATAGTAAGAGACCATGTTTCGGATCCGTATGTCATCACTAGTAACACACACTGGTTGAAGACTTTCGTCTTCAGACACTGAGGTAGATGAGATGAGAAGACACTCTTGCGCAATTTCCCGAACGCTGCCCAGCCGAGTTGGATTCGTCGATTGACCTCTTTCTCGAAGTTGGACCTACCCAATTGGATCACTTGTCCCAGGTAGACGTACTCGTCGACAACTTCGAGAGTTGAGTTTCCAACGGATACTGGAGTGGGTACGACAAGGGAGTTCCACATAATTTTCGTCTTCTCCATGTTCATTTTAAGACCCACTTGTTGGGATACTCGGTCAAGGTCTTCGAGCATAGTGCCAAGATCGTCCAGCGTCTTTGCCACAACGACTATATCATCGGCAAATCGGAGGTGTGTGATGTATTCGCCATTAACATTGATGCCGATTCCTTCCCATTCCAGAAGTTTGAAGGCGTCTTCCAATGCCGCTGTTACAGTTTCGGAGATATGACATCTCCCTGTCTCACACCTCTCCGCAATGGAATCGCCTTCGTGTTCTGCTCCTGTACTCGGACCAACATGGTGGCGTTATTGTAAAGGCACTTTAACACCTCTATATACCTATAGCACGGGGTCTCATTCGGTACATAAGTTACATAGCCTTTAAAATTTCTCAATAGATGGCGACACGTGTATAGCTAGCGCAATTACTGTTTATTAGATAGACTAAAATCCTAAGATACGTGAAGATAATACCCTAAAAATATGTTAATAAACATTTTCAGTTGTTTAAAACAGAAAAAAACTTAATACCATTGTTTTTTTCCATAATTGGCAAAAATAGTGTAAAAAGCATAAAAGCATGCTTTTACTACCCTCTAACCCTCTGTCGGCATACGACAAAACTATGTGGCATGGTGGAAAGTTGACAACGAACTAGTATAGATGGCGCATTACTATGAATGCGTTTCATTTGACCAGTGATGCCAGACGGTAATTTCAAGTAGACTTGTGTAGCTCGCGAGAGAAAGATAAAAAACCTCTCTCACCCAAACGGCTCATATATCCGTAGCTCACTTGTGTTTCAAATAAATCTCTATATCCGAGAGATAAAGTTGAATTTTCAGATATACTAACTGAGTCGAAGCCGGTGATAAAGAAAGACGGCTTCATTTCATTTCTAGAGCGAAAGAAAGAGAAGGGAAGATACGTTCGCAGTGTGCGTAGGTATTATGACCGAACCGTGGCTCGGTAAAACGGTAGAATCTGTATGTTCTCGTAGTATTAACAAAATAAAGTTCAATTTGCATTGCGTGCGGTTCTATAAATATTGGCTGGTTGAATGTTTGTTGACGTTTTTTTAGTTTCTTTTGTGATTAGAGCCGGCGCACTTCGGCTGTCGGAATAATAGCAAGTTTTTGGACTACTGAATGCCACAACTTGATTTTATTAGTAAACAAACATTGAGTTACTTTTCAGGTGTTTTAAATTCAAAAACTGTCATTAACATTTTTTATCTAGGTTGACAGTCCTAAGCCTGCTTAGTATGAAGGAAAATCAAATGGTTATTATTTTCTTTATAAAGTAATATAAATAATTAACGTACGTAATAAGTATAAAACGTACAAAAAACTGTGAGCTTCTTATTAGTAGTTATGTATTGTATGACAACAAACAATAGCATATCCTTATTAAAGGGTTTTTGTTTATATATAGAATCATTCGCATCATCGTAAGTAGCTCTTTACTCATTCGGCTCTCTCTAATATAACGGCTCATTTTGGTCTCTCGATATAAAGTTACGTAAAGATCGTTCGCTTCATCACCGAGTTACGGCCGTTCCCTATATCCATTCTAACTGTGGTTTTGCCCTACTAGAGTTAGAAATGGTTATCTACCTTTAGATTTTTTGTTTCTATAAACCTACTGGCAGTAGGGTAAACTATCTCTGGATGCATCTTATCGATGGGAGGACGGATAGCTTACTAGGGATAGGCATTTGTATGAAATTGACATTTATTGCGTTCCTATAATGTTTTTCATCTGACTGTCAGTCAGTTTGACTATCTCTAGTAACCCCAGAATTCAATCCTAGGATTTTGGAGGATAACGCTCTTGTACACCCTGGCAAATTACTAGTTTTAAATGTTTCATTGATTTATTTATGTAAAAGTCCTGCTGCTCACAAGGTTAAGATAGAAACTTTCTCCCTAGTGGCGAAGATGTTCCTTTACCCTAAGAAACTGACCCTAGCCATAACCCCGCCTAACAAAAGATACTTAGATATAATAAGGATGATGTGGTAGGAGAGCTGCGTTCAGGTCATCCAGGGCAGCAGCGTTAAGATGGTAGGTAGGTGGTGGGACCCGCTACTAGTCTGACAGACTGCCCAAACTGATCATAGGGACGGATAAAGGTGTCTGCTGCAGTGAAGGGAAATGAGAACAACAAGGACGGATAATATCTGATTTATTGGTAGTAAATTAGTTTATTTAAAATATTAACAGATACATTAATAGGTGGGCCGCCAGTGTGTTCCGACGGTGCTGGATTCTGCTATGTATGTCACTGACGTGTTCGTAGTTGTAGAATGTAAGGTGCTACCTCGTACAATTTATGAAAACCATATAAGTTTCGGGTGGCGAACAATATTGAATCCAAGTTCAAGCAGTCAACTTTTTCTCTGGGAACAGCTGAGTGACTGGGAAGGTACCCGATGCTTTGCATAGCATTCGATGAGCCTGAAATAATTCCACCAGCATCATCATCTATTCCTTTGTCAAGGGAAGGTGGACTTTTTGCTGTGGCTGAAAGAAGTAAATAAAACAAATCAGTATAACATGAAAACAACTGGTATTTAATCCCTCAAGCGTATGTGAACGAGACACAATGCAAATTCTATTGTTATGCGGTTGCCTGCAACCGCTCGGGTGTTGAAGCATTAAGCAAAGGATATTGACCAAAACTCTATAGAAAATCTGCACACTTTGCGGCAGCATGCGTCTTTACAAAATGTTTGGATAAAATATATACCTAAATATTTGAAAGAATACACACCAAAAATATTTTTGATAAATAATCAGGTTTAAAAGGAATTCAATGGCAGATTAGGCATTTTGAGGTTATGTTTTGTGATTGCAGAGTTAATGCACCTCACCTACATTCATTTTGATACATTCAGAAGGTAATTGTTATATTTTACTAAAGTAATTCAATACTTAATAACTTAGTTACCCTTAAAATACCAGTACAATTATAATTCAAACAAGATTTTTAAAATATAAACTACAAAGACGCAATCTGGACCCGGCTTTGGTCAATATCCTTTAAAAACCGTAAACGACTTGTTTGTGAAAGTACAATTGATACTCACTGCACTTATTTTATGGAAATAAAGTCCTTGAATACATTGTTTACCAGCTGGACACATTGTTTTTTCTAAGCAATCGGACTGATAGCATTCTGAAACGTTTGCGAAAATAAACTGGAACTATAACTTTCTATTTCTTTTCAATCGGTCGTTTTGAATTTTAAAATTTATAAATACTTTTTACGTTAAAAAGTATTAATTTTCAATCAATTGACGTAGTATGATGTCAATCAATCAGCTGTCTGTCAGAGCTCAAAAACGTTCCATTTTACGTAAAGTCTGCTGCATGCTTCACATAATATTTTTACCCAAAATAGAACATATATATAATTAGGTACATAGCAATAATAATAAATATTATTTTAAACGTATTATATAAATATTATCCTTGGTGTATCATAATGACCACAAATATCGTGAAAACGTTGACGCGACGTAATTGAGAGGGTTTTGTACAACTGCGTATTTCAAACGTAAGGGAGGGCTTGGATAATGTGGCCTATCTTCTGCTAACTGGAGATAAGCAACACCTATCTGTAATATAGAAACTGTTTATTACGGTCGATAGCTGGTGACAACAGTTCGAGGATAGCTATCTATCTTTGATCTTAGTTTGCATATAGGGAACGGCCGTTAGTGAGATAAGGATATAATGACGACCCGTCTGGTGTAGTGGTCGAGAAATCGCCTACGACGCAGCGGGTGCGGGTTCGATCCCCGCACAATACAAACATTTGTGTGCATGAACATGTCTGTTTGTATTGGTCTGGGTGTTTTCTATGTATATCATGTATGTATTTACAAACAAAAAGTTTTTAAGTATTATATCCGTTGTCTGGCACCCATAACACAAGCTTTGAGTAGCTTACTTTGGGGCTAGATGGCGATGTGTGGGAATGTCCAAAGGATATAAAGGAAAGGAAATGATATATCTTCTGCTCTTCTAAGCCGTAGCGTGATTTTTTATAGCCCAAAACCTTCGTCGATAAATAATATATCCGACATATTTCTTTTTTTATCGGTTCAGTAGTTTCTGAGATTAGCGCGTTCAAACGAACTAGATTTCAGCTTTATAATATTAGTTATAGTAGTACAAATAAATAGAAAACTCATTGTATGGCCAGAATTAAATTCTAACTCCTTAACGATAGAAACTAAACACGATGATAGGAGATTTTGTCACATTATTAGGTACACATATTGATAGGCAACCAACGCTAAGAGCGTGTGCAAAATTTTGGTTGTTCGAGTAGGTTCTTGCCGTTTAAGGACTTTGAATAATTCAAAAATATCTCTTGTCTGCATTGCTCATATTATTTGATAAGTATTAATTACTCAAAAAATGATTTTCTGGATATAAAATCTGATTTTGTTTTATTTATGACCAGTTTTTGGCCGTGTTGACTTGCAACCGAATTTTGTACTATAACTATTTTTTACATAAATAAATGTATCCTAACAATGGAGACTTCAAACTATAATCAAAAAACGAACAGACTGCGCGGGACATATTATAGTGCACAAGTGTGTGCGCAAACCTGTGGACCTCTGGTGCAGCCGTCACTTTAAAGTGCGACCTTCTAACCGCTGCGCTACCGAGGCAGTTTAAACGATTAGACCATGAACGAATGATGACAATCTTCAATATAATTAAAATCGACTTTGGAACTTTTTTAAAGATTTATATTTAGTTTTTTTACTACGCACACCTAATAAAGTGCAATAGGCTGGGTTAAATCTTGCACCTAACAACTAATGTGTTTTCTTATAATATTTTATTAGTGGATATGTGTATTTGTAAAAAAAACTTGGCAAGAAAAATTAGGTTGCCTCTCCTACATAAGATTCGCATTGGGGAAAAATCAACATGTATCATGACGGTGGCTGAATTATCACACACACTGATTGATATCCGATGAATTAGTCAATGTATTAAAGATGCTGGATAATCTTGATATTGTGCTGTTAACGTTGACCGAGCCTCTCACCTTAACAGATATTGAAATGTACAGGGACAAGAAGAAAATATTGTCGAACACTCATATAATACTTACTCCAGTATCTATTGGAAACTGAACTCTTGAATTGCGTATTAATCCCTCAAGCGTATGTGAACGAGACACAATGCAAATTCTATTGTTATGCGGTTGCCTGCAACCGCTCGGGTGTTGAAGCATTAAGCAGTAATTATTTGGATTTTTAATCCTCAACGTGAAATAGGAACTTCAAACGGATGCAACACATGATTTCCAACTATGGGCTTCATAAAAGAGCTAAGTTTTCTTCGATCTCGAAATGAAGAGATGCGTAAAGCAAAAGTATGTAACTAACATAACCCTACGAAACAGTGAGCTGAAGTGGCAATAGGCAAGGCCCATAGCGCAAATGATGATGGCCGTTGGGGCAGGAAAAATCTACATTGGAGCATCAAAAGTCAAGTGAAAATGTCTACAAGCATATGACTTTGTATAGATTAAAGGATCACCATACATGAATACCACCGTTTAAAGGTTTCATGGAGGGGGTTTATGTACAGTGTCCATCCTGGGGCTATTAAAAATGATGATAATACTCAAAACCGCGTGCTTGTGAGTTACTAGTTTGCGCAAGCGGTGCAAATGCCTGGTGCGCAGGGTGAGGGCCAGTCGCAATAGAGTACCTACCGTAGGCATTCGCACAGCGATTTGACTGAAGTTACCAAAACCATTGTGAAATGATTCATGCGCAGTCAATATACTATTTTTTTTGAAGTTATAATATTTACTATTTATTAAATTTTATTGTAATTTTATTTAATAATGATGCTTTTGATGATTGAATTAATTTCATAATTTATTTAAATCTTTTTTAACAGCTAACATAGTTATTCAACCCACAATCGAAATATTTTCATTCATTGGCTCCTAGGCCAGGGACCTCAAAATATTAAAATACTTAACTATAATTAGAAAATGATAACAATTTCATTGCAGTTGTTAGCCACCCCAACAATTCTGTTTTGTATGAATTATCAAACAAAATGAAGTAGTATATTAGTCATTTAATTTCTGTTAACATGCAGTAAAGTTACAAATAAAACCATTGATGTGGGTAATGACATTCAGTGATCAACACCATTTTCCGAAAATTCAAAAACGATATCTTAAACGGCTAACGGCCGGTTGCTAATAAATACCCTTTGAACATTCCCACACATCACCATCTAGTCCCAAAGTAAGCTACTCAAAGCTTGTGTTATGGGTGCCAGACAACGGATGTAATACTTAAATACTTTTTTGTTTGTAAATACATACATGATATACATAGAAAACACCCGTAACATTATGCGGGGATCGAACCCGCAACCCGCTGCGTAGTAGGCGATTTCTCGACCACGGTTGCTAAGTAATTAATTATTTTTAATTACTATTATTACTACTATTTATAATATCAATCACAAATAATAGTATTTCGTTGGTTAAACCTAAACATTAGAGAATTGTTGCCAGGTGGCCATGAACTGCCGGATGCCAGAAAATGTACGAGTTCCCCTAATTTTGTTTATGTTTTGTCGCAAACATAATTTTGTAAATGTGACTTGTAAAGGCAACTGTGGTAGGCAAGGAAAAGAGGTTATCCCGATTTTCCACACTTGTGTGAAAAAATTACCGTCTATTCATCCCATAATTTTCGCGGTGTGTTAAAACTCAACGATGTTAATTATTTTACTTTTTTACTTAAAGCCGATTTTACCAACGTCAAATAAGAAATATTCGTCAAATATGGTAAAAAACGCCTAATTTGAAAACGACGAACGAACGCTGCCACATATTTGGCAGCAGTCATAAAATTAATCTAGCCTGAGACAGCTTGGTGTGACAAAAATTACAAGTTAATGTTCCACTTTTCCAGAATGTTTTTCTTTTATTTGATAAAACGTTTATTTAATATAGGTTAGTGATTTTGTTAAATCACGGCATGCTTTTCACAATTATAAGTTTTTTTGTTGATTCTGAAGTGACTATAATTCTTACTCATTGCTTTGATCATGGTCACTCTATAGGTATTTTGCGCGGGTGTCAAGATTCAACGGAATCCTATACGGTTTTTAAATTTTATTAGATAAAGACGCATAACTGGTTTCAATTAATAATTAATAGTATACTAACTTGCGCTTATGCGTTAAATTGTAGACTAACAAAATGCATCGTAGCAGTAATATCTTACGATTTAAGCATAGAATAGATTAACGTCTATTGTTTTCAGTGTTTTTTTCTTCATTTTTATGTGTTTGTAATTCTAATCATCATATCATAATATAATCATAAATCTTCATGCACATAAAAAAGGAAGAACGAAAAAAACACTAAAAATTCTGTAACTCAACTACGAACAATATCGTTGGAGGAGGAAAGTGAAGCAATGTTAAGACAAGTTATATACCAAGGTCAGGCTGGGTACGCACAGAGTCATTAATTGTATTGTATCATTGTATTTTGTAGTAATCGATAAATTTGTAGAGCCAGTAAGTTAAAGTACTAAAAATGAAAATAAGTATTGAATTGATTGCAAACTCAATTATCTTAAATAATGTTTTTCCATAAAAGTAACTAAACGTCCTGATAAAACATAATGAAAACTGCATCGAAACTCGCGAACAAATACCTACCTAGTACTGCAGAGAATCTCCTTTTTTGAACTCGGTTGAAAACTCAATGAAATAAGTTGTGGGCTATTCTTCAGAAAGTGTTCTTCAAGTCACCTTCGTGGCGAAAATTTATACAGATATTTTTGAAATGAAAAAATACTGCTTTAAAGAAACTATCAAACTGTAACAAAATCTGTAAGAATCATAAAAATCGGTTCATTATTCATGTAGATATTAAATATTGAAAATTCGTAAGCCACGAAAGTTACTCACCGTGACACGAAAGTTACGCAGCGTTTTTTGGACAGATAATTAGGTAATAAAAGTATCAATTACTTGAAATATTATATGTCTATGAGATAAAAAGTAATGTGGTTAGGTATTAAATATATTTTTGAACATTCATGATGAACACTAACATAATAATAGTTTGTTACTTTCGACATTGCTACTATGTACCAAATTATTTATGAGGTTTGATATTTTGACACAACAGTGTCGAAATATTGGATACTACTTTATACGTGATCCCATGATCACAGCGTACCTACCTAAAACTGTTGCGAGTGAGCTGTTATTTGCAAACTTAATGGTCTACCCTCCTTCGAAGTCTTTTATTGCACTCACTTGCGGTATCACTGACCTCAAATTCACTAATTACTCGCATTTTTTCTCGACACACAACACTAACAGTATTTGTCAGCGATAGGATACTTTGTTAAATTTTACGCTTCCACAATTTCGAAGCAATGATATTTTGTAATTCGACAATTTTAACCCATACTCACTATCGAATTTTTAGTATTTTGTAACTTTATTGCTTCCTAAACCAATCTTGGTAATTAGTTGCATTCTGTCGATATTATCTGAGGTTATAAAGGTAAGGGTAAGCTTAACTACGTGGTAGCAAATCTGTAGCAATCAACTCTTTACCCTCCAAAGTAGTGCCTCAAATTACATATAGGTCACCCTGCATTTTAGTAGTTAGATCTTTGCCGGCTATTATGAGAAGAGATCAACTCATTTTCAAATTCAAATGCATAAGGTTAGGGGCCGTCCATTAATCACGTGAGGTCGTTTTTCTCATTTTTTGACCCCTCCCTCCCCCCTGGTGATATTTGGTGAGGTTTGGGACCACCCCCCCCCCTCCCCCCTGGATCACGTGTATTTTTTGGAAGTCTATGTAAAGGCTATTTTTGACTGAAAAAAAATATTAAAAAAATGGTGATTCGAAAAACATTTATATGTATTTGCAATAAAATTAATAAATAATTAATTAATGTTGTCTTCGTCCCACGGAGTTGCAAGACTTTCATTTAAGGTTGCAACTGGTAAAGCTTCTTCTCACTGGCAGTTGTTATTGGCAAAGAGGTTTGTGACAACAAATCGTTCAAATTTTCGCGCCGTTCAAAATTTCGATTCAGAAATAGCGCTGTTTGACAAAAAATAAATAAAATTAATACACGTGATGTCTAACGAGACCCCCCCTCCCCCCTCGTGATGTTTCGTGATGTTTTCCGTACCCCCTCCCCCCCCTTTTGAGCCTCACGTGATTAATGGACGGCCCCTTATTTCCTTCATAAACATTACAAGCAATAAATTAGTCTTCCAGATATTTTTCTTGCCTGGAGTGAGACTATTTAGACTACTAGCTTCTGGATCATAGCTGTAAGAGCGTTCAAAATATGTCCTTTTCTTATCCAATAAAGAATTAAACTATTTCTTTAGAACATTTGGAAATAAACACCAGACGTCACGCGCTTATTGTCGAACCTTGGATGTTACAGTATCAGTGTTAATTGTAGATTTTTTTCCCGTGAAGCAAACTCATGATTTCAGTCTTTATTATGTAGCCTCAAAGTGGTAAATAGTGGACAATTTTCCAGCTTTAGACCAGGCTCAAATTTGAGCCATGCCGCTTGGTTGAATTAAGTTAGAAAACTGGCATAAACTGCCATAATACTCGTGTTAACTACACAAATTGGAGTAATTACGAATAATGCACGAAAACTAATTAATTAATGAGTATGCTTTTTGTAGAGTAACTTATTGCGATTACTTTACGTTATTATATAATTAGTAAATAGATTGATCAGGCGATTCAAAGCCAAATGAAAATCAAGATTTATCGACATTATTTCTATGAATCATATCTGTGCCTCTGGAAACTGTCTTAGTAGAAAAAATCAAGTTTAAAAAGTTAAGGCGGATATTTTAACTGCATTTACAAACCAAAAAATATAAATTCTAGTGAGATCAGTACACTTTGATACCTTTCGTGGTATGATTTGTAACTTTCGTGGGCAATTGACCACGAAAGTTGTGCCACGCAAGTGACGAAAATTTTACATTTTCAGAAATATTAAATTAAGTAAGTAACACCTATGTAATCTAATCAGCTCAAATGAATCTTGACTATGAGTTTTATGATTCAATAGTAGGCATTTATTCCTAACGCTGATTTATAATCTTAAAACATCACCCATGAAGGGTCACATGAACTAGGGTCTGAAGAAAAAATTAAAAATCAAGGAGCTGTATTAGCTATATTAGTCTGAAGTTTCTGCGAACCTATGGTTTGTGTCGATAGGTTGAACATTTTTGAAGTTATGAGCGTTTATGTGTCATATTTTCGATAATGGTAAAATCGTGTGACTGACACAAAATCAAATATATTAAATTTAAATCTAAAGACAGATTTTTTCCACCTCAATATATCCAATTCTGACTATATCTCCAATTTTTTTACATATATAATGTTAATATAATGTAAAATCCCAGCACGATATAAGTGTTTAAACTCAGCGCCAACTCGTTGTGACGCGCGAAGAACAGCACTTTTACTCCCGATTCCGATGGTAAAATATTTTTTCCTACAAAACTACAAACATAATAACACATTTTAAAGTGAATTCATATAGATAGATACATGATAAAACATACAAAAAATATTCTGAAATTAAACATTGAACGCATTTGGAATTACAAACGTGTGACCATCAAAAAACGGTGCTTAAATAATGGCCCTTGTGTGCTTAAACATAATACCGGAATAACCCATCCATTAACCACAATGTGTGATTTTTTAATCAAGTATTTTAGCTTATAAATAGACAATTGATTCCGAGAAACTTAGTGTCCAGCAGACGCTACGAGTGGGCATAGGTCTTACTTGCTAATTCAAGTACCAGGTCTTTAAAGTGCCTGCGCAAGCGTATCGCCTCGCTGATGATCCGTGCGTGCGGGAGCCCTAACACCATCCTGAATGTCCTCAGTCAGAACCCAGACTGCCCTCTTCTGCAGCACTGGACGAAAGTACATACAAGTGTGCCTGGTGCTCCAGAGAGTGGCCGATATTTAAATTAAATAATAATAATTGTGGCGACATCACGTGACATACGTTCGCATAGTACCACGACCTGCGCCGGACTGTGGAAGCGCACTGATCTACTGAAGCCCACAATGTTAAGTACGAAGAAGGTAGATGATAAATAATTGTTTCTGTATACCCTACAAATTATGTATTTTTATGTTGAGTGAAACAGATGTATGTGTTCGTCCTTCCTCTAAAATGCTCTAGTTTTGTATAAAAGTAGATCATTTCTAAAATAAAGGAACATTACTGATTTGGACCTCGTTTAACTTTTACCTTCGCCACATACTTACGGAGCACTCTTTCACATTGGTGACCCCGTCTGAGTTGAACAGCAATCCAGGTCCAGCTAGAATACATTTAATCATCATGGTCAACAACGAGGCAGGAGAATCACACGACTCTACACCCGTCGTGCCACCTACGGTTATCTCTGTGATGCAAGAGCAGCCAGAACTATCGGGAGTTTCGGTCGGCCTTCGTATACCACCTATATGGCGAGACAAAATGAGAGGCTGGTTCGCGCATTTTGAAGCTATTATGCAGTCGCAGAAGAAAGGAGACCAAGCAATGTACGAGCTTGTACTAGGACAGCTAGAACGCCAGGACGTCGACGAAATATACGACATTTTACTGCGACCACCTGAGGAAAACAAGTACTTGGCTATCAAACAGCGCCTTCTGCAAGTTTATGAAGACTCCGAACAGAAAAACGTCCAACGCGTCATAGCCGGCATGGAACTTGGCGATTTGAAGCCATCACAGCTTTTGAGACGCATGCAGAACCTGGCCGGCGATCATCTATCTACCGTCACGCTACGAGGAATGTGGCTCAACCAACTGCCAAACTACATAAGCTCTATAATAGCTATCAGCGAAAAGACTAGTCTCAGCGAAGTTGCACTTATGGCTGATAAGATGATGGATCAACACTCACAGCGTGAAATATCTGCTATTCATCAACGCCCTAAGCAGACAGCTTCGTCTCAACCTGAAGCATGTGCTATCGACTACCAACAGGCTTCATCATCGAAATACTCACGTACGCTGGAAGATAAGATTGACAAACTAACAGAGGCAATTACTCAACTTGTCACGAGCAATCACCAACGTGGACGTTTGCCCTACCGCAACCGGAATCAGAGGCAGAACAGGCAAGCATCTCGATCAAACAACCGCAACCAGTCAGTCAATAGAAGCCGTACGCCCAGCAACTCACCATATTGCTACTATCACCATAAGTTCGGTCAAAACGCTAAAAAATGTGCAGAGAACTGTACATTTTTGAAGAAAAGCACATCGGAAAACTAGAGAGAGCGTTGGCAGAGACGGGTACCAGCGCATCAGAATACTCACACCGTCTTTTCGTTACCGACAAGAAAAGCAAGCTAATATTTCTCATCGATACCGGTGCGAATATCTCTGTAATTCCGAAGAGGACTGGCCAGCAAATGAAACCGACTAAGTTCACTTTGTACGCGGCCAACAACTCTACTATACCTACCTATGGAGAAAAGACGCTAGAGTTAGACTTGGGCCTACGTCGTCCATTCCGCTGGAACTTTATCATCGCAGCAGTCAGTAAGCCGATTATAGGCGCTGACTTACTAAAACACCACAAAATACTTGTCGACATCGAGGGTAGACGCCTCACAGATAAAGTCACGAATTTATCAGTGAAGACATCGATTTCTACCTACCCTACATCAACGATCAGGAGCATCGACTGCAACCACAAATATCATGAAATACTGGCAGAATTTCCTGATATTACCCGGCTGTCTACAATTAAAGAAACACCAAAACACAGCGTCGAACACTATATCGAGACCAGTGGCCCGCCGTTGTACTGCAAAGCAAGACCAATACCACCTCATCGCTACGCTACTGTAAAGAAAGAATTTGAAGTCATGATGGAGCAGGGCCTATGCCGACCTAGCAAAAGCCCTTGGGCTAGCGCACTTCACGTAGTACCCAAAAAGAACGGCGACATCAGAGTCTGTGGAGACTACAGGCGGCTAAATGCGATAACCAAACCTGACCGCTACCCCGTGCCACGCCTGAAAGATTTTACCTACCAGCTGAATGGAAAGAAAATCTTCTCCACCATCGATTTGTACAGAGCGTATCAACAATTGCCAGTATTCAGCGACCACATTGAGAAAACGGCAATCATAACACCATTCGGACTATACGAATTTCCGAGAATGTGCCCAGGACTGAAGAACGCTGGACAAACCTTCCAACGGTTCATCCACCAAGTGCTACAAGGCCTAGATTACGTCTATCCGTTCATTGATGACGTTTTAATAAGCTCAGAAAATGAAGAATCGCACATACAACACCTACGCACTGTTCTTAGCAAGCTAAATGAATACGGAATCACTATAAATCCTTCCAAGTGCACACTGGGAGTACCAGAAGTCAAGTTTCTCGGCTATACAGTATCGCAACATGGCATCAAACCACCCGAAGGCAAGGTCAGCGCAATCAAATCATTTCCACGGCCGCACACAATCGAAGAACTGCGACGATTCCTTGGCGCCGTCAATTTCTTCAGAGATTCACTTCCACACGCCGCATCTATACAAGCTCCACTGAACGCGTATCTACACGATAGTAAACGCAAAGATAAAACACAGATCACCTGGACTACACAAGCGATAGAAGCATTCGAAGCCTGTAAAGTTAGCCCACAAAACGCAGCTTTACTCGCGCACCCGTCACTCGACGCGCCAATCGCCCTAATGTGTGACGCATCTAACATATGTGCCGGAGCCGTACTGCAGCAATATCAAAACGGCAAGTGGCAACCACTGGGCTACTTTTCCAAGAAGTTTTCGGACACCCAGCAGCGATACTCAACGTATGACCGAGAACTGCTATCCATCTACATGGCAGTCAAACATTTTCGTAAAATGTTTGAAGGCAGACAACTAATTATCTACACAGATCACAAGCCTATCACGTTCGCTCTGCGCAAGAAAACATCGGACACTGAAACTCCACGTCGCACCCGCCAACTCTTATTTATCAGCGAGTTCACGAGCGACATACGTCACATAAGTGGGAGCGAGAACACTGTTGCCGATTCACTCTCGCGCATCGAAGAAATAAACTGTCCGAGTACCTTGAACTACGAACAACTTGCTATGGCTCAAGAAAACGATAAAAACTTGCAATCAATGACGAAACAAAGCCATCTGCATTTTAAGAAAATTCAACTACCCGGTACCGACTACAAAATATACTGTGAAATATCAACTGCAAACATCAGACCATATTTACCTCAAGACTTTCGTCGTATAGCATTCAACGCCGTTCACAACTTAAGTCATGCAGGCATTCGCACGACACGGAAGATGCTTACTGAAAAATACTTCTGGCCTTCAATGAATGCTGACATCAGTAACTGGACCAGAGCGTGTATACCATGTCAACGGACTAAGATACATAGACACACGAGCAGCAGCTTTTCTACGTTTCAACAAGCAGACAGATTTCAACATTTACATGTTGACATCGTCGGGCCGTTACCTCCATCACAACATGGTCACAGATACCTACTTACAATGATCGACAGGAAAACTCGATGACCTGAGGCTATACCTCTTCACGATATAACAGCAGAGACAATCGCAAGACACGTTTATGGAGACTGGATCGCTCGCTTTGGCTGTCCTTCCACGCTGACGAGTGATCAGGGACGACAGTTCGAAAGCCAGCTGTTCACCAACTTAACAAAACTGCTTGGCATCGATAAAACAAGAACAACTGCCTACCACCCGCAATGCAACGGAATCGTCGAACGTTGGCACCGATCACTCAAAACAGCACTAACAGCAAACCTGCAAAACCGCAACTCTAAATGGTTAGACGCCTTGCCCACTGTCTTACTAGGCCTACGAGCCGCTACAAGAAACGACACCGGAGTAAGCGCTGCACAGTTAACCTACGGATCTAGCCTAAGACTACCGGCGGATTTTTTCAATATAAACACCCCGATGACCTCACAACAGCCAATGGACTATACTTTCGTCGATCAACTACGTCAAACTATCAACGAGTTCAAGTCGTCAGAATCGCAACGGCAAAACACTAAAACATTCGTGCACAAAGATCTCCAATCCTGCGAAAGTGTTTTCCTGCGCATTGATTCCGGCCGTAAATCACTGCAAGCTCCATACGAAGGGCCGTATCCAGTACTACGGCGCGATGACAAAGTGTTTCGAATACAACTTCCCGAGCGTGAAGTCAACGTATCCATTGACCGGCTGAAACCTGCATACACATTGAAAGAAGACGATTCCTATGGCAGCACTAGCACAATGAAGACGAACACGAAGACTTCTTCGAACACTGCAACAATGAAACAAACACGATCCGGAAGAATAGTGAAACCAGTCGTACGCTTCGCTTGAGGGGGTGCTATGTGGCGACATCACGTGACATACGTTCGCATAGTACCACGACCTGCGCCGGACTGTGGAAGCGCACTGATCTACTGAAGCCCACAATGTTAAGTACGAAGAAGGTAGATGATAAATAATTGTTTCTGTATACCCTACAAATTATGTATTTTTATGTTGAGTGAAACAGATGTATGTGTTCGTCCTTCCTCTAAAATGCTCTAGTTTTGTATAAAAGTAGATCATTTCTAAAATAAAGGAACATTACTGATTTGGACCTCGTTTAACTTTTACCTTCGCCACATACTTACGGAGCACTCTTTCACAATAATTATAATAGAACAATGAATAACTTTATGAATTATAATTTAATTTATTTTGTAATTGACATATTTTCAGTATTTGTATTTGATTCGACTAATTTTAATTTTAATTTAATTGCAATTTACTATAATTATTTTCTAAATTTAAAGTTATTTTGTGTTTTGATATAATTTTATACTTTATGGACATCGTCTGAAATAAATGGATTTTATTTTATTTATTTATTTTTATTTTAAAAGTACGTCCATAAATCAGCACCAGGGCTCAAAACCAGGTATCAAAGTAAACATACCGGTTCACCGGCCACTACCCCTTTTCGGCCACTTCGCACATTATTTTGAATAATAAACAGTGTATAGGCAGCTTCTTTCCAATTTCACGTCATTCGACTCGGACGACGTTCACGGTTCATAATCCAACGGCTTAACCTGGAAATTTGCAATCTGAGCCCTCACGCGCCATTTCAAAATTTGGTGTCTGGAGGCGTGGCAAATTTAGCCAAAAAAATAGCAGGTGGGTTGATTTTCAAAGGTGAGTTTTTGAGTGTTACGATTGTACGAACACATAAACCAATTCATTCACCTATGTGAATATCTCATAACATAAACCAATTCATTCACCTATGTGAATGAATTGGTTTATGTGTATGAAGCATGTGTTAATTCAATATTAAAGTGCCCAAACTGACCAAACTTTTCATAATATGTAGTATTTTTGATGGTCGGACAATAAGTTATCGTTTAGTTTAAAAATCCTCTTTCCGACCGGGTGGTCGGGAAACCAGTTTACTTACGTCATTTTTCTTTGCTAATATTGCGGAAACCTTATATTTACAAACAGAGATCCTGTTATAATAGTAAACAGCTTTAATTTTGTAAAGAGAAAACTAGATTCCGGCCGCCCGTTTACCTAATAGTTCCAAAGATATGACCTTTAAAAATACCAAAAGTGTGACGGCCGATAGCTAGTCTTCACAAAACCTATTTCCGGCCGTATTCATTAAAAGGCGTGACATTTTTTTTATTACATTGACAGAAAATCAAACAATACCTTCTATAGAATTTTCGAATAATGGAACGGGAACTGCAAGTTTTAGATCCAGACCCACTAGCCACTGTTAGAGTTTTCTTCTGTTTTTTTTCTTATTTATTATTTGTTTTACTTTCATTCTATTATGAGCCCTATGTGCTATTGAATAACACTAATTTTCCTACCGTGCATTAGGTGGCCGATAACCAGTGCATTGGTGGACGATAACTGAGTAAAAAGGCCGATAACCGGTATATTTGCTATATTTACAAATAGATTTTTTTTAATCATGTATCACTACTAAGTCTATTAACGTTAGGTATTATGAAACTAGACTATTGTAGGTCCAAATGATTTATTTTTTTAAAGTCTTGACGTTCAGCATTATGACAGAAATCAACTCTGAAGTCAACAAGTCGCTTAAACGGCCGATAACCGGTGTGTTTACCCTACTTAGATTTTGTTCGTGTGATAGTTTTTTTACGTGTAGATATTTTACTAGATTTTTTTCGGTAAATAAACACACGAAAAAAGTTCGATTGTCGCGAGAATCGGCCTCCTGGTTGGGAGGTAAATACCTACCAATTTTGCTGCATATAGAAGACAATGTACAAAACGAAATACCTACTTTAAGGAAATACTTTTCGTTTGAGCCTTTGAGTTTCTTATCGGCGCCCAGGAGCCCTATTTTTGAATCACTCGCTTCGAAATGGCGAGTGATTTTCGTTCGACAACGAGTTTTTTCTATGGATTTTAATTCATCTTCGAACGAAAATCACTCGCCATCTTGAAGCAAGTGATTCAAAAATAGAGCTACTGTGCCTCTATTTTTGAATCTCTCGCTTGGATGGCGTGTGATTTGCGTTCGAAAACGAACAAATAATCAACGAAAATACCGTGAATAAGGACTTGAGTAGGTACTCACAAAATTTAGATATATTTATTCAAATCCCTTCTGAATGGATTTCAACTGGTTTTCATTCCAAAATTGGAGTATAATCAGTGAATGTCATACGCCATCTTGTCGCAAGTATTTCAAAAATAGGGCCTCCGGCTCTATAGTGCCTACTAAAATAAGTTGAAAGTATTTAATAGAAAATGCGACTCTAAAACTGAGTTTCGACAAATGGTTTTCCGACACTACTTTACTGCGACACTACGCTACTCCGACAATACGCTAATACGACAATATGTATTTCCGACATGACTTTTATCCGACACTATGCTTCTCTGACAGTACTGTAAATCGAAATAATTTTACTCAGACACCATGATACACCGACGAAATGCTATATCGACATTACTTTTCTAAGAAAAACTAAGATGGCATATTGGATAAAACTGAATACTTATAAAAAATATTTTATCAGTACCCTTGAAAAACCAGAGCGCCCGATGTTGAGCGCTGTCAAATGTGCATGCGCTTTGCGATTTTACCCAAGCGCCCACCTTTGGGCGCTTTTTAATTACTTTTTTGCGAAAAGCAGAAAATGGGTGTATAAATGCTTATTCCTTGGGCATTTTGACCTTTATGAGTAAAAACAGATGTTTCTACACCATAGACCGCAAACACATCCGGTTGCTGTCAGTTTTTGATTTAAATTCGTTTTTTTTTCCTCGTATTTTTTTTTGTATATGTCGTCACCCTACCACGACTTTGTTTGGTTCTATGTTTTCATTTTTGTATTATGGTTGTTATTTTTGTGGCTTATTTTAATAGTTTATTTTGAAGAGTAGTTTTAAATTATCTTCGGTACAATAAATAATAACTGTTTAGCCTTTATATTCGTAATGAGCCAGTAAAAAATGTTTCTCATTTAATAATTGGTATTCGTTTGGAATTACCAAATTTTCAAGACTGGTAGGGAGCTTAGGGATATTCCGACTCCTTGCTCTGTGAATTAAAGCTTGCATGGCTTGCTTGTTTGGAAGGAAAGGAGCGCTTGTGGATGGAATAGCGTAGTTGCATTGCTGTATTATTTGTGAAAGACGGTCCATACTAGAAACAGCCTTTTAGTATCGTAATAATAAAAACACAAAATTGCACTCCGGGAGTGCCGGCAGAAGTGAAAACTTGTATATCAACGTTGTGCATTTTTGATTTTTTGGAATAGTTAGGGAATAATTTTGAATGAATTGCTCTTATTATCAATATAAAAGTACTATCATTTTTGTGATAGAATACAATAATAATAATAATTATATAATAATAATAGTATAATAATAATAATAATAATAATTATAATAATAATAATAATAATAAAAAAAACACAAAATTGCACTCCGGGAGTGCCGGCAGAAGTGAAAACTTGAATATCAACGTTGTGCATTTTTGATTTTTTGGAATAGTTAGGCAGTATGGCTCAGAGCTTATCCCATTCCTTGCAGAATCAGAAAGAATCGAAAATCCAGGTAGGTAGGTACCTACTCTTCATTCTTCATTCTCTCTTTTACCTAAGATACATAATTCACACATCAAAAAAGATTGCGATCACTTTGAAAAATCTAAATCTTTTTTGTTGGGGTTAATGATTTATTACATATTATTATTACACAGGACTTTTATACAGGCAGGGTCTAACAAAACCAATGATCGACCGCCAACGTGCGGTATATATACATCATACAGATTACGCTCACAAAATTTGAGAAAAAAAAATCAGGCTAGTTTCAGAGATCAAAAAAGTAGCACTTTTAAATGTGTAAAAAAACACACTAATTGCACCTGTTTACTATACAACACTGTCAAATGCGCACGCACACCAACAAAGCCAGCCGTCATATGTCGGTTCGCCGCGCCGCGGCAGACGCAAACAAAGGAGCGCTATCCTTTGTGTCTGGGCGGGTGGCGGCGTTCTTCTTTCGCCGTCCACACGCGCGCGTGTGATTTTTATTGCATCAATCAGTCGCAAAATCATTTTGCCACGTAAACGACGTCGACTGAATTTGATATTCACTTATTGCAAGTAGTCATGAACGGCCTGAACAGTAAACAACAACATTCTTCCTGAAGCGGCTAGACGGGTGGACTTGAGAGGTCTGGCGGGTGTTCCTCTACAGCACGGACATCTTGGCCTCCGTGTATTCTTCCTTCGGGTTCGGCCGTCGTGGTTCAGGGTGGGCCCGGTGCCCTGGATGGCGCGGCGCCCCACCTATCACCTCTTCATGCCTTACCTATCTACCTACGTGAAGAACATGACATTGTTTATGAAGAGAAGATGACTGTGATTTGTTAAGTGCGTGATTACGTAGAATTGTACCAGTTTTACGCAGAAGTTATAAAAACATTCTAAATCGTGTAACAAGTGATACGTGATGATATGTATCGAAACCTTAGACATTTAGTGTTATATTACCTACCGTTAATCCTTAACTAACATTCCCGTAAATAGGTATTTTTTTTATGAATTAGCTAAGACGCCATGGAATAATTTTTGTTTTAGAGGGCTAAAATAATTGTTTATTAATAACAACATTCTCCACGAGTATTTTACGTTTCAAAATAAATTGTTGCATCAATGTCGTATTTTCTTTATGCTTATCTATATCCTTAGCCTGCTTATACCAAAGGAATCATTTGCTTATGTCTCTTTTGAGGTTTAGGTAGGTAGGAGACTTAATTTTTTGCATAATAGAATCAGTTAACTGTTTAGGTAGGTAAACACTACAACGCCTTTGTCTTACAATTTCTTGCCTGGCTGATTATTTATTTTGGTTAGGCAACGTTAATTAACATTATTGATAAGGTTGTGTCTGTTATTATTTTAGTAGTAGGAGTAAAAAGGAAAGACTGCAACTATAAAGTAAGTATGCAAATCTGCCACTAACTCCGTAAACCCCCAGATTATTCATTTAGGCTGCGTTCCGTTTTGCGCCAATATCACTGTTAGCACTGTGAGCGTCAAAAGCCGTTCCGATTTGATTAGCGTGCTGACAGCGCTGTTGACGCGATTTCATTTCGGAACGGTTTTAGATAACATTTGCTGTTCTTTGAAGCAAAAAGACGTCAAATGCGTCAATGTGACAGCCCGCTCATAGACGCTCACGGTGCTAACGCAGCAAAACGATTGCACTGTGAATGCAATATGGCGGTGATAGTGACGTCAGCCGTGACGTCACTACAGTTATCGTTGACTCGCTAACGCCAAATCGGAACGGTTCGTAAGCGCGATATCAGTGATATTTTCGCTGTCAGCGCAATACGGAACGCAGCCTTAATTTACACAGCTTGTTTGAAAGTTTCTTTCATTCTTAAGTGTCTAATGAGTAGGTAGACAAAACTGGGGGCCTACTCTGTAAGACGTTGCACGTTATTTCGGCTAAAGCCATCTTGCTTGCTCCCATGTTATCCTGGTGCGGGTGACTGAGACGACTAGAGTAGAAAGCATGAACATTTGACTTACAGAGCAGATACCTTTGGTTCGTATGTGTGTATAGGTATATAGGTAGAAGTATAGCAGGTTTCCTTATATAGAAGTGAATTTGTATGTTAGGAAACATAACTTTGAAAAAACTCTATAAAACTAGTTTTGTTAGACTCTGTATTATAAGAAAACAAACAACAAATAGGGTTTCTGCTTCAACGCCCAAGCGGTCGCATGAGACCGCATAACAATGGAATTTCTATTGTGTATCGTTCAAATACGCTTGAGGGATAAATATAATAACATCTTTAAAAAAATAAATTACCTTATGCGACATTTTTTATTTATTTGTGTAGGTACCTACCCAAATCTGGATGCAATCGTATCGACAGCCGAAGCTGAAATCTACTGGTCGCACACGAAAATAAATTTAGCGCCATCTTTTGATGAAGTTAACACTTTGCACGCCGTTCACGAGGACCATTCGTTATGCAGTTTTGCCGCCATTTCGCCGGCCATTTAAATAACTGCCACGCGTAATTCGCCGATAACGAATACCACTCGTTACACTTTTTCTCTTAGAGTCGCGGATGACGAATAGTACTCGTGATCAAATTCCATACTGTTTGTATCAAAATAACGAGAACAGTTCGTGATCCGCTTGGTAGCAACGTATAGAGGAACGATTTAGCTACACGCACACATACAATTCATTAACGTATTTGGTTGGAGGTGGCGTGACAATGCGTCGGCCCGCGGTCGTTACAAGAGTCTGCAAAGTTTGTGCTGACACCATAAAGAAGCAAACTGGTAAACGTGGACGCAAAGAAACAATTTTTTATTGTCCTGACTGTTCAGTACCATTATGTAATTACCCTTGCTTCAAAAAATATCACACACAAAAAGATTATACTGTATAAAAGCAAGAGCAAACACATGTTAGAGTTTTTTTTTTTTCAAAAAACGTGTTCACTTTACTATAGTTTCAAAATAAAAATAAATATGTAAGCACATTGTTTTAATTTTACCCTAAAAATATATAAAATCACCTTCCAAATACAAAAAGAATTGTTCCTATATATACGCTAATAATTTTTTTATAAATCTTAAAATATCACCGAAAAACGCCGGCGAACCGCAGATGACGCTTTAAAAAACCCGCGGCGTACTTGGGCGCAAGAGCATCACGAGTGGAGCTCGTGATCGGCTGTCGGAGTGCGGCATTGGATTATAACGTCGGCGTTCAAAGTGTTAATACGTGGACTGCAGTGAGTTTAGCGCCATCTATTGAGGAAGTAAAAACGTGGACTGTATTGCGAGCAACCGATGTGCTTTTATATCGGCAAGTCCAGTCTACTCCAGTAGCTCCATCTAGTCCGTATTGTAGTCTTCTCCATGGCCCGTTACTATCACCCGTTTCGGCGGAACCGTTTTCTTGTATGAGATGAGGTATCTGTACTAGTAGTATTATATTATCTGGGCCTATAGTCGTATGTGGCACCGCTACAGAGACTGAAGCACCGCCCAAGTTTCGATCGAATCAAAGGCCTTCTCATAAGCCACAAACGCTAAGCATAGAGGCATATTATACTCCTCGGACTTCTGTATAATTTGCCTAAGCGTATGGATGTGGTCTATGGTACTATAGCCTTTTCGGAAACCGGCTTGTTCGGGAGGCTGGAAGTCATCAAACCTACGTGCGAGACGGTTCGTGATGACCCTTGAAAACAGCTTGTAGACATGGCTCAGGAGTGAGATGGGTCTGTAGTTCTTCAATAAGGTTTTGTCTCCTTTTTTGAAGAACAACACCACCACACTCCTGTTCCATGCCTCAGGCGTGATGCCCTCTAGCAGCACGGAATTAAAAAGTCTCTGAAGGACTTTAAGTACCGGTGTTCCACCAGCCTTCAGAAGCTCTGCTGTGATTCCGTCCTTGCTATGTGCCTCGTTGTTTTTGAGCTGTTTAAGTTGCTGCTGTTTAAGAGCTGTTAACTTCTAAACTAAACGAGGGTAAATTTTGAAAAAAATATATAATTAGATCCTAACACATACTTTCAACGAAAATTGGTTTGGACGGGATCGAACTAGTAGTTTTTGAGATATAGCACATTTTCAACCACCGCAAACATAACTTTGTTTTTCATACAAACACTATGAAAAACAAAGTTATATTTGCTATCAACAAAATATTGTGGTATTTAGCTTAGTGGAAGTAAGTGGATCCCTAATTCTGTTGAAGTTGGCACGGAACCCTCAGTGGGCGAGTTCGACTCGCACTGAGCTGTTTTTTTTTAAATAGTGTAGTGAGTGAGTGACCCCCTCCAAAATTTCAGGCTGCGACCGCGCCTGGCTGAGCCGTGTCTAAATCGGCCACGCAATGATAGCACCTGGGGGAGGGCTCACGGTTAATGCGGCACAAGTATTTTCCAAAACAGCCGTGACCCGTGAGGATTTGCGTCACTCTATATGTAAGGCGACCATGCGGTCGCCGCACCCACTGCTCAAGCACCGGGCGAATGGCCCCGATTGTGCGGCGTCCGACGTCACTGCGAGCGAGCTGCAGCTCCCAGGCCTGCAATGCCACATTTTCTAGACTGAGGCGTTCCGCCTCCACTTCGCGAGGCGCCAGTCTAACATCCCGGGACCTTTGGTTCTCTCTCCATTCGAACACTGCGGCGAGAACCGCAGCATCTAAAGGCCACGGCAACGTGCCGGCCAAAACGAGGGCCACATCTGTCTCCACGGTACGGTAGCCCCTTACCACTCTCAGCGCTATGGAGCGCTGTGCTCGGCGCAAATGCGCCTTTGAGTCCTTATTCAGATGATTGTACCAAACAGGGGCCCCATACAGAGCCATCGATCGTATAACGCCCATGTAAAGACGCCTGCTAGAGGCGGTGGGCCCTACGAGATTAGGTATAAGAGTGCTTAATACAGCCGTCTTGAGAAGCTTAGAGGCTAAACGCTCAAAGTGTGCGCTTAACTTCCAGCACCCATCTAGGACAAGGCCGAGGTATTTAACCTTCCTACTTCGATCCTAACCCCACTTACAGTGAGGTGTGACCTTGGTGGTGGTGCTCTCCTAGGCCCGTGGAAACAAAGGGCTTCTGATTTTTCAAGTGCCACCTTTAGCCCCAATCGACGAATTCTCTCAACCACTGATGCCACGCCATTTGTCGCACGTTGCGTCGCGTCGTTATAGTCCTTCCCGTAGGCAGTTACTAGAGTGTCGTCTGCGTAGCACATAACACTCACTTCAGCAGGAAGGTGCCCGCGTAGCACCCAGTCAAATCCTATATTCCAAAGGAGTGGTCCAAGAACCAACCCCTGAGGCACGCCGCACGACGATTGTCTCGAGTGAAGTCCACTGGATGTAAGGCATGCGACCGTGCGCCCAGCCAGGTAGTTGCCTATTATATTTTGTAAGTACGCTGGGACGCCATGGTGGATAAGGGCTTGTCTTATACATGCCCACGGCAGGGTGTTGAAAGCATTGGCGATATCAAGAGACACCGCCAATAACACCCCACCTTGAGTCACAGCCTGTTCAGCCAGTCGTTTCAGGCAAACTATACTAGCCTAGCCTAACCTAACTCATTGAAATACGGGGCTGGCGTTCGCATTTCAATGCTCAAGAAAGAAGTTTACCACTAGAATAACGATTCGAATGAAAGGGTATAAAACCAGAATCAGAATATTTATTTGCATAAAAACGCATTACACATTTACCTTTTTTATACTATTCTATTTCTACATTAACAACAGGCTTAGATTTTAATGATACCCTAATTTATTAAAATTATTTAGCCAAAGAACGCAACCTAAACCTTGGGTTATAATAGTACATTATGATACAAGTGTGCTAAGTTGACCATTATATACAAGGCGATATTGTGTGCGCACGAGCGAAAGCGAGTGCGCCATAAGAAAGCCGCGTATATAATGGTCACAGGCACACGTGTTTCATACGACGTTTTTCAACACACTTGCGAGGAAAAAACAAGACTCTTCATTTACTAAGTTTTTAATTATTAAAACAGTAAAAATACATTTCACTCGATTTTGATGGCAAAGACTTTCGCACGCGTTTTTCGCCTTGTTACGTATGTCCGGCGGAGTTAATAATAGGTTTTCTTCACTTGAAGTAGACATTTTCATTAATATTAAACTTCATAATTAATCCAAACTTCGTCACAGCCGACAATTATTATTTACGAAAAATGGCGCGTTGTTTTTTTTTCTTGCCGCGATACCGATGCGCGCGCAAGGCTTAGGCGCGAACTAGATCGTCCAAAAGCCAAGATAAAAATGTAATAATTCGTGTTTAAAACACAAATCACAGAAAATGTTAAATGAATTTGAGATATTTTTTAGTAATAAATTTGGATTTACCATTTATTGAAATAAATAATTAGATACTGTTATTTTTCGCATAAATACTGTTTGTTGCTAAAATAAAAGTATTGTATAACCCGACTAAATTAAATCGCTTCTTCTTCTTACTTACGACTTGGTACTAGGGTACAAATGTAAATTGGTCGGGTTAATAAACTAAAAGCACTAGTGCAGTAATATAATGAAAAAGCACGCGTGTTTAATATCTATGATTATGAGCTAAAAATCGGTGGAATAAAAACGCCATTTTGAGTAAGTGTGTTGAAATAGTACATTATGATACAAGTGTGCTAAGTTGACCATTATATATAAGGCGATATTGTGTGCGCACGAGCGAAAGCGAGTGCGCCATAAGAAAGCCGCGTTTATAATGGTCACAGGCACACGCGTATCATACGACTTTTTTCAACACACTTGCGAAGAAAAAACAAGACTTCATTTACTAAGTTTTTAATTAATAAAACATTTAGTAAAAATACATTTCACTCGACTTTGAATGCAAAAGACTATCGCACGCGTTTTTCGCCTTCGTCCGGCAGAGTTAATAAAAGGTTTTCTTCATTTTCTTTATAGTTAGGGAGGCGAATAGGGGAATTTTCGGTAATACTCGAGCGTGGCAGTTTAAGATATGAGAGATACCTTGGACCTAATAGAACAACCTTGTAAAGTATTTAGCTCTATATGTAGTGACGCGCGCCTAGGATAGACGATCAGATTAGTAAAAAAAAAACGATAGTCTGAAATACTCGAGCGCGTCAGATTAAGATATTGGGGGTTGATTTTAGTGTTTTAAGACTAAATTTAACTAATCTGACGATAAGTCCTTGACGCCGCCGAGTTATAGTGTCGCGAACTTGTAAAAAAAAACATTAATCCGGCATTCTCGAGCGCGATTATTTTTTATTTTATTTTGAAGAATATAATGTAAAACGTACTAAAAATAAGAAAATCTGCCGGTTTCCGCATGACCGGGAGTGTGGAGGAGCCATTTCGACTTCCGAAAAACGCGTTGCGGCATATAAGTCGCGAACGATACATTTTACAAAAAAAAAGTTTAAATAAACAAAAAAGGTAATTTTATTTTACACAAAAAAGGTCTCTTTACATTTTTGACCAAAGTTAAAACTTTTTGATTTGAAGCATCATAAAAACTCCCGGTTTTTTGAGTATATCTTGAAAACGGAGGGTGTTAAAAAAAATTGATATGAAATAACGATGATTAAATTATGTTACTTTTATTGTATCTCAAATTTTTTTTTCTAAAGCTTCTCGACAATTTTCGTGGACTCGGAAAAAGTTACGCGTATCTGTATACAAAAGTATTATTAACATGTACAGTTTCATGTATGTATATTATTCAATAGCCTGTTGATCCTCAAAATGTTTTTTGGACGTACCGTAAGCAAAACGAAATGAAGAATTATTAAAAAGAAAGAGGAAAGAAAAAAAAAAGAAACCAAAAAATCTTTCCGGTCAGATTAAGAGAACCCACCAACATTTTTGTCAGATTAAGAAAATATGCTTTCAGGATACCGAGATAAACCTCCCCTATGAAAATCTGACGCGCTCGAGTATTTCAAAAAAACTTTTTTTTTTGCATTTTCAAAAATTCATCGTAACTTGTGGTCACGCCGAAATCGTCAGTTTTTTTACAGGGAGCTTCCTTGAGGCCTAATTAACACCCCTTCCGAAAATCTGACGCGCTCGAGTAATTATTTTTTTTGCATTTTTGACTACTTTATATGCCTACCCCCACCACGCAAACCGGCAGATTAGTATACCGTTGTTATCAGAGGCACTTGAGGCATACGTAGTATGAATATCTGACGCGCTCGAGGATGCCCCAGTAACTGTTTTTTTTTACATTTTTGAAAAACCGTACACGCCAAACCCACCGCTAAAATGGTTTTTACCATTCGAGCTTTTCTTTTCGAAATTATTTTATCTTTCGACTTTGATAGGTCTCGACGGCGCCGTTGAATTACGCCATTTAGCTACCTCGCCTCCCTAACTATTACTTGAAGTAGACATTTTCTTTAATATTAAACGTCACAATTAATCCAAACTTCGTCACAGCCGACAATTACCTATTTACGAAAAATGGTGCATTTTTTTTTTCTTGCCGCGATACCAATGCGCGCGCAAGGCTAAGGCGCGAACTAGATCGGCCAACAGCCAAGATTAAAAATCTAATAATTCGTGTTAAAAACACAAATTACAGAACAAAATAAATGAAAAATCTGGATTTGCCATTTATTGAAATAAATACCTATGTAGAATAATGTTATTTTTCGCATTAATAATTGCTAAAATAAAAGTTATAACCCGACTAAATTACATCGCTTCTTCTTCCTACAATACGACTTGGTACTAGGGTACAAACCTAAATTGGTCGGGTTAATAAACTAAAGGCACTAGTGCAATAATATACCGAAAAAGCACGCGTGTTTAATATCTAGGATTATGTGCCAAAAATCGGTGAAATAAAAACGTTGTTTTGAGCAAGTGTGTTGAAAAGAAATTTATCAGTTGCGTGCGTGTGAACACATTATATTTCGTTCGTCTATTTCGAAACGCGTGATAGCTTTAGCATGGACCGCGTCCTTCCACAGCTTAGTAAGAGCATGAAGTTATAGGAAAAAAGTTTTTCCTATAACTTCATGAGTAAGAGTATGTCTAAATGCGATTGTGCGTCCTTCTGACGCACAATCGCGATTCGCGTCCTGCACCCCATATTATCGTCCGCGGACGTTTTCGGCTGTCAGAAACATCCGGCGTGCCAGATTGCTGTCGGACGTCCGAACGCTGAAGGTCAGCCCAAGGTTACGTCCGCGACTTACGTCCGATAGTGTGAACGGCTCAGTGTTCATTAATTACCGAGATAACCTTTAAGTCGCGGCTTACAGCCGCGTCCGTCAGCCGCGTCCGATAATGTGTTTCCAACTTAACTTTATTAGCACGCCATATTACAATGGAAGGCAACAGCAGAAAGAAGCCACAGACAAACAATATAAATAAAGTGACAGCTTGCGCTCGTTTAACCTAGATGGCGCTGCGTGTGTCAAATAAATAAATACGATTATGAAATTTACCTTATAATACAACACCCTAGATTGCACCCCAGATAATATAATATTGCACCAAGATCCCATCATCAGATCCAGACTTGGCAATAATCAGATGAGACGAACTAGAAGGTATACCCTCTAGGTAGGCGAAAAAAAATTTCGAATCGGTCGACAAATGACTGAGATATGAGGTAACATAGATACAAAAAAATAAATCGGTTAAATAAAAGAGAAAAAACAGTCGAATTGATAATCTCCTTCTTTTTGAAGTCCGTTAAAATTAAACCTTTTCCATAATCTGACTAACAAACAAAAAATTACGCATTCGCCTTCTACTTACTTACGAGAAACAATTTCATTTGGAGTCTGTGCATGATGAGTGTAGACTGATGCTGTAGGTAGAAAGCCTGACATCATGCCGAATTTGCCATTCAGCTACGGAACCCTAAAAACGACTTCAAACTTTTAAAAAAAATATACGACTCTAGTAAAGGGCTCTATTATTAAGGTAACGTGGCGGTGGGCTCTATTTTAATTTGTGCCTACCTACCTATCCATATACTACAATTTAACAGTTTAGCTAACTGGGGTAGGTAGAGGTCCCGCCAGAGAGGCGGATTTTCCATACACGGTTGTATGGAACTTCTTCTCCACTTACTTTATCCCTATAGGTGATATAAAGAAACGGCCAAGTGCGAGTCGGACTTGCGCACTGAGGGTTCCGTGCCAACTTTAACTGAATTAGGGAATCCACTTAGTAAAATACCACAATATTTTGTTGACAGCAAATATAACTTTGTTTTTCATAGTGTTTGTATGAAATACAAAGTTATGTTTGCGGTTGTTATAAATGTGCTATATCTCAAAAACTTCTCGTTCGATCGTATCCGAACCAATTTTCGTTGAAAGTATTTGTAAAGATCTACATTACTATGACTAGATGGGGGGGGGGGGGGGAACGCCCATTTTACCACTTTGGAAGCGTCTAGCTATGAAACGTTACACTTTAAAAGAAAATGGTTTTAGAAACCTCTATGTCATTTTAAAACTCCTATCCATAGACAACCCACACGTATAGGTTTGTCATTTTTTTTGTTTTAGTTTCATGTATGGGAGCCCCCCCTTAAATGTCATGTCCTTAAATGTTTTTTTTATATGAGAATCGTAAAGCGGTTAATAGGATACATCTTATCAAATTTAAACAGTGTGATACTTATAGTTACAGAATAAAATGGCTGTGACATACGGACGGACAGACAGACAGACTTGACGAAACTATAAGGGTTCCGTATTTTGCCATTCGGCTACGGAACCCTTAAAACCTTTGCTTTTAGGCCTGATTTCCTCCTACGCTGATCTCGGTAGAGCGTACGAAGAAACAGTGTTCTAGTCTACGAGATCATTCACATAGCGACGTTTCGTCTGCGCCAGATTTTCAGTTATATCAGTGGCTGAAGTGAGAGTCGGAGCGAGACTTACTCGATCAAACGCATCGAGCGCGTAACCGTTAATTTATATGGGTTTGAAGCAGCGCCGTCTAGAGGCCGACGTTTACACTTAAAACAATCCCATTTAAAATTAACGTTTGCGCGCTCGATCGAGCGAGCCTCGCTCCTACTCACACTACAGCCTCGGGTTTATTCGTAGGTGCCGCACAGGAAAATTCACGCGAAATGTAAGGAAACTACATCGAGTTGCCGGCAACTAATTAGTTTTGGGGGCACGGGAATGTTGCCGGCAACTCTACATGTACGCCCTAACGATGTCAGCCATCTAGGAGGAAAACCAACTTGTACAAGCGGTTATCTACGACTACATTCGAGCGTTAAGTCTACTCCAGTCGTAGTGTGATGTTCAAAGCCTATCTAAACAATTCCCAATAAAGCTATCTAAAAAAAAAATGTAGTTCGTACAGTTTCCTAAACTATATGGGTGCAGACAGTGCTAAATAAAATAAAAAGTTGCAAAATATTATTTATTTGTCTAAAGAGTTTTAAAGTATCAAAGATTGTTAGAACAGAAAACAAGTTTAACACAGTGCATTCTCTCTGAATATACTAAGTATAGGCACAAGGAAGCACTGCAATGGCAGCTTTACATTAGTAAATAATGCCTTAACAATAATAAAAATCAACGAATCAACAATTATCTAAATATTAAACATCAAAAACCAAATGATTTGGTTAGACCAGAATCAAAGTTAGCGATTATTCTTCAATGAAAAACTGCGATTGCGCGTCTTACATTTAGGTGGTCAAAATATAAACTTAAACTAATAGCATAAGAGGTAACATTTAAACTAGTCAAAAGAGGATACAACTAGTCAAAGAGGCAATATACTAGTCAAAATACTGATCTTAAAGTAATAAAACTATGAAAAGTCAACATCAGTCTAACATAAGAGGTAACAAACTTGTGATAGAAAAACTGGGGTCAAACCAGACAGATTTACTTTGTCTCACTCAGATGCAACATCAAGAGGTAGATAGAGTAAAACTTTAAAGTGTGACCGCAGCGTTATAGACAAAGAGTTTAGAGATAGTAATATTTAATGAAACAAAAATTGCAATCTTCAAGATTACACTAATCGTTTCAGTGAGATTACTTTGCAAAGCATGTGTTTTCCCAGTCTTGTATCCTTCCACAGCTCAAATTAGAGTGTCAGTCAAAACACATGTTTAACAAAGTAACCAAAGCTATACTCTTACAGTAAATTCCAGAAACCAACAAAAAAGTCCCTCAGCATGTAAAAATTTAAATTCTGTACTTCTAAATTTGAATTTTTCACTGACCAAGAACTTTTTTGACGTTATCTGGCAGTCAATCATCACCGGTCAAAAAACTTATCTAGTTCAAACTGTTCGCCAGATTGCAGGGACGACTGGCATGGTCTGTTGTGAGACCGGGCGGTAGAGGTATTCGTATGGAAGGGTGACACAGCTGGGCACTGGTGGCAGGAGCGAAGGGTACATAGGCGGAGCCGGAGCAGTCGAGCGCTGGATCAGGTCAGCTCTTAGCATCTGAAAGAATAAAGGTTTGTTAATAAAAGGTTTAGGGAAAGGGCAAGATGAAAAATTATCGCGAATCTCTCAGTGTATTGCAAAGTACATAAGGTGAAAGTTTAAAGGTCATCTCAAGGTCAAGGGTAAAAATTCATATTTACTTAGGAGCAAGCACACTAGGCAGTCCTAAGAATCTAAACCAGAAATTAAACCTAGTAAATCTATGCTTAGCAAGTCAATTATTTCCAACAAGAACTAAACATTTAAAAAAGTATTTAGGTACCATTTGCCAAAAAAGAATTGAAAACAGACTAACCTTGATGTGATGTAAAGCGTTCTCAGCTGCCTCCACATGGGCTTGCTGCACAGAGAAGCAAGATCTCGTCGACAATGGTCCGATGCTGCGGGGAACGGTCAGCAGTGGCAGCCCTACTTGCGGCAGCTCCACTCGTCCCACCCACACCTCAGCTCCAGTTGGGTCGACATACTTCTGGTATTCGTATCGGGGCGGGGCCCACATGTACCTAAGAAATAAAAAAATATATAATGACTGATATTTTTTGTATTATAACATGAAATTAAATTTAATTTCACAGAGATTGGATTGAAATTGATTTTTTAAAAAACTTAAAACTAGTAAAATATTAGGGTATGTAATAGTAAAAAAATTGAATTCTCACCTTTTGCACATGGCATCCAGTTTGGCAGGAGCAAGAGGGAAGGACTCCTTGGGTCTAGGTGTGCTGAAGTCCTTTGGTGTAGGAGTACTGTAGATGTAGTCATTGGGAGGAGGCGAGCTGTACATGAAGTCACACGTCTTCACATCCACTGGAGACCCACACGATGAATCACACGCACCCACCGATCCTATCCCCTCATCTTTGTTCGGTGAATTTGCGTATTCCTTCTTCGCCAAGTGCTGTTTGTAAAGCAAAAGTGTCTGCGTAAAGTCTAGGCTATTGTTGAATTTCGCATTGCCACGGTTCAATTTCTGTATACGATACAAGTCGCGATCGACTGGCTTAGCCCATTTTATCTCTATGGGGCTGCCATCAATTTCAGCGTTTTGTAATTTCGACATCGCCAGCTCAGCATGCTCTCGCTCATAAAAGTGTATGAATGCATAGTCATAGATTTTTTTGATACGCTCAATTTTTTCCTGAATTGCATTCTCAAATACAGATTGAATGGTTTCAGGGTTCGTTTTTATTAGGAAGTTCCTTACATAGAGCACTTTTACCTGTAATATAAAGGATCATTGTATTCTTACTGCAATTTAATCCTATGCAGGTGGGCTTTATGCTTTATGAAAGGACATTAAAACTTAAGTGTTAAACTGTAACACGACACATTTGTTTACGATAACATCAACTGGGCAATAGGAACTATATGTGGGCAGAGAGTAAGAACTATTACGATTGTTATCAAGATAAGTTAGCTAAAAAATAAACATTCGCACTGGCAGGAAAGAAAAAATCGCAATGCAAAAGAATAAAAAGGTAGACTTACTTTTTTCATTTGCTCGTCGTCGATATCGGGCTCCGGTTCAGCCCAGTCCACCATCACCTCCTGATCCCAGATCTTCACGCAGCCAGGCACTAGTGCGCGCCTCGCCATTGCTGCTGCGCGATGCGACGTGAATTCTACGAAGGCGAAGCCCCGATTTAGCCTCCTATCGAAGCAGTTCTTGTAGAGAATCACGTCCACAATCCCGCTGACGCGCTTCGACAACTCTTCCAATACCTCTTCTTTAGACTTCGTCTTCGGTATACCGCCAACGAACAACCGGCAGTTGTCCACAGATTTCACCACGCCAATATGTCTGCCCGCTCTGATCTCGTAGCCGTTCAGCTCTTTTACAGCTCGGTACGCCTCCATCCGATTGGTGTAGGTCACGAACGCGTATCCTCGGTTCGATCCGGAGAAGTCCATCATGAGACGCATCTCGTATATCTTGCCGACCTTTGAGAAGATAGGAACGAGCTCGTCCTCGAAGATTTCCCGCGGAAGTTTCCCGACGAAGACTTCGCAGCCTTTTTGAGGGGCCGGCCCGACCCAGTCCGGCGGAGGCCCGAACTTGCGCTGTCCGTTGTGTTGAACTATGGAGTACCCCGTCTTCTGCATCAGGTCCAGGAGTTTGTACGTCATGTCGTTAGTTTTCTCCATGTTTGATTGGATCACAGTAATCAGCGAGCCGCATGTGCCGTCGAGAGAGCGATCGGCGAAAAGCGGCTCTTACAAAGTGGCGGCACTCTTTATACTTTGCCGACAAACAGGCGCCAGCGGCGGTTGTGACGTCATACCGTAAGAAATATGGCGGTAGATCTGTTAACATTATCAAACTTTTAAAATTGTTTTAAAGTCTTATTTTCTGTAATGTATTTTAAGAAAAGCTACTGACAATCTTAATTATGTTTTCAGTATTACATTTGCCTCATAAAATACGAGTATATTTAAAAATTTCAATAAATAAATAAATAACACTACAACGATTTCTCCGGTTTTTGATTCCCTCGACGGACCGGGGTTGGTAGTCATTTCCGCCTCATATTATTCCATTCAAATAATGCTGTAAAAGTTTTTCAAAGTGAATAAACTAACTTTTACTATCAGGAAACAAGAAATCAATACTGTATATAAAATCAGAATTTAATACCTCAGCAATAAATAAGTAAAAAGCTTACTTTGAATTTACCGTTTTTGGCGGCAATATTTAAATATCTATTCGGAAAACTTCATAGTCTTACAAAATATGAACTGAGAAAGTCACGTTCGTTAACTAACATTCGATTAGATAACTAAACTATGTTCAAATTCGTTTATTACCTATGTTTAGGTACACAGCTGTATTCATCATAATAAGAAAGAAGAATTCTTTATGAATCAAGACCAGTAATAATGCTCTTGGGCAATTATTGAGCAAAGGTATTCGAGGCAACACAGTAGAGGATAAAAAATATTGCCATCGCTTATTTTAAAGGGTGAAATTATGTATAGCCTCAGGGCGACTAGTAGGTTTTCTAAACAAAAATATCTTTAAAAATAATTATTTCTTCCTAGAATAAAATGTGTTTAAATTATTACGGACTTTCTCTATTCTTTACTTGAAATTCCTCCATCGATGGAAATCCATAAGAATATAAAAAAAAAAGTGCAAAGTTGGGGATACAGTAATAATAGTACAATGGATGGACTTCAGTCATAGCCAAATTCTGGACCTGGGTCTGCCAACAATAGGTTCACAACAATGAAAAATAACAAAAAATAAAGCTTAACATTTTAATAAGATCATCATAAAATCACATGTACAAATATTTCACAGTCCAATATAGTATAACAGGCATCATATCTTAACATTTGCTTGTTTTACTTAAAACTAAATTTAATTAAATGTCACAGTATAACTAAAGCAGAAAAAAAAACAGTTTCACAGGCTATAATACTTTCAAGCATTCGTTTTAAAACTGATCCGATTCCCAGATAGATATAAAAATACATTTCATACTAAATTAGAAAATACTAAGCCTTGTTACTAAAGTGTATGTGTATTTCATTCCAAAAATATGACTCATAAAAGAGGTGTATTTTGGGAATCAGCCAAGATTTGTCAATGGTTTTCTTACATAGCCACCACCTTAAAACAGTGGTTTATAGCTCAGATCTTAGAGATACATAACCATACTTGTTGAGTTAATGTTTAATTTTTTTTATCAAAACGTTAATTTATACACATACACAGTTCAAGCTTACTTAACATTCGGAAGACAATATACATACAAAAATGAGAAAAATAAATAACTATCTTATTAAACGTCCACTAAGTTTGAAAAAAAAAAGTATTTAAACAATATTCAAAGTATTTTACCTTATTCAGATGCGAGGCATTTTATATTTACAAATTTCATGATATAAAAGTATTTGTATTTTAAAATTAATAAAAAATATATATCTTGCCTTGATTTGTTGATTCATAATATTTGTAAATTACTATCGGTCAAGATTACTTAACTTAAAATATAAACAAAATTACTTTATAAATAGTATTTTTTCTAACTAAAGCACATAAAGCGGAATGTTAAATTGCTAAGAGTAAACATTTTTGCTGTCTAGTTTACAGTTTATACAATGCTTAATGATTACTTAACACTAAAATTTATACTACAGGAATGTTTAGTTCATTTTAAGCATACATCCTATACTACGACTTAGCTATTGGAACTTCGCTATCGTATGTG
The DNA here is from genome assembly GCA_963924145.1 of Pyrausta purpuralis. Classification (NCBI taxonomy): domain Eukaryota; kingdom Metazoa; phylum Arthropoda; class Insecta; order Lepidoptera; family Crambidae; genus Pyrausta; species Pyrausta purpuralis. The sequence continues at coordinate 8,293,500 of OZ001648.1, read as the reverse complement.
TACAGCGCCAACTATCGGACGTAGATTGAACCGCAACCACTGTATTTTTTATTTATTAGATGTAATACACAATGCCATTATTCGTGGATGATATCAACAAATATCATCGCAAAAGCCGTGGGGGGAGGCCTATGTTCAGCAGTCTTTTGGCTCACATCAGCAGTGGACGTATTTTTTTTTAAATGTATCTTTGCGTAGCTGCTGTACCTAGGACCGTTGCGCCATCTCCTCGGTGCCGTCCAGCGTCCTGTTGTCGTAGTAAGGTGAACGCACATTTACCCGAGCCGAACGCGCCGATGGAAACGAATTTTAGAATTCTTTATAAGAAATCTAATGAAACCTCGCTCATTAATCCGCGTCAAATCGTTCGAATCTGTAAGAACCCCAGAAATCCTAGACGAATTCGGATCACGTCATCACATTCGGCGCGGCTAATGCGGTCGACTCGGACGACTCGCCAGATAAAATCTTCTTACTCACTCCCACCTTAGGTGTCTCTCATAGCGCTATCTCATGCCTTCTTTGATGCAGTCGATTCGGCCGGTGCGAGGCCTGCTTGACTCCATTCCTTCGGCGCGTTCGGCTCGGATAAATGTGCGTTCACCTTTACCTAGGACCGCTGCGCCATCTCCTCGATGCGGTCCAGGGCGCTGTTGTCGTAGTAGCGTGTTGTCGCGACGGAGGCGCCATCTGTATCGAAGCTTTGATCAGTCGCTGTGGAAAGCCGTGGGGGGTCAGGGGTGGCCAATGTATTGCAGTCTTTTGGCTCACATCAGCAGTGGTCGTCTTTTTTTGGGTTCCGTAGCCGAATGGCAAAAAACGGAACCCTTATAGTTTCGTCAAGTCTGTCTGTCTGTCCGTCCGTATGCCACAGCCATTTTATTCTGTAACTATATATAAGCATTACACAATTGAAATTTGGTAGGAAGATGTATCCTGTTAACCGCTTTACGATTCTCATACAAAAAATGTCATTTAAGAGGGGGCATACATAGGCCCATACATGAAACTAAAACCAAAAAAAAATTTTTTACTCAAACCTATGTGTGTGGGGTATCTATGGATAGGTCTTTTAAAATGACATCGAAGTTCCTAAAACCATTTTCTTTTAAAGTCAAACGTTTCATAGCTAGACGCTTCCAAAGTGGTAAAATGGGCGTCCCCCCTATCTAATTTCTAAACCAAGCAAGTGTAAATTTAAAAAAAAATAGGTGATGTAGATCGTAATAAATACTTTTAACGAAAATTGGTTCGGACGGGATCGAACGAGTAGTTTCTGAGATATAGCACATTTTCAACAACCGCAAACATAACTTTGTACTTCATACAAACACTATGAAAAACAAAGTTATATTTGTAGTCAACAAAATATTTTGGTATTATACTAAGTAGAAGTAAATGGATTCCCTAATTCAGTTAAAGTTCGCACGGAACCCTCAGTGTGCGAGTCCGACTCGCACTTGGCCGGTTTTTTAATGTATCTTTACGTAGCTGCTCTACCTAGGACCGCTGCGCCATCTCCTCGGTGCGGTCCAGCGCGCTGTTCTCGTAGTAGTGTGCCGTCGCGACGGAGGCGCCATCTGTGTCGAAGCTCGCGTCGCAGTCCGCCTCGGCGGCCCAGCGCTGCCGCTCGGCGGACGCGAGCGCGCCGTAAACTGCCGCGCCGATCAGATAGATGGCGCTGGATATGAAGAACACTATCCGCCATTGAGATGCCGTCTGGAACGAGAAAGGTCTGTGGTAAGCAGAGTAGAATGATAAATCAGCCATCAAACACTCTGCTACTGCTCATGCATACTCAGATGAACTTATGCATTTGTTTACTAATATCACGGGGTCTCATTCGGAACATAAGTTACATAGCCTGTAAATTTTCTCAATAGATGGCGATACTTGTATAGCTAGCGGAATGACTGTTTATTTAATTGAATAAAAACCTAAGACAAATGAAGATAATAGCCGAAAAATATGTCAATAAACATCTCCAGTCGTTAAAAAAAGAGAAAACTTCATATCACTGTTTTTTTCCACAATTAGCAAAAATGTTGAATTATAGAATAAAATCATTCTATTACCACGGGGTCTCATTCGGTACATAAGTTACATATCCTTTAAAATTTCTCACTAGATGGCGACATGTGTATAGCTAGCGCAATTACTGTTTAATAGATAGACTAAAATCCTAAGAGACGTGAAGATAATACCCGAAAAATATGTTAATAAACATTTTCAGTTGTTTAAAATAGAAAAAAACTCAATACCATTGTTTTTTTTCCATAATTAGCAAAAATAGTGTAAAAAGCATGCTTTTACTACCCTCTAACCATCTGTCGGCATACGACAAAACTATGTGGCATGGAGGAAAGTTGATAACGAACTAGTATAAATGGCGCATTTTTATGAATTCGTTTCAATTGACCAGTGATGCCAGACGGTAATTTCAAGTAGACTTGTGTAGCTCGCGAGAGAAAGATAAAAAGATATTTATCTCACCCAAACGGCTCATATATCCGTAGCTTACTTGTGTTTCAAATAAATCTCTATATCCGTGAGATAAAGTTGAATTTTCAGATATACAACTAACTGAGCCGAAGCCGGTGGTAAAGAAACACGGCTTCATTTCATTTCTAGAGCGAAAGAAAGAGAAGGGAAGTTGAAAGAGAAGAGTGCGCATTATGGCCGAACCGTGGCTAAGTAAAACGATAGAATCTGTATGTTCTCGTAGTTTTAACAAAATAAAGATCAATTTGCGTGCGGTTCTATAAATATTAGCTGGTTGAATGTTTGTTGACGTTTTTTTAGTTTCTTTTGTGATTAGAGCCGGCGCACTTCGGCTGTCGGAATAATTGCAAGTTTTTGGATTACTGAATACGACTACTTGATTTTATTAGTAAAACATTGAGTTAGTTGCTTTTCAGGTGTTTTAAATTCATAAACTGTCATTAACATTTTCTAGGTTGACAGTCCTAAGCCTGCTTAGTATGAAGAAAAATCAATTGGTTATTTATTATTTTCTTTATAAAGTAATGGTTTGAGCACGGTTCTCCCTTGTTTTGTCGAACAACGTTTGATATAATTTCACTTCACAAACATTTAAAATATCTAATTTCATTTGATATAATTTTTCGATTCCTATAATATTTATTTTATCTAATTTTGATTGACATAATTGTTCATGTAATATAATTTCATTTCATCGAATTTTCACTTTGCCTAATATCACATGACATAATGTTTGCTTGGCCTAATGAGTGCTTAATCTAATTTTTATTTAACCGAAACTTTATAACTGAACTTAAATAATACAAAAAAATATCAGCGTGCCGCGGTAGCGGCCGCCGAGCGCCAGAACTCCCCTCTGTTGGTGTCATCTAGGTTAGGTTAGGTTAGAACAGTGATCCGACAACGCGCCAGAATTCCCCTTTGTTGATATCATCTAGGTTATGTAGGTTAGACTAGTGACAGTTTTTTTTTGTTGTTTTATCTAGTGTTAATTTGTATAATAAAAATAAAAAAACTGTCACTGTTCTAACCTACATAACCTAGATGACATCAACAAAGGGGAATTCTGGCGCGTTGTCGGATCACTGTTCTAACCTAACCTAACCTACACGACACCAACAGAGAGGGGTTCTGGTGCTCGGTGGTGCTCCTTTCTTGTGATGAAAAGTATGTAAAATGATAATTATACAAAATAAGATTAGATAAAACAAAAATTGGATGAAATGATTATTAGGTGGAATGATGATTATGCCTCTTAAATGTTAGCACAAACGTTGTTATATCAAACAAATATTATCTGTTATAAAAATTATGTTACACAAAATTATGTTAAACAACCATTATGTTAAGAGTGATTAGTAAAAGTGAAATTATATCAAACGTTTTTCGACAAAACAAGGGAGAACCTTTGAGCACGCGTCGCGGATGGTAGTTAATTACGTACTGAATCATTTTAGATTAAATTTACTAGAGCGACTCAAAAGTTGGCCAATAAAACGCTGAATTGTTCGTTTGCGCTAAGTGCATCGAACAATGCAGTTGTTACCTTGTCGGTGACGATGGCCCCGGCCAGCGGCGGGCTGATGATGCCGGGCAGCGTTGCTATGGTGTTCGATATCCCCTCTAATGGGGATATCGAACACTATCACAACGCTGCTAACTTCTAAACTGAGCGAGTGTAAATTTTGAAAAAAATAGATACAGTAGATTTTGACAAAAACTTCCAAGGAAAATTATTAGTTTTTGATATATAGCACATGTTTAACAACCGCAAACATAACTTTGTTTTGACGTGATAACGTCTCTAAAATCGTTTTAGTCGGGTGACATGTTCAGAAACTTGTGTCACACCAAAACCTCACGAGCGCGATCGCAGGTATAACGAGAGAGAGACGGACCGATCTCCCGTCTCATCTCGAGCGCTGCCAGTCATTCCGTAAAACTTGTCACGCGGAATCCTCACGAGCGGAGGCTGGCATAGCGTTCGAGTGAGTGGACCGTTATTATCACGTAAACATCTCGATCGTAAACCTACTTTACAAACAACAATTTTTTTTTTTACAAAAATACTATGAAAAACAAAGTTATATTTGCTGTTAACAAAATATTGTGGTATTTTAGCTAAGTGGATTCCCTAATTCAGCTAAAGTTGGCACGGACCTCTCAGTGCGCGAGTCCGACTCGCACTTTTTGTTTTTTTGTACCACTATTCTCACTTATTGTGAATATTCCGCCACTGATTAAACTCTCTGCATTACCAAGTGGTTGGCTGTTAGAGAATGCCATAAGGCATTAAGTCCGCCAATTGTACAACTAACACCGTTTCAACCTCACTGATAAACGTTGATTCCTTACTTTCTTCCTTACTTTCCTTCCTTCCTACACAATGGTTGTCTGGAAGAGATCGCTTCCAGCGATAAGACCGCCAATATTGTACAAATGATTTGCAGAGTGCAGTTGTTACCTTGTCGGTGACGATGGCCCCGGCCAGCGGCGGGCTGATGATGCCGGGCAGCGTTGCTATGGTGTTCGATATCCCCATCAATACACTCGCATGGGGCGGAGCGATGTCTAGGTGGTTCACACTGAAATTTTAAGATTAATATTTTAAAGAAATTCTCGTGTCACAGTTTTAGTTGCCAAACTCCTCCGAAACGGCTTGACCGATTTTGATGAAATTTTATATGCGTATTCAGTAGTTCTGAGAATCGGTCAAAATTTATTTTACATCCCCCTTAATGTTAGGGGTAGTCCACCCCTAATTTTTTGGACAAAATTTTTAATTTCAATTTTTTTATGATACAACATACAAAAATACATACAACCCTCAAATTTCACCTTTCTTCGATCAACCCTTATTTTTTAATAGCCATTTTAGTAATTTAAGGTAGAAACAAAATTCCCTGGGGATGCTTAACTTTTAAAATTACGGGACACGGCGGGACGGGGCTGGGGCGGGCAAGGCTGGGGGCGAAACAAAGTTCGCTGGGTCCGCTAGTTATATATAAAATTCTCGTGTCACAATGTTCGTTCCCGTACTCCTCCGAAACGGCTTTACCGATTCTTACCAAACTTTATATGCGCATTTAGTAGGTCTGACAATCGGCTAATATCTATTTTTCATACCCCTAAGTGATAAGGGTTGTTCACTCCTATTTTTTTTTAATTTTTGGACGAATTTTTTTGTTTTTATTTTTTACATACAACCCTAAATTTTTACTTTTTTTTATCACTAAACCCTATTTTTTTATAGTCATTTTAGTAATTTGATCATTTTTCATCCCGCTCGATATAACTGATCAATTAAAGGTTTTTTCTTAACTTTTAAAATTACGAGGCTGTGTCGCGGAGATCGCGAATGCATCCACATATGATAGGTGAGTAGACCTAGTATTTTACACTTTAACGCCTTTGCCTGAATCTCAATAAAAAAGTAAGTAATTATTGTCTATGGTACAGAGGAAAAAAGAGGGTTTTTTGGAAGATGGCGGCAGAGTTGGCGGAGCTGAGAGTGGATTGAAGAAAGAAAAACAGAGGATGGTGGTAAAAGGTGTACCCTAAGAGAAAGAAAACTACTAAATTGGTAAGTGTTACTTGCATTGCACATGTATTTGAAAGAGGTATTTTCCTACATATTGTTATTAAGTACTCGTGGTATTTGTTAGTGTGGTGTGTAAAGTAACAAGAGCAGAAGTCGGCTAATAGAGATTAGCCGACTAAGAGAGTGGTACTATGGAGCGTGATTGGAACAGTGAGTTCAGGAGATGGTAAGGAGAGGGGCAAGGGGTTGGAGGTGGCCCTGTTGGGGTTCATCCCCCATGAAAGAAGTTGGTCGAAGTAATGACCGGAGAGGTAGATTAAAGATTCATGCAGAGATGAAAGAGGAGATCCATGTTGGTGGATTCCTAGATGTTCTAGATGCGTTAAGAGTAACAAAACGACACTAAGTCGTACCGCAGGTACCATGCGGCTCTTAAAGAGAGGTAGTAAGATAATCAAAGAGATCGATCAGCTCCGTACCAAGAGTAAGATTGGGATACCACACCATACCCATTTCAATGATTGTTTTGAGTTTCGATTGAAAACCATTTACAATTTCGTATATTCTCGAACAGCGTGAACTTAAAGTTTTAACACCATTTTTGTCGCTTACTTTTAGTTATGTCATAATGTCAAAATACAGTGGTATTTTCAATCTTCGCGACAAAATTTGGTGGAGGTGCTGGGATCTGACTCCCTACGGAAACATTGAGTTAGCGAAGCATCGATGTTAAACTTTAATAATATGTGAATGTATTTTAAAAAGAATTTCTAAAATTAAACTGTGGTTGTGTTTTATTTGTCCCCTTTATTCACCCTAAAACAGCTGTTTAATCTAATTGCAGCGCCACCTAGGTAAACCGGTCATTTTACCCACATTTTGCCGGTTTTGAGCTATAAAAAAAAAAAAAAAAAAACAGTGACGTTAAAATAATATGACATCATAAAAGGGAGTGTCTATGGTCATCCTAACCTTGACCTATTTCACTTTCCTTCCGGTCCGGTACTTGTTGTTTATTTATTTGCGTTATCGTGTTGCGGTGGAATTTTGATCCATTTTAATCTAGTGATATTTGTGAAAGTACGTTCAAATTCGGAGTTCTGTAAGTACAAAATACGATTTAGTCGTGGTATATTGAAGAATTGCATACATTTGACGAATATTTCATCATTTTACAGCGGTCACGCTTGGGCCCTCGTGTAATGTCTATTTCGGACCCCTCCGCAGACCTGACCATGAGGGACGCTATGCTTTCCCGGGTCCTGGTAAGGCGAGACAAACTGAAAGATATCATTAAAGAGGCCTCGGAGATTATAAAACAGTCCACCACTATAGGCATTGTAATAACAAGTCTATGCAGGACGTCGTTCATATTGAACACACATTTGGATAGGTTGCGGACGGAGCTTAGAAATTATTTAAGTGCGTCTTCGTCCGATTCTATTATATCGAAAGAAGACTTAGATAGCATAACGAAGGAAGAGTTGGAGGCCGAAGGAATCCTTGCAGAACTAGCAGTGATTGAAAAAACAGCGGCGCGTCAACAAACCAATAGCACCACAACGAAGATGCCTCAAATTAAATTACCTACCTTTAGCGGTGATATCCTTGACTGGCAAAATTTCTGGGACAGGTTCGACGTCTGCGTCAACAGTACTGAAATACCCGATGCTGACAAACTTGCTTATTTAACGAGCTGTCTACAGGGCCCGCCACTAGAAAAAAATCACTGGAAACTTGAACTATAGAGTAGCTATAGAAATACTTGTACAAAAGTATGGAAATAAGAGGAAGGTCATTGACGCACACTATTTGGCTATGATGAGGTTAAAGAGGGCGACCTTCTCTACAGGAGATTGCCGAACGACATTAGATCTTCTTAGTAAACATATGAGGATACTAAAGGAACTTGGAGAGGACATCACAGGTAACCATTTTAGATCGATTTTAATGGACAAATTTCCTGAAAAAATAATTTATCAAGTTGGCCTACTCGGAGAAGAAAACACAGAGGGCTTGTTAAAGAATTTGGAAATTATAATATCAGCATTAGAGATATCGGAACATAACCAAGAGGGACAAGAGCCCAAGGCTACTACAGCGGCTCTTCATACCTTAGCTCAACAAGGCACAAAAGATAACTTCAAAACCCAGTCGAAAGTTACTAGTCAAAGGTTTCAAGGTTTGAAGAGAAGACAAAATCAAACAGACGGCCCACCATCAAAGAAAAATAAAAGAAGTTGTATCTTCTGTGGGGAAGAACACTATAATGACTTGTGTAATAAGGTTAAGACCATCGATGATAGGAAACGTAAACTTACAGGAAGATGTTTCATGTGTTTCAAAAGGGGGCATGTGGGAAAGAACTGCACAGCTAAAAGGAAGTGCCACTACTGCTTAAAGTTTCACAATAGGGCATTGTGCCCTGCTAAATTTGGTCAAGTGGAGAGTACTAACAATGGTAATGTCTCATCCTCGGGTACTGAAATAAAACAGACAGCAACGGAGTGTTTATTTAGTAATTCTAATACTAAGCACTTTTTACAGACGGCAACAGTTCAGGCTCATGCCAACAACTCAAAAATTAACACTAAGAAATGTCGCCTGCTCCTAGACTGCGGGAGCCAGCGCAGCTATATTACAAAGCAGTTTGCAAAGGAACTCAATCTCAAAATGGACAATGAAGATACACTCATGATATTTACCTTTGGAACAGATGAGCCAAGAGAGATCACTGCACCGAGATGTCAGGTAAAATTGACCACAAAACGAGGTGTTACAAAATACATTAAAGTTAATGTTGTGCCTTTTATTACTTACGGGGTGCCAGTGTTAAAAATCGGACTGCCACGTCACTTGGATGTCATGGCAGATGACGCAAGAGAATGTGAGAATATTGATTTACTTATCGGAAATGATTACTACTTTTCTCTTATTAGAAACAAACATATACAGCTTGGAGAAGACATGTTTCTAATTGATACAGACTTTGGCTGGGTAGTATCTGGTCATGTGATAAATGAAAATAGAGATGAGTTGTTAACCTTTGTGACTTATTGCCTACATAATGATATGGCTTACCCTTTCCTTTCAGAACCGGATCTTCCTTTGAGAGATATTGATGTGAAGTTTTTGTGGAGTCTTGAAAGTATAGGTATTGTGGATTCACCAAAAGCAACTCAGCAGGAGGAAGCTATCAAACACTTCAATGATACAATAGTGTTTAAGGAGAACAGATATTTTACTAAATGGCCATGGATGACATACCCACCTGAGATACCTACAAACTTTGGATTAGCGTTTGGAAGATTGAAAAGTTTAATGCGAAGGCTTGATGCTGACACTCTGCGCGATTATGAAGACATCTTAAAAGAACAATTAGATAAAGGTATAATAGAAGTTGTGAACACAGAACCTAGTAAGCATGACATCATAGCTGGAAGACCACCAGTAGTTCATTATTTACCTCACCATATAGTTAAACAGACAGGTAAAAGGGGCAGAATTGTCTATGATGCAAGCGCTCGTACGAAGGAACATAAGAGTCTGAATGAAGCCATGTTTAAGGGTCCGTTAATGCTCGAAGATTTAAATGGGTTATTGCTGAAGTTCAGAATGGGTAAAATAGGTATTACTGCAGATATAGAAAAGGCTTTCCTCCAAATAGGACTTCAAGAAGAGGATCGAGATGTGACTAGATTTCTATGGTTAAAGAATCTGGACAAAGAACCAACAGCAGAAAATCTTCTACATCTGAGATTCTGTAGAGTCCCATTTGGTATTGTCTCAAGTCCATTCCTTCTTACTGCTACAATTCGTTATCATCTGTCAAAAACTAATCAAGAATTATTGAAGAATATATCTGACAGATGTTATGTTGATAATTTAGTGACAACAACTGAAACCACACAGGATGCTGTACAGTTGTATGAAGATACTAGAAAGATTTTTGCCGAGATATCCATGAACCTTAGAGACTGGGCATCAAATGATCAAGAGTTCATCAATGCTATTCCTAAAGAACATCGTTCCAAGGAAACGAAAACCTTGAAGATATTAGGTCTCCAATGGAATCTTTTAGAGGACACTTTAGAACTGAGACAATCAGATGAAAGTACATGTAACCCCAAGTTTGTGACAAAGAGACAGGTTTTAAGAACATTAGCCCGAGTATATGACCCATGTGGATTTGCAGCTCCTTTAGTACTACCAGCCAAACTCCTATTTCAAGAACTATGTATCAAGAAATTTAAATGGGATGCTAAGCTATCAGAAGACATGGAAGAGAAATGGATTGGAGTAGAAAAAAGCTTAAAATACATTAAAGACATCAGTATACCGCGATATGCAGGTCACAAAGAGGTTCCAAAAGAGAATGCCAAGTATGATCTGCACTGCTTCACAGATGCCTCCAAAAATGCCTATGCAGCTGTAGTATATTTAGTTACACATGATCAGAACGATATCAATGTAGCCTTCATGATGTCCAAGGCGAGAATAACACCAGCCAAAGACAAGGATAACCTAAAGATACCACGGCTAGAACTATTGGGTTATGTTATAGGAAGCAGACTGATGAGATATGTGAGAAATAAACTTGACTTATCTATAGATAAGCAGTATTTATGGACAGACAGTCTCATTGTACTAAGCTGGCTTCGTTCAAATAGACTATTACCTCCATTTGTGGCAAGGAGAGTGAACGAAGTGAAACTTCATACGGATGTATTGAATTGTTACATTAACACGGACTCTAATCCTGCAGACTTAGCAACACGTCCCGAACTTTGGCTGCAGAAGAAAGAAATGTGGTTTGGTGGCCCAGGATTTTTGAAGCTACCTCTTCACAACTGGCCTAGCACCATGTTTATGCACGAAAGCCAGCAAACAGCCTTTCTTTTGGCCGGGGAGGTCCTACTGAGTGGTACAGAGATGATGTTGAAAAGCACCGAGGACGGTATACCGTCAGTAGAATTGGAAGAAAGTCCCAACCAACAACATGAACACCCAGAGGTAGACTGTCAGGATGAATCCACAGATAATATCAAAAGAATACAGGCTCAACACTTCAAAGATGAGATCGCAGGCAAGGTAACTAATCTTACAAGAAACTTAGGCCTGTTTTTAGATGTTGATGGGGTACTCAGATGTCGCGGACGTATGACAAACACAGATTGGGCTTATGAACAAAAATATCCTGCACTCATTCCAAGTGACAGCACCTTCACAAATGGACTCATCAAGCGTACACATGAGGAGCACTACCACGTTGGAGTAGCACACACACTTAGTATTATTCGAAGAAAGTTCTGGATACCTAGAGGTAGAACACAAGTCCAGAAGGTTCTAAAGAAATGTCCACAATGTGTACGACACGGCGGTGGTCCTTACAAGCTGCCACCACCTCCACCGCTACCTAAGGAGAGAGTAAAATACAGTACACCTTTTACATACACAGGAGTCGATTATTTTGGACCGTTGTTCACCAAGACAACATCAGGGAAAGAAAAACGATGGATATGTCTCTACGTCTGTCTAGCGGTCCGTGCTATACATCTAGAAGTTGTAGAGAACCTAACAGCTGAAGAGTGTCTTTTAGCTCTGAGAAGATTCATAGCGATAAAAGGTTTACCTCATTTAATTGTGTCAGACAATGCTATGACTTTTAAATTGACCAGCGAGATTCTCAATGACTCCTATTGTGTAGAGAAGAAGATAAACTGGCGTTTCATCCCACAACTCGCTCCGTGGCATGGAGCCTTTTATGAACGACTAGTAGCCCTTGTAAAGCATTGCTTAAAACGGACGCTAGATAAACATGTGCTCCATGATGAACAGTTGAGGACAGTCGTCAAAGAGGTAGAAGCAATCGTTAATACCAGACCCCTCACATATATAAGCACTGAGCCAGAAATGATTTTACGGCCTGCAGACTTTCTGACATTAGGGGAATGTTTGACACTCGAACCTTCAGAAGAGAATATAGTACAAGGGAGCCATTCTAAAGTAAATCTGATAGAAGGTTGGAAAAGAGGACACAGAATATTGTCTGAATTCCGAAAAATGTTTGTAGAACAGTACTTATTTAGTATGAGAGAAAGATACAAGCATTCACACAAAGAGCCTCGGGTGTTATCAAAGAGACCACCTCAAATTGGGGATGTAGTACAAATAAAGGGTGAATCAAAGAATCGCATAGATTGGAAAGTTGGGAAAATTGTATCTTTACTGAGAGGCGAAGATGGTGAATGTAGAGTGGCAAAAGTAAAAGTCGGAAGCTCTGAATTCACTCGTTCCATTGCTCACTTGTATCCATTAGAAGGTGACGTAGTACCTAACGAAGCTGTCTCTGAAAATGCCTCAAACAAGATTTTAAGCAGCCCACAGAATTATGAACAGCTAAACAACACAAACGATAAGGAACAGACTCAAAGTGTCACGCAGTTGACTGAACTAGAGTGTAGGCCTGAAGAACTTAGCAGAGACATCAGTCAAGGTCCCAGTGAACCGCCTTTGTTAGAGATAGAGAATCTAAGTTTACAACCTAAGGTGTTTGATGCTGTGGGTGAAGACACTACAGAGGAGATGGTCTTTGATCAAACAGAACAACACAGCACTGAAGATACTCTTAATGAAATGACGAGATCAAAACGTGGTGCGGCCATTAGAGCTAGAGAACGAATCGCTCAATGGACGCGTCAACTTTTCATCCTACTACAATAAGGAAGGAGCAACAGCTTCTTTCTTGACGGGGTGTGTCGCGGAGATCGCGAATGCATCCACATATGATAGGTGAGTAGACCTAGTATTTTACACTTTAACGCCTTTGCCTGAATCTCAATAAAAAAGTAAGTAATTATTGTCTATGGTACAGAGGAAAAAAGAGGGTTTTTTGGAAGATGGCGGCAGAGTTGGCGGAGCTGAGAGTGGATTGAAGAAAGAAAAACAGAGGATGGTGGTAAAAGGTGTACCCTAAGAGAAAGAAAACTACTAAATTGGTAAGTGTTACTTGCATTGCACATGTATTTGAAAGAGGTATTTTCCTACATATTGTTATTAAGTACTCGTGGTATTTGTTAGTGTGGTGTGTAAAGTAACAAGAGCAGAAGTCGGCTAATAGAGATTAGCCGACTAAGAGAGTGGTACTATGGAGCGTGATTGGAACAGTGAGTTCAGGAGATGGTAAGGAGAGGGGCAAGGGGTTGGAGGTGGCCCTGTTGGGGTTCATCCCCCATGAAAGAAGTTGGTCGAAGTAATGACCGGAGAGGTAGATTAAAGATTCATGCAGAGATGAAAGAGGAGATCCATGTTGGTGGATTCCTAGATGTTCTAGATGCGTTAAGAGTAACAAAACGACACTAAGTCGTACCGCAGGTACCATGCGGCTCTTAAAGAGAGGTAGTAAGATAATCAAAGAGATCGATCAGCTCCGTACCAAGAGTAAGATTGGGATACCACACCATACCCATTTCAATGATTGTTTTGAGTTTCGATTGAAAACCATTTACAATTTCGTATATTCTCGAACAGCGTGAACTTAAAGTTTTAACACCATTTTTGTCGCTTACTTTTAGTTATGTCATAATGTCAAAATACAGTGGTATTTTCAATCTTCGCGACAGGCTGGGCGAGACGGGGCTAAGGGCGAAGCAAAGTTCGCTGGGTCCACTAGTATTTTAAAGAAATTCTTGTTTCACAATGTTCGTTCCCGTATTCCTCCGAAACCGCTTGACCGATTCTCATGAAATTTTGTGAGCATATCGAGTAGGTCTGAGAATCGGCCAACATTTATTTTTCATACCCCTTAGTGATAAGGGTTGTCCACCATTAACATTTTTCTTTAATTACGTGCCTGGGCGGGACGAAGCCGGGCAAGACGAGGATGGGGGCGAAACAAAGTTCGCTGGGTCCGCTAGTTCTATATAAGATAAAACGTATTTTTATATTGGCCACCGATCACATACATTGCTCTGATCCCTAAGTAAGTAGCCAATGCACTTGTGTTATGGAAATCAGACACAATGCAGCAACGGTGGTACTACAACACCCAGACCCGAGACAATATAGAAAAGATCGTTTTCTACATTGACCCGACCGGAACCTCACGAGATGGCGATGCTTGAAACCAGCGTGCTAGCTACTCGACCACGGAGGCCGTCAATTAGGTTCTAATCTTTAAGATGAAATAAGAAACCGAAAATTGGGCTCGGGCGGGACTCGAACCAGCAACTTCTTGGCTAACTGGGCCAAACGCTCTACCAATTGAGCAACCGTGCTGTCAGTCCAAACGTGCGATATTTCTGGTAATAGCGAAGCGGAATCATGTACCAAAGTTCAAGTTATTCTTTAACGAATAACTACTTGACCCATGGTTGCATAAAAAGAAAGGTAGATGGCGCAAGCGTCACGCGTAATGACGTATCCTTATGAGACCAGAAATTTCGCACGGTCGGATCGACAGCACGGTAGCTCGATTGGTTGAGCGTATGGCCCGGTTAGCCACAAAGTTTCTGGTTCGAGTCCCGCCAGTGCCCAATTTTTGGTTTCTTATTTCACCTTTAAGAATATACAATATAACACTGAGCGTTAAAAACATTCTAAACCACAGGTTTTAATCTATTAAATTAAAACAATTTTATTCCATACCTGAAGCCAGACCAAGCGAATCCACCCAACCCTACTGCGATTGTGAGGAAGATTATGCACGTCGTCACGGTCGTCGCGTACGCAGCTGCCACCATGAATATCGTCTGAAAACATTTTACGAAAATCTGTTCAGTATTTTACCGACTTCTAAAAAAAGGAGGTAATCATTTTGACCGGTATGTATGTGAATCGTCGTATCGTCAGAATTGGATAACATTTGAGTATGTTGATATGTTAAGGCTTCTTAACACGTGTAAAAAATTTTGTAAGTGTATGTTTTGTAAGTGTATATATGTTTGAATCCGTATTTCTCGAAAACGAGAAGTCATAGCAAGATAATTCTTTTTAGTATAAGGTATAGTTCAACTTAGGGTACATAAAATCTGACCAGTAGTCCAGTACAGTCTAGTAGTGTTTTGAGATATAAGTACTTTACTTAGGGATACTTTGTAAAACATTTATTAACATTGATAAAAAAATAGTTAATAAAAGTTAAGCTTTGTGTAGTACAAAATCTTATTTATTAATTTTTTGATATCTACTTTTTAAACAACTAATATGATGAATGCAAAAGCTTGTGAGGATGGATGTAGTGTGACTGAATGGATTCTGATAGTTCATAAATCGGAATAGCACATAAGATGTTTATTCAATGTGTTATTTTTTCATATCCAACATATAACATCATATGAAAACCAATATACAACATATGAAAACCTTTTATTCGGTGAAAGACTTTCTAAAAAACAAAATATGAACTCGTTTAGAAAAAATATTCGAAACATATTAATCTTACATTAAGTTTTTTTTTAATGTTGTATAATAACACAATATCATCATAATGTATTCAATTCAATCATGTATTTTAAAATGTATTGATTAATGAATTTAATCGTTTTCATTTGCATGCTATAATATATAGCTAAGTAGGTGCACTATGTTTCTGTACATTGACCATCAACATTTATTCGTAACCACCCTATTTAAGAGCAAATAAAGTATTTGAATTTGAAATATGAATTTGAAATTGAGCCGCGGAAATCCATTAGTAAACAATCATGTTAACATCTCACCTGTGATAGAAAAGCTCCGCAGTTGAACAGTTTCCTAATATTCGTTCTCGACATAATGCCTCTTCTCAGCAGCCAGTCAGCCAAATGGCCGGCCACTTGTAAGACGATCGCCATCGCGAGGTACGGAACCGCTGACAGAAAGCCGGTCTGTGATGTCTCGAATTTGAAAACATCTGGAATTGTTAAGGTTATAGATGTGAATAAAATGGAAGATAGTTAAACACTGTTTACATGCAACTGGAATGGCAAAGCCTAAAAAGCAATGATATTGTATTAAGAGTCTTACCGGTGATCTAGATCACCGGTCAAGCAAACAACACCTCATGACAAAGTGAGTTCTTAACTTTGACTTAGTATGTTTTTAATGGCCTCAGCGTTCATACGCTCAGAATCAGAATCAGAGCCTCCATTTACACACAAATCGAAACAACTGCGGTTCGTGATAGTGCTTGCTAAAACTTGTATAATTTTAAATAGCGTAGCGTGATTTTGTATAATTTGTTCACCCATTATGCCTCAAAGCTACGAAAGTATAATGTGATCGCGAGCGCGAAAATTTAGATCCACGTTTTCGCTTTTGTGCCAAGATTCTTAGCGAGCCTCGCATGGAGCCTTGGGTCAGGCTGGCGGGCCACAGGCTGAGTATGGCTGGTCTATGGTAAATTTGTTACCTTGCATGAAAGTGGGCAGGAATGTGAGCAGCGTGTAGAAGCCCCAGTTCTCGCTGAAGTGCGCCATGACGATGGCCCACACCGGCGCGGAGGTCAGCATGGCGCGCCACGGGTGTCGGATCTGCGACCCCTCCACTGCTTGCGTGCCACGGGACTCCTGGAATTTATGACATGTTTTTTTTTGTTACTGAGTCATTTTAATGATGCATATCGATGATGAACTATCATTAAATTATCGATTTTGTATGACTTCATATCAAAAGTACAAATGAAATACAAGTCATGATAAATATAGGCGTACTCGTACTCTATTGAAAATTAGAGAATATCTCACTAAAAATGAATACGATTTAAATAAACGTTTCTTAGGACACACTTTTCTTAAAAACATCAAAATAAGTTTGTGATCACTAGCTAGCCAATTTTTTTTTCAAACTGATCGTAATTAAATGAATAAATAAATAAAATATACTTTGGAAATTCCCACACATCGCCATCTAGTCCCAAAGTAAGCTACTCTAAGCTTGTGTTATGGGTGCCAGACAACGGATAAAATACTTAAATACTTTTTGTTTGTAAATACATACATGATTTACATAGAAAACACCCAGACCAATACAAACATACATGTTCATGCACACAAATGTTTGTATTGTGCGGGGATCGAACCCGCAATCCGCTGCGTAGTAGGCGATTTCTCGACCACTACACCAGACGGGTCGTCAATTGTTTGTTAATGTGTGTATAGAATCTTACATTAATACATTACTATGAATGCACACATAGTAATCAGATTGCAAAATAATATTCTACCACAGAGTGACAAGGTAGTTTCACAAAAACAAAGTCTATCTATTATCCACCGATTTCTCGACCACGACCCATCTGGTGTAGTGGTCGAGAAATCGCCTACAACGCAGCGGGTTGCGGGTTCGATCCCCGCACAATACAAACATATGTGTGCATGAACATGTCTGTTTGTATTGGTCTGGGTGTTTTCTATGTATATCAAGTATGTATTTACAAATAAAAAGTATTTAGGTATTATATCCGTTGTCTGGCACCCATAACACAAGCTTTGAGTAGCTTACTTTAGGACTAGATGGCGAGTGTGGGAATGTCCAAGGACATTTATTTATTTATTATAAATAAACATATTTATTTATTATAAATAAACACAACTTGTATTCGAATAGAAATTCGATAGTTCAGGTTAGTTACCTGTATATACTTCAGTTCAGCTGGAGTGATGTGCGGATCTTTCTCGGGTGACTCCTTCACCACCAGCCACCATATCGTAGTCCAGACTAGCCCCATTATACCTGAAATTGCATAAATTAGTGCAATTAGGATCTACACCTTGGCGATTTACAGATAGAAAACGAGCAATTCCACAAATGACTGAGATAAGAGGTAACGAATTGATAACTACCTTCTTTTCTTTCAGGCAAAAAATATTTTATGAAGAAACCAATGTTACATAAACTGGTACCTGTGAAAAGTCGCAAATGCAATATAGCCTTATTCAAATAGTCTATGTGTTATTAAAAGAGTAATGTCTATCTCCTTTGCACTTATTGGTACGATAGCCTCACGCTAATAGTTGTTAAAAAAACCGTTAGCTACCGTTATTTAATCTATCTTTCTATGGTTAGCTACCGATAAAATGCAGTTAAAAACGGTTATTTATCAGACTGCGACAACGAAAAAGGATAAGTTATCTGTTTATAAGGTGAAGTGATAAATCGATATCCGAGGGATAGTAAAGATCTCATTTAAGATATTGTAAATCATATATTTGAAGCGACATTTTTTCGTTGAAATCTAGAAATTTTGTAATTGCTGTAACGTGCAATATTAATCCGATTAGGGAACAAGACTGAAAAGAATAAGACATAATAATATTTAATAAATGTCCAATTTACCGGAAAAAAAACGTTACGTCTGGAAAAAAGAAATAAACCAGCTTTATCACCTGCACCAAGATCATCTACATCGACGACGACTGACGTATTATCAGCGAGAACATCAAATGCGAACACCACATACGTTGTAGAAAATTCATCGACGCCATTCGACTTAAAAGAGTTCACAACACGCGAAGTTTTTTTCTGTTAATAGTAGCAAGCTGGCATCATCGCGCAACTCGGGATACACATTTCAATTCACTAGTGACATCTAGCGGTGGTATTTGACCATAATAACCATAAAATGCGGTTACATATCTTCACGAAAAATGCATTTCTAACCGCTTGGTCAAAATTGTTAATAACCGGCTTCGCATCTATACTCACGAGGTACAGATATTAAAATAATTGTCAATTTTCTAAATGGTTACACAGTGATTGAATACTGAAATGGTAGTTTCAATAACAACAAAGGGTATGCAAAGGACGCGTAGATAATAAACATATAATGCGATCTTCAATTGGATTCTTACCGAAAACATAAAAGATGCCCGGCCACCCAGTATAATGTGCCAGTATAGAGCACACTGGTAGCGAAACCACGGTCCCCGCATAGCTGCCGCTGAAAGCAAACGTTGCTAAACGCGCGCGTTCTTCGCTGGGGGCCCATCGCGACCATACTGCATGGATGCAAGGGTATGTCACGCCCTGGAAAATTAATTTTATGGCTGATTATATAAATTATCACAGCTTGGAGTCAGGTAGTTGTAGCGTGACACCCACGTTGACACGTTAAGCCATTGGTCCTGCGTCTGATCTCTCTACCGCTTTGTCAGAATGCCAAAAATGCATTTTACAGCTGCCGACTGGGTATTGCATCAAGATTTAAAGACTAAGCCGCGTTTACTACGTTTACAGCTAAGCGCACATAGTAAAAATGAAAAATACTTTTTGGCTTAAACAACTTCATAGTTAAGCCTAATAAACTTTACTTAATTCATGTTTGAAACTCTGTAATTAAGTACGAAATAAAATTACTGTAAAAACTGATTGCAAGGTTATTTTAGCAGCTACACACGCAGCCATGAGTAACTTTTCGATAATTATGGAGCGATACAAATCAGGTATGCGCCGAAAGCCAACACACCGCTATTATCGCATTTATAACTCCAAGGAGTAGACTAAATTAAAATACTTTGTATTAATAATACATTATTAAAACTTTTGTTTAGCATTTTTTTCATCGTAGAGGCCAATTTTAAATGCTTAAATATAATAAAACAAGAACCAAATAGGCTGATAAACAATATAGATGTTGTTAATATTCAAATTAACTGCAACAGAGTAATCACCAAGCGTATTACCTCAAATAATCCTTCTAAAACTCTAACTGCGATGAGGAGTCCTGTGCTCGTATACGCCAATGGTGGCGTCAGTAACGTAAGCAGAGATGTGGCTCCTATGCCTATTGCGAATACTCTGAAAGATAATAAAAAATAAAAACTCCAGAACAGTCTAAGGTTTATAGCAAATAGCTTACCAGTTATGATTATACACTAAACCAAAATGTATGGCAATATATATTCAAATGAGAATTCCAAACGGATACAAAATGGTATTTAAAATATGACAAAGTATGAAAGAAACTTTCAACACCGTTTTACACGCATCTTTAACGGGGAAAATCTTATAGCCTATTTAGACGACTTCATCTTATTGTGTCATTCTTTTGTCACACAATGCGATAATGATAAGTATGAAGGCAATATTCTTATATTTACTACTGCATTAAGCACCAGTTGTGCAAGCAAGCTATTGTGTTCAAGAAACGGAACGAACCTGTTACCTCCTATTTTAGAAGCGAGCCAGCCGCCGGGTAGTTGTGTCACCAGGTACCCGTAGAAGAATGAGCTAAGCACTAAGCCTTTGGTCTGCGAGCTCCAGTCGAATTCTGGTATCTGAAAGTAAAAAGAGACCAATTAAGTTTAACACCAATAGATAAGTAAGTTTACTTTCGATTGATCTTGTATTAAATATACTCGTAGAAATGAAAATACTTTACGGATATATTTCAAGCTAACGTTTCGAATGCTGTACAGCATCCGTGGTCACAGATAGACTCACAGACAGGAGGACAGGAAGGTCTGCCTGTGACCACAGATACTGTAAAGCATTCGAAACATGGCGTATAATTTTAAATAAATGTGCGCGAAATATATCGTTAAGTTGTTTTTATTTCAATGAGTAGTTTCCGCGTAAAGTTCAGAACCAAATATAGGTACATATATACGTATACGTACGGAAGACTGTAATACAGGTTATCCTAGTACAGGTTCCGTTCCCTCACTATTTATGGCACGATTATATATTATGCATGCTTTAATACTATAATAGTATTTAAGATATTGATAATATTTTTCTTTTATTATTATTATTATTTTATTCATGTATGTGCTATAGTGATGGATAAATAAATGAGTTTGATTGATTGATATAAATAAGCGACAAAGAAATTGCGAACAAGACTATATTTTTATAGGTATTAGCATATCAATGATTGCTAATTAAAGCTTATTAGCAATAATAGAACTCCAACAGATTAGCTGTTAAACGCAAACGACCACTAAAATAAGTAAAGTAGTACATAATTTAGTTTTTTTGATGATGATAAGAAACTTGGCAGAAAGTTCTTAAAACGGACTCTACCAAAAATATTTGAATTGTATAAGCAAACATAATATACCATAAACATGGAGTAAAACAACAGTCTGTCGCGAAGTAAACGACTCGCATAATAGGAGATTGTACTGGATCAAAATTTTTATGACCTCTCAAACCAGAAGGTTTCACGGTTCACCCTCCATATACACGTCCGAGACTATTACGTTCGTATCTCACGTACAGAGCCTCGCGAAAATAGTTCACACTACGTCGAAATAAAGCCCCCAAAAATGAGGAAAAAATAAGTTGGTCAACGTTTAAAGCATCATAAATAGGTCATACTTGTGATCCCTATTCCCAAACCATAAGGTCTGTTTTATTGAATTGCGGTTAAGTGTATTTCCTCTTCAATGATAATAAAAAATATGGCTGGTATACCCAGCATTTTACAAAGGTTTTCAATAGTCGCAGTTTTAATATAATGTATAAGTTAATAAAAATCCAACAGAAAAACACACTATGGACATTATCGTTTATGAAAGCGACCTCGAACTACGCTTATTTATAGATTCGATACGAGTACATTTTAGTTCCGTGTAGTATAAGTAATGTTTTTTATTTACATTAACCAATAGTTTTGTATGAGGATCAAATAAAATCAGTAGAAGATTCATAATATAACTTAGTACTAACTTATAAAAAAATGATATATAAGATGACCACAGCTGATGATTTAATGACGAATCACTAATGATTACTCATTAATAATAACCATTACTCATAAGCTTTTCTAAGCAACTTAGATTTTATAAAATTTCAGCTCAGTGTATAACTGTTTGCGACAACGCAACGCAACAACTTATGCTATAGTACTTACATACACTTTTTTAAGACTTATTGAAAATCCATCTAATTATATGTACAACAGTCCCATTTTTAAGCTTCTTCTCAACAGGATCCGCCATAGCCACCACAGTGACCGACAAGTTTGCCCTCAAAGCGTACACGTTGAAAAACCCAAGAATGCCAGCAGAACGACCAGACCACAGACCGCCGCCGGTGCCAGTTCCTGTTACGGAGATGCTCTTTTGTTTACTTACATATACAACAGCCCGTTCTCAAGCTTTGTCTACACGGGTTCAATCATGGCAACTACAGCTACCAACAGGTTGGCGTTCAGAACGAACACGTTGAAGAAATCGAAGAACGCTAGCAGAGCGACTATAAACCGGACGCCGGTGCCAGAAGCACAGCGCACTGCTGTTTGTATACTTCTGTTGCTGAGATACTTTTTTTTGTTTACTTACAAGTACAACAGTCTCGTTCTCAAGCTTTGTCTTCTCGGAACCCGTGTGGCAATCATGGCAGCTAAAGCGACTGACAGGTTGGCTCTCAGAGCGCACATGTTGAAGAAACCGAAGAACAGTAACAGAGCGACCACGAACCGCCGCCGGTGCCAGAAGCAATACGCGCTGCTGTTAGTGTTTTTGTTGCTGCGATGCTCTTTTGTTTACTTATAAGTTTGTCAGTCCCGTTCTCAAGATTCGTCACAACAGGCTCAGACATGGCAACCACAGCTACCAACAGGTTGGACTTCAGAGCGTACACGTTGAAGAAACCGAAGAATGCCAGCTGAACGACCACGGACCGCCGTCGGTGCCAATGCCTGTTACTGCTATGCTCTTTTGTTTACTTACAAGTACAACAGTCCCGTTCTCCAGCTTTGTCTCAACGGGCTCCGTCATGGCCACCACAGCGACCGACAGGTTGGCCCGCAGAGCGTACACGTTGAAGAAACCGAAGAACGCTAACAGAGCAACCACGAACCGCCGCCGGTGCCAGAAGCACCACGCGCTGCTGCTTCTGTTGCTGTGATGCTCTTTTGTTTTTTCTCTGAAACAAGAATGACGTTGGTTACTTTTTGCGTTAAGTAGAAATAGAGGCAGAAAAGTATTTTCTGCGATGTTCTTTTGTTTTTCCTGCCACGAGAAAAATGGTATTTATTTGAAATGGTCAGTTTTTGATATGCTATGCTCTTTTTTTCGCGGAACTAGAAAGAGTATTTGTTGTTAACATATATTTTTTATAAAGTTTAAACAAGGATTCTGCAGAACTCTGATCGTCAATGTTTTTTTTTCAGGCACAAGAAACAGCATGAACAAGGAGTCTCCTAAACATTTGGTCCACTGACTCTTCTGTAACAACTTACTAAGGGCCGAACAATGACACATTATTTGGATTCGATAAAACTTATGGAATTCGTCAGTGACGTTATATTACATACATGTGTTTGTTGAACTTTTAACGTGTAACTTCATTCAAGCGGAAGACTAAACAATGGTTGAGCAGACGTCATTTAAATTGATCAACAGATATAGTCTCATCGACACAGTATGTCATAACAATATTAAATTTCCTAGTTTTCAAAGGAATATGAACATTCCATAAATAACAATTCTGGTATAGATAGGAAAATATTTATTTATAAATATTTAAAACTTCCAAAAGGTGAAAACCGGGAGGCATGTTCAGCAGTGGACGTCCTTTGGCTGAAAATGATGAAGGTGATGAATGTGGTTGAGTATTTCATTGCAGTATACCTAAGTAAGCAAAGTATAAGTCACGGTAGTTTTCCAACTGATGTCGTTGTTTTTGTACTTCATACAAACAAGTGGATCGGCTATTCGCTATAGGTTATGAACAAGCTGTAATATTGGCTTATATTTATTCATCTACACTAATATTATAAAGCTGAAGAGTTTGTTTGTTTGTTTAAACGCGTTTTTTTCATAAACTTCTGGACCGTTTTGAAAAAAATATTCTTACGTTAGATAGCCCATTCATCAAAGAAGACTTCAAGCTATATAGCATCACAAGATACGACTCATAAGTCCAGCGCCGCAACGAAAAATGTTGTGAAAACGGAAAGAAAATATTCATTTTGAGAACTCTTGCCGCGTTCGCTGCGTAAACCGTTTAAGTTACACATAAATCATGTATGGCGAGATTATTCTGCATTAACAAGTTCTACAATAAAGTCGGCGACAGCATATGTCTATATTATATGGTTTACTCACCACAACTTTTTCCTATATCAATATTATAAAGCTAAAGAGTTTTATTGTTTATTTGAACGCGCTAATTTCAGGATCTTCTGCACTGATTTGAAAAAATCTTTTTGTGTTGGATAGCTTATTTATCGAGAAAGGCTTAAGAGGGAGCATACCTACTCAAAACGCGCGGACGAAGACGCGATGGACCGCTATTATTTGAATAATCAAAGAATGAACAATAGCAACCAACAGTGACTTAAAAGAAAAAAAACACTCTTTTTCTTACAAATATTTGTCCACATGACAAACCTTGTGTTATCATCTACGTCTACATAGGATTTGTTTAATAACTTTTTGAAACAGTAGGTACGGTGTACTCCTTTCTTCATAATTGAGAGACAAGCATAGCGTGATAAGCAAAAACAACATCTATACTAATATTATAAAGCTGAAGAGTTTGTTTGTTTGTTTGTTTGAACGCGCTAATCTCAAAAACTACTGGCCCGATTTAAATTTTTTTTTTACGTTGGATAGTCCATTTATCGAGGGAGGCTTTAAGCTATATAACATAAAGATACGACTCATAAGACCACAGCAGAAATGAAAAATGTTGCGAAAACGGGAGAAAGATATTCCTTTTGAGAGCTTCCGCTGCATACGCTGCGGAAACCGCTTAAGTTACACAAAAATTATGTATGACAGGATTGTTCAGCATTAAGAGTTCTATAATAAAATCTGCGACAGCATATGTCTATCTTTTATGGTTGACTTACTACAACCTTTTTTATGTTAATAAATTTGTAAAAAAATAATGCATTATTTTTAGAGGTGTATTATACACACAGGTATTTATTCTTATCAAAATAAATACATTCATCATCACGAGCATTTCATTTAGAACCAAGTTGCCCTTTATATCATTTGATTTCAATAAATATCTTAGGAGCTATCACAGTTTTAACATAACTCCGCACCAAAATAATGTTCGCAGCTTAAGTACAACGTGCGCTTTCGCTAATCTATACTAATATTATAAAGCTGAAGAGTTTGTTTGTTTGTTTGTTTGAACGCGCTAATCTCAGAAACTACTGGCCCGATTTGAAAAAATATTTTAATGTTAGATAGTCCATTTATCGAGGAAGGCTTTAAGCTATAAAACATGAAGATACGACTCACAAGACCACAGCAGCAATGAAAAATGTTGCGAAAACGGGAGAAAGATATTCCTTTTGAGAGCTTCCGCTGCGTACGCTGCGGAACCGCTAAAGTTACACAAAAATCATGTATGACAAGATTGTTCAACATTAAGAGTTCTATAATAAAGTCTGCGACAGCATAAGTCTATCTTTTATGGTTGGCTTACTACAACCTTTTTTATGTTAATAAATTTGTAAAAAAAATAATGCATCATTTTTAGAGGTGTATTATACACACAGGTATTTATTCTTATCAAAATAAATACATTCATCATCACGAGCATTTCATTTAGAACAAAGTTGCCCTGTATATCATTTGATTCCAATAAATATCTTAGGAGCTATCACAGTTTTAACATAACTCCGCACCAAAATAATGTTCGCAGCTTAAGTACAACGTGCGCTTGCGCTAATCTATACTAATATTATAAAGCTGAAGAGTTTGTTTGTTTGTTTGTTTGAACGCGCTAATCTCAAAAACTACTGGCCCGATTTGAGAATTTTTTTTTACGTTGGATAGTCCATTTATCGAGGAAGGCTTTAGGCTATATAACATAAAGATACAACTCATAAGACCACAGCAGAAATGAAAAATGTTGCGAAAACGGGAGAAAGATATTCCTTTTGAGAGCTTCCGCTGCATACGCTGCGGAAACCGCTTAAGTTACACAAAAAACATGTATGACAGGATTGTTCAGCATTAATCCCTCAAGCATATGTAAACGAGACACAATGGATATTCTATTGTTATGCGGTCGCATGCGACCGCTTCGGTGTTTATGCGTTAAAAGTTCTATAATAAAGTCCGCGACAGCATATGTCTATCTTTTATGGTTGACTTACTACAACCTTTTTTATGTTAATAAATATGTAAAAAAATGATGCATTATTTTTAGAGGTGTATTATACACACAGGTATTTATTCTTATCAAAATAAATACATTCATCATCACGAGCATTTCATTTAGAACCAAGTTGCCCTTTATATCATTTGATTTCAATAAATATCTTAGGAGCTATCACAGTTTTAACAAAACTCCGCACCAAAATAATGTTCGCAGCTTAAGTACAACGTGCGCTTGCGCTAATATATTATAAAGCTGAAGAGTTTGTTTGTTTGAACGTGCTTATCTCAGGAACTGCTGGATCGATTTGAAAAAATATTTCTGTGTTGGATAGCTTATTTATCGAGAAAGGCTTTAGGATATAAAACATGACGCTGCGACGGGAGGGGAGGGAGCAAACTCAAAACGCGCGGACGAAGTCGCGGGGGACCGCTAGTTATATTATAAAGCTGAAGAGTTTGTTGGTTTGAACGCGCTTATCTCAGGAACTGCAGAACCGATTTGAAAAAATATTTCTGTGTTAGATAGCTTATTTATTGAGAAAGGCTTTAGGATATAAAACATCACGCTGCGACGGGAGGGGAGGGAGCAAACTCAAAACGCGCGGACGAAGTCGCGGGGGACCGCTAGTTATAAAAATATACTTGAAAGTCCTATTGCGCTCACAGTTTGAAAAAAAAAAGATTTTTTAACTAGTTTCTTAAAATCTTCACTAACTTAAAATATCTACAACTATTTAGAACACGACAGACGCAGTATTACCGGAGTATGAACCTGTTAAGTAAATTGAACGTTAGTAATAATTAATCAGAATATTATCGTTACATGGAAATATGGAGCATTCACAAACGCCCTTCACTTCCATAAACTGACTGACAGCAGAATTCCTTAATTACTAAATTAACGTTTATGAGAGACAGCTTGTAATCAGTAGTGTATCTACTTGTGAAAATTGTATGTATTTTGTTTTAGGCCCTTTAATAATAACAAGCCGAATTCCAAAGAGATCCTACAAGGCAAAGGTGTGATAGAATATGTTTTCGTTCGTTAGTTTGTGTCAGGATACACGATACAAGAATTTTTTGCACATGGCCACAGAAGTAATACATGGCTCATAAATATGATGTGCTTATTATAAGACAAAGTAGCACTTAGCTTTCTAGATGGTTCACGAGGACAGTAAGGATTATCGCAAAAAGGAAATGGATCCAATGGCTGTTTGATCTCAAACATCACAAAACACGTTTTCTTGTACAAAAGATGTAAGCTGCTTGATATTTTTAGATTTTGAGATTATCTCGAGTTTATTAATGCTTGATAAATATTAACTCATGAAAAATTTATGCTGGCTTTCTGTTATTCAAGAGCAATCTTTTATCTGCTACAGCGCAACAAATGTATTTTTAGTTTGGCTTTGTAACAATACCAATCAGTTTGGTATTGGCTGTACGTAATAATCACCCTAAAAAAACTAAGGTTATCGATAAGTTTTTTCATTATTTTGAACTTCTATGCTCACTAATCTTTCCTCTCCGGTTTTCAGTTTTTTGAAAACCGGAGAGGAAAGATGATAGGGCATTGGTACGACATGAGTACCTAATAAGGATCATCATAGAGGGAAAAGTTGAAGGGCGGAGAAAAAGAGGAAGACCTAGAAGGGCACACATGACGCAAATTAAGGAAAAGTTAGGAGTCAAGTCGTACCAAGTAGTCAAGGAAATGGCATGCGATCGATTAAATTGGAAAAAATTCCACCGACAAGAGCATAGCTCTTAAAAAAGAAGAAGATGCTCACTAATATTAGAATACTTAGAAGTCTCATAAATAATAAGGTACATGGTAGAAATCCCGTATTTAACTATTCAAAACTTTTGGTTTTTAGAATGTTTGTAACACTCACAGTGTCATGTATCGTCACGCGTAATGACGTGTCTTTACGAGAGCAGAAATTTCGCTCGGTCGCACCGACAGCACGGCAGCTTAATTGGTAGAGCGTTTTGGCCCGGTTAGCCAAGAAGTTGCTGGTTCGAGTCGCGGTTGTGCGCAAATTTTTGGTTTCTTATTTCATCTTTGAGAATATATTCTAAAGTTTTGATACGTATTAATGTGGAAATGGAATGTCATCAATTTATAGTTATTATACTGCGTATGAGAAATGAACACAGCTGTTTCTGAACTAATAACCCAATAAGCTAAAGGGGAAAGTCGTGTAGTTTAAGTGGGGCAATCCGGAAAAGTCCGTTTTCACATTTTTATTAACGCTATGTTATGAGCTTGATATATTTCCATTCCACTACGGGTGTGAATTGCAAGAGATGTTGATTTTTTTCGTCTTCGAAATAAACAAGTAGCTTCGGGATTGAGTCCTTCCGAGAGTCCGAAACGCCATTTGTCAAATGAAAAACGGAGAATTCAATATCTAAAGATCTCTTTGAACGGAAAGCAAATCATTTAAATCTTTGGTTGTTGATTAAAATGCAATAATATGGGAGGGAAATTTGTTGCGTCGAATCTTTTGATGAGAGTTCAAAAATTTGAGTCTGAAAATATTGAATGCGCTCTGTCATAAATCTGCAGACTTCAAATTTCTTTTGGAACGTTTCAAGTTATTGATGAGAACAAACTTCTTGAAATTATGTATATTTTGAAAAAAAAAGGCTATATTATGATGTGGTATGAGGTTGTGAATGTGATACCTAAATGTTAATGATGCACATTTAAATAACGTAACTGATTGATTACACCTCACTGTCCATAATGAAGCATTAACAATAAGTAACAAAAACGCAGCTGTAAGCAGAACTAAAAAAAACTAACCTGAAGGTAATGACCTCTGTTGAGATAAACTCAGCGCCACTCCAACAGAATGAATAAATTTGTTTCAGCTTTAGCTTATCAGATTCGTTTATCAAATTCAATAGGATAACCTGCGTCATAGTGGTTTATTTGCGAAACGCTTCAATCACCGAAGTAATATTTTTAAGAGGTTTAGGCAAACTTCAAACATTGGCCATTGCGCATTGATATGTATCGTTTATGTTATTTCCTAAAAACTATTGTCAAAGACTTCATCATATTAATTTTCTTTGTATTAGAACCTATAATTTCTTTCCGTCATCTAGCTCTACCCTCGTTACGTTGCCAAATAACGGCAAAATAAATAAATAAGATCAAACTTATTGAAAATAAGCAAAGGGGATCTATGTTCAGCAGTGGACGTCCTTTGGCTGATAATGATGATGACGTTTATGAATAAATTGTTGTTTCAACGAACTCCGACGTTATAAAAACTAATCGTCCGACCGTAACCATTTGCTGGACTAGTTTTTGTTTAGCCAAGGTGTTTGATAGATCGTATGCTAAAATTTAATTTAAATGGGTCTTTTTGCACGTCTAACTAGGGTTTTTGTTATACATAAGGTGAGATTTGGATAAGATTAGCAAGATGCCAACTATTTAAAAGGTAAATGCTTTTTATAAAATGATAGTTAAGTAACTTTTATAAGAATAGAAATATCATCAGAGCGAAAAGCATGCATAAGCAATAAGAAACATAAAACGTATTAACATTTCCAAAAAAGAAGAATCAAGAAGGAATCAAAGAAGACGGTGTCAGGTGAAGTCATTGCTTTTCGTAGAACAACCATAGCCAAAAAAGTAACAGGCAGTTTATGATAGGTACTCCAAGCCACTGAACATACGAATTTCCTAGATCACATTGCAATAACTACAGACCGTACAATTTTGGTTAAAGTAAAACAATTAATCACTCCAAATTGGATTTTGATTCAAACGCTTATTTGACAGGCGTGTTATCTAACCGCGGCTGCGACATGTGAAATGTTAGTAAACAAACATTGTTTCAGCATCTCGAAATGTCGAGATTTATTACCCTACTTCTCTGAAATACGTCATTAACCAAATCCCGAAGGTGCTGTTACTACGAGGGCCACCATGAGATGTTTGACAATTGTAGGCGACCCAATTAGGTGGTGACCCAATTGGCTTTTAAAACTTCAGCGGAAAAGATCACTCATTTTATGGCATAATAAAGTCTTCGACTGTTGCAGCTTATAGGGGTTTTAATCAGTTCTTATTTAGAATGAACCACATTTTAGTAACGATAAAGTTATTTACAATGTCTTCAAACAGTAATTACCCAGTTCAATACAATCGTTGGTCAGATGGCCAATATTGTACTTTTAGTTGAAAATAGGTTCAATTGATTAATTGCTTTCTTATCTTTCGATTAACTAATATCTGTATTTGGTCTCTTAAGATCCTTATTTCATTCTCTATTAGTCTAAAAATGGACATTAGACATATTAACTCTTTCGCGGACAGTGAACGCTTGGCTAAGGCGTGAGAACAATAAAATTTCTATTGTGTCTGGAATACTGTTCGTAAAAGTGTAAATACATGACTCATAAATCACCTATATAATGCTAAGGTGACACATGATAAAGTTTATATCATACCTTATAAACTTTATCATGTGTCACCTTAGCATTTCGTAAGATTGTTCAAAATACTATTCATTCCATAAAAAAGTTGTATGCACACGACACGAACGTTATTATTGTGGAAACTGACTTTCACAAGTCTTACCGAATATAGTTGACCTTCTAGATGACGGGGCGATTCAATTAAAAAATGCTGAAACACGCGGAAATAGGAAGTGGTGCTGGTGTGAAGTCACGCTATTCAATATCTACGCTTTGATATGTTATTATTTTAAACAAGGGAATGGAAAACACAATTTAGAGGCCAACAGGC
Source organism: Pyrausta purpuralis (assembly GCA_963924145.1). Classification (NCBI taxonomy): domain Eukaryota; kingdom Metazoa; phylum Arthropoda; class Insecta; order Lepidoptera; family Crambidae; genus Pyrausta; species Pyrausta purpuralis. The sequence continues at coordinate 8,262,629 of OZ001648.1, read as the reverse complement.
AGCTGATTCTGAACATTCAAAAGTGTAAAGTCTTCTAACTATTATATATGACATTCTGAAGAAAGTTTAAAGTTACGTGCGACTCATTTCAGGAAGAGTTAAATTTGAGATTTTTTATTTGAAAAGTTTATCAATATAGCTTAATTTTGTTCATTAGCTCTACTGTACCTACTTCTCAGTTCCAACCTGCCTTTTTGTGAAATGTGTGAAAGAACACGGTTGCATCAAATTAACATCTACTTACATATTATTTACTGAAACTTGAGTAAAAACGTGGAGATTTTTATTTCGATAACTGTAAAATTTAACTGTAAATATTGAATTCACTACAAACTGTATGTAGTACATATATCAATCTCAAACAAAACACTATCGCTTTTAATCTTATATTTGAAAAGGGCCATTTATTTCTGTAGTATTCAAAATGAGATGTCCCAGGACTGTTATCCCGCACAATCCCGCTATAACTCCAAGGCTGCTTTATCTACAAGAGGAATTAGGCCGACGAATCACGACAACCAAGACAAGATTTGGGGTGTATAAAATGTTATCTGAACCAAACCAATTGTACCCCCACGTTTTGTTCCGATCCTGGGATGAAAATTATGATCGAAAACATCTGATATCACCGACAATGGGAGGAGTTGTTTAGAATTACAAATTCAGGAGCAAACACAACTATGTAAATTACAGACGACAAATTGAGAAGACAAACAAAGTGAAGCTACATCCTGACAAGATAAAAAAATACTAGAATCTATTCAAGACTGAGTTTGCGTTGATTCATTTTATTTTACCTTGTTATTTATTTAACACCCTTAGCCCTATTCTTCTTGAGACAATACGACAGTCTGTGAGGTGTAAAATTAACCTTTGTGATTCTCACGATGTCACCTTTTGAACACATTTAAGCAATACGTAGAGGTCACACCGACATTCTTACGCTGAATTCTACCTTCCAGGATTTCAGTATGTTACTAGCTTTATATAACGCGGTAATATTAAATCATTTCCAATATTAAAATTATCTGTTTACCTAGAGAGACTGATACCTGATCTTGTGATCTCTACAAGATAGCCTGTCCGTTTTGTTGGTGGACGTCCTGCGCCGCGTCCTACGGTCGAAGGCTCTCTAATCTTGAAGTTTTCTGCCCTAACGTCCATTACTACTCCAGGACACCTCATGAGCCTACTAACTATTTAAAAAACTGATTAGGAATAGCTAGAATAAAATCACCACTTGATGGGGTGACATTTGTGTACATATTCTTCATAATAGTTTATTATCAATAATAGTTTGAAATATGCTATTTTAAATAAATGTTAATTAATATGAATATGTGATACTGGACGCTAAAATTAGGTACCATGTTTAATAAATTATTAGTATTGAAACTGGTTCTACGCTTTGAAGTCAGGTTATAGTGTTTCAATTGATTTTAGCTTAAGTTCTGCTTAATGTACCTAGTTCATACCTATGACTACACAATAAATGATTGATTGATTGATAGCTCCCTTTTGTACGTACTAGGCAATATCTGACAGACTCTGCCCTAGCTACAACGTAATTATCTTCTCTATTGAATACAAGGTGACTTTAAAAACATTGGTAATATTTTAAACTAAGAAACTACTCATGATTTATAGTCCTTTCCAAATTAAAATTAATTTATTATTGGTATAAAATATCATTTGAGAAACCGAGAAAAATCTCATTAGACACTTTACAATTGATCATTGCTTCAAATTAAACTAATAAATTACAGTTTAAGATTTTCTTAAATGGATGAATAATTTTATGTATCAAAAAATACTTTGCCTAAACGGATCTCGGAAATCGAGTGATACTTTATGATTTTTCTCCGTTCAATCAAATCAATTGATTTTCATTTTAATATGTGTAAGGGACTATCAATCATGAGTAGGTTCTTAGTTTTAAATACTGTTTTCAAAATCATCCTGTATAAAATAAAATGACGGTCTACATTTTCGTCAAACCACAATTGTAATTGGAGGCGGCTCCTAACTTGAGGTATTTGAAAGCAGTACCACAATAGCGCGTACTTATTCTGTGGTCTTGTGTAACTCGTTTACTTGATATTACGACATTTGGAACTTGCCATTTATAATCGTGTGCAAACTGGCAGGTTGCCTTTGAAATAGTTTTGCATTTTGGCGAGTTTTATAGCTTTTACGGCATTTAAGACACGTGGTAGGTATGGAGAAAATTTATTTAGGTACTAAGTAGCATCAAAAACAGCAGTCGGCAAAACTTTTATGTCTATCTGCATCAGAGTTCATCAGTATAATTATATCTTAAACCCATTTTACTACGTTAGGCGTATAGGTACTTTTTGACACTATACAGGGTGGTGCATTTATTAATATAGGCCCTTTAAATATTGGCAAATTCTAAATGGTTTCAATGTATTTTCTATAAAAATAAATTTTATTTTATTTTCTTACAAATTAAATCAAACCAGCAATGTATTGCAAACAAATGTGTCCAGGCATAGAACTGGACATTGTTATTTACTACATCGAGTAGGCGATTTTAATATACAGTAATTAGACTAATTAGGGATTATGACTTTGGATTACTATATCTCTGAGTTAAAAAACATCGAAGAACACTATGACCAAGTCAAGGTAACTAAGAATACTCTTTCAGATTATTGATTTAAATTTTTGATCCTATTACAGTACTCACACTGCATATTCTCTCCTACGCAATTATCTCAATTTTGAAGATTCGTTTTGGAATTCTTATTTTACCAAACAGAAAGGATTCTTGCCCCACTGAGACCAGTCCACTGGAGTATATTACCCACTGATGGAAAAGTAATTGGGGCAATTTCACGGAATTGCCTGTTGCGACTTCCTTATCCTCGCGTGTCGGTGACCGGCACGATTATTGTGTGTCGCCAATGTCAACATGTTTTAGTTTTTTGTCTCTTTCACCCTTTACTTTAGATACTCTTAGGCCTAGCTGAACTGCTTTGGAGCATCGATTATATTAGAGGCGATTTCGTAGTTAAACTAGGAACAAACTGTTTTGAGGTAGGTCGATGAAATAATAAAATGCTATCGCTATGCAATCGTCTGCAAGGTTGTAATACTTCATAAACTTATTAAAGGCGGTTTATTTTTTTTACAATTTTTGTTCATGATTTTTTGTTTGACTAATATTTCAAAAACTACTCGGTTGTACAAAGAAGGATCATCTCGCTATGACTTCTCGTTTTCGAGAAATCCTGAGACAAACAAACATACAATTACGAAATTTTACACACGTTTATGTGTACACGTGGCGCTTAATATTTGAAATCGGTAAAAACTTTATTTTTGTTGGTCTTTGGAGGAACAATACACTTCAAATTTGTCAAGACTGCTTTTAGAAATTCAGTGTTAAAAAAAGTCTCCAGTACCGATAATGTACTAATTATTATTGCAGAATATTTTTTTAAAGATATTCGTCCTTCAAGTAAATAAATGAGAACCTTCTGTCGCATTGCAATCAAGTTTCTACTTATAAGTAGAGCATGGAACAAACAGGTTCCTAAGGGAATAATTCCGGACCAATAAATACGCCTAACGAAGTAGTAAGACTCGAGTAAAGCGTCAGATGAAGAGTGTTCTTAACTGGACAAGAATTGCCTATTTCTAGCTAATAGATAGACCGAGCAAACTTCAAAGAAAATAGTTTTGGAAGGTGGAATATATGTGCGCTGGATTTTAAACGTTTTTATAAAGCTAACTACTAATATACGTATTGCATGGTTAAGAACACATAACATTACGAAATTAGTCAATAGTCCTTAATTTGCGGAGTGTTTTGCAAAGTTCATTTTAAATTCATGCATCATTAACATATTAATTACGATAACTATACACATACGAGTATACATCGGTCAGGGGCAGATTTTAGTGCAGTTTGTATACATACGAAAAAAGTTCAGTGATACAATTTGAAAAAAAAAAATGTCTTTGATTTCTTCTCTCTGATGGTCTCTGATGATATATCTCATGGTCATAATTTCTATGCATTTCGATATCGTTTGTGCTAAAGTTTTTTTTTCGTGTATAAAAAATCAAGTATATATAACTAGATTTTTTAGGTAAAACGGTGTAAACTAACGAACGAATTACCTACCACACGAAAAAAGTTCGATTGCCGCGAGAATTTTTGAGATATGGGTAACAACTAAAAACCATGACATAAAATTATAATTGCGTAAAATATTGGTGTACTCAAAAGAATTTGTTGCATCGAAAATGAAGACAAATGTGTCATTTTAAGGTCAGTTTTTTGAAGGCGGTTTATATTGTTATAGGATCGGATTATCAGATCGATACAGTTCTTTACCACGAGAAGCCGTTATAATAATGAGCAGGAATAAATACTTTGTAGGTACTGCCACCCATGACGAACCATTAAAGAATCGTTGTCCCATGTTAAATTCTATTATCATAGTAATTTCATTGATGTTAAAGTTGATCGTTGCGAAATATTTTTACATTGTTTACCTAAGTACATAATTATTGAAATTCGTTCGTTTAATAATTCGTTAAAGGAAACATGAAGGTCAACAAACAGTAATTTCAATTTTAATAAGGCACGTTATCTTTCGTACGATTTTTTGGCATAACAAAGAACACAACACTTAAAATTAATAACGTATTTGAAGCAGTATGACGCTAACATGTTTGATGCGAGTTTTCTTTGTTTATGGTTGGATCAAATATTTGTTAATCGAATATAGAGCTTATCACAACTAGAAATAATTATTTAGCTACCTATTAGGAAATTAATCAAACATACCCATTAATAAGAAACAAAATAAATATCATCAAATTGCCACCTTTTTTTCTTTTCGTAACTCGAAAGTGAGTACCTTTTGGTTATAGCATAGTTTTAGTAATGACTTTACCAATTAATTTTAATGAGTAGTATGAATGGTATGACTAGCAAGGTTTAAACAATGTGCCGCTTAACAAAAGTGAAAATAGGTAATGGTTTGGTAATCAAAACACTGACCGATATTTTAGTATAGTAGCATTTGACGTCTTGTTACTAGTAGGTTAAACCATCGCTTTCACGGAAGCACATATCGGTCCCATTAAGAGCTATGTATTATTCTTATTAATTTGAGAGCTTAGATATAAGGTCGGTTTTCTTCGATTGTCCAATATTTTAAACAATGTTGGCATTCCTTTTTAACGCAATAATTCATTTAAAAATATAAAATAAACACATAGCTCTCCACCAATAATAGGTAACTTATCGTTAAACACTGTGATCTTATCAGCTTAAATATTTCATGAATTATTTTCTTTGATATGATTAAAAAAGTTATAAAAAGATTGTTTACCTTATTCGACTAGCTAATAAAAACTGACTTTATGCTCGAAGTGAATGAGCCTGTGCCCTCTGCAGCACATAGTTCCTCTCCTGCAGAAGCAGAACAGGCCGCTAGGAACTCGTAAAGAAGGAATCAACCACCTTTAAAGCTATTCTAGAGCTCAATGCTCATGTGCAGCCGGCGCAATACAATTACCTTAATCAAATGTAATGTAACCCTAATTTTGTAGATTAATTTAACCCACTCACAAAGCTGAGCTGAGATAACGCTCAGAGTTCAAATTCTTTTGTAGCATTCTTAAAGATTCGGATAGGTTACTGTTGTTTCTATGTGTGTTGTGTATTTTGCCTTCTCTACCTACTAATTAAGTACAGACATACATAATAAATTTCTTATCGCTGCACCCATTGCCATCTCTCTGCATGCATGCAGAGAGAGGTCATGACCTAAAGTTTTGACTGGCAGAGAATGCTTTTAGCATTAAGTCCACCTTTGTACACTATGATTTGTGCAATAAAGTCTTTAAATAAATAATAGTTTAGTTTAGTATTTTCATTAGCGAAGTAGTGACAAGTGACGTTAGTCAGCCTTTAATACACGTGAAAGTAAGAGGGTTTATTACTTGATGGAAACAAGACAGAAAAAACGGAATAGTGAAATGTCAGCAATTAAAATTAGAAAACTACAGTTCTTGCCTTTGTCTTGAAATTGAATGAGCTCGTAACTTATTCAGTGGGATATCCACGTGTCAAGATTTCATACAACAATGACGGTAGGTAAGTTACTACTGTACTACTAGCGGTATTATTTATTTTAATATTAGTGTGGGTGATATCAGACAACTCAAACGTGACACAACAATAGTGACAAAACGTACCTACTGCGGACATGTTCATGAAATGAGTAAGAAAAATAATTTTAACGATAAATTTGATAGGCGGGCTGTTGTTGATTTACGTATGAAGACTAACGAGATAAAATTTAAGTATATAAAAGTACCGAAATAGGGAATAAATTTGAAGTGTATAAAAAAAGTGAAATAGGGGATAAATTTGAATTATATAAAAATAGTGAAATACACAAGTATAATACATTATATATAGTATGCATTCGCAAGGAGGAGATGATAAATCAGATACACTTATAGGGATGCAAAATAATATCAACATAAGCTCATCATTAACACTGTATATTACGTGAAAGACATTAAAATTTAATAAACTTAATGTGCTAACTGAAGATACGATATTGAAGAGAAAGTAAAGATCGTACTGCCCCGATCATAACACGATTGAAATCTTTAAGCTATTCGAGATTCGAGCTAGTTAGATTTCTAATCTTCCTAAACAGTTTTCTATTGCTATTCCCAGCTTAACCTTATCTTAAGAAATAATAAACTGGGCAATCAATGAGTCATACGTGTACCGATTTTATCACTAGCGTTCGGCGTGAGGTATCAGAAAGTTGGCTAGCGCACAAAATCATTTTCTATTTGCTTGAAATCGCCAAGAAATCGCATTCGAAAGTGACGAAAGATAGAAATAACGGAAGAACTGATAAGTGCAAACTAATTAAACGACATTATTATCCTAAACAATTGACCGACTGACTATTAATCCCTCAAGCGTATGTGAACGAGACACAATAGAAATTATATTGTTATGCGGTCTCATGCGACCGCTCGGGTGTTGAAGTAGTGTCGCGTCGCTTCAGAGTGACTAAATACCTAATCTGTAACACCTATAGGTGTTTATAAAGGTGATCCTAACAATGTGATCACGCGAAGGTTTTAAGCATTCGCGTCAGCTTATGTAAGGCAATAATTATACTGTAGCACGCAAACCACATCCTTTGTATACCTATATAATTCTCATATGATGTAAGTATGGCAACTTCAGCCCGAAGGACGTGGTTATAAGCATACCTTCCTAAGCTAGAGTAAGAGTCGACAAATCACAAGATAAAGAATCTAAATATAATTTCAACATTTGCTAAACATTTCTGATACACGACCGCTGCTAGAGGATCAAATAATAAACATCTCAAAACCTTCCTTATAAATAAATGTTACTATAATATTTCAGAATTCTTGGACGGCAAATTTATCGAATAATTACTAATACTTATTATAATATTTTAAGCCTAGACATAACCATGTATGTAATCATATTGAATAATGAATGAAAATGAAAATGAAAAATGATGAAAATAAATCTGAATCTGAATCAAATACTATCTGAACCTTCTACAAGGCCCTAGGCTGATTCTACAGGTTTATTTTGGCAAAAGTTTTCAGCTGATTTATTTCGATACAAAGGTAGAGGACGTGAGTTTGCTTTTGCATGATCATGAATACTTTTATAAACAATAGGTTTAGAGCTTAACAGGGTTACAGTGAAGGTTAGGGCGCAAGTAAGTGGGCGACCATTTTGACGTCAGAGGATCACAGGGCGCCTACACTTTTTGCACCGAGAATAAACATAACGACTTTTGATATTATGTAGTAACAAACTCTATGTACAAACAAGATACTCCAAAGAGTAACGTGTATGGTTACAGGTTAATCAATTTGTTGGAATTCATCTATTTAAAGATGGGAAATCATATAATTAAGAAGTAATGGTACCTTGGTACCCACCAGTGGGTAGAGTTAGGATTACGAGTGATTAACGGCAGAAAGATGGATATATGCCTACGTTATATGAACAAGAAAAATAGCAAAGCTGAATCAATAGTGAAGAAAGCTGCTTCTTAAGGGTTCCCCGCAGCCGAATGGCAAAAAATGAAGCCCTTATAGTTTCGTCAAGTCTGTCTCGTCTGTCCGTCCGTAAGTCACTAGTCACTTTAAATAAAAAAAAATATATATCCTTTGGACATTCCCACACATCGCCATCTAGTCCCAAAGTAAGCTACTCAAAGCTTGTGTTATGGGTGCCAGACATCGGATATAATACTTAAACACTTTTTTTTTGTTTGTATATACATACATGATATACATAGAAAACACCCAGACCAATACAAACAGACATGTTCATGCACACAAATGTTTCTATTGTGCGGGGATCGAACCCGCAACCCGCTGCGTAGTAGGCGATTTCTCGACGACTACACCAGACGGGTCGTCTTTATTCTGAAACTATATCGAACTGGCAGTTTTTAAGACATAGAACATTTTCAACAACCGCAAACATAACTTTGTACTTCATGCAAACACTATGAAAAACAAAGTTATATTTGCTGTCAACAAAATATTGTGGTATTTTATTAAGTGGAAGTGGATTCCCTAATTCAGTTAAAGTTGGCACGAAACCCTCAGTGCGTGAGTCCGACTCGCACTTGGCCAGTTTTTTTAATAAGCCGGCTATATCAGAAATCAAAGAAACTACAGAGGACTAAGATTTGTTTAGTACTGGATGAGGTTGACAGATAACTGTAACAGAACAATAGAGATATTAGAGGTATAATTAGAGTAGCTATTTATACCTAAGCAGACGATTGACATGAGATGAGGATAATGCTAATGTCGTTCCCAGATCAAATAGTGAAATGATACAAATAAGTCATTCTATACGAAATACTCGTAATACTGTCCTGAATGATGGATCGATAAATTAATCATTTAAACATGGATATCGCGCACTCATTATTCTGATAATGGCATTACCAAATATTGATTCAACTTTAACCGAAATAAAATGTAACTGGTTTTAATGGTAATGAGGTCTGAACAACACGAAACAGTCATTGGTCTAGTTTCTATTGGTAGAACTCTTACTATTTATTATCTTTATGTATTTACCCATAACAATACACTAATGACTTAGTTTATATAAAGTTATTATTTTCGATCTATCAATGTAGAAATCATAATTTTCTATATTGTCTCAAGTCTGGGTGTTGTGGTACTACCGTTGTGTCTCATTTCCATAATGCATTAGCCAGGACTTACTTTGGGTTCAGAGCAATGTACCTATGTGATTGGTGTCCAATATTAATTAAAAACAATACAGATGTAAAGTACCTATATAAGATCACATTCGTGTAGATGTCAAATAAAAACGGCAAATAATGTATGTATTGTATGTAGTTTAAATGTCATTTACAATGCCGGTCACGTATGGATTAGTATTGAAAACAACTTTTTCTCTTTAATATTCATCATTAAGAATTCGTGTGTTGTGAAGACCAGTTATCAGTATTGTAACTTAAGACACGTAATGGTTGATTTCTTTCCACTGTGCATCCTTCATCCATTCATTATTGTTAGTAACTATACTGCTCATGGTATTTGTTAGCATGTAATGGAACGTAATATATTTTGGATAGAATAGATGTGTATCAGAGCATGCTGTTATTCGCCTTCATTTCTCGAATGTTGGAAAATAGAAAAGCAGCTTCATTGTTGCGTTTACTTTAATCGTCTACATAAACAGCTTCAACATACATTTGTTTCTCTGCACTGAAATGGCACCCATACCATTACTGCCTTCATTTTGACAACGTGTAGCTTAAATTTAAACTGTCACCATGAATTTCAACCTTATAATTAGGTATTAAGAGCGCAGTTTCTAGGTATGCGCAGTCGTTAGGAAAGCCGTAACATCCGTCGGTTATCCCAAACAATAGCGATTGCAAAACAAACCTTTCCGTGGAATTATAGAACATTGCTGCCTGCCTCTTCATGTCATCCGTCACTGTGTTATCCTCGTTCATTTTGCACTGCACTTTGGTATTTAATCACTGTTCTATTTCACACCATGGGAACTGTGGTCTTGTTGGAAGGTGATAAGGTCGTGATTCGCGGTTGTTTTCGAGGCAGGTCTGCGGTCGTAGCCCGCGACTCGAGCTAACTGAGCCGGTGTCGAGACGGGTGTCGCTGGCCACTCACACGGCCGCTTTTAACCCCCACTTGTTATAAAAGTTAACGTTTCCATTTACCAACGGTATGGTAACGCGATCGTGTATATGCGATTCGATTACCTGGCTCGATTTCACATCACACGAACGAATTCTGTACACGAAATACATATTATAATTTTGTAAAAAAATAGCCCACCTTCACGTTCTAGACTGGAGACGTTTCTTAAGTAAATAAGGCAAAAACCAGACAATGTTCACTGAAATTGTGTAAATACTTAGCAGAGCATCTGTGTTTTGACTGATATAATAAGGTAAGTACTATTTATACAGAGCAATAATCCTGTCTATTAAATAAATATTTGATAGGTTCTTTATAGGTTCTTTTAAGCATCGTTATTAATAAAAAACAGCTAATACTTGTTTGAAAGAAATTGAAAATATATATTGGATCAGTAATGTAATTTTTTATTTCAAACTTTGTAACCAGTAAAATAGCATAAAGAGATATAAAACAACATTTACATAAAATAATTGATGTATATTGTTAAAAAACCAGACCAGAAATCGCAATAACAGAAGTATTTTGTGATGACAATGGAAACACATATTTATCAGATGGTCATAACAGTCGCAGATAGGTAGACGTTTTAGTAAGCAATACTAACAGTGACAAGTAAAACAGCCGTTATCGTGGTGTAGGTGAGCGTCTGGGTGTTAATTAATTCAACTGCATGCAAAAGAATTAACATTTACACGACACATGAACAACAATAGCATGCAGTAGCAGCTGTGAAGAAAATGTAAGTGTGTAGAATATATATAAAAGCTATTTGATTTTAGGATTCACTGATTTTAGACAGGATTAGAAATTTTTTTTCTAGGATAATGATTTCTTCTGGTCATAAAGAAAAAAAACCTACTATTTTTAAGGGTCCGTAGCCGAATGGCAAAAAACGGTACCCTTATAGTTTCGTCAAGTCTGTCTGTCTGACTGTCCGTCCGTATGTCACAGCCATTTTATTCTGCAACTACGAGCATCACACTGTTAAAATTTGGTAGGAAGATGAATGAATGAAAAACATAAAAAAATGGCATAAGATATTTAATTGGGGGTTTCCAATTTCCATACATGAAACTACAACCATTTTTTTTATTATTTAAACCGCATAGGTGTGAGTATGTCTATGGATATGTTTTTTGAAATGACCTAGATGTTCCTAAAACCATTTTTTTTATAGACTTTATTGCACAAATTTAGTGTACAAAGGTGGACTTAATGCTAAAAGCATTCTCTACCAGTCAAACCTTTAGGTCATGCAGAAAGGTGTCAACGGGTGCAGAGAAAAGCTTCTAAAGACAAAAGGAACATAGTAACAATAATCCTATTATCCTATAGTAATAAATACACATATTATACTATATTTTCTTTTTAACCGACTTCAAAAAAGGAGGAGGTTATCAATTCGACTGTATGTTTTTTTTTGTATGTTTGTTACCTCATATCTCAGTCGTTTGTCGACCAAATCGAAATTTTTTTTCGCCTACTTAGAGAGTGTACCGTCTAGTTGGTCCCATTTTTTCCATTTTGGGATCTGATGATGGGATCTTGGTGTAATCGAGGGAAACCCTCAAATTTTAAAGGCACGTATAGTGTTTCTTTACTAGAATCTTAATGTTGACGTGTTGTTACGTCTGAGAGTCAACATCTTGTGGGGCTGAGCTGATGGTGGAACTCCTTAACGCTTAAGAGTTCACTAGTTACAATGACGGAACTTATGATAGGCAATTTGTAGCTTCTTAAAAAATAGAATCATAAGGTGTACCTCCCCCCCCTCTCTAACGTAATCACTAAAAATGGAGAAATAAAATAAACTTTAAAAAAAGTTAAAACCGACTTCAAAACCAAAATGCACTACAAAGTCTTAAATAAATTCTTCACCATTGAAAGGAAAGGAATCCGTTTTAAGCAAACAATTTCTTTTTGGAGTCAGTGCCATCACTTTGACCATCAAGCATTAACTATCACAGCACCGACTACAAAAAGAAATTGTTTGCCTAAAACGGATTCCTTTTCTTTCAATGGTGAAGAGTTTATTTAAGACTTTTTAGTGCATTTTGGTTTTGAAGTCGGTTTTTATTAAGTCTTAACATTTGATAGATAGGCGCTTCCAAAGTGGTACAATGGGTCCCCCCCTCCTCTAACTTCATAACTAAGCGAGTGTTAATTTAAAAAAAAAAGATGATGTAGATCTTCAAACACTTTCAACGAAAATTGGTTTGGACGGGCTCAAACCTGTAGTTTTTGCGATATAGCACATTTTCAACAACCGCAAACATAACTTTGGTCTTCATACAGCCTCAAATTTTGACGACCTCCATGGTGTAGGTAGTGGCTAAGTACGCTGGTTTCAAGGCGTCGCTCTCCGAGGTCCCGGGTTCGATTTCCAGTCGGGTCAATATAGAAATCATAATTTTCTATATTGTCTTGGGTCTGGGTGTTGTGGTACCACCGTTGTGTCTGATTTCCATAACACAAGTGCAATTAGCTACTTACTTTGGGATCAGAGCAATGTATGTGATTGGTGTCCAATATTTAATTATTTACTATTGGTCCCCCGCGACTTCGTCCGCGCGTTTTTTGATTTTTTCTCGCCTTTTAAACCTTCCCTAGACCTCCACGAATATTTCAAGACTAAGATAAGATATATAGATTATTTTACAAACAATGAAAAAAAATGCTGTCAACAAAATATTGTAGTATTTTAGCTAGGTGGAAGTTGCTAACTGCAAATTTGGACGAAGATTTATAAGTGGTGGTAACTGGAACGCTAAAAATATTTCCTGTGGTTCAAGACTTAACTACCACACGAGGTCGAGAACTGAAGAAAGCAGTAGATATCAATTGTCTCACCGTACTTTCTACCGGGCAGAGCCAACTTATTAGAATAGAATAGAATAGAAGAATAGAAATTATTTTATTTGACACATAAGTTACAAACATATACAAAACAAAACAAAAACAAAAAAAAACACGGTTATTATAAATATTATTACATATAAACATCAGTTTTAATAGATATATAAAATATATAAATAATAGGTACCTATGTGTCAAAAAGGTCCCCGCTCAGCATAATTCGTGACAGCGCGAGGCATGTCACGATACTGATATTCTGCGGGAACCCTTTTGATAAGTGTACACACATACACAGAAAAATAAATTAAACAAAAAAACAGGTACAAGAATAAATTAATACACATTACTATAACAATTAATACAAAAAAAAAACTTAAGACATAAAAAATAATAAAAGAAAAAACAATAATAGAACCTCTAGTACATGCACGCCGTTGCATTACGCTTGTCGCTGTCAATCGGACCGTGCCACACAACATCACTAATAATATACAATCCAGTCATGGAAGTTTTGTTTGTCTCTGGCCTGAGGCGCCGGTGCGGTGAAACGCTTACTATGATCTGTGCCGTGAAGCGCCGGTCGAGCTGAGGCGGCCATTTTGATGATTCATTTTTAAGTTCATCGATCGGACGCAACTCGGGCTTGGGATTGGGTATTTTTAAAATTCGGCAATGATCGGGATTTTTAAACTGAAAAAACCAGAAACCACGCCTTACCGGCTGTCCACGTGTACAGAAGTACAAAAAAGGTATCGAGACATTAGCCCAAGGGCAGGTAATAGGACATGAGGACAACTTTGCACTTTTTTTCTTGGAGGTTGTCTCATCACGCATGACGCGCAGGTCCCTGAGGTGAGTAGTAAAGGCTTGTTCAGCTTCTTCCTTTTGTTTTGTCAAGAGATGTTTTTTATAGTTTACTGTAAATGTATTTTTCACTTATAGGGCGCGCAAAGGGCAATGAGTTCCAGCACTTCGTGGCAGCGAATCTGAACGAGCCACGAAATGCCACCGTCCGATGCCGCGGGGTCAGGAACACGCACGCAGCAGCTCTTCTTTCCTGTCCCATCCCACCTCGCGCCCAAACCAATTTCTCCCTCAGGTATGCCGGTTTATGAGTATGTATAACTCCGAATAATAAGGTCGCCAAGTGAAGTCGTCTGCGTGCTTCCATCCTTATTAAGTTTGCTGCATTCAGGTAAGGAGTCACGTGAGTGCGCGGTGGTATGTGAAAGCAAAAACGGGCACAGGCATTTTGCACACGCTGTATGAGTTTGGCCGATCGTGCCAGCAGGCAAGGACCGTACACGGCATCACAGTGATTAAATTTTGATAGGATCAGTGCCTCGCAAAGTGCTACTTTCAGTGCCTCGCTCAGGTAAGGTCTAATCCTGTACAACAACCTCAGTCTGTAAAAGCAGTTTCTGACGCATTCCATGATGTGACTTTCGAATCTGAGGTTGCAGTCAAAGATCAGGCCCAGGCTCCGCGCCCTCTCCACCCTCTCTATTGTTTCATTATTTATGTTGATATTGATTGCTGCATTGTTGAGTTTTGCCACATTTGTGGGGGTACCAATCACCATGTATTTAGTCTTCTTGGCATTTAGTGTGAGGGAGTGTGATTTACACGATTCTGATATCCTGCTCAACTCACCATTTATCTTCGAAACCGCCTGGTCACATTCAGAGGGAAAGAAGGGCAGAGACAACTGCAGATCATCAGCGTACAGATGGTAGTGGCAATGTTTAATAAATGTTGTGATGTCTGCACTGTACAAAATAAATAGGATCGGACCCAGAATGGATCCCTGAGGAACGCCTCTGCTCACTGCTTCTGGTCTGGACTGTAGCTTACTACCATCCTCCAGTTTCAGCTGGACATATTGCCTCCTCTGAGAGAGATAGCTGCAAAACCATCGTACAGTGTTAATTTCAAGTCCGTAGTAGCTCAGTTTAGATAGAAGTAATGGAATACTTATTGAGTCAAAGGCACGGGAGAAATCAAGGAGAAGCAAAAATGAAACACAGCCCTGGTCCTGAGCAGACAGCAGGTTGTCAACCACCTCTGCCAAGGCTGTAGCTGTCCCATGTCCCTTGCGGAAGCCCGATTGTAGATTTGGAAGAATGTTGTTGCCTTCCAAGTACTCAGTGAGTTGGTCACAGACTATTCTTTCTAACACTTTGGACAGACAGGGAAGGAGGCTGATGGGGCGAAGTTCCTGCACAGTTGTTGGCTGATTGGTTTTTGGCAACGGTCTAACAACCGCCGTCTTCCAGTCATCAGGGAATGTGCACTCCCTTATTGAGCGGTTAACTATCTTAGTTATTGTATCTAATGAGTGAGGGAGGGTCAGCAGCAGCATCTTCAAAGATATCTCGTCACTCCCCTGCGCATTTGACTTGAGGCGCTTGATGGTTTTTAGTACCATCTCTCGACTCACCGTTTGCAGTGAGAAGGAAGCATTACTATTGTGCCGATGATGTTCCAGGTATGACAGCTGGGAAATTGTTGTCACAAACTCCCCAGGCACATTTAAAAAATGAGAGTTGAACAGATCAGGGTTATTAAGCGTTATAGGTAGATGATTATCAGCTTTTTTATTTGGGAGTACTGTATCTTTAAGATTTTTCCACAAAGTCTTTGGGTCATTTATCTTACAGGTAATACTTTTAGTAAAAAAACAGGTCTTTTCCCTCTCAATTGCCTCGACCACAATACGCTTCATCTCCTTATAGCTGTTTTTGTGAGACTCAGAACCATCCTGCTTATATTTCTTGTGATAGTTATCCCTGATACGAATCATTGCCCTGACAGTGTCTGTTATCCAAGGATGAGGAGGATGCTTAAATTTGAGGGACTTCACCGGAGCATGCAAGTCCATTAGGCCTTGAACACAGAGGGTAAAGGCCCTGTTCAATTGGTTGACATCTGGCGCATCATAAAAGTTCATCCACTGTGTAGAGTCCAAGTCTGCTTTAAGTTGGTCTGGTAAAATAGCATTTAGCGGTCTAAATGTTATGAAACGTGGTCTTGGTCTTTCCTTCCTTATCCTCAATTCAGCCGAAAGCATGGCATGAGCCCCCATGTCCGGTGAGTACTTTACCTTGGCCTCTATAAGTGGTATATCGGTGCATTTTTATACTATTATTACATCTATGAGGGTGCTGCTATGACTAGTAAAGTGGGTTGGATCTCTGATTATCTGTTTGAGATTGAGGCTTTCAGTAAATTGATAAAATAGCTTGCATTTATTGCTCTGTCCTTCCAGTAAATCAATGTTGAAATCCCCTAGTAAAATGATGCCATCTTTACTGGCCAAGGCAGCAACAGACTCTGTTATTGCACTAAGGAACAGGTTGGCGCTTTGCCATTGAGGTTTGTAGGCGGTACCAATTACAATGTCCTTATCAAGTATGCGAACTGTCAACCACATTTGCTGCACTGAGGGCTCCGAGGTTAGGTGCTGGCACGGTCTGGCATTGATGCCTCTACGAATGTAAAACCCTACACCACCACCACAGTCTTTCTGAATGCAGCTCGGTCTTGGCGTGTGCTTCAACTGATATCCTGGCAACCTGGGGGCTCTACAATCGGCCTGATCTTCAAGCCAAGTCTCATTTATAGCCAAAATATCAAAACCCATATCCTCCACAGCCACCGTCAGTTCCTCATGTCCTGTACCAAGAGAGCCGGCATTGAATAATCCTAATAACAAGTTCTTTAACCCAAGGCCTGGTAATGAGGTAGTCGGCATGTGATCCTGTGTTTCCAGTACATCCCTACACAGAACCCACACAGTGCATTCATACATGAAATTATATAAATGTAATTACTAAAAAAGTTGATGTCTAAGCATACCAGAATAATTTGATTGTGAATATTGCAATAATAAGAAGTTGTATTGGATAATGTAATAATTGTATTAATTGGATTATGAGCATGTATAAAATAATAAAAGTTGTTATTTTGTTTCAGACTATTTAAGGCAGTGGCACGGAACGAATGAGCACAGCCAAGCAATGGGGTGATTTTGTTTAAGAGCAGCAAAGCGAGTACAATTTCTATATCACTAGACTGACACAGCATTTCTACTAAAGGTAATTTTAACAATTCATGGTTGTAATAGCATTAATTAAATCATTAACTGAGTGCTGTTCAGAATTAATAGTGTTCTTTTTAATTCGCAGTGTTCTGTCTGAGGGGTCAGATCGCAGGGGGAGCGAGCACTCTCTCCAGGTCTGCCATTGACCGTAGTTGGTATACCTGGCTTCCGTCGGCCCTGCGCACGTAGATACGGCCCTGCTTCGTCCACGAATACCGCCACTGCAGCCGGCGACACTTCTCGCGCACCCGGTGAAAAAGCTGGCGGTTTGGGCGCGTCAGGCGCTCGTTGACGAATACCCGGCTCCCGGCCTCCAGCTCGTCGCGCAGGTGGCGGCGCGCCAGGCGCACCACGACGCGGCGCGCGCGGGCCCCGCCCCTTTCAGCCGGGGGCGCGCCCACGCGCTCCGCGAACACCACGTCGCGCTCCTCCAGCGGCACGCCCAGGCGCCCGGCCAGCACCAGCACGGCGTGCATGGCGCTCTCCCCTTTCTGCTCCGGGAGCTGGCCGATCTCGAGGTCCGCCAGCAGCGCCTCCTGGTCCCGGTCGTTAAGCTCGAGCTTGAGCTCCGCGACGGTCCGCTCCAGCCTCGGCGACGGCGCCCGCCTCGGCCCCCGGCTCGGTCGCTGCTCGCCGTTGATCTGCGGCGTCCAGTCGGTACTCTAAGGCGTCGATGCGCGCCCCGACGGCGACGCTGGCGGTGCTGGCGGCTATCTCGAGCGCCCGCACGCGCCCCTCGACGTCGCCTAAGCGCCCCTCGCAACGAATCACACGGCCGGAGAGCTCCAGCATGCCATCATGCAGAGCGTCGAGCCTGGCCTGGGTCGATTTCATCTCGGCCCGCATCTCCTCTCGAAACTTGCGGAACTCCAAGACGAACAACTGAAAGTCAGTCAGCTCGACAGACATGTTGAGCGCCGTGTCGTCGAGGGAAGACGCGTCCATATCTACCGGCCTGGATGCACCTTCCCGCATGGTCACTCCGCCCTCCGCAGCCCGCACCGGTGTATTTGTGTTGTCCGTTTTTGGCTGCTTGCTGGTACACGTCACGCACCTCCACGCAGCCCTGTGCTCACCGGTCAAAGTATTGAAGAAGCGCTGTTCGGATACTCCCGCACACTCCTAATCATAGTGCATACTGCACGAGCTGCAAGTCAGGAAGCAGCGATCCGGTATAGCCTGCATGCATCCGCTGCAGTTTCCATATTTGCCGCCAGACATTTTGAATTTCGGATTTGTGAACGTCGTAACGGTCGCGTACGTGATAAAACTCTTAGTGTTATTCTGTTTATAAATTTCACATAATCACTTGTTTCTTGTCACCTTGTGCTATTTTGAATTGTGTTCAGTGCTTAATTACTTTGTTTTTAATTAAAAATGTATGGAGCAAATCAAAGTATGTGTTTACACTTAACCCTCTTTTTTTCTATTAGCTTACTGATACCAAAAAAACTCCTGATCTTATTGACTTTTCATCTCAAGAGAAATGTCAGAGCTCTACACTTAGATGGAATCACGCCTGGACGGAGACGTCTGATTATACGCCCATAATCTGCACACTGAGCACCACAGTCATCTGGAGACAATCACCTGATACCCTATATAACAATAAGACTGACTGGGAATCCTTCCGCCACTATCTAGATAAAAACATCAATCTGTCAACTAGACTCATAACGAAAGAAGGTATAGAGAGCGCCACACAGTACGCCACTAATTTAATCCAAACGGTAGCATGGTTATCTACACCCCATTTTGATTGTAAAACACAAACACTAGACGTGTCTATAGAAATAAAATAAAAAATTCTAGAAAGAGAAAGCCAAGACGTCAGTGGCATACAAGTAGAAACCAAACAGACAAAAGAGACACAACAAAGCGCAGAAAGTTTTAAAACAGATGTTTAGAGACTCAGATCAGAGAAATTTCAATGCTTAGAGACAATAAAAACAAAACGCTTCAGGATAAGCTAATAACTTTTTTCACCACATAAAGCTGGTGATTACTCCCTTTGGAAAGTAACAAAGCATCTTTAAAAACCAAAAGAGTATATACCCCCTCTGAAACGACCAAACGGCTACTGGTTCTGAAAGCCATCAGAAAAACCGGCAAAGTGCGATTCGGACTCGCGCACTGAGGGTTCCGTGCCAACTTTAACTGAATAAGGGAATCCACTTACTTCTACTTAGTAAAATACCACAATATTTTGTTGACTGCAAATACAACTTTGTTTTTCATAGTGTTTGTATGAAGTACAAAGTTATGTTTGCGGTTGTTAAAAATGTGTAATATCTCAAAAACTTCTAGTTCGATCTCGTTCGAACCAATTTTCGTTGAAAGTATTTGTTAAGATGTACATTACATATTTTTTTCAAAATTTACACTTGCTTGGTTTAGAATTAGATGGGGGGGGGGGGGGGGGGGGACGCTCATTTTACCACTTTGGAAGCGTCTAACTATGAAACGTTAGACTTTAAAATAAAATGGTTTTAGGAACCTCAACATCATTTTAAAAGACCTATCCATAGACACCCCACACGCATAGGTTTGACTAAAATAATATATTTTGGTTTTAGTTCCCCTTAACTGTTAATATTTTTAATTTTTTGTATGAGAATCGGTAAGCGGTTAACAAGACACATCTTCCTACCAAATTTCAATTGTGTAATACTTATAGTTACAGAATAAAGTGGCTGTGACATACGGACGGACAGACAGACAGACAGACTTGACGAAACTATAAGGTTTCCGTTTTTGCCATTCGGCTACGGAACCCTAAAAAGCAGAGCTACGAGTATTTGCGGTGTTTCTCAAGGACAAATTCAAACCAAATGATCCGGATGCGGAAATCGATGAGGTGTTGATAACTGATCAACAAATGTCGCTCCCATTGAGTTTGGTCCAGGTGTTAACCTGGAGAGACCAAAAAATACACAATAAAAATTAAAATCTACGAAAGCCCCGGGATCGATCCAATAACGGCCGAGATATTGAAGCAGCTGCCAAAGAAAGGAAAAATGTTCCTTACGATACTATTCAATTCACTACTTAGACTGCAGTACTACCTATTACTTTGGAAAATATCGGTCATAACCATGGTCGCCAAACCTGGAAAGCCCGAAACAGAAGTAAGTTTACAGACCCACAAGTTTGCTCCCTGCCATCTCAAAACTGTTTGAGAAACTACTACTGCAAAGACTCCTACCAATACTGGAAGAACAAAACATAGTGCCGAGTCATCAGTTTGGCACAACCATGGCACTATAGAGTAGATCCACAGAGTGGCGCACACTATCCGCCAAACCCTGGAAAGAAAGGAGTTTTGCTCTGCTGCGTTCTTGGATGTACAGCAAGCGATTGATCGTGTGTGGCACAAGGGCCTCCTATGCAAGTTAAAGTTGTGATTACCAAGCACCGGCTACATGCTCCTTAAATCTTATTTTCAGGATCGCATGTTCCAAGTCAGAGACGAAGTAAGCCTGTCACCTATATGTAACATAGAAGCTGGAGTCTCCCAGGGATCTGTGTTGAGCCCAGTCTTGTATGCAATATACACTTCAGACCTACCTATTTCAGATGATACGGTGATCGCCACCTATGCTGATGATACGGCTCTACTCTCAAATCACTAAGATCCAAATACAGCTTCCATGAAACTACAGAAACACATGGTCAAAATTGGGATTTGGCTTAAAAAGTGGAGTATTAGGGCAAGTGCTTCTAAATCCACATATGTTATTTTTTTCTCTAAAAAGAGGAGACTGTCCGTCCGTAAAGCTGCATAAAGGGATTTAGCCTCATCAGGAGGAAGTTAGATATTTGGGTGTGCATCTAGACAGAAAACTTAGGTGGAAAAATTAGATTAAAGCCAAAAAAGACCAGGCAAACAAGAAACTGAGAGACATATACTGGCTGATAGGAAGAAAATTGTCACGTAAATTGGAAAAAAGGATCCTAATCTACGAAAGAATAATCAAGCCAAAAACAATCACTTGTGCCCAATAGTTTACCAAAAATGCTGAAGTCCACGAATATCTGAAAAGCTGAAATGCCTACAGGACAAATAACAGACAGAAAAGTCCTGTCAAACCTACAAACAAAGACTGGAACACCATAGAAGTTGCTTGGCAAGGTCATAGGTGGTGACCTACATACGAATAATAATGTATTCCATCTGAAAAGGTCTAGACTAGGTTCAATCTGAGCTATATTACTATATGAGATGTCGCATTATAGGGTGTGATCTATCTCAAAAAATACACTAAAAATAAAATCTATGAAAGAGCCGGGATCGATCTAATAACGGCCGAGATATTGAAGCAGCTGCCAAGGAAAGGAACAATGCTCCTTACGATACTATTCAATACAATACTTAGACTGCAGTACTACCTATATTACTTTGGAAAATATCGGTCATAACCATGGTCGCCAAACCTGGAAAGCCCCAAACAGAAGTAAGTTTGTACAGCCCCACAAGTTTGTTCCCTGCTATCTAAAAACTTTTTGAGAAACTTCTACTGCAAAGACTCCTACCAATACTGGAAGAACAAAACATAGTGCCGAGTCATCAATTTGGCTTCCGTGAGAACCATGGCACTATAGAGCAGATCTACGGAGTGGCGCACACTCTCAGCAAAACCCTGGAAAGAAAGGAGTTTTGCTCTGCTGCGTTCTTGGATGTACAACAAGCGTTTGATCGTGTGTGGCATAAGGGTCTCCTATGCAAGTTAAAGTTGTGTTTACCAAGCACCGGCTACATGCTCCTCAAATCCTATCTCCAGGATCGCATGTTCCAAGTCAGTGTCGAAGTAAGCCTGTCACCTATATGTAACATAGAAGCTGGAGTCTCCCAGGGATCTGTGTGTGATGAGCTCAGTCTTGTATATAATATACACTTCAGACCTACCTATTTCAGATGATACGGTGATCGCCACCTATGCTGATGATACGGCTCTACTCTCAAGTCACAAAGACCCAATAAAACCTCCATGAAACTACAGAAACATGTGGACCAAATTGGGATTTAGCTTAAAAAGTGGACAATTAGGGCAAGTGCTTCTAAATTCACATATGTCACTTTTACTCTAAAAAGAGGAAACTGTCCGCCAAAGTAAAGCGGAATAAAAGCTGGATGGAGAGATTTAGAAGGCATCCTATGGATCTTTGAAGCTTTAAAAACTTTTTGTATTGCCCCAATATTTTGTTGGTTTTAAACATTAAATTAAGGAGGCAAGGTGAATATATTACCTACTTATTTATCTCTTAAATTCTATTGGTAATCTAAGAAACTAGGTACATTTATCATTACATTTTTTTTATAATATTTTAGTAAATACAGCACATAGCTATATGTGTATAAATAGGCTGTAATATCATAATGTTTAATTAATTTTGTAAAAGTTTTATTAAATTAATTAGCAGTTTGTAAAGTAACAAGCTTCCATCAACTGTAAAGTGCTTTGTGTTTAAATAAAATAAAATTACACACCGTTTTGGCAGGTCACCTTAACACACTTCATAAACATTTTTCTGCCAAGGCCTATTAATTTTCAAGCTGCACTAAAGTGATCCACTTAATACTTTAAACACAAGCTGGTTCAAACAGGTTATTATCATTATTGAAACAAGGCGGGAATGTTGCAACCCTGTGTTTTATTTTGATGGTCCAGTACCAAATGGCAAATGGGAAACACTGTACTACCTGGTTATCTTAAGAATGGACCTGTCACTGTCACTGTGGAGTGAGAAAAGTCAATTCAAATCAAAGAAAAGATTTATTCAAGGAAGGAGGCGTGGAAAGAAGCAGGAATACCTAATTAGGTCCATTTTTATAATAACCGGCATTTAAATGTGGATATGTAATGCATATTATTGATAGTAGATAGTTACTTATTCACCTAAAGATCTAAGTTTACAATATTAATGTCAACAGTTAAAATATTGAGTAGAAAGTTGGAAAAAGATACCTTCAACATTTTTTGGAAAATACATTGATGGTAAAATTTTAAAACAACACGAGTTGTAGAAACAGTGCAAGTATGTCCTATCAAATGCAGGCTCACCTCGTTTATGTTTAGATTAATCTGTAGTTTATCAAAGGCTCAGAGTTCTTAACATCGAGGAAACGTAGATAAAGTTGTGGTATTTGTTCATGATTTGATTATAAAAATGCAAAAGTTATGGAAGGAAACTCAAAATTCATTACACACAGATGTAAACAGACAAAAACTTACCCATGTTCTACTTCGGATGATAGCGGCGAATATATGTAGTCGTATTTTTCCATTTTATGAGTCTTCCATTCATTTCATATTATTGTTCATTAGCCGAGATATTTTTTAATCGCAAAAAAAAAAAACAATTTCAGAGAAAACTTTTTGGCACAAAAACTTATGTCAAAATAGTCAAAATGACATTTGTGACTTTCATGTTTTTAATTTTTATTTGTGTTAGCAAAGGAATCTACTTTTAGAGTTGCTTAATCAATCTAAAAATTATGATTTATCTCAGGGTTCCTAGATGGCGTTAGTTTCCTTTCAGGGCGTTTAGTGGATGGATTTTTTTAATTTTTCAATTTTAAGGAGACACCGCAAATCGATCTACCTACAGCTTTGATGTACAGGTTTACCATTTGGAACACGCTTAATAGAGGTCAAAATAATTTTAATGACCCGTAACACAGTGAATTGACGATATATGTATACTAGCAAAGGGACCTAAGCAAATTAACGTTCGTAATATAAAAAAAGCAAGTTTTCATATTTTTTTTGTTTTTATTGTGTTTTGTCACTACACAAACTGAATAATATAAAATGCACTTGAAAAAAGTAACTGTGTCAGACGAGGAACCGAACTCCGTGTATTACGCTATCGCTAACGCGTATGCCTATGCCACTCGGCCACCGATGCATCAGCGAGCCTGTTGAATTTTGCAAGCGCTTTCTTTAACACGTGGTCTGCGTGGCCTGTTGCAAGATTGCTCTAACAATATCCGAAGGAAATCTTTTTACAAATATTCAACTGTCGGTTAAGATGAAGGAATCCAATTTATAATTATACATATTTACATTTATAGTCTTTTGTCACAATACAAACTCAATACCTAATATAAAATGCACTTGAAAAAACCGGCCAAGTGCGAGTCGGACTCGCGCACTGAGGGTTCCGTTACAACTTTAACTGAATTAGGGAATCCACTTACTTCCACTTAGTAAATACCACAATATTTTGTTGACAGCAAATATAACTTTGTTTTTCATAGTGTTTGTATGAAGTACAAAGTTATGTTTGCGGTTGTTGAAAATGTGCTATATCTCAAAAACTTCTCGTTCGATCCCGTCCGAACTAATTTTCGTTGAAAGTATTTGTTAAGATCTACATTATATATTTTTTTCAAAATTTACACTTGCTTAGTTTAGAAGTTAGATGGGGGAGGACGCCCATTTTTCCACTTTGGAAGCGTCTAGCTTTGAAACGTTAGACTTTAAAGGAAAATAGTTTTAGGAACCTCTATGTCTCTAAAAAAATTTTTTGGTTTTAGTTTCATGTATGGGAGCCCCCCCTTAAATGTAATTATTTTTTATTTTTTGTATGAGGATCGTAAAGCGGTTAACAGGATACACATTACTGCCAAATTTTAACAGTGTGATGCTTATAGTTACAGAATAAAATGGCTGTGACATACGGACGGACAGACAGACAGACAGACAGACAGACTTGACGAAACTATAAGGGTTCCGTTTTTTGCCATTCGGCTACGGAACCCTAAAAAGCAACTGTGTAAGACGAGGAATCGAACCCGATTTTTCCGGGTTCGATTACTTTTACTTGAGGAAAAAAGTGAAACAAGTAGCAATAAGTAAATATAAGTAATACCATTCTGGAAATCAGAATAAAAGCGCCAACTTTATAAATCCTTTGGACATTCCCACACATCGCCATCTAGTCCCAAAGTAAGCTACTCAAAGCTTGCGTTATGGGTACCAGACAACGGATATAATACATAAAATACTTTTTGTTTGTAAATACATACATGATATACATAGAAAACACCCAGACCAATACAAACAGACATGTTTATGCACACAAATGTTTGTATTGTGCGGGGATCGAACCCGCAACCCGCTGCGTAGTAGGCGATTTCTCGACTACTACACCAGACGGGTCGTCATAATATAAGTGCCATAATAGTGTCGTTTTTTTCCAGTAGGCAAAAATGTTTTTTCATTTCTTCTGTTCGGAGAATTGAACGTTCATGTGAAGATAGACGGGTGGAAAATAGCTTTTCCATCCCAAGGGTGGAAAGTAATTTAGTTTTAATTGCTACGATCAGACATGGAGTTAAAGATAATTGAGTCACATGATATTAATAAACTTTTCATGTTACATTACAATTGGTGTTAAATTACAATTGGTCTAATTTTTAACAATTAAAAATCTACAAATATAATATTCGGTTGACCGCCATACATAGTGAATTATTTTTTTTTCATTTTAAATTGTGACACATTGTTTGTCTTTGACGATATATATTTTTAGTTTGTTCGATTATTGCAGAGTTATAAAGCAGGCGGAGGCAACTTCCCGCGATTTTTTTGCTCATTAATCTTCTTACTCACTCCCACCTTTAGCTGTCAGTCATAGCGCTATCTCATGAGCCAAAATTGAACCTGGAATTTGACATAACCTGTGGTTGTTTTGGTGACATGGTTAGGGTTGCGTTCTTTTACTATTATTATTGTCTGTAAGCATATAAATCGATCGATATTTTTAACAATGATTTGAATTGAAGACCGATGCCTATTTCGATCGTTTTAATGGCGTTATGAATGTAACTAGTTATTGTTGTGGAGGATAACAAGTGATCACTGTTTGGGCTCGTAACTAGTTAAAAAAACTAGTTACGGTTAATAACGCCCATCGCTATATTTGTAGTCACAGGCCTTAAAAGGTCATAACAGGGTGTCACTTTTTGAGATTTATTTTAGAACCCTTACTCGTATAATTTGAAAAGTACATGCCCTTTTTTTTCTTATTAAACATTAAAACCTTATGGCCAACATTTTTAGCTAGATGGGATCAGAGTGCGTTAAGGATATTCTGACCGATAGATGACATTGACAGGGGGGTGCTAGCATTCAATCAGGCTAGCCAATGCAAAAATCTCCCATGATTTAAGAAGTTAAGGAAGCCGTTTAACGAATATTTTTTTACCAATCCTGGCAAACTCAAAGAGAAGGGTACTAATTTAAAGCAGTTTAAGAATGTATGTTTGTATCATGTATGTTCCACTGATTTTAAACGCAAAATAATAGGGTAGTTTCATTTATCAAAATTAAATTATAAAAGTGTGTAATTTATATGGTATTCATCATAGGAAAGACGTATACAGCACTGTTTTGTTTAATTATTAATCGGTCCATTTATTATTTCAAAAATAAAATTGATTTTTTATAATCTGTATATCACGTGACCGAAAACGCCAACCGCCATTTTCCATTCGAGAGTGACGTCATAAGAACAGAATCAATGTAGATTTAGGGTGCGTTCCGTATTGCGCCAATATCACTGTTGGCACTGTGAGCGTCAAAAGCCGTTCCGATTTCATTAGCGTGCTGACAGCGCTGTTGACGCGATTTCATTTCGGAACGGCTTTAGATCACGGCTGCGTTCCGTATTGCGCTGACAGCGAAAATATCACTGATATCGCGCTTACAGACCGTTCCGATTTGGCGTTAGCGCGTCAACGATAGCTGTAGTGACGTCACGGCTGACGTCACTATCACCGCCATCTTGCGTTCACAGTGCAATCGTTTTGCTGCGTTAGCACCGTGAGCGCCTAAGAGCGGACTGTCACATTGACGCATTTGACGTCTTTTTCCTCCAAAGAACAGCAAATGTTAGATACATTTGCTGTTCCGAAATGAAATCGCGTCAACAGCGCTGTCAGCACGCTAATCAAATCGGAACGGCTTTTGACGCTCACAGTGCCAACAGTGATATTGGCGCAATACGGAACGCACCCCACATTTGCTGTTCTTTCAAGCAAAAAGACGTCAAATGCGTCAATGTGACAGTCCGCTCTTAGACGCTCACAGTGCTAGGTGAGAGCGCGGGAACCTTGTTAGAGAAAGGCGCCCAATTTTTAAAAAATTCAAAGTTTATTATTATTACTGTACATTTCTTGTTAATATCGTTGTAAATATATAGTAAATAGTTTGTTTCTTATGTGAAAGTGTTGGAGTCATGGGGGGTAGCAAGAAGAGGAAAAAGCAAGACCCTCCCGATGGGCCTCCAATAAGTGACTCATCATCTGATGAAGAAGATGCTTCATCGAAATATCAAATCTTTAAGGTACCAGGGTACTCCAGAAAGTACCCTGAAAATAGTAAAAAATCCGAGTACATAGTTTTTGTATCCCACAAAGAAGAAAAGCCTTTTAGCGACAAAGATAGACTAGCAATTTCTCACGCCATACGAAAGTATTGCGTGACTGGTATACTCCATCTAAAGTCCATCAATAAGTACAAAATCGGTATAACTTTTGATTTATCTAACAATGCCAATGTATTCTTACAAAACAGGAAACTTCTGGATGATTTAGGTCTAAAAGGTACAATTCCGGCAAGCGACACGGAGGTGACTGGGGTTCTCACTTCAGTACCCACCGATTTATCAAATAAAAAGATTTCGGCTCTTATTGGCAGCTCACGTAATGTCATACAAGTCCGACGGTTTATGCGTCGAGTGCGTAGTGAGGGTGGTGCGGTCTCGTACCAGCCCACTCAGACTGTTGCGGTGACGTTCGCCTCCACAGAGCTCCCGCAGTACGTATACCTCGACTCGTGGAGACATGAGGTAAGTGTGTACGTGCCGCCGGTCAAGCAGTGTCTGCGCTGTATGAGGTTTGGCCATATCGCTCAATATTGTAAAAATGCTGAAGTATGCTCTATCTGCTCAGGTTCTCACAGTTTCAAATCTTGTACAGTTGAACAAAAAGATGCCAAATGTATAAACTGTAGTGGTAACCATGTTGCTATTTCAAATTCATGCCCACAAAAGAAAGCCAAAATTGAAGAAAATAAAATCAAATCCAGAGCTACCACTTATTCCGAACTATTTAAAGAAAATTCTTTCCCTCATTTGTCATTAAGAAACATAGAAACTCAGTTAGAAAATCTTACTAAATCAGATTTTTTTATGAACATTCTGACTAACGCAGTCACCAAATTAATTTTGAATCAAAAAGAAAACCCAATAAACTCTACAACTATTAAAGAAACCCTACACCTAACCTTCCGAAACAACGCTTCTTTTCCCGTAAATGGAACTTAACTTTATTCAATGGAATGCACAAAGTATAATCAGTAATAAGATTTCACTTACAAAATATTTATATGATAACAATATACACATAGCTATTATTTCTGAAACTTGGCTTACGCCAATTAAAAGTTTTAATATTAAAGGATATATAACCGAAAGAAATGATATAGGCAACAAACACAATGGAGTAGCTATTTTAATTCACAATAGTATAAATTACAAAAAAATCAACACATTTTCTGACAATTCTTTACAAAACATTTGTGTTAGAATAACTTTACATAGTGTAGAAATAAGTATTGTTAGTTTTTATTGCCCAGCGAATTCCACACCATCTTTTGATAAACTTAAATT
The DNA here is from genome assembly GCA_963924145.1 of Pyrausta purpuralis. Classification (NCBI taxonomy): domain Eukaryota; kingdom Metazoa; phylum Arthropoda; class Insecta; order Lepidoptera; family Crambidae; genus Pyrausta; species Pyrausta purpuralis. The sequence goes on along the minus strand of OZ001648.1, from coordinate 8,233,708 downwards.
CCAGTCTTTAATAGATTCAATACCTGAACCAATGATTTTTGCAGGTGATTTTAACGCTCATCACACACATTGGGGTTGTCACTCTATAGATTCTAGAGGCAGAGACATTTTAGATATAATTGACAACAGTGATTTGGTATTATTAAATAATGGTCATGTAACAACTGTTGGATCTCTATTGTGGCGTTCAAATGCATTGGATTTATCGTTGGTTTCCTCATCATTAGCTCTTTCTTGTGACTGGTCCGTACATAACGATCCTCTTGGCAGCAGCTATCATCTTCCTGTAATCATAAAAGTCTTTGTAAATAATAATGTAAATAGAGATCAGTTGTATAATAATGGTATCATGCATTCTCCAATTTACCCTAACTTTAAAAGTGTAAATTGGAAAATGTATGGGCAAATTCTAGATTTTGAGCTGTCTGACTTTCAAATTGAAAATTATTCTCCACTGGATGCATACTCCACTTTCATAAAAATTTTGCACACTGCTGTAAATAAGTGCCTTCCAAACCAAAAAGTATCTATGTCTTTCCCTACTACTGCTAATAGCAATAGTAATACTACTGTTACTACTACTTTTAATAGTACACCTAAAAAAAAATTCAAATACCCTCCCCTTCCTTGGTGGAACAAAACATGTTCAGATGCTGTCCAAAAGTCTAAATCTGCATATATTAACTTTAAAAACAACCCTTCAGATGAGACATATATTGAATTTAAGCGTTTACAAGCTGTTAAAAAACTTACCTTGAAAACGGTTAGATCCAATAGCTGGATAGAATTGTGCAACTCTTTTAATCGATGTACTCCCTTGTCGACAATCTGGAATTTTATGCGAAAATTTAATAAAACATACTCCTGGACAAATAATGATGACAGTTGGGTTCTAGATTTTCTTTGTAAGTACACTCCTGATTATGTAAATAATAAAACAAACATTCCTTTCATTAGTGATGCTAATTCTGTAAATAGTTTCTTGACCGATTCCTTTACCAAGCAAGAGTTAATATCTGCCTTGTATTCTAGAAAGGATGGTGCTTTTGGTCTTGATGGTGTGCCATACATGATGTTAAAAAAGCTTAGCACCAAAGGATTGGACATGCTCCTGTTCATTCTGAACAATCTATGGCTAACAAACAATATCCCACATGCATGGAAGACTGATTGTATAGTTCCCATATTAAAACCAGATAAGCAGCGATCTAGTCCAGACTCCTATCGCCCTATCGCAGTTACATCTTGTGTAGGAAAGGTATTTGAACAGTTATTGAAGCAACGACTGGAATTTTATATAGAAAAAAATAACCTTCTACCTTCTAATCAATATGGATTTCGTAGGGGTATGTCTGCTCGTGAAAGCATTTCTCAATTACAGCTTGATATTCAAAGTAGTTTATATAAAAATAATTTTGTGTTGTCTGTGTTTTTTGATGTTTCTGGAGCTTTTAATAGTGTAAATGTTGATATTTTGGGCAATGAACTACTTTCTATTGGGATTCCAAGCAAAGTGGTTCATTGGATTCAAAATTTTTTGATAGAAAGGGAAATTTATGTTAAATATAATGGATTGTTGTATGGTCCAAGATTTGCTTCAGTTGGCACAAACCAAGGTGGCATTTTGTCCCCGTTAATTTTTATTCTCTATATTCGTCGTTTGAATATGATCTTGGGTTCTGATGTTAAAAATCTTCAATTTGCTGATGACTTAGTAGTTTATACATCTGGAAAAAGTTTAGCTAATGTTAGAACCCTTATAAATAAGTCATTGGAAGGATTGTTTACTTATTTCTCATACTTAAATCTTGAAGTTAATGCATCAAAATCAAAACTCTTAGTATTTGGAAATGTTAGAAATTCTACCCCTGAAATTGTCTACAATCAAGTTCCTATCCCTGTTTCTCATGAAGTTAAGTTTTTAGGTGTTACTTTCACTCATAACCTTTCCTGGAAAAATTACATTGATTTAATAGCTTCTAGAGCTAATAAAGCCTTCAATATTTTGAAATCATTATGTAGAACATCTTGGGGAGCTGATCCAAAGATAGTGTTAATGTTGTACAAATCTTTGATTCGAAGTCATTTTGAATATGGTTTCCTTTGTTTTGCCAATGACACTAGACTGGTTAATGTCTTAGAAAAAATACAAAATAAAAGTTTGAGGCTTATAACTGGAGCATTTAAAAGCACTCCTATAAATGCAATGCAAGTTGAATGTAGACTTCCACCTTTAAGCATAAGGTTCTCATATTTAAAAGAGAGATTCATATTGAAACTTTACAGTAAAATTAATAATCACCTGTTTCTTAACCTAAAACTTGCCCCACCTCCTCCCTTACGTAATCCCCTTTACATATTGCAGGGATTCAGTCAATTCCTAAATTTCCTTGAAACTTTGCAAATACATAGGTCTTCTGTACTTCCATGTTATGTTGGAGTCTTCCAAAGTCACTTTCCTGCAATCAACATTATAATTGATCATAATTTGTTCTCAAAAGAAGATGTATATAGTAAATTCTCTGAATTTGATGATTGTAGATTTATCTTTACTGATGGGTCCAAAACTGAGTCTGCTGTTTCTTTTGCTATTTTTGATAGTTTATTGAATACTGGTTCTGGTTATAAAATAAATTCAAACACAAGCATATTCACAGCTGAGGCTGTGGCTATTCTTGCTGCTTTGAAACATATAAAACACAAAAATAGTGGTTGTCTTAAATGGATAATAGTCAGTGACAGTATGAGTGTCTTAGAAAATCTTAAAAATAATAAATTTAATGCCAACACTAACTATTTGATTGTTGCAATCAAACAGTTATGGTTGGAATTAATAACAATGAATAATTTTAATGTTTCTTTTATTTGGGTACCGTCTCATGTTGGTGTCATAGGTAATGAGAGAGCTGACTTTTTAGCTAGAACCATAACAAATTGTGCTACAATAGTCCCTGATTCTAGTAGTAATCTAGATGTCCATGTACCTTGTTCTGATATTGTTCCTCTTTTGAAGAAAAGGTACATTGACATTTGGAGAAAACATTATAAACATAAAGTTCAAATTGAAAAGAAAGGTGTGTGGTATGATGAGTGTAAAACCCAAATTGGAATTATGCCTTGGTTCTGCAAAGGTGACACCTATTTAAACAGGAAATTTTACATTTCAATTCTAAGGCTACGATTTGGACACTGTAATTTGAATTTTCATCTCTTCCGATTGAAAATGGTGGATAGCTCTCATTGTGATTATTGTGATTTTGTGGTAGAGCAAACTCTATCACACATTTTCTTTGTTTGCTCGGCCTTTGGCATTCAGCGCCTTGTGCTTATGGACGAGCTGATTAAAATTTATGGCAAGCCTGATTTGGTGCCGCGCTCCATTCAAGCTCTTCTTGTAAATAGCCTGACTTACATACCTCTCTACAAATTTATTCTCTGTACAGTTTGCAGAATCTAATGTTTTTGTAAATATGTATAAATTTAGTTGTGGTTAAAACGTTGTAAAAACTTTGAATTAGTCAATGGTGTATAAAACTTTCTTGTTGTTATTTTTTGTAATTGCTTGTTTGTTGATAATTTTTGAATTTGACATTGACGTTTGATACGTCGCTTCGTTCCCTGGTTATGACATTTTGATCCCACATGGATTTTTATACCTGTGCTCTATTGGATGTTACTTAATACATTTAAATAAAAATGGATCTAACTATCTCAAAAAAGACTGATTTCTTGGATAAGACATGCATATAAAACTAAAGAATTAATTATCCCTAAATGTACTAGATAAATAAACAAACTTATGACATTGTACTCTACTGGATTTTAAGTGTATTTTGCTTTACATTTGAAATGAATGACTAAGCCATGGATTGAAGACATCACAAATACTGAAGACTTTATTTTCCCTAATTTGACAAAAGAAATGAAAAACCTACGACAAGGCAGCATGGTCTTTGACCTTAGCCTGTTCCAAAATGGAACGAAAATAACAAAAAAAAAAAAAAAAAGCTCACAGTGCTAACGCAGCAAAACGATTGCACTGTGAACGCAAGATGGCGGTGATAGTGACGTCAGCCGTGACGTCACCACAGCTATCGTTGACTCGCTAACGCCAAATCGGAACGGTTTGTAAGCGCGATATCAGTGACAGTGACATTTTCGCTGTCAGCGCAATACGGAACGCAGCCTTATTTGAAGGAATTATAAAATCTCTTGACTGCGAATTTGTAGCTTGTTTCAGTTTTTTGAACATTTAAAACATCGTTTTACAATGGAGGAAGGATTCGTAAAAGCAGACAGTACAAATCTGGCTAAATTTGACTCGCTTATTGATAGCAAAATCTTTGCGTGCAATAACGATTTCTTTTCTGCCGAATTCAGAAATGTTCAAACAGCCATGTAAGTATATTCTGTTAATTTTTTAAAACTACATTATCACATTTACAAATCTTAATCATTTGATTTTGGTGTTCCTGAAAAGTTTTGTTTACAAGGTTATGTGTAAATAAAATATCTAAAAACTTTTTGGCTTTCCTTTCAGGTATCTGATAAATAACTTTTCTGGAGTCTTTAATGTTGTGTTGTTACAATTTGGCACTATACACCAATGATACGGACTATTTAAGCTCATATTCGGATTTTTATCAAACTATAAAGTTAAGGAATTACCTAAGTATATTTGACGTTTACTTGTTGCTGTTCTTATGACGTCTTAAAAATAGAGGCTGTCGTTTTGGCGCAAACATTTATCGTTTGAATTTGAAAAAATATTTTAGTGCATAAAGAGGATTTTTTTCTAAGAAATAAAAATAACTGTTAACTAAAGAATCAATACGAACATTTTAAAAAATCTTTGCAAAAATGTGGAATGGCCTATTGTGTAAACAGTAAAAAAAAACATTGAAAATTATTTATAAAAAAAAGATCCATGTCGTTCTATGCAGTCTTTAGCTTACGGCGAGTCGCCCGTTGCCGTGGTGGTCAACTACCCGCCCACCCTGTCAAACGGGCTGTAATTTACAAGAAGAACTCTTAAGTCACATAGAGTAATCACTAGAGTAATTCGTGTAGTTCCTAGCCCTTTTGAGACTTTGAATAATTCAAAAATATTTAATCGGAACATACTTCGGAAATACTCTTTAGTTTCCTCAACTAAGCACGGTTTGTACGAAAGAGGTTCGGAGGAGGAGAGCTTAATAAACCTTTAACCAGATTTTGTTTGTCTTACTTATAATCAAGTTATCTATACTAATATTATAAAGCTGAAGAGTTTGTTTGTTGGTTTAAACTCGCTAGTCTCGGGAACTACTAGACCGATTTGAAAAAATATTTTTGTGTTGTATCTGTTTTATCGAGCTAATGTTTTATGACTTATAAGCCATAACAGAACAGAGCAACAATGAGAGTTTAAGATACACAAACATCATATATAACGGGATTGTTGCGCTTTTAAAGTTCTAAAATAAAGTCCGAGACAGCATGTGTTTATTTTATATGGTTCAAAATCAGTTGATTTGAATAAGTATCTTAGAAGCTTTCATAGTTTTAAAACAGTCAGGATCGTTTTACTTGTTATAAGGTGAAGTGATAGTGACGCTTTTAAAAAATTTTAAAAGTTGAGGACGAAAATAAGGACAAATAAGTTAAGCGCTGTGGTTAAAGTAAGTTGTAATTGTTGTTGTAAGTTAAGCAGCCTACGGCGCGGTCGTGTTTGGATGGGTGACCATTCTAACCATTTAAGTGACATATATCACGAGCATCTTCGTGCTTCGGAAGTCACGTTAAGCCGTTGGTCCCGCATACTATCGGTTGATATTAGTCGTTAAGCCTAGTCAGAGGCCTTATGGGCAGCATGATATCATCCGGCAGCAGGGTTAGTCGCTTGCCTTGCAAACACCCCTCCACTAATTCGCACTGAGCCCGCGTGGTGTATGTATGTAGTATGACTCAGACTATCCCATAGTCGAGGGCCTTTACCCAGCAGTGGAAGGTTATATGCTAATTTTACTTTCCTTTTTTCTACTATTGGAGTGGAGTTCAAGAATGTTACCGTGCGTGTATAAACTTTAAAAATTTGTTACCTACCTTAACCTTTTTGATTATTTACTTAGTTTTTCAGATAAATGTTGCAATACCCAACAGGGTCAAAGTTTTAAGCTCTAATTTAATTTTATTACTATATTGTACGCTTAATGGCAATAAAAGACGATTGGAATTAAATTTCAATAATAAATATTTAACCTGTAGCAAGATAGAATGTTGGTTGTTGATTTATTTACGTTTTGGGAATCGGGTTCTTAGTTTCCTTGAGCATAAAAATAGCGTCATGTTTTTATTTATTAATTATGTGGCGGGGAACACTATAGAAGATTACCAAATCTATTATCAAATTATTTTATGCACATGAGAAGAGATGCGAACCTTCCTATTTAGTGCACAAATGTTTATCAATATCAAAAACCGGCCAAGTGCAAGTCGGACTCGCGTACTGAGGATTCCGTGCCAAATTGAACAAAATTTAAGGTTTACTTACTTCCACTTAGCTTAAATATCCCGATTTTTCGTTGACAGCAAAAATAACTTTGTTTTTCATAGTGTATGTATGAAGCACAAAGTTATTTCATTTGCCACCAATTTTCCTTCCAGATTAGAAGATGGCCAGCAGCGTAATTGTAATTTATGAGCAGATTTCTTGTCATTATATGTTTATAACATCAAAAGATACCTAGGTATGAAAAAAACTTAGTCAGTACCTATTTACAACGTTTTTTTGCATAAAAAATACGCTGACAAGACCTACATCCTAGACCAGACCTACTAGTACTAAAAGTTGTCTGGAAGAGATCGCTTACAGAGATAATACTTAAACAAATTTGTTACTGGCCTATGTGATGTGCAATTAATAATTACGTATTTATCTACAATCTACACCATATAACAAGAATTAACTTCGTAGATCTTGCCCTCAGACGTTTCTGTAGCAGATCATTTGGTACCAACTTCCTAACGTTTTTCTATCGCCCGCTGCATCGAAACTCAAAGGGACAATGATATCCTTGGCCGAAAATCGACAAACGACACCACTGTGCCCCCGAAAACGGGGTGACCTAATTTTTTTGGCAAAGTTATCGCTCAGCTCATTACCGGGTATGGTGCTATGACGTTCCCCGTAGATTTAACACATCACGTATCGAGCTTATGGGTTGTCGGTTGAAGTGCCGCAATTTCAAACTTTCTACGATTGGGTCGGAAAATTTGTATTGTGTGAACGTTCTTTCCCTGAAACTACTCTTGCAGATGATTCCAACTTTAGACTTTGTGGACATTTTATTTCGGAATTTGTAGGTACCTAGGCGTATTTGCCTCATAGTTGCAACAGTGGGTAAGTTAAAACCTAGAGCAATCAACATGTTAGAGTTTGATAGTTAAAATAAAAAATAACTACCTCCATACTTAATTTTGTATATATATATATATTTATATTATTTATTAAAATTCAAATAGCATTAAAATGTCCACAAAGTCTAAAGTTGGAATCATCTGCAATTCACCGGTCATCATCCCAAAGTAAGTAGCCAATGCACTTGTGTTATAGAAATCAGACACAACGGTGGTACGACTACACCCAGACCAATAAAGAGACAATATAGAAAAGATCGTTTCCTACATTGATGGGGGGGGGGGGGGGGGACGCCCATTTTAACACTTTGGAAGCGGATAGCTCTAAAACGTTAGACTTTAGAAGAAAATGGTTTAAGAAACCGCGATGTTATTTTATAAGACCTATCCATAGATACCCCACACACATACGTGTGCCAAAAAATTTTTTTTTGGTTTTAGTTTCATGTATGGGAGCCCCCCCTTAAATGTTATTATTTTTTATTTTTTGTATGAGAATTGTAAAGCGGTTAACAGGATACATCTTCCTACCAAATTTTAGTAGTGTGATGCTTATAGTTACAGTATAAAACGGCTGTGACATACGGACGGACAGACAGACAGACAGACAGACTTGACGAAAGTATAAGGGTTCCGTTTTTTGCCATTCGGCTACGGAACCCTAAAAAGGAGGATGTTATTTTTGTTTTATTTATTTATTTTAAACACTTCATTGTACCTTTGAAGCGCAATGTACATATGGGGAACTTTATGCTAAAAGCATTGTCACCGATGAACCATACTGAGAAAATACAGGGGGCACGACGGAAGTAATAAAGGGACAAAAGAAAGAGGGTGACGATAAAGATTACAAAGGGAGTAAAAAACAAAAATTAAACATACATACTACTTATTCATGACCTCCGTGGTGTGTGAGTGTAAGTGGCTTAGCACGCTGGTTTCATGGCGTCGCCGCTCCGAGGTCCCGGGTTCGATTCCCGGCCAGGTCAATATAATAATCAAAATTTTCTATATTGTCTCGGGTCTGGGTGTTGCGGTACCACCGTTGTGTCTGATTTCCATAACAAAAGTGCAAAAGCTGCTTACTTTGGGATCAGAGCAATGTATGTGATCAGTGTCCAATATTATTTTTATTATGATATGATTAATATTATATTATAACATAAATACCGTATTCATTAATATATAATTGATGAACATACACATAGTACACGCAATAAATCGAACAGATCTGCCGGATTTCAAAACGTTGGATTGTTACATGTATAGTACATATATACTAATGGTACACATGAATAAAAAGTCAGTGAGACAAATCGGTTATCTTTTCCTTGTAAAGTGCCCGTAGGACCTGAAAGAGAGTTTGGAGGTCCGAAGCATCCGCTTGTACTATCTTTGGGAGGTCATTCCAGAGTCGAATGGCTGAATAAATTGGACAAGAATATAGAAGAGTTACGCGGAGTGAACAGTTCGAAAGAGCTACTGTAGCGATGGAACCGGTCACGAGAATAGGGAGGTACCAGAATTTGTCTAAAAAAATAAAAAAATATAAAAGTCATTTATTTATGCAAATAGACCCATTGAGGACACTTTTACACGTCCCAATATAAACCCTACCACAGCTTCGGGACAATTTTGGGCTAGTGCTGAGAAGAAGCTGCGCAAGAAACTCAGTCACTATTGTCAATGCCTCTTTTCAAAAGGTTTACAATGTTTGTAGTATTCATGCAAGTCCATACATTATTATCTTTTAAATAATCATCTACTTTATAATACCCTTTTGTCATTAGGGTTTCTTTAATGACAGTTTTAAATTTATTGATCGGTAAGTTTACAATGTGTTCTGGTAGTTTATTGAAAAATGTTATACATTTCCCTATGAAAGAATTACCAACCTTTCGAAGCCTAAATTGTGGAATAGCAAGCTTATTCTTGTTCCTAGTATTATAATTATGTATATCACTTTTTTTCGTGAATGAATGTAAATTTTTGCGTACATACATTAAATTTTCATTAATATACTGAGAGGCTACAGTTAATATTCTAATTTCTTTAAACACCTCTCGAAGGGAATCTTGAGGTTTTAGATTATAAATAGCTCGCACGGCTCTTTTTTGTAATATAAAAATTGATTCTATGTCAGCTGCCGAGCCCCACAGTAAAATGCCGTAGGACATCAAGCTATGGAAATAACTAAAATAAACTAACCTAGCTGTTTCTATATCAGTCAAACGTCTAATCTTTCTTACAGCAAAAGCAGCTGAGCTTAGTTTTCCTGACAAAGCCTCTATTTGAGGACCCCATTGTAGTTTGGAGTCTAAAGTGTGTCGTGAAGCGACAAATGTGGAGAAGTAGAAGAAGGTAAAAGAAAGAGGTAGAAGAGGGAATAGAATTTATATTAAAACAAAAAAAATACAGTACCGAAAAATGAGATGAGGTGATGTCTGTAAGAATGTAAGTAAAGTGCAGTGGGCGTGAGTAAGTATCTTAAAATCTTCAATAAGTATTGTCCTGGAGGCAGCAAAGGGCGGCGTCGGAGTGCAGGGCCGACACAGCGGAGGTAGCAGCGACGCCGATGTGCAGCGGTGACAGGCGCCGTGAAGAGCAGTGACGCCGATGTGCAGCGGTGACAGGCGCCGTGAAGAGCAGTGACGCCGATGTGCAGCGGTGACAGGCGCCGTGAAGAGCAGCGACGCCGATGTGCAGCGGTGACAGGCGCCGTGAGGGAGTGACTCACAGCAGTAATGAGGGTAACGGGCACTATATAGAAAATGTTATGATCAGTTGGAGTGCCAGAAGTACTTGGTCTCGGATCCTCTTCCGAGAAGGAGACAGGTCCCTCCCCTAGAGCGAGGAGGTGTTACTGCAGTCAATGGACTCTGATACTCCTTCGAGTATGTGTCCGGTCCCTCCCCTAGCGTGAGGAGGTGTTTCAGTAGTCACCGGCGGTTCTTCAAGACTTCTTGAGGGAAGATGTAGAGTGTTTATTTCTTGAAGTATAATAGAACTGTTCGAGCTTAGAACTCGGAATCGAATGAATTGAATGAAAAAAATAAAGGCTTATATAGGGGACCTAGGCCGTTCAAATTTAGATCGAGGTAGGTTCAAAAATAGAACATGAATACTGGTGGTTTACAGAGGATTAAACCCGAAAAAGTAATAAACTATGATAGAAGTTGTCAGACTTTGAAAGATATTGTCATAACAACCATGTCAATAAAGATAAAAAAATGTCAAAAATCAAGCAATTTATAAAAATAATCAAGAAAACGAATCATCACTCAATGCAAATTAAAGGAAAATTGCAAACAAAGGTAAAACACAGCTATTTTTACAGTATTATGTACAGAAAAGTAGAATAACAGAGCTTTGAAAGTTTGACATTTTTAGATTCACAATAAATATTGTTCAAAAAGGATTAGAAAACATCAATAATCCAAAAATACAGAGTAATAGTATAAGAAGAGTAGAAAGGCAGGTAATGCCTATAGTTTAATGTCTACAGTACGACTTTTTAGGGAGAAAATACGAACTGCGTTATGGTAGATAGAATCTATGATTAACTCTTATGTTCGTGTTTACAGCAAACGAACCAGCAATCTTTGGATGGAAAAAGGAAATGAAAGCATGGAAAAACAAAGATAATGTGATGAAAATGTTAATGTGGATCCGATGAATACTAAATATATTAAGGTACTCAATTTATTACACGTTATACATGTACAACGGTACAAGTGATTCCCAAGAATGTTGTGGAGTCGATAATATCAAGCGATTTGTCTTTTATCTTAACCTGAGTTGATGCCGGTCGGACATTAGGCATCGTAAACTTTACACATTTAGTTTTACTTCCATTAAGAAGGAGATTGTTAACTGTAAACCAATGTAATACTTGTGATAGAGTATTATTTACATCGTCAAAATTTTCTTTACCTCTTGGGATTTTAAATATAAGTGAAGTGTAAGTCTCTAAAACATGCCGTGATTGATGATGTTTATATGGCCAATGCGATGGCACCGACTCCAAAAAGAAATTTTTCACCTAAAATGGTGTCCTTTCTTTTAAAGAGTCAAGCGTTTAATCAAGACATTTTAGTACGTTTTGCTTTTGAATTCGGTTTTAAATAGAGATACATTCTGTAACTCAACATCATCATCTGATTCGCTAGTAGTCTGAAAGGAATGCACTTAAAAACTATGTACGTAGCCAGTGTAAATACGAACACAATAAAATGCTTAAATACTAGCTGGCTCTGAGAGAGAGAATGACACACGCTGCCTGCAAATAGTATCCACTCGAATACAGGATGTTGTCCGAATATGAAATTGTAGTTCAACATTACAACTTCATTTTGTTACGAGGTGTAAGTATAATAAATATTATCCATATTTTTATCCGATGTTTAGTTCTAATTAAAGCACGATACTCCTGGAAAAGCTTTAAAGCGCTTATAGATAGATTACTTTAGCCTGAGAATAGTTAAAAAACACAAGGTCTTTTCTTCCTAAAAAGAACTGAAAAATTTACTTGTGTTTTTTTTCACACAGTAGCTTATTTTATACGTTCTAGCGTATGCTATCTTTTTATACAGATATCGACTTAGATACAATGAACTTGGCATTCTCACACCCTGTAAAGAAGATTGCAACGAAGGCACTCAGCCTGAAAAGTATTGCTAGTGGGTTTACGTTACATTATAAGGGTTGACGTAAGTATAATATTAGAACTAAACGAAGTTTTTAAAAAAGATTTTGAGAAAATATTAAATACGCAGCTAAGCACTGGGGTTTAAGGCGATCGATGATCATAAAAAACTGACAAGACATAGATTCAGAGATCCCAAATTTATCATTTTATACTAAAATTTTCTCAATTAAGCGCTTCGTAATGTATCAATTTATGCATTCCTTAATTTGAATTATTAATAGTAAAGTGACAAATCTCGATGACAAGGGCAAGGGTTTACCAAAATTGATCATTCTGTGGCGTCAGTTCCCTTGACATGTTATTGTGTTCTGACTTGTAGGGATTTGTTAATTTTGTAGACAGCCTCCCTTACTAATCAGTCGAGAAGATAGCAGTCAAGATTTAGGATTAATACTTGACTGCCTTAAAAAAATATTTTTTTTACGCGTAATTCAATAAAAAATAGTCACAAAATATTTGCGTTATATTTTTAAAAAGAACATGCACGCTGGGTCCCGAGTAGTCGGTACACGGCTTGCTGGAGGCTAAGCACTCGGGTCCGAGTGCTATGCATAAAATGACGTCAGAAAAGTGGGCGGCACCGCTAGAATAATTCTCGCGCACTCGGGCCCGATGGCTGGACACAAACGAGTTAAGGAATATGCCTCGAACAACGATCTCTATGTTACACTCATAAAATTAATATTCCTATCGGAATAGAAGGACAAGTAAAAGTAACTAACATAAGTAAGAAACATTTGTAGCTTTAAATGAGATAACCTTTCGATCAGGTGATTTATAACAATGTTCCTAAGTTAAATATAGTAGTTAAACAGTCGACACAAAATATTGAACATGCAGCTCTAGTGTAAAACTAAATGTTATTTCATTATACAAAATATTCGTCGATATACATTCCCTGTGTTATTCTGTCCTTAATTTTTACGTAAATTAACGTTTGTAGAAAAGAAAAATCAAACTGCGTACTTTAAATTTGAAGCGCATTGATAAATATAAGTCGTATATTAAGAGGCTTCGATTTGGACTAATCTACCTGTTAAATGATTATTTGTTGGGGTTATGCCGCTGTAATGCATAACAATCAATCACCGATCAAGTCACCATGTTTCAGACGCATTATTTCTCCAAAATATACACAATTTCACTTTTAAATATAAAAAATCAAATGCACGTAATTTTCAGCGAGCTTCTGCAGGGCGGTCAACTGTTTGACATCTGACAAAAATGGTTCTGCTACCCACCTCTTTTTATCACACAGTTTGCTGCTAGTGACATCTCGCTTTTGTCGTTCTATTCCAAAGGGATAATAATTTTATGGTTACCCTAGACACGCTGTTTAGAACAAACTTTGTACGACAGTAAGTTAAGGCCAAATGGAGCATCTGAGTTTAGTCTGTTGCCAGAAACTACCGTGTCAAAACGTCCCATACGTCAAATGCCAAAATTTCAGAAAAAAACTGAAATATGTCTTATAGCGCCGTATTTTCATCAGATTTTTAAGCGATAGTTTTGTTTGATTGTTTGTAGTAAATCTAAGTGATTAAAAGACGTATTGGAGGCGTAAAAGTATTAATTAAAGTTTTCTGACAACTTATATTGAAAACCTACAACTTATATTGATTTACAACTTATATTGATTTACTGTATTGGGCTAGCTAAGTACAACAACGGACTTTGATAATAATGTCAATTGATATAAAACTCATGTCTATAGATATTTATTGGCCCTATATATAGATCTGAAAGGTACATATAGATACTTCATTTATACCTATAAGATTTATGGCATATCTGTTTCTGGTTGATACAGATCAACCAGAAACAGATATGCCATAAATCGTAAACAGTATTTCCGTTACTTTGATAATAATATCAGAGAATAAAACTAATTTACTATCTATTGATGATAGATGACAACCCGTCTGGTGTAGTGGTCGAGAAATCGCCTACTACGCAGCGGGTTGCGGGTTCGATCCCCGCACAATACAAACATTTGTGTGCATGAACATGTCTGTTTGTATTGGTCTGGGTGTTTTCTATGTATGTCATGTATGTATTTACAAACAAAAAGTATTTAAGTAATATATTCGTTGTCTGGCACCCATAACACAAGCTTTGAGTAGCTCACTTTGGGGCTAGATGGCGATGTGTGGGAATGTCCAAAGGTTATTTATTTAAAAAAGATCTCAGTGTTTAACGTTTAAGTGTCTATGCCTAAAACTCAAATCGAAGTTCTGTGTTTATTTTATTTTTAAATGAATCATTACATTGGAAAGGAATGTCAAGATTGTTTACTATATTCGACTAGCTAATAAAAACGGGATTTATTTAAAAATCAGTCTGTACTGACAGGAGTAGTATTGTAAGGTAGGTACAAATTGTGTTTTAATAATATTAATATTGGTAGGCATTTTAGAACCTATTTTTGTGGATACAATATCATATTTGTTCATTTAATAATATCAAACATTATTATTAGGTTAGGAATAAAAAAAAACGTAAGTACTCATAACGAATCATAGGCAGAATATTAAAAACCAGCGAGGTGTCATATCTGCTCAATTATTCTTTGCTACCTTTGACAGCTCAGTGTTGTTGCTGTAATGGCGATTGTCATGTTTGGAAGAAATGGGGAAAAATTATGGTAAAGTATTTTTGGAATTTGTTTGTTTTCTAGGAGATTAGTTTACCTCTAATGCTTGAAAACGTTTCAAATTATCATGATGTACGAGGGTCAAACTGAAAGTTCTTAGAACTGGCCACTTATAAACAATATAATAAAAAAAATATTCTAAAATTTGAAAATAGAACTCTTTGCCAATATTACTGAGTATATATTTCATTCATTTGTCATTTGTTTTACGATTTGGCGGCAAATTGAAAATTGTCTGTGTCACGTCAACATGAATTTAACACGAGAAAATTTTCGTGCAATGATTTTTTATGACTTTCGATGTCATTTAAGTCAACAAGAAAGTTATGATAGACTACGATTGGCCTTTCACGATGAAGCCCCATCTCGTGCGACTGTTTACAACTGGTTTAATGAGTTTAAACGTGGTCGCACTAATCTCACTGATGATGTACGTGAGGGACGGCCTTCTACGGCGACGACTGAAAATAACATCTGTGTTGTGCGGCGTATGATAGAGACTGACAAAAGAGTGACCTATCAGCAGATTCGGACAAGCTTAGGCATCGGTATGAGTCAAGTGCACAAAATCCTCCACGAACATTTAGCGGTCAGGAAGCTTTGCGCCCGGTGGATACCTCATAATTTGACTAAGGCTCAAAAACTCCATCGTGTGGATTGGTGCCGTAAAATGATTGAAAGATTTAACGGAGGTGGCTCAAATGCTGTGTTCGACATACTAACAGGTGACGAAAGCTGGATTTACTGTTATGATCCTGAAACCAAAAGACAATCTGCTCAGTGGGTGTTTCCTTTCGAGGAGTTGCCAACTAAAGTGAAGAGAGATCGAAGTGCGGGAAAAAAAATGGTGGCCTCGTTCTTTGGAAGGATAGGTCATTTCGCAACAATTGTGTTAGAGGATCAAAAAACAGTTTCTGCAGAATGGTACACTACCAATTGTTTGCCACTTGTCTTGGAAAAAGTTCGAGAGAAACGACCTCGCAGTAGGATCCTCCTTCACCACGACAACGCCTCGTCGCACACCGCCAAGCGAACGATCGAATATTTGGCGACATCAAACGTTGAATTACTGGGTCACCCGCCGTATAGCCCCGACCTCGCGCCTTGTGATTTTTATTTATTTCCAAAAATTAAAGAAAAACTTAAAGGAAAGCGGTTTATGAATGCTGAAGAAGCGGTGGCTGCGTATCGCGATGCCATTGAAGAGACCCCTAAGGACGAGTGGGCAAAGTGCTTTTCCCAGTGGTTCCATCGCATGCAGCGGTGTATTGACGTCAATGGACAATATTTTGAAAAGATATAATAAAACTAATAACTGGCTAATGTAATCAGTTTTTGATTTTCTAAGAACTTTCAGTTTGACCCTCGTATTAAATGAATTTCCTGTACCAACATAAGATTGATTTTCCTATTGGACACGACGATAATCTGCATCAAACAGGAGAAATCAAAAATATTCAATGGAAACACTTCACACTTCTTTCATTTTAGTATAATACATATAAGTCTATGAATTCGAACAATTAATTAAATGTTAACTGAAGTTGGTCACTACAAGATTGGCGCTCGATTTACAGATTTACTTCTAACTATTAGTGGATATTTAGTAAACTTCGCATGTTTTGATCTCCGATCACCTTTTATAGCCTAAAGCTTTCTTGGACGATTAAGATAATCTGACACAAAAAAGTCGGACCCTTAAGTTCGTAACATTAACTGTTTAGGTTTATAGTAGGTAATTTAGTTAAAACAAAAAGATGCGTTGTTATTTTATCTTCGTTTTAAATGTGAACCCTGGACTGTGGAACTTAACCTTAGAGTAGTTCTATGTTTCGCATTGTAGTTACCAATCAGATACAAGCTGAGGTACAGACCTCCGGGGTCTGAAATACATCCTATCTAATTAAAGTGCATTGCATCTCGGCAGTTCAGCAGTCCCAGATATTTCCTCAGGGAATATAATAAAATAATAAATAAATAATAATAATATACTCGAAAACCAGTAGACCGATTTTCATGAACTTAAGAATAATATAATAATAATAATCATAAAATTCGCTAAGACTGTTAGTAACTTCATAAAAGCATGAGACAATACTTGTATTTTAGCGATTCCTAACTGGCACTTGCGTGTTCGACAGCTGTATGTGACCCGGGATCAAATATAACAAATGGACTCATCTCTTGAAATATAACCTAATTTTAACACATATCCGTTACGCTGGGGATGGGATAGATTGTTGAAAATGCCGTTTGAACAAATGTATAATTCTTGAAATTTAGTCTAAACTTAAAAAAATAGACACTGCAAATGTTACAAATGTGTGCAACTTGATAAAAGTAATTAGTACTGTAATAATCATGTCTCTTAACATTTGAATTTGTCATCACATTCAATTTCATAAAAGTAAAATAAGTAACTACATGCAGAACTAGCTTATTTAATAGATAGTTATACATATTTTTATACTCTGCCCTGATTCCTCAATCACTTGCGCTTAGAAAGAATAAGCTTAATTTCATTTTCTGATATCCAGG
Source organism: Pyrausta purpuralis (assembly GCA_963924145.1). Taxonomy (NCBI): domain Eukaryota; kingdom Metazoa; phylum Arthropoda; class Insecta; order Lepidoptera; family Crambidae; genus Pyrausta; species Pyrausta purpuralis. Next base: position 8,216,411 of record OZ001648.1, on the reverse strand, counting down.
ATTTGGTAGTTCATTAGTCTCTTTCTTTCATTTTACGGCAAGAAATCCTATCTTACTTGTCAAAAAAGCTTTTATTTTTGTGATAAATAATATAAAGTATTATTAATAATGTGATTAAAGGTCATGCGACATCACTAGCCGGTCCTAAACATCTTTCATTCAACGATGAACAACGAAAGAAGCAAAAAAACAAACAAAATGAATATCTAGGTTTTCAAAATATTTATGTAATACATAACAATTTATTTCATTCTATAAACTTGAAAGTCTTTTAAGTGTTTTTCTACGCATCACGTCGTTATGCTTTGCGTTCAAAATCCGGATACGAATTATTTTCGTCAAACAATTGGGTAACTTTAAAAGAATGCCGGGTTATTTTTAGATGGGGCTTTGTATAACTTTCGCTCACCGACGATAAAAGAATGCGTGGGCCAAATGAATTGTAACGTGTAACTATTTTTATCGCATCGTGCGGAAAAATCTCATTTGTCAAGTGTCGAATCTTGGCAATTTGTCGGCGTGACTGGCACAAAGCATTATGCTCGCGCTGTCACAGCATTGAAAAAGTTCCTGCTGCAACTTTTTTTTCAAGCGACTGGAATAAGTTAGACTTTACACACTGCGACTTTTAGCATCAATGCAGTTGCGCGTTTTGAAAACGCGCTTCACAATCGCGACTCACGCAATGAACAGATTTAATTTAACACCGATGCAGTCGCGCGGTAGGTCCCATGCGGAAGCGTGACTGCATCGATTCTAACGCGCGTTAGTATCGATGAAGTCACCAAAATTCAGTATATAATTTAACACTTTCCAGTTTCTACATTGCGACTGTATCGATGCTCAAGCGCGTTAGAATCGCGACTGCATCGATGCTAAAAGTAGCGCATTGTGTAAAGGTTGACATTTTGCGACTGCATCGATGCTAGCGCGCGTTAGAATCGCGACTGAATCGCTTCTTAAAGTCGCAGTGTGTAAATGGTCTTACGAATAACGATTAGGAAGAAGTTGGGGTGGCTGAAAGCTACTCCAGGAAAATGAAACTTGTGCTGAATTTAGTCTTAAATAGGGCAGTGATCTACAGTCGTCTTGCAGCGCAGTAAAACGATGAAACGGGTGAAAATTAAAGATATAAAAAAACAGACAAGAGCTTTGCTCTTGAATTTGCTGATGATGAGGCTTTTACAGACTCTACAGAGTCATAAATCTGAATTGTTTGTCAAACTATAGTGTCTTTAAAATTTTAAGTAACATTACTTTATTAGATGCCAACAACTTAGAAAATTGCAATACGAGTAGCAAAGAAGTTTTTGTTTTCTATTCGTTCGTCCCGTATTTTCTTAGTTCCGAACTAAAAAGAATCGAACGCCACATCCCGTTGTGCCAGTGAAAATTCGTTTGTGGTGTTAAAGAAAATCGCTTTGAGAAATGCATGAGTTGCTTTTGGCTCGCTGTGGACTGGACCCGAAACTTATTGGCTTTTCTAAGTACTAAGCATAAGCTAACATGGCTATCTTCAGACCTTGTGTTCATAATGCAAATGACCTTAAGTATGACCTACTTTTCTTTGAAGTGATTTTTTAACTTATAGCGTTTCACTATTATACTATTTTTTCTGAGGATGAGTTAGCTCGCTGGTTGCTACCCAAAAGCTCCTGGGTTCGAATTCCGGGTAAGCTAAATTTGGTTTTGGGTTTTAATATCTTGAAAATACTCGTCTCGAATACAAACAACTCGGAGAAACGGGAAACAGCTCGGAGTCAGGAAGTCGGTGGTGATGACAGTCCCGTACCTCAGAAAGCACAAGAAGCTGTTGGTCCGGGTGTGTAATATATGATATTACAACATATTATATAAAGTTCAAAACATATACAGTCACATGGTATAATTTTGTTTCATATAACACTTTTTTAATATAATGTTGGAATGATATAATTTTAAATTATATAATTTTGAAACGTATAACAAACGACTAACCTAAAATCAATTGATATAACAACATTTAATATAACATTTACATGATATAATATTGAAAACAAATAACGTTTATTAAGTATCAAAACATTTAGTATATCAGTCAATAACGATAACACTCATTTTATATAAAATAAAAAACACATAATGATCACTTAATATAATATCCAATGTATAGGTATACAGTCTGGCCATAAATACTGTTACAATTAAAAATAAGAAAGATATTACATTTGAATTGGGAATCTGTCATTTTTATACGATTGCTCATCGTGTTTTCTAATTTTGGTGCCAATACATTTTATAATATTTTGCGATTTTAAAATGGAGTGGGATGAAAGTCATAAAAGTCATTTATTTATGCAAATAGGCCCTCTGGGGGCACTTTTACGCGTCCCAATATAAACCCTACCACAGCTTCGGGACAATTGTGGGCTAGTGCTGAGAAGAAGCTGCGCAAGAAACTCAGTCACTATTGTCAATGCCTCTTTTCAAAAGGTTTACAATGTTTGTAGTGATCATGCAAGTCCATACATTATTATCATTTAAATAATCATCTACTTTATAATACCCTTTCGTCATAAGGGTTTCTTTAATAACAGTTTTAAATTTATTAACCGCTAAGTTAATAATGTGTTCTGGTAGTTTATTGAAAAATTTTATACCTTTCCCCATGAAAGAATTACCAACCTTTCGAAGCCTAAATTGTGGAATAGCAAGCTTATCCTTATTTCTAGTATTATATTTGTGTATGTCACTATTTTTCGTGAATAAATGTATTTTTTTCCGTACATACATTAAATTTTCGTAAATATACTGAGAGGCTAGAGTTAATATTCTAATTTCTTTAAACACCTCTCGTAAGGAATCTTGAGGTTTAAGATTATAAATAGCTCGCACGGCTCATTTTTGTAACACAAAAATTGTCTCTACGGTAAAATGCCGTAGGACATCAAGCTATGGAAATAACTAAAATAAACTAACCTAGCTGTTTCTACATCAGTCAAACGTCTTATCTTCCTTACAGCAAAAGCAGCTGAGCTTAGTTTCCCTGACAAGGCCTCTATATGAGGACCCCATTGTAGTTTGGAGTCTAAAGTGATTCCCAAGAATGTTGTGGAATCAATAGTATCAAGCGGTTTGTCTTTTATCTTAACCTGAGTTGATGCCTATCGGACATTAGGCATCATAAACTTTACACATTTAGATGATAAAGAGAACCGAATCGCTGTGATTGCATTACACAAAGTTGGTATGGAGCCAAATGCAATTTTTAAAACTCTCCATACGCTCGGTATTTGTCAAATGTATGGGTACCGGGCTATCAATAGGTACAATGAGACCTCCTCTGTTTGTGACAGAAAAAGATCAGGCCGTCCACGTAGTGTTCGTACGAAAATGTTGGTCAAAGTAGTAAGGGAAAGAATTCGCAGAAATCCTGTCCGAAAGCAAAATATTTTATCTCGGGAGATGAAGATAGCACCCAGAACCATGTCGCGTATTTTAAAAGGTGACTTAGGACTTGCAGCCTATAAGAGACGCACTGGTCACTTTTAAACTGATAATTAAAAAAGTGCGGCCAAGTGCGAGTCGGACTCGCGCACTGAGGGTTCCGTGCCAACTTTAACTGAATTGGGGAATCCACTTACTTCCACTTAGTAAAATACCTCAATATTTTGTTGACAGCAAATATAACTTTGTTTTTCATAGTGCTTGTATGAAGAACAAAGTTATGTTTGCGGTCGTTGAAAATGTGCTACATTACAAAAACTTCTTGTTCGATCCCGTCCAAACCAATTTTCATTGAAAGCATTTGTTAAGATCTACATTATGTTTTTTTTTCAAAATTTACACTCGCTAAGTTTAGAAATTAGATGAGGAGGACGCCCATTTTACCACTTTGAAAGCGTCTAGCTATGAAACGTTAAAAATATCGATCGATTATTTCTCACAGAAAATAATAATAGTAGAACAACGCAACCTTGCGCGAAAACAAGGTTACTTGTCACCAAAACTACCACAGATTATGTCAAATTCTAGGTTCAATTTTGCTTCATGAGATAGCGCTATGAATGACAGCTAAAGGTGGAAGTGAGTAAGAATAAGACTAATGAACAACAAAAATGGCGGCAAGTCACCTCCGCCTGCTTAATAATCTATGCAATAATCGACCAAACTAAAAAAAATATCGTCAAAGACAAACAAAATGTGACAATTTAAAATAAAAAAAGTGACATTATGTATGGTGGGCAACCGAATTTAAATTGTTAAAAATTTGACCAATTGTAATTTTTTTAAATCAGTGACCATAATAAACACGCTTTTAATGTTTAGCTAATCTTAAAAATATGAAAAGCTTTTTTTATTTTAATAATATAATGTGACTCAATTATCTTTAGCTCCAAGTCTGATCGTAGCAAATAAAACTAAATTACTTTCCACCCTAGGGATGGAAAAGCTATTTTCCACCCGTCTATCTTCACATGAAAGTTAAATTTTTCGAACAGAAGAAATGAAAAATATTTTTGGTTTTAGTTTCATGTACCTTCCTTAAATGTCATTATTTTTTATATTTTCTATGAGAATCGTAAAGCGGTTAACTAATACATCTTCCTAACACATTTCAACACTGTGATGCTTATAGTTACAGAATAAATGGCTGTGACATACGGACGGACAGACAGACAGACAAACAGACTTGACGAAACTACAAGGGTTTCGTTTTTTGTCATTCGGCTACGGAACGGTGGTAAAATCGAAAAAACTACTGAAGCGGTACGCAAAGGGAGGTTACAGAAAAAAAATGTTAACGGATGAGAAAGTCTTTATAATTGAGCAACATTTTAACAAACAAAGTGACCGTATTCATAAAGATGAAATAAGAAACCAAAAACTTGCGCACGGGCGGGACTTGAACCAGCAACCTTTTGGCTGACCGGCCCAAACGTTCTTACCAATTGAGCTACCGTGCTGTCAGTCCGACCCTGCGAATACAAGACGCTTGAATATAAAACATGACACTGTAAGTGTTAAAAACATTCTAAACCAAAGTGACCGTACTTATGCTCAAACCTCTAAGGAAGCTTCCCAATTAGTCGGCAGAGTGCAGCGTGGGCATTATCCGACTTCAGTAATGACTGTGTGACTGAGCCATATTTTTGTGAAAAAGGTATCAAAACATCGGCACAAGGCACAAGTGTATTAAGATACCATTCTTGAGAAGGTAGTTAAGCCCCTTAACAACACCATGTTCAATAACCAAGCATGGTCTTTCCAACAAGACTCCACGCCGGGTCATAAAAGTCGGTCCACGCAGTCTTGGTTAGAAGCGGACGTTTCGGACTTCTTTAGAGCTGAAGACTGGCCGTCGTCTAGTCCCGATCTTAATCCGCTGGATTATGATTTATGGTCAGTTTTAGAGAGTACGGCTTGCTCTAAACGCCATGATAATTTGGAGTCCCTAGAACAATCCATACGATTGGCAGTGAAGAATTTTCCCATGGAAAGAGCGCGTGCTTCTATTGATAACTGGCCTCAAAGTTTATAGGACTGTATTACAGCCAATGGAGACCACTTTGAATAAGCTTTTACTATTTTAAATTGTTTTATATTTATGTATAAAACTAACACACTGTAAAAGTAATAAATATTATTTGCATGAAAAAAAAAATTTTCTTTGTGACAATATTTATGGCAAGACTAGGTATAATATCATATGATATTTTTAATGTAGGTTCTGGGTTTCGCATCGGTTTTCCAACTGTTCTAACCTAACCTAACCTCGATGACACCAACAAAGTGGGGCAGGCAGTATACAAGCAAGCATACAGCATGCGAGCAAGCATTCAACATGCAAGCAAGCATGCATGCAAGCATGCAGCATGCAAGCATGCAGCATGCATTCAAGCAAGCACACATACAGTATTTTTTCCACGTCTTCGGCGCTGCGCGAAGTGCAGCCTCTCCACCCTTGCGCAACAAGGTGCAGTCACCCACGCTCACCTCCACAGCTTCGGCTTTTTCCTCAGCCGCTGCGGCTCACACGGATGCCTGCGCTTTGTTGCAGCGGGCGGAGGCTGCTCTCCCTCTGCGCCTCCGGCTTCTAAATTACACTTTAGTATCGGATAGACAAGTACCAAGGCGAAGTGACCACGGCGAGTCGAATTTAAAATATGTATGTCAATTGAAATTATACCAATAGAAGTTATACCAAGTGTAGGTTATATTAATTGATGGTTAATTTTCTTGTAATTATTATTTGAAACGTATATTATCTCAAATAACAGTTTTATGAAATAATGCGTATATTATCTCAAATAACAGTTATATGATATAATATATGAACGTTATACTAAATGGTATAATATAAAATGAATATTATGTTAAGTAAACGTTATAATAAAAAAATATATATAATGTGTTGCTATAACATATGATTCTTATGTAAAGTGATCGTTATTAAAGTTGAATTATAACAAATGTTTGTATAACAAATGAAACGCACACCGTTGGTCCTGCGCCTGATTTCTCATCGGTCATGTCAGAGCCGTCTCACTGCTTTAATGAGAGTAAAGGAACAGAGAACTTTCTGTATTGCGCACACATCTGGGCACTATAATATCTCCTGCGTACCTGGTCTATCTCGTTAAGGGGCTACCTGGATTTTTAACGCGCACACTAGCGCCATTTTAGTAGAAAAATCATAACTAGTTAAATAAAAGTCTAATCGAAAATATGATCGATGCGATTGTAGCTCTGGTTATGTGGTTTAGATATAATGTTTAAGTTCAATAAAACAGAGTTATCTGCAGTTACAGTTAGAAAAAGTGTCAAAAGTGGCCATATTCAGCAGTTTTTATAACTTTAACTACAGTAAACTACTTTAGAAACAATTTAAACGTACTATATAAACTATAGAACCTGTACTACAATCGTGTCTACCAGATTTTTTATTGGTCTTTTATTTAACGAGTTATGATTTTTATACTAAAGTGGCGCTAGTGTGCGCGTTGAAAATCCGGGTCTCCCCTTAAGAGAGGTCCGACCGAAAAGCGGTAAGAGTACATTATTAGTTTTTATAAGGTATGATAGGACTGGCATATCTTCTTAAGATAAAAGTTACCTTACTCATTTTTAGGGTTCCATAGCGGAACGGCAAAACACGGAATCCTTATAGTTTCGTCAAGTCTGTCTGTCTGTCTGTCTGTTTGTCCGTCCGTATGTCACAGCCAATTTATTCTGTAATTGTAAGCATCACACTGTTGAAATTTGTTAGGGAGATGTATCCTGTTAACCGCTTTACGATTCTCATACAACAAATAAAAAATAATGATATTAAAGGGATGGGGGGGGCTAAAAATTTTTTTTCGGTTTTAGTTTCATGTATGGAACATGAAACTAAAACCGAAAAAAAATTTATTAGTCAAACTTATGCGTGTGGGGTATTTATGTATAGGTCTTTTAAAATGACATAGAGGTTCCTAAAACCGTTTTCTTTTATAGTCTTACGTTTCTTAGCTAGACGCTTCCAAAGTGGAAAAACGGGCGTCCCCCCATCTATCTTCTAAACTAAGCGAGTGTAAATTTTGAAAAAAATATATAATGTAGATCATAACAAATACTTTCAACGAAAATGGGTTCGGACGGAATCGAACGAGAAGTTTTTGAGATAAAGCACATTTTCGACAACCGCAAACATAACTTTGTTCTTCATACAAACACTATGAAAAACAAAGTTATATTTGCTGTCAACAAAATATTGTGGTATTTTCTAAGTGGAAGTAAGTGGATTGCCTAATTCAGTTAACGTTGGCACTGAACCCTCAATGTGCGAGTCCGACTCGCACTTGGCCGGTTTTATTTCTGTATTTATGAAGTTTAAGTATTTTATGTATTTTTATTATTCTCTTGTTTTGACGTGACAACGTCTTAAATTAGGTTACGGCTGGGAGTCACTTATGAAAAAGTGTAACGCTCGGTAACGTTACGATGAGTCACCGAACGAGAGAGAGGCCCGCGCGCGCAGCACTGAGAGCGAGTGAGAGGCACGCGTAAGAACGAGAGAGACAGACATAAAAAGTCGTTGTCACGTAAAACTTTCGCCCGTCGTATACCGACTTTACAGGCAACCAATTTTTTTTTATATCTCATTATATACTTGTGTAATATTAGTGTTTTCATTTTATTTTATTTTTAGGTACACATAACATTTTACAGACAAAACATGAGTAAAGTAGAGGTAAAATTGATTAAATCTAAACTATCAAACTAAATATGCGTATAAAATATGAAATAGATAGAGTGGAAAAAAGGCACAGACAAAAATAAAATAAAAACAAAAACAAAGAGGACTAACTAATTCGTATCTAAGATCTTATTGATTAACGAAACATTTTTAATATTGAATATATTTTTAACAGTATGTATGTTTATGTAATTGCATTTTATTCTTATTTTTTGTACAACTTTTCTCACTTATTTATAATATTTCTCAACTGAATAAACTTCCTACATTACAAAGTGGTTGACTGGTAGAGAATGCCGCAAGGCATAAAGTACGCCAGTTGTAAAACTAACAGTGCAATAAAGTATAAATAAACAAATCATCATCATTATCAGCCAAAGGACGTCCACTGCTAAACATAGGCCTCCCCCACGGCTTTCCACAGCGACCGACCACTAGCGGTCTGCATCCAGTTTGATCCTGCGATCTTTATAAGGTCGTCTGTCCATATTGTTGGTGGACGTCCCATGCTGCGTCTCTGGTCGAAGGATCTCCAATCTAGAACTTTCCTGCCCCAACGGCCATCAGTTCTTCGCGCTATGTGCCCTGCTCTACGTATTTCTTCATTTCTGATCCGATCCCTTAGAGAAACACCCAGCATAGCCCTTTACATCGCTCGTTGTGTGATTTTGAGCTTTATTACAAGGCCCATAGTAAGAGACCATGTTTCGGATCCGTATGTCATCACTGGTAACACACACTGGTTGAAGACTTTCGTCTTTAGACACTGAGGTAGATGAGATGAGAAGACACTGTTGCGCAATTTACAAAATAAACAAATAAAAATCATAATAATAAAATACTTACTAGTGGACGCCCTTTTAGTAAACTGTAAGTACAAGTAGATGTGTTTGTTACTTAAGGAGGGTAATCGGCATACTCAGCTTTGCCAATACAATAGTAAAACTATAAGTTCGCAAGAACAGGGCTTCACAAAGTGGAACTCGCAAACTAGGTTATATATGGCACGTAAAAGTTTACAAATAGTATATAGTAGAAATATCGCTTATGGATTTAACAGAAAATGACAAAGATATGGATGTACTTTGTTTTACCGAAACAAATGTTAAGCAGGGCACTGAGGCGAACATAAAAATAAGTAACTCTAAATTGGCCGCCTCCTTTTGTCGTAATAAAGGTAGAGGAGGGTCATGTATATTAGTTAAAAGATATCTAGACACCAAACCGCTTAAATTACCATCAAACCTACCAACATCGTTTAATTTTGAATGTTGTGGTGTAGAAATTATCGGCCTTAATCTAATTGTTATTTGCATTTATAGAATTCCAAAACATACTAAGTCTCAAGTTGAACTATTTCTGTATAAACTAATGAAGTTGTTTAATTATTTGACCGATGAATTTAGAAGGAAGAAGATTGTTCTTTGCGGGGATTGGAACATTGATATTCTAAAAAACAATACAGCTACAAATGATCTGTTAAATATCTTACAGAGCTTTAATTTTCAAATTCATGTTAAACAACCGACGCGACTAAATTATTGTTTGGATCAATTCGCAAGTAATTTCAAAAGTTTTCAATCTGAAATACACAATCTAGGGTTATCCGACCATGAAACCGCCCAATCAATAACCTTGAAAATGAACAAACTATAAGACATTTCGAGCTGGTTTGAATTTAAACGTGATTATAGCCAAGATAACTTAGAGAAATTTAGGGACTGTATATCTTCACTTTCTTTTACGGATGTCTTTCAATCCGACAAAACATCAGAGGCATTTGGGCTCTTTTATGATGATCTGTGCTTATTCTATGGTCTTTGTTTTCCTTTGATAAAAGTCAAAGTCACAAATAGGACCAAGAATATGAACTGGATAACAAATGGAATAAAAAAATCTTGTAAAACTAAACGAAATCTATACATGAAATACAGAGCAAATAAAAATAAAAATAGCATCAAAAGTACACTGAAACAATACAATTTTAATTTTTAAAAAATGTGTGAATAAATCGAAAAAAAATACTAATATTAAATCGATACAAAGTCACAAAAATAGATGTAAGGCAACATGGGACATAATTTCAAAAAATATGAATAGTAATGATTTATTGAAAAATGACATTGAAATGATAATTAAAAATGACATGACTTATAAAAATCCTACTGACATTTGTAATATACTTAATGATTGTTTTGCCAGCGGGACATCGACCCAGGCTTGCAATAATAATATAAATATACTTGACATGAATAAACATAATTCAAATACAATTTTTCTTAATCCTGTTGACGCTTATGAAGTACTTAATATTATGACTAAATTAAATAACAGTAAGACTAGTGGATGTGACGACATAGTGACTACAGTTTTAAAGCTGTGTGCCCCGTGGTTATGCTACCCCTTGGCACATATCATAAATTTATCCTTCCTGGAAGGCACTTTCCCAGAACCACTTAAGAAATCAATGGTCAAGCCACTTTAAAAAAAAGGAGATAAATCAAATATGAACAATTATCGTCCAATCACAATAGTCCCCATCATATCAAAAAATTTTGAAAAAGCTATGCTGGAAAGAGTAAATAATTTTATTTCAAAATATCAAATCTTGCACGATAGGCAGTTTGGATTTCGAAAAAACAGTTCTACTACACTAGCTTGTTTTAATTTAATTAGAATTGTAACAGATAGCATAAATAATGGGACGCCAGTTACAGCACTATTCCTCGATATGAGTAAAGCCTTCGACTTCGTTAATCATACTATGCTACTACATAAATTACAACATTATGACATTAGGGGAAAAGCTTTAGAGTGGGTGGCTAGCTATTTATATGATAGGAAGCAGTGCATGGAAGTAACCAGAGTAACATCAAATAAAAAAAGGACAATTTACACAAAAGAAAAAATTCAGTCAGAGCTAATTATCAAAAATAGTGGGGTTCCGCAGGGTAGCATTCTCGATCCTGTTTTATTTCTTTTATACATAAATGACCTTCCGAATGCCACCAGCCATGACTGTATGTTGTTTGCTGATGATACAACAATTGTCATCAAACCTAAAGATACTCAAATTGATATACATGAAGCCTTAGCGGATGTAGGTAGATGGATGAAAAATAATGACCTTAATATTAATGTTAGTAAGACAAACTTTATTCAATTTAATTCTTATAATTAAAATTTTTTACAACTTGACGTTCAATATTTAGGTGAAAAAGTAACTGAAGTGAACAATATTCATAAAGATGAAATAAGAAACCAAAAATTTGCGCACGGGCGGGACTTGAACCAGCAACCTTTTGGCAAACCGGGCCAAACGCTCTTACCAATTGAGCTACCGTGCTGTTAGTCCGACCCTCCGAAATTTGTGGTTTCTTATGAAAACGTCAATTGCGTGACGCTTAGCGCCATCTAGCCGTCTGTTTATGAAACAGATGGCCCAAGCAGTTATTCTTTACAGAATAAATTCAACTTAGAAATTGATGTCGCTTCGCTATCTAATGCTTTAGAATGTTTTTAACACTCACAGTGTCATATTTTATATTCATAAAGATGAAATAAGAAACCAAAAATTTGCGCACGGGCGGGACTTGAACCAGCAACCTTTTGGCAAACCGGGCCAAACGCTCTTACCAATTGAGCTACCGTGCTGTTAGTCCGACCCTGCGAAATTTGTGGTTTCTTATGAAAACGTCAATTGCGTGACGCTTAGCGCCATCTAGCCGTCTGTTTATGAAACAGATGGCCCAAGCAGTTATTCTTTACAGAATAAATTCAACTTAGAAATTGATGTCGCTTCGCTATCTAATGCTTTAGAATGTTTTTAACACTCACAGTGTCATATTTTATATTCATAAAGATGAAATAAGAAACCAAAAATTTGCGCACGGGCGGGACTTGAACCAGCAACCTTTTGGCAAACCGGGCCAAACGCTCTTACCAATTGAGCTACCGTGCTGTTAGTCCGACCCTGCGAAATTTGTGGTTTCTTATGAAAACGTCAATTGCGTGACGCTTAGCGCCATCTAGCCGTCTGTTTATGAAACAGATGGCCCAAGCAGTTATTCTTTACAGAATAAATTCAACTTAGAAATTGATGTCGCTTCGCTATCTAATGATTTAGAATGTTTTTAACACTCACAGTGTCATATTTTATATTCATAAAGATGAAATAAGAAACCAAAAATTTGCGCACGGGCGGGACTTGAACCAGCAACCTTTTGGCAAACCGGGCCAAACGCTCTTACCAATTGAGCTACCGTGCTGTTAGTCCGACCCTGCGAAATTTGTGGTTTCTTATGAAAACGTCAATTGCGTGACGCTTAGCGCCATCTAGCCGTCTGTTTATGAAACAGATGGCCCAAGCAGTTATTCTTTACAGAATAAATTCAACTTAGAAATTGATGTCGCTTCGCTATCTAATGCTTTAGAATGTTTTTAACACTCACAGTGTCATATTTTATATTCATAAAGATGAAATAAGAAACCAAAAATTTGCGCATGGGCGGGACTTGAACCAGCAACCTTTTGGCAAACCGGGCCAAACGCTCTTACCAATTGAGCTACCGTGCTGTTAGTCCGACCCTGCGAAATTTGTGGTTTCTTATGAAAACGTCAATTGCGTGACGCTTAGCGCCATCTAGCCGTCTGTTTATGAAACAGATGGCCCAAGCAGTTATTCTTTACAGAATAAATTCAACTTAGAAATTGATGTCGCTTCGCTAGCTAATGCTTTAGAATGTTTTTAACACTCACAGTGTCATATTTTATATTCATAAAGATGAAATAAGAAACCAAAAATTTGCGCACGGGCGGGACTTGAACCAGCAACCTTTTGGCAAACCGGGCCAAACGCTCTTACCAATTGAGCTACCGTGCTGTTAGTCCGACCCTGCGAAATTTGTGGTTTCTTATGAAAACGTCAATTGCGTGACGCTTAGCGCCATCTAGCCGTCTGTTTATGAAACAAAAAAAAAAAATTTTTGGTTTCTTATTTCATCTTTATGAATATAAAATATGACACTGTGAGTGTTAAAAACATTCTAAAGCATTAGATAGCGAAGCGACATCAATTTCTAAGTTGAATTTATTCTGTAAAGAATAACTGCTTGGGCCATCTGTTTCATAAACAGACGGCTAGATGGCGCTAAGCGTCACGCAATTGACGTTTTCATAAGAAACCACAAATTTCGCAGGGTCGGACTAACAGCACGGTAGCTCAATTGGTAAGAGCGTTTGGCCCGGTTTGCCAAAAGGTTGCTGGTTCAAGTCCCGCCCGTGCGCAAATTTTTGGTTTCTTATTTCATCTTTATGAATATAAAATATGACACTGTGAGTGTTAAAAACATTCTAAAGCATTAGATAGCGAAGCGACATCAATTTCTAAGTTGAATTTATTCTGTAAAGAATAACTGCTTGGGCCATCTGTTTCATAAACAGACGGCTAGATGGCGCTAAGCGTCACGCAATTGACGTTTTCATAAGAAACCACAAATTTCGCAGGGTCGGACTAACAGCACGGTAGCTCAATTGGTAAGAGCGTTTGGCCCGGTTTGCCAAAAGGTTGCTGGTTCAAGTCCCGCCCGTGCGCAAATTTTTGGTTTCTTATTTCATCTTTATGAATATAAAATATGACACTGTGAGTGTTAAAAACATTCTAAAGCATTAGATAGCGAAGCGACATCAATTTCTAAGTTGAATTTATTCTGTAAAGAATAACTGCTTGGGCCATCTGTTTCATAAACAGACGGCTAGATGGCGCTAAGCGTCACGCAATTGACGTTTTCATAAGAAACCACAAATTTCGCAGGGTCGGACTAACAGCACGGTAGCTCAATTGGTAAGAGCGTTTGGCCCGGTTTGCCAAAAGGTTGCTGGTTCAAGTCCCGCCCGTGCGCAAATTTTTGGTTTCTTATTTCATCTTTATGAATATAAAATATGACACTGTGAGTGTTAAAAACATTCTGAAGTGAACAACCTTAAGTTTTTAGGGATATATTTAGATACTCATTTAAAATGGAAAGCACATGTTGACTTCGTATGCAAAAAACTGGAACGTTTTGTATTTGCTCTCAAAAGACTTAGGCAAACGGTTTCAATTGAGGCTGCTTTGGCGGCCTACCATGGCTACGTATCTTCAACACTCAACTACGGACTTATAATGTGGGAAAACTCTGTAGTCTGTAGTGTGGATAGACTGCTAAAATTACAGAAGCGATGCATTCGGGTAATAAGCAAAGCCTGGTTTTTAGACAGCTGTAAACCACTATTTAAAAAATATAATGTTCTTCCATTGCCTTGTATGTACATAAAAGAAATTTGTCTTTTCACAAAATCGCACCCAGACTTGTTTAAAAAACGTAGTGAAATTTTACCTCGGCAAAGAAGGACCAAATTTAAGCACTTGTTGTATAACTATCCCTGCCACAAGGTGATATACAAAGATAATGTGGTTAATATGTGCATATTAGTATTCAACCACCTACCGGACGATATAAAAGTGTTAGAAGGTTTAACATTCAAGAAGAAACTAACTCAATGGCTAATGTTTCATTGTTTCTATAGCGTTAAGGAATTTCTAGACTTTAAGACAAATTAAATTGGTACCATGTATTTTAAAAAATCCCACGTCTGCATGCAGGCTGAATACATTTACTCTGTTTATATTAAGACCTTATTTATAATGTATGTATTCTAGCAAATAAACATTCTGATTCTGATTCTGAAACATAATGGAGCGGTCGAGTGAAGCTGAAACGCATTTTTGGAAAAACACGTGGACTTTCTCAAATAACAGGCATGTTATAAAAATCTCGTATACCTCAAATAAATTCTGTTCATCAGTAAAGTAATATTATGTCTTTTATTTTAGTGACTGACAGAATTTATTTTTAGGGACCTTAGGAAGAGTTATTTACATAACTTGGAAATCTTATTTATTTACTGCTAAGCAAAACCATTGCAAAAAGGCTAACGTAACAAAAACAGTACCCAATCCCAAAAAGTGGAAACACAAAAATAAACTTTATAAAATAACCCATACCTAATGTTGTAAATCCCTGGTTCGAATCGCGTAAATTCACCGATTAAACCTTTCCTGATTTAGCCGTCGGATTTCACTTCATTATTTATTGCGATCTGTACTGAGCGCGCAAATAGCGCGGTATAAGTGCATCCGTCTGCTTTTGCGTTTTCGAAATCAGCTTGTCAATTCTGAAGCACTTCTGGAAACTGAATTTAGTTACAGAAAAAGTTAAAAAATCAACCCAGAGAATAATTTCCTAGAACGCTTATCGAGTTACTGAAAAAAAGTTAATTCGAATATCAAATTCCAATCATATATTTCTGTTGTGATCAACTTCTTCAAACAATCAAAATAAATAAAAAGATACATAAATAAGTAATCTCTTGAGATGCATACACATATGCTTATAGTGTTATGTCTCTAAACAAATTTAATAATATGATTTGCACTTGTAAAAAGCAACTGTGGCAGACAAGGAATCGAACTTTGTGTCTTTCGCTATCCGGGTGCATGCCGGATAATGATATACAGGGTGTGGCCTGTAATAGGAGCAAAACATTCAAATATAGGCCCTTGTAGTGAGTTGCCTTTTCTCGCCGGGCTACATATCTAGTGAATTTATGGGAGATCGAAGCCCATATCAGTTATTTGGGGGCATCGGCTCGAGAATGATTATGACCTCATTGAACCATGATGAGTCATACATTATATCCCTGTTGAGATTAGCCGCTCTACGAAGTAAATTAATAACTTATGTAGAGATATCCGTCCATTCAAGCATCAAAAATCCACTATATATTTTTAATATGTTAAAAAAATTTAAGCTTATTTTAAACAAAACACTTTTTTCGCAGGCATACCTACTTAAAAACAAAATATTATTATTTGTTATTAAAATTAATCCCTATTAAGAACGTTATGTAATGTAATGTTGTTCATGTGTGTTGACAAATCATTTCAATCAAATCAAATCAAATCATTCAAAACACAAAGTCGCCTATACATTCAACTCAATCTTACACTGGTAAAGGCTTCATACAATTTTCGCATTTCCTCATTGAATTCCTAATACTTTCCCTTAGGTCGATTCAAATTAAATAACGGAAGTCAGGGGAGGAGCGGATTAAAAACTCAATCATATTAAGATCACACAAACTCGTGATTTTGCAAACGAGTTGCTAACGAAGGTTTTACGCTGTAAACACGCGTATTCAAAATAATTCAAAACTCACTTTAAGAGTTTTATTCTGTGTAGTATAATGTGTTATCTTCTTTTACGTAATCCAGGCAATCTTATGCTCGCCCCAACCAAGCAAGAGGAAGAAGAATGAAGACCCAAGCCAGACCACTTACTGCAAGATTATTCTGCGTGGATAGAAACGTCAATTATAATATTGATGAATAATAGTAGTTAGTTTTTTCCAATATTTTGTGTATTTCAAAATATCATAGCCTACCCGTGACCCCAAACGTTGTAAAGTAGAATCGTCGGAGTCCGAAATATAAAATTTAATAAATATCCGTAAACACAAATATCCGTAAATAAAAATAACCTGAAATAGTGTTGAAGTACATAATATAAGAAATATATTTTTTTAAAAGTTCAGTCCACTAATTATTTTTACCGGACGCGTAAATACACTGTCCTAATGAGTAGGAAAATTTTAAGTATTATAGTCTACTAAGACTGCCAAGTCGCGGCAATTTATTATACTGGTTTCAGGAAGTTATATCCCGTTGCGTTATCACGTAAGTACAAATTTCTTACAACACCCCTGGCTCTCATAAAGGTAACCATAGTCACAAGGTGTGAAGGGTCCCCGTTGACTAATCAAGAGTTGACTTAGCATTGCATACAAGTTCCAAGCGGACTAATTAACTTAATTTCGTTTGCATTCCTGAAGAGGCACGTTTCAGCTACGAGACAGCGGTACAGGTGTCAATAGACCTTAACGTTTGGTAATAAGGATAAGAATGTCGTTGAACGTTTTATGCGCAAACAGACACTAAGTTTTTGAGATAATTTATTGACTTCTACGAGTTTTTCTTGTAACAATGTGGTACGATATATTATGTGGACTTAAGCCTTGAAAGGTGGTAAGAACCGGAATATTTTATATTTATTTA
Organism: Pyrausta purpuralis; assembly: GCA_963924145.1. Taxonomy (NCBI): domain Eukaryota; kingdom Metazoa; phylum Arthropoda; class Insecta; order Lepidoptera; family Crambidae; genus Pyrausta; species Pyrausta purpuralis. The sequence continues at coordinate 8,199,039 of OZ001648.1, read as the reverse complement.
AGTGATAATAAAAATCAATCTTATCCTTACCCTGTCATACGCAACATTGCTGATATAATACCTGTCGAAATCGTGTAAAACCGTGGAAAGTTTAAACGGTGATGCTTACTTTATATTTCAGGAAAAGCCATTCTAAGATTAATATTAAGGAGTTTTTAATAACTGGCTTCTCATGGAAATTGGCGTAATATACCGAAGCCGAACTTAAGCAGCAAATTTGCTGAAAGTGGAAAATTTACAACATTTCAAAATCTGTATATGCATAATTGTAGTTTTACTCCTAAAAGAACTTCAATGAAGGCAACTTCAAGAAATTCAAATGAAGGCAGCCGTATATTTCCCTTTTAATTTCTTTTTAACATTTTCCCGTGCGTCAACGCTGATGCGTCGTCTTCAGCGTTGTTCGAGTGCTACCTGGTTGATCAACAGGGAAACTATATCGAGACTTCCGTTCATAATCATTTATTTATTTATTTAAAGACTTTATTGCACAAATTTAATATACATAGGTGGACTTAATGCTAAAAGCATTTTATGCCAGTCATGTGAATGCCAAACATATTTTTTTAAATAACACTAAATGTCAAAGTAACAACTGACAGCACGCTCGTTTACAAGATTTTGTACATAAGATGTCGATGCAAAGGCGAAACCTGTGTAATGCCTACTTCCATGTTATTTTCAGTCTTTTTCACTTAACTTTAAAAACACCGGGCAAAAAAAGTGTTTAGAATCGCTGAGGCCCACTTGCGCATTATGATTTAACCCACGATTACGCTAATCCTGGATTAAATCATCATTCTGTCTTGGTCAATTTATTTGATATTAAAAGAGACAGAATGAAGATTTAATCCAGGGTTAGAGTAATCCTGGGTTAAAACATCGTGTACAAATCCACCTAAGTTTCGAAATAGTTTTCAAATTTCTATACCTTTAAAAATAAAATGTTGTCAATTATGTTAGAAATCAAAAACGCTGTATCTGTAAAACTCGTCCAGTGCAGCGAATAAGACTTATCTTTCAAATTAACTACAGTGAAGCCTCTGCGGGGGCTCAAGAAGTTTAGATTACCAATGAATTTAAAGGTAATTCAATTGTGGGACGCTTTTCTAATAATTAATCTTTTGTTCTCGGTAAATAATGCGTGGGAGTTGAGTAATGACAAAGTTTTGGTAGGTAAAACGTTGTAATTAATCATATCTTCTTTCAGAAACTTAACTCCCGAAAACGAGATTTCATTTTGATTGTTTTGCAATATTTAAAAGCTCACTAATGCGCATTACTTTTACTGCAATTTATTTAAAAGGTTTTTATTAATATATTATTATAATATATTTATTATTGCACAAACAAAATGAAGTACAAATGGCGGACTTAATACTTTAAAGCTGTTCACGCCCGAGTGAGGTGACATGGAAATGAAAGAAGCTTTTCACTTCACATTTATTGAGGCGTATTATCGAGGCGAAAATCTTCAAAACCTTAAGTAAAATAGAAAAACTCAGAACATATCGCGAGCTAATTGAGTGCAACGCCATCTAGTAACAACAATTAATAAACATAAACTTCACTTACTTTATTTGTTTGCTTTTGGTGGTTCCGAACCTGAACATACCGCCCACCAAAAACAAATAACAAAAATTGTTTTTCTCCATGTACTAATATAACAATTAAACACACATACAACAAAAATACAATATCCCAAAGAACTAAGTCTGAATTCCGCCCACCGTGAGACAATATTTACGTACCTATTTACTTTGATTAAAACACTTAAAACTGATGCTACTAACACATTCGTACAATTGAATTAAGAACCAAATGATACACAACATAATAAAACTCGACAATATTAACGGAATCAAATAGATAAGAGCCCTGCCGTAACATTACAACCTTAATAGCGCGAAACAATTATATCTATTCGTGATATTCTTCTTACAAAACACTATTGAAATAATGTAACCAACTTTGTGTTTTTTTTTAACAACTATTGAATGTGATCTAATACAAAAAGGCAAGTTCTTTTTTTATAATATACCAACAATCTTAACCTAAATGTTCCTAATAATATTTATCTTTGTAACTAGTCTTATTCCACCAATTGCCTTTTCTGTCAATCTTTTTAGTTTTTACCCATTTTAACTTATTTTTATCTAGCTCATCGTAATACATATTATCTCCTTTGTCCACTCTATTTTCTTCTCTGTCTTTTGACTTATTGTTTTCTTTCACTAAAGAATGCAATACAACCAAGTTTTTTGGTCTGCCTTTTACATTTGGATCAGTTCGCAAAACGTTATCCCTATGAGGATTTGTCCTGTCTATTACTCCCGATGATAAACCCTGTTCCTTAACTTCTCCTGACCTGTCCGTACTTTGATTAAGCCTTTTATTTGTTACAAATGACCGAGTCTGATGCAGCAAAGTGTGATGCAGTCTACGGCAAGATATACAACGTGTTTTAACTTTACATTTCCTAGCCGTATGATCCAACCCCATGCAATTGAAACACAACCTTTTCTCCTGAACGAAATCACGACGTTCGTTAACTTTTTTATTTACAAATTGCGAACAACTACTTATTTTATGATCCTGACCGCAATATTCACAGTTTACATTCACGACATGAAATGTTATAATATTTTTTTCTACATTACTATCGGCCTTAACAGTTTTACAATAGTTTGGTTCGATAAATTCCAATGCCCTGTACCTTCTAGTAATAAAACTTTTAAATTGTTCATATGTTGGCAAGCTTTCGGTTCCCACATTGCTACTGACATATAATTCCCATTGCTTTCTAGTCTCTGGGTCAAGTTTCAGCGCCAACATATGAATCACCAGTACATCCCAGTTTGAAACATCAATATCTAAGTTCAAAAGCGAAGCTAAGCAATCAGTTGCTGTGTTAATCAATTTCTTTAGGCCTAACGCCTCTTCCGACTGTAAGGTTTGTTGATCCAGCAATCGTGTTAAAATACAATGTGATATATATCGTTTATTGTTGAACCGCTCATTCAACATATTCCAGGCGCGAGAATAGTTATCCGAAGACACTGGAATCTGCCGAATCAGTTGTTCAGCTTCCCCAGTCAAATACCCCTTTAAATAATACAATTTCTCTACATTTCCCAATCTATTATTGTTATGAATTAAAGAATCAAACATTTCCTTAAATGTAGACCATTCTAAATAATTTCCCGAAAATTTAGGTATACATATTTCTGGTAACAGTACATTATTATTATGACTAGCTACTTGATTAACAGATTCAAGTGACAATTTATCTACCGTAGACCTTAGCATACTTTTATAGTGTATATAGTTCTCTTCCGTTTTTTCATATAGTTCCTTTTCCATATACTGTTTATAGTTCTCATCTTCCAAGTCTAAGATCTTTACTATAGAAATATGATTTTCCAAGAAACTTTTCCACTGTTGGTCTAAAATTTCTATTCGAACCTGACAGTACTCTACCGTCAATCTAGATGTTGGATATTCTTTGAAGTTTAAAAGTCCTTTCTGTATTCCACTATCCAAATCATGCTGCAATCTTGTTAGACCCTCCATATCTAATTTTCAGTTTCTAATATTTTTTTTCAATACAAATATTTTCCGAAATATTCTAAGTGTTTGAAGTTCTGGGCGAAATCCGGCATGGATTCCCCGTCTCGTCGTTTTTTCGCGAATTATTCTAAGTCCCAAATGACTCAAATATTCTATGTCCAAAAGTCCCTTTGAATTTTCTAAGTCCCGTTATTGAATTTAAAATGACTATGTCCCTTTACCATAAAGTTGAAATTACTCACAGTTAAATCCCGCACTTATCACCTCACTTCACCCGCACACAACATCCCGGTGCTGCACGTCGCTGCAGGACGTCGTCGCGATATGCTGTTGCTGCGTTTTCCTCGTAGATGCGCCGCATAATGTGCAGACCCGTAGCCTGGACTGCTCCCGTCTCAGCCGCTGGCCGCCGACCAAAGTCACCGCCCTTGACGACGATCTGTCGCCCCTGAGTGCGATGCTGAGGTCCTTCCTCCAAGGAACCTGAAAAACCCGCAAAAGTACTTTAGTCAGTACGTCCGACTCGATGGACCATGTACAACCGCCAGGTTGACAGGTCACAGTCGAGGGAATGCTAGGTTGCTTTGCTAAATAAAAGCCAACTTCGCAGACAACGGTTTATTGTCTCGACAGATAGTCAAATTAAGTTACATCCAATTTACTATATACGAGTGTAACCAAAAACTTCGTTAGTGCAAGTTAACTAGGCATAGCGCCATCTATTGATACATTTCGGAACTAACTTTACTTAGTTATTACTAACTGATCTTACAAAAGCATTTTCTACCAGTCAACCATTGTGTGAGGCAGAAACAGTTGAGGAAGAGAAATTACATATACATACATACGTTTTATTATGTATGTTTATTAAAGAATGATTTATTCTTAAATAAACATACATAAATACAATAAAATCCTTAAAACATCACGCTAAAGAGATATTATGTTATCTATTCTCATTGAGAAAAATATTGCGTGTATAAAAACTCTATAGTTTTTATACACATATTTTGATGTTGATGTCTTGATAGTATCTGGGAGGGAGTTTCAAAGCCTGATGGCGCTGAAGGTCGCAGTCTTTTGCAAAGGCGTGTACAGGTGCTGGGCATTGCTAGTACGGAAGGGTCCGGGCACTGATGTCACTCATAAATTTTTATTTGTCATATTAAGAAAAAAAAAACGACGCATTTTTAACGCTGCACAAAGATGCTCACTTTTAAAACTTCAAAATGGAATATAATGGGATTTGTTTTTTTTTCATGCAAATTACCGCATTAAATTAAGTTTCGAACTTAGTACAACGGAGTCTATATAAGTATTACATAATAATAGAGTATAAAACCTTATTTAATCAAATCAGAAGCCCGAAGACCTCTTTTAAAAAAGTAGATTTAAAGTTGATCCTCACAAACCACTTTACTTTTTAATCCCTACATCATAGAGGCTCAGTCAAAGAATAGCCCTGTGTTTTCTTAGTCTTCTCTTTAATTACACAACCGGGAACAGTAACTGTCCATTAAGGGTTAATTTAATCCTCTAGTGCAATATTGGTTTTCATGGTAAAAATAGTTGTGAGAATAATAGGATCCTGGGAATACTGTAAACTGTGCGTGTTGTGTCTCGAAGAAGAAGGTTATATTTGTGTGACGATTACTATGGTAATTCATTTGTTATTTATAGGAATCATTATCATCATCATCATGGTGCCCAAAGTTGTCCAGTTTTGGATGTAGGCCTCCTCCATTCTCAATCACTGACGGTCTTGTGCCGGAGTTATCCAGCCATGTCCTGCGTGTCGTTGGATATTATTAGACCATCGTTAGGGTGGTCGTCCTTTCCCTCTTGTGTTGTTCCGTGGTCTTCATTCCAGGACTCTTTGTGGCCAGCGGTCGTTAGCCATTCGGGCTATATGTCCAGCCCAAGTCTATTTTTTCTTCGCAATCGTTGCGACTACATCTCTCAGTTTGGTTTTCTGGCATATCCACTCGTTGCGCTTCCGGTATCAGAGACTGAATACTAGCATTAAACGGAATCAATGTTTCTTATAACATATTTCAAATAAGCAGGTTCGTTTTTTTTTGCATTACGATAAATATGTGTATGACACTGCTTATTCTAAGGTCTCGTTAATTTTGGTTCATATGGTTCTGATAAAAGTTTACGAGGGATACATATTTGTAAGCTTGGTTACATCCTCTAACAAAGCTCAAATAATCGCTTCGATTAACATTGACAGGCAAAAATAGTAAAACCTACGTCCATCCTTAAATATACCCAAATATTCAGAAAACTCTTAAAAGGTCCAAAATGAGCCCAAGCATGACTTTGAATATAAAGTAGCCAAACTTTACGCTGCAACAATACATACGATGAGTTCGCAAAGTGGGTTGTTGCACTCTTGCATTATTCATTGATAGTCAAAATTGAGACATGAAAAATTTTCCTTTCATGCTTTGGAAATGGGCTAACATACATCATTTTCAAAGGGAGAGTCGGCTCGTGTCGTGTGATATCTTATTTATTAGTTGGAAATTGTATTTTTTGCTGCTGTAATAAAATGCTTTGAAAAGTTTTATCTCTAGGTTCATAAGTAAGTACCTCTAGTCATCTATTCATTGTGAGATTACAACCATGTAGGTACCTATATAGAATGGTGTTGATAACGTTTTAGTTTTATTAATATTTAATTATTATGTTAAGTTGAAATATTAATTTCAAATTCAATACTAACTTATCTAGTGTCTCGTAATCAATCCAGTTTTATACATATCTACTTATTTGACGACCTACGTGGTGTTGTGGCTAAGCACGCTGGGTTTCAAGGTTCGCCGCTCCGAGGTCCCGGGCTCGTTTCCCGGTCGGGTTAATGTAGGAATCAAAATTTTCTCTGTTTCGCCAGTCTGGGTGTTGTGGTACCACCGTTGTGTCATAACACAAGTGAATTAGCTACTTACTTTGGGAGCGGAACATTGTATGTGCGGCGTTCAATATTTAAAAAGATAAATACCTACTTTCCTTAAAGATGCAGGTGATTCGTCCATTAAATTAAGTGCCTAGATACCTATTTAAGTACTTTATTATTATGGTAGCGAATTACAAGATTTTGACTTTACTTGCCAATCGATTAACTAACACTATGTAAGTGTGATGCAACAGTCAGTCAAAACGCAGTCAAAAAGAATAAAATTTGGATCTTCACAACTTTTTCATATAACTAATTAAAAACTCATCAACTCAAAGTGAAGAAACGTGAAAGAACTTCGTCCCCTAACTGAGTATAAGGTCACTAACCCTGAAACGTGAAGTTACACAGCTGACGAATAAGTAATTTTACAGTCCATTACTGATCCAACGCGAAATACCTCCGATAAACGAATCTCGCCTTCGCAATCCTCAAGATAATTTCCGCGGCGTTTTCCTTTCATAAAGTTTTAACCTGTTCGATGACCTTTGCACTTTGTTTAGGTTTGGGTTAAGTAAACCTTTAATCACAGAATAAATAATATTAATACAATACAAGCCTAAAAATAAAATTGATGGAAAGCTACCACTTTCCATAGTAACGAAGTAAAACCGTTATAGTGATCACCAGACAGCCAGGATTAAACAAGTTGACGATCATTTAAATAAAGTTAGCGAATCCGCCATAGTGTAAAAGAAAGGGCCAGCATCATATGTATGATTTTCTAAGTCAAATCCACGGTTTAATCTTTAACTGTGTAATGGCAGAGTAATAGTCAACTTGTAAAAAACACCTGATTAACGATTTAGCTGTAGCAATTATTGAGCTCTTCAGTTTTCATGCATAGCCGGCCATAGAATGCTCATTTGAAGTTTTCAACCTTGTCATAAAACGTATACTTTAATTTCCATTCATTTTGTGATAAAATTGAAACTTCCAAATTAGTCGTCGACAAGGTGACAGATGGATAGTGCATAAGGTTTATTATCCTCTGACTACCTCGGTGGCGCAGCGGTAGGAGGGTCGCACTTTAAAACGACGGCTGCGCCAGAGGTCCCGGGTTCGATCCCCGGATTGGGCAAAAAATATATACCTGAGTTTTTCTGTTCAGAAATTCTTAGGGTAGCCCGGAGTTTGGAAGTTGGCGGTGTTTCACCCCCGTGCCTCGAAAAAGCACGTAAAGCCGTTGGTCCTGCGCCTGAACTCTCTCCGGTCGTGTCAGATTGCTGTGCCATCGGGCTATGAGAGTGAATGGAATAGATAGTGCACCTGTGTTTGCGCACACACTTGTGCATTATAATATGCCCGAGCAGTCAGTTAGTCGTTGTGACTGGCCACCGTAGTCGAGATCGGCTAGGGGGACTATTATTATTTTTATTCACTCTGAGCTGAGCTGAGCTGGTTTTACTAAATGCCCTGTAGGTAACATTCAAGCTAAGTGCCCACTCTAAATATTTAATAAAGCAAAACAGTGCTAACTGTGGGTGGCTTGAAGTTATGAGAGTTTGTGTTGGAGAGGCTTCGTTAACTCACAGACTTAATAAACGAAAAGTTACTCTATGATGCCAGCTATCAGATTTAATAAATACAGTTATAGTAAACCTTCACTTAATCTGTATTATCATTATAATTGGTCGCAGGACGTTTACAACTGAACTAGCTTTCCCTAATAATTTCCAAAGCAACCTGTTGCAAGCGGCCTCCGTAATCTTATCAAAGTCGTCTATTAATATTGCCGGTGGACGTCCTATCCTGGTCTCCAATCGAATGGGACTATCCCATTCGTCAAGTCTAGTAACATGCAAGGGACGCTAAGATCAGAATATTGGATAAGCCGAAGTATAAAGCTAAAGAACATATTAACCTACTTTCGTCAGCTTTTCAGCGGCACGTCCTTACTGCGTGTTTTCCGAACTGATTTACGATATATAGCGATTTCAATTCAAATGCAATTAAATTCAATAATGGTGACAGTGAATGATTTATCTGGCCATTCGGGGCTTTTAATCGGAAATATTTCCTTTGTCATCGGAATTGGCGAGTGGCAAATATCGACGCTTCAGTGTAGGCGTAGACCTAGTTTTGCATTTATCTGAATGATATGCATGTTTGTTGGAAACCCTATCAATTAGTTCTTAGTAATTGATTGTGTTTAAAGGGTCACTAATAACAATAATCAATGAAGCCCATTTTATTTCATAGGTATAAAAAATATTCGAAACCAATCACATATATTGCTCTGATTCCAAAGTAAGTAGTTAATGCACTTGTGTTATGGTAATCGGACAAAACGGGGTTCTACAACACACAGACCCGAGACAATATAGGAATTTTGATTTCGATATTGACTCGACCGGGAATCTCACCCGGGACCTCGGAGCGGCGACGCCTTGAAATCCAGCGTGCTCAGCCACTACACAACGGAAGTCATAAAAATGCCATATAAACATCTTCAGAGTGTATAAATTGGTGGGTTTTACTACGATCGTACAGGTAAGGGAGAATGGGGCACATAATCATGGATTCATAAAAATCAACCAAAGAGAGTAAAGAGAAATTGAAAACAAATATATTTTTTCCTCTTTATTAACTCCTTTGTTACTTAAAAAATATTAAAATGTTTGAAAATGTTGGCAACGTAGAAAAAGATTTGTTTTCAAAAATCGTTCAAATCGGCCTCCCATGAGGGGCACATTTGCATCAATGTGGGACAGTTTTGAAAAATAGGTTGAAAACTAGAATAAAGAGAGGATAAGGAAAAAAAAATGTCTTCTTTATAGGTACTGAACAGATAAAATACAACGACATATTATAACTCTATTGACAGCAAAACACGCGCGCTTTGTGTTTTGACAAATCAAAGCCAGTGTTGCCAATATTAGAATGGAGTTGCGGCAAAGGTTAACATAAAGCTCCGTTCAGAAATCAACATGTTCAAAACGACCCCTATGCTGAGGTGCCTCCGTCTCACCTACTTGTAGGTAATGTTATAATATGTATTGCAAAGAATCCATATCAAAACGGAAATACACGGATAATACGGAAGACATTGGAAACTTTCCGCAATCCTTCTGTTCTGTAAACAAATTTCATGTCAATGACGTCAGCAAAAACGAGATTTATGTCTGAGAAGTTCACGATCACAGAGTGATTTACCATTTTATAAATGTACGATTTACCAAACTGAAATTCAAATTTAAGAAATAAACTCGTGTGGAAGAGCAATTTGTAGCTTTAATCTGCAAAATAAGATATTATATTCCCTTATTAACTTATGATAAATGTTTTCTTCGATGACACTAAATGGTTTAAGAAACTAAGTAGCTCTATGAGAGCGATCGCTCTATCATAGTCTCCATCTAATCCAGCCATGATAGATTGAGGGCAAGACTATCTACCAGTTCAGTGGATATTCGAAAATTAATCGAATACCATTTATCCACACCAAGCCATCAATGAGGATAAATGGACAAAACGTCAAATTTTCATAAGAGTGTGGATTTTTAGTGTGGATAATCGGAATAACCGGATTTCTCTTGTCTGTTACACACTCACGTGTGCTATGGACACGAGGGCTATGGACGAGGGTCTCTTGATGTCTTGCCGACGGTGCATTGACGGCAGAAGACATCAACAGTATATCAAAAGCAAGTGGACGGTATCCATAAGACATGTTAATTAGCTGCCGTTAGGTACATCGTAATGGTGTACTCGTATAAGTCACCATCATACTGTGAAAACCGCGTGATTACAAACTAACGGGTTTAAATCCGGTAAATTGTAATCCGACTGTTTATTGTGAACTGTACCGAACTTCATACATTAAAACGTAAAATGAAATGACGGATCATAAGGCAAAGTGGTGGGTCAGGATAGGTAAAGGATAAACAGGGTAAGAGAAGCGAACCCCCGTCCCATCCCTATCCTACATGTTAGGTTGATGTCACGTTAGTATCAATTAAAGCATAAAATCTAAAGCGAGCTTATTCACAATAAATCATAAATCGACAGATTACATTAATCTACAGATAACAATGATCCGGATTAAGAACCGTTAGATAGTAAATTACAGTGACATATCCACACCGGCCGGCGGCCGTGCCGGCGGCGATGATGCTCATGCCGCAGCGACAGCCACTAATGCTGCAGTCGCTTTTTCATTTCATTGATTACATTATTTTTTTGAAGTCGTAAAAAGAGTGGTATAAATTTTAATTATAAATAAAACAGACGTAAAATCACATAAAAAAGGATTTCTCATTTTAGTATCCGATCTCGTTTTAAAAAAAAAAAAAAAAAAAAAAAAATGGTTTTCCAGAACTATTATCGCACAATATAAACGTTTATTCTGTGTGGACAAAAGAGTTTTCCTGGTCCTCGGAAATTCGGTCGGCTATTAAATGTTTCTCAACATTTTATTGTTCATTTTTTTTACGTAATTAAAAATAACTTTTTAAAGCAGGGCCCATTTTTGGGGTTCCGTAGCTGAATGACAAAAAACGGAACCCTTGTAGTCTGTCTGTATGTCCGTCCGTATGTCATAGTAACTTTATTCTAAAACTATTAGCATCACACAGTTAAAACTTGGTATACCACAATATTTTGTGGTAAACAAATATGACTTTGTTCTTCATAGTGTTTGTATGAAAAAGAAAGTTATGTAATGGTGAGGAGGGATGTTTTTTTTCATATCCTAGAAATATGGGTATCACATAAAAGCTAGCAACAAGGACATTACAAAAATGTATACTTATATTAGATATTACATTTATATAATATAACAATAGAACACAAATTGTTAAAAAGCTCGATATATGATCGATATGACGAATAAATCGCAAATAAGAGCGTTATCTACCAAATCAATAAACCCAAGTCTCGTTTCAAAACTTTGAAGCAGTTGAAACTAAAAGTCCTAAAAAATATTATTTATAAAAAAAACGACTGCTTACAAAAATGCACTGAAAAAGAAAAACCAAGCCAAAGGTTGTGGGCTCTTTCTTATATGCGTGTTTTTGGTTTCTTTATTAATCTTATAAAATCAAGTAGATAGTTACATATTATCATGAAATACTGTATATGAAAATTATGTATTCAAATTATTTGACTTAATTATTTAAGGTGCTGCAGGCGGGGACAAACATTACATGAAGATCCACCAAAACTACGTTTTTTTAAGTTGGTTCCAACAAATAATATAAATAGGTTAGACTATAAATTTTGCTATATACCTATTTACCAAAGCTAGACTCAAGACATGCTATTGTAAATCAATCAAAAGCGTTCGTTCCATTTCGTCTATTCGATACAACGTTCCGAAACGAGTTGTTTAACTTTAATCTATTGTTTGTCTCCAAAGTAATGAAATGAATGATACATTTCAAGTCTCTTAAGATTAGGTTTTTAATAATATTACATAAGCTGTCACTTTTTTAAAATGTTTTTGTAATACTAAATAATTCATACAAGCAAGAACAGACAATGATAGTTTATTTAAAGGAAACAATCGTCATTTTTCAATACGATAAGAAAATTACTGTCAAAGAAAATAATGTAAATGAACACACACAATTGAACAACCGTCAGTAATATCTCGGAAAACTCATAAACGCCTGGATACTTATGAGTTGAATGAGTTCTTCAAAGAGACGATGTAAAAAAATACTTCTTTATTATAGTCTAAGAAGTGCGATTCTGCTTAGAAACTTTGTATTACTTATACTGGGAAGCGAATATTATTAACTCTATGAATGAACGAATGAATGATCCATGTATGAGTTCTGCAAAGTATAGTAGATATAGCACGCTTTATAAGTTACTAGCGGTCCCCCGCGACTTCGTCCGCGCGTTTTGAGTTTGCTCCCTCCCCTCCCGTCGCAGCGTGATGTTTTATATCCTAAAGCATTTCTCAATAAATAAGCTATCTAACAAAGAAATACTTTTTCAAATCAGTTCAGCAGTTCCTGAGATAAGCGCGTTCAAACCAACAAACTCTTCAGCTTTATAATATAATTAGCGCAAGCGCACGTTGTACTTAAGATGCGAACATTATTTTGGTGCGGAGTTATGTTAAAACTGTAATAGCTCCTAAGATATTTATTGGAATCAAATGATATAAAGGGCAACTTTGTTCTAAATGAAATGCTCGTGATGATGAATGTATTTATTTTGATAAGAATAAATACCTGTGTGTATAATACATCTCTAAAAATGATGCATTATTTTTTTACAAATTTATTAACATAAAAAAGGTTGTAGTAAGTCAACCATAAAAGATAGACATATGCTGTCGCGGACTTTATTATAGAACTCTTAATGCTGAATAATCCTGTCATACATGATTTTTGTTACGGACACCCAATCATGTTTAGTAATAAGTTTAGTTATATTTATTTGTAAGGATTTTTGATGATAATAAATATAATTTTCTGTTAGGGCCATAGCGAGTAAGCATTGTAATTAGCTTAGGGCTCGTTTTATTTCAATAATAAGAAACCTGTTAGTTAGGAATTCCCATTTGCAAATTAGGTAGGCAGGTAGGGTAACAATTAACTAGCTAGGAAATATTAAGAAATATGTAGGTAGTTTGGTACAGGGGCGAGGGAGACCCTAGTAGGCTGTCTCGCTCAGGTGGAGCGAGGCCGGTAAAGCCTTCGAATTTCCTGTCCCCCATATCGCACTTTCTGAGGGTAGGTAGGAAACCCATAGAGTGGATTGTTGCGAATGGGAATTTTATCACGATTAATGTAGGTAGGTTACAAAAACGTTAGAAGGAATACGCAGATGATGTTATGTGTCCGTCCTTGTTTGTAACTAATCTGTATTAGTCGATAAGTCAGACATGTATTTTTGGTTAAATAAAGGGCCGTGAGCGGGCCAGATCGTACGCGCTCTCACGGTCACCGATCTCAAAAAGAAGAGTTTTATTTGGAATCTACAGTCTACACATCGAAGGAAAGATCGTCGGAAAATTGACTCAGCCTGCCTGTAGTCAATATCGTCTGGTCCTTGCGATCCGGATATCGTCTGGTCCGTTGCGATCCGGATTATAAGAAGAAATCAGCAACGCGGCATCGACTTGTGTTTTGGTTAGCACATACGCCGAGGGATCTACGCCGAAGCACAGTGTAACCAGGAGCCGCGAATCGGCCTATACTCCTGTGGAGAGACGATCACATTTACACGGGTGTTCCGTGGCTCGGGCATTCACCACCTAACGGTGCCAAACGGTGTCTGTCTCGGGTTTAACGCCGATTCCCAGGCGGTGCAGTTTTCGGGCGAGCTGCCACATATCGCGCCAGCGATTGTGAACAAGTCCGATCGGCGCCGGTACGGTGTGCGTAAGCGTGGGGGCCGGACTGTAGGCACTGTGGAGGGTTCTGGACATTCCAGCCAGAACTGAGCACCCCACGGATGCGTACACTCTCTGCCGGGCGGTACCTCCCTTCCGATCCTGCACGACCGTCCATCCCCAGACAGGCTCCCCTTGGTAGTGTACCTGTTTGGGATTGATAGGAGTAGGGGCAGCAAGTAAGAAGATGCCGACTACGCGCAGCCAAGCTGGAAAAATGGAAGCCGAAGACTCAAGACTACGCAACTTTGAAGAGCCACCCGCATCACCGTCTGTGCAAGTCACCGCGAGTACGTTACGACAGACTGAACTACCTGCAGAAGGCGGACGAATGGAAACGGCAGCAGAGAGACGTCACGACGCTAACGCCGACGCGCCTAGGATAAGGCCGCCGCCGTCGTCAAATAGGTCAAGCGTCGCCGCTCGTTTAAAGCAAGCCGAGTTGAGAGCAGCCGAGCAGTTGGCGGCTATTGAAAAGAATCTAATTCAGAAGAGATTAGAATTTGAGATCGCTACGATAATGGATACAACAGATGAAGATGACCGTGAGAGCCTACCCGCCGGTGAGACCCTAGCGAGGGTGGATGACTGGTTGGATCAAGCCCAGTCCCGGCGTCAAGATGTAAACGTGCAACTACCCACAACCGAGATGTCTTGTAGCGTTCCTACCCTCCGTGAAGAGAGGAATGAAAGAAATAGACATTTGTTTACGCGACGCAAAGAAAAAGATGCGCGTAATATAGAAGTGGATAGAAACCGACATTTGAATTCGCCGAGCATAGAATTAAATGAAGATGTAAACAACATTCAACAAGATGTGCAGCGACAGGTCGAGTCAAACAATGATTGTACAGCGAGACCCCAAGAGTATACGGACGGGGCGGAACGACTTGCTTACACATTGGAGAGGATTATGTCGAAGCGACCGGCCCCACGTCAAGCTATTGAGTTACCGATTTTTAATGGAAACACGAACGACTGGTTACCATTTAAAGCTGCAATGGAAGATTCAACGCGATCATGCAACTACAGTAAATCCGAGAACCTGGCTAGATTGAGGAATTGTCTAAAAGGAGAAGCCAAGGAGGCAGTAGTGGCGTTGTTATACCGTGCCACCGATCCGGACAAGATCATGCGAACGCTAGAACAATGTTATGGAAGGCCAGAAGTGATCATTGATCGGGCACTGGACGACCTCAAGAACCTGCCGCGAGTTGGAACGACAGCCAGTGAACTGAATTCGTTCGCGATTAAGGTACAGAACATCGCGTATACACTGGACTCCATAGACAATAAAAGCTACCTCAGAAATCCGATGATGACCCGAGAGGTGGTCGATAAGCTGAGCCCACACTTGAAAACAAGATGGTGCGACTACGCAGCGCGGTACGCAAGCTACTCGGAGCCAGAGATCGTGACATTATCGCAGTTTTTGATGGAGGAAGCGAATAAGGCGATTCGATTCGCATACGTGTCGCAACCTAGCAACAGTGCAGCGAAGAAAGAAGTGCAAGCTAAGCAGAAGGCTAACTCAAAGAAGCGAAACACTGGTGTGTACGCCACAGCCGAGGAAAAAGCTACGACGGCACAAGATAAGACGTGTTTATGTTGCGGCGGGGACCACGAAGTGTCGAAGTGCACAAAGTTTAAAACCATGACAGTAAAGCAAAGATGGGATTGGTTGAAAGAAGAAAAGATATGCTTTCTATGCTTGAACAATAAGCACAGGCGAATCAAATGTAAAGCACCGATGTGTAATGAGAATGGCTGTAACCGACGTCATCACAGGCTGTTACACACAGAGCGTGAAAACAGCGAAAGTCAACACAACCAAGAAGTGGTAGCCTCAGTTAGCCATACTGTGGGGGCATCCAAGGTGTTGTTGAAGGTATGTCCGATCGTCATTGAGGGGCCACGGGGTAGAGTAAACACACACGCTCTACTTTACGAAGGGTCTACGGTTACGTTGATCGATCAGGACGTGGCGGAATACGTCGGTGCAGAAGGCCCGCTTCGAGACTTACACATATGCAGTGTGAACACACAGAGCGTACCACACACGAGCAGAGAGGTGGAGCTTCAAATGATCGCCAGTAACAACGAGAAACATTTGGTGAAAGCGAGAACAATGAAGAATCTCCGCTTGAATACTCAAACGGTGGGTCGGAGCTGTTTAGAGTACGGACACATGCGTAACCTGAACGAGAGTGACGTGTGTTATGTGAACGCCAAGCCGCGTGTCCTCATAGGCGCGGACAATTGGCATCTGATAGTAAGCAGGAAGCTGTTGACAGGCAAACGCCACGAGCCAGCAGCATCGCTCACCAGACTGGGGTGGGTGATACATGGTCGAGCGCCGTCCCGAGTCATAAGGGAGAGAGATACGGTGTTGTTCGTCGACGACCATGGGAGAGCTCGGTCTACGCAACCTGACGAAGAATTACACAACATGGTGAAGTCATACTTCGACATCGATTCGCTGGGCATTCAGAAGAAGGAACGCGAGAACCCTGATGATGTGCGCGCCTTAGAAGCCTTTGAGTCAACAGTGAGATGTGTCAATCAGCGATATGAAGTTGGATTGCCGTGGCGCAAGGTTAACACAGTTATGCCGCCGAGCTACGAGGCTGCTAGGCGGAGGCTCACGTCAATAGAAAGGAAGATGGACGCATCTGAAGACTTCAAAGCAAAATACACAGCCCAGATCGAGAGTATGTTTAGAAAAGGCTACGCAGAGGAATGCCGAGTAGCCGACACACAGAGCCTGCGGAACGTAGATACACTTAGCAGTCTGCGTCTACCCCGCCTCTACACTTTGACGGGGGGAGTGACTGGAAAGCAGCTGCACGTGTTCTGCGACGCTAGCGAGTCTGCTTACGCGACAGCAGTCTATTGGCTTGTAGAGTACGAGGATGGATCACGTCGTGTGGTATTAGCGGCAGCAAAGGCAAGAGTAGCCCCGATGAAGACGCAGACGATACCACGTCTGGAGTTACAAGCGTGTCTTATCGGAACGAGACTTGCGTCGACAGTAATGGAGGAGCACAGATGGCAGCCCGATAGAGTTACGTATTGGACAGACTCTACGACCGTTCTGCACTGGATTGGGAACGATAGAGTGCGTTACACGCCATACGTAGCGCACCGCTTGAGAGAGATATGTGAGTTTTCAAGACCCGATCAGTGGCGGTGGGTGCCGACGCAAGTCAACGTAGCGGACGACGCGACTAGAGTCGTCACAGAGATGAAATCAAATGAAGACAGATGGTTTACTGGGCCATCGTTTTTATACGAACCGGAGAATACATGGCCGTCTCAAGCAGGCTGCACAGAGAGCAGCGAGGAGACTGTATTTAGCGTCGCGACAGAGGACAAATGGAGCGTGCCAGACGCCGGGCGTTTTTCCAACTACGAGCGCCTAGTGAGGGCGATGGCGTATGTGCTTCTATTTATAGATAAATGTCGCAAGCGCGCAACTGTTTTGACCAAAGAACACATAGATAGAGCGGAAAGATGGCTGATGAGGCGAGCGCAGGCAGACTCATTTCGAGAAGACATAGTGCGCCTTTTGTCGTATGAGAAAGGCGAGACCTGTGACACCTGTGCTGGGAGACTTGCCACGCGCTCGAGTAGAGGCTTTCACCAGACCATTCTCTAACTGTGGTCTAGATTTCTTTGGTCCCATGATCATAACTGTGGGCCGTCGTCACGAAAAACGGTGGGGAGCGTTATTCACATGCCTCACTACGAGAGCCGTGCATATAGAGTTGGTAGCGAGCCTGTCGACTGACTCGGCTATCATGGCGTTGCGGCGTATGGGAGCGCGACGAGGGTGGCCACAGAAAATGTACTCAGACAACGCGACGAACTTCAAAGGCGCAGACAAGGAGCTACGAGCAGCGAATGAAGAATGGGAGCCAGCTCTACGAGACTATGCGCTCACCCAGCGCATCGACTGGCGCTACATAGCACCAGGGGCACCGCATCAGGGGGGAGCGTGGGAGCGTCTCATTCGCTCTGTCAAGAACGCTCTACGAGTCACTCTACATGAAAAGGCACCGAGAGAAGAGGTACTGCAAACTCTACTGGCGGAGGTCGAGCACACCATGAACGCGCGACCGCTAACACACGTGCCGGTCAGCGCTGACGACCCGGAGGCGCTCACCCCGAACCACTTCCTACTAGGGGGACCGCGCGGCCTACCCATCATCGGGCCGTGCGAACCAGCGTCGAGGAAGACGTGGAGGGCGGCGCAAGCGCTAGCCGACGAGTATTGGCGCCGCTGGCTTAAAGAATACCTACCGGACCTGGTGCCGAGAAGAGGAGCCCGAGATGTCGCCGAGGTTGCTATCAAGCCCGGTGATCTAGTCGTCGTGGTGGACCACACACTGCCTAGAAACGTGTGGCCACGAGGCGTCGTCACAGAAGTACATCCTGGACCTGACGGAGCAGTGAGGAACGTCGAGATTCGGACCAAGGGCGGCGTGTTTCGTCGACCGGCGTCGAGATTGGCTGTCCTGCCGGTGGAATAAGAAGAGGTTCGCACTTCGCAGCGCTTCACCGGGGGGAGACTGTTACGGACACCCAATCATGTTTAGTAATAAGTTTAGTTATATTTATTTGTAAGGATTTTTGATGATAATAAATATAATTTTCTGTTAGGGCCATAGCGAGTAAGCATTGTAATTAGCTTAGGGCTCGTTTTATTTCAATAATAAGAAACCTGTTAGTTAGGAATTCCCATTTGCAAATTAGGTAGGCAGGTAGGGTAACAATTAACTAGCTAGGAAATATTAAGAAATATGTAGGTAGTTTGGTACAGGGGCGAGGGAGACCCTAGTAGGCTGTCTCGCTCAGGTGGAGCGAGGCCGGTAAAGCCTTCGAATTTCCTGTCCCCCATATCGCACTTTCTGAGGGTAGGTAGGAAACCCATAGAGTGGATTGTTGCGAATGGGAATTTTATCACGATTAATGTAGGTAGGTTACAAAAACGTTAGAAGGAATACGCAGATGATGTTATGTGTCCGTCCTTGTTTGTAACTAATCTGTATTAGTCGATAAGTCAGACATGTATTTTTGGTTAAATAAAGGGCCGTGAGCGGGCCAGATCGTACGCGCTCTCACGGTCACCGATCTCAAAAAGAAGAGTTTTATTTGGAATCTACAGTCTACACATCGAAGGAAAGATCGTCGGAAAATTGACTCAGCCTGCCTGTAGTCAATAATTTTTGTGTAACTTTTGCGGTTTCCGCAGCGTACGCAGCGGAAGCTCTCAAAAGGAATATCTTTCTCCCGTTTTCGCAACATTTTTCATTGCTGCTGTGGTCTTGTGAGTCGTATCTTTATGTTATATAGCTTAAAGCCTTCCTCGATAAATGGACTATCTAACATAAAAATAATCTTTCAAATCGGGCCAGTAGTTTCGGAGATTAGCGCGTTGAAACAAACAAACAAACAAACAAACAAACAAACAAACAAACAAACTCTTCAGCTTTATAATATTAGTATAGATTCGCTTTCAATAAGTATCGTATACTTTAAAAAAAATATTTGCGTTATGATTGCTTAGAGTTTAGGTGCCTAAGTATTGGAACATAGTACCTATTAAATATTGTTCCTCGTTTAAGGCTATTGATGTCTTTTGAAGGCCGTATGTATAGACAGTTAGGTTGAGGTTGAGCCTTTTTAGGTAGATTCTTCTAGTATAGATCTTATCAAAATCAAATCAAATTAAATTTATTTCTTTACATGTAATTTATTCTTGCAACTGTATTATGCACATTGGAGGATAAGAAAAATAAATACAATTAATTATAAAATAAAGGATTTTTCACTTACCCTTACTTCATTTAACTTATCGGATTTTGCACATAACTTAGTACTCGGTTATGTCAAATGGATATTTCTATACACTATATCTTATCTTAAAACTAACAAAAAAGAAAGAAAAAATATAAAGTTAAATCTAAAATATATTTAAATTATTTATTTGCATTTACATTTAAGGAGGTATACAGATGTTATTTATAACCAAATGTTATTGTGTGATGTAACGCTTATAACTAAGGCGGTAAAGAAGTCTCGTAGACTCTGTCCGTGGCGAGTAGAATCCCTGCTACCTCCTGCCATACTATTACTTCCTCGCATGTAATTAAATAGATCACTTTCAACGAATACTGTATATTGGAACGGTACATAAGGTCACCACAGCTTAATTCAGAATGTAAAATTTGACAAAAGGTTTTTAATTCTAAACGTAAGCGTTTGTCATTGAATTCATCAAAAACGCTGACGTGAAAGGGTTGGTTGAATTTGTGGTTTCTGTCAATGGTAAAAGCAGACAAAGAAGGTTCACTTTTCTTCAGATTTCCTCCATCTATAGAGCAGCAAATAAAGATTATTAGTGTTCGAATGTGAAGGATGTTAATGCATGTATTGAGTGATCTAAGGAACTTTCTAAGAATCACTGACTGTGAAGATTATCTTTGCATATTATTTAGTCAACTATCGACACAATAGCCTCTCAACTAGCAAAATTGTTTAACAAGTGTATTGATGACGGCCAGTTTCCTAGTGTATATGAATACTAGTAAAATAATACCGCTTTTTAAAACGGGTGACAAAAGTGACTCCTCCAACTTCCGACTTGAGTGATTTATAAAATGAAGATGATAAATTTGACAATAGTGCCTATATAATCCCAAATTATCCTGTGTCCCAGTCCCCAATAAGCCTTTTAAGACGCGGCGCTTGATACTCGTATTAAAGACTAACTACTCGCATATCCTCTGAGATCTACTGTATACTTTTCCAACGGGTAGCATCTACCTACCATTAATTAAAAGCTTTGTCTGGAGCGAAGGTCAAGCCAAGGAAAATAATGGCGGAGAGGGAATTCATTATTTGCAGCAACTGACTGACAGCAGAGAGAATGGGCACTGTTCTTTGACAGAAAGGGTTCAAGAAATCATTTAATGAGGGTTTTTGATATTTTTTCTGCCACCAGACGGCGCCACGTAAGCGCCAGGTCCAAACAACTTGCACATAGTATTGATTTCTACCGAATTTCGGTAAATTCTACGTATTTGTGAATTCAATGTGCTTTTATAATGGTTTAGAGACAGAAAAAGGTTGCCGAAATAAATAATGATCTAAAAAACAGAGGCGCCAAAGAAACTGGCACTAAAGGAAAATATGAATAATAGGAGATACTATAATAACTAATGAAGAATAGGATTGTGTGGAATTTTGGACAGTGCTACCATGCAATATGTGATACATGACCATGACTATCTGCCTTTTTCTTTACATCATCAACTTATACATAATAAAATATATGTAAGCCTATTCCAGGTGCATATTAATCACTATAGTAGCTATGACTTGTAATAACACTGAACTGATAAAAATTGTAGTAACTTTTTTTTATTCAATATGTATATTATGTAATTATCGATAATAGGTGATCGTATTTGCATAGGGATAGTAGATAGTAGGAGTAAATTTATCTCTGTGAATAGCTACAAGCCACTGTTTCAATCGGCTTTTATCAGTTATAGGGAACATATGCCCTCCTGTTTTATTTGCACACATAGGCACTGTACAACACTGTAGTATTTTAGAAAACAGTACTCTTTTTGCAACTATTGTATGAATAAATAAATAATAAAAAATATCAGAAAATACAACATATTATGTATGTATTTTGACAAGTGGTTGGACCTGACGCCTAGGTGCTGCCACCTGGTGGGCGTCATTTTTGACAACCCTCATTAAATGAGTCCGTTCATGTTACAATCTAACCTATAATATAACTCGGCACCACTGCGGGTGTGCCACGAAATTATTTGCATATTTCTCTTAAAAAATGTTTTGATTTGAACAATTTGTAGATAGCTTTTGGAAACGAGATCCTTTGCTGTTGGATAGAACGTAATATTATCTGTACAATTCATTTTTAACAAGAACTTAAGTTGACGATTTATTCAGGAATCATCCTCGTATAAGTTTTACCTATTACTTTTGAAGCTTAATTCGTCAAGGAAAGAAACAATTAATAGTAAATCTAAGTATAGTGAAAGCTGTATGCAAAAAATAAACATTTCTATTATTTTGTAGGTTTTAGTTTCATGTATGGGAGCCCCCTTAAATAACATTATTTTTTATTTGTTGTATGAGAGTCGTAAAGCGGTTAACAGGATACATCTGCCTAATTAGTTTTATCTTTAACTGCCTTAGTGGCGCAGCGGTAAGAGAGTCGCACTTTAAAGCGACGGCTGCGCCAGAGGTCCCGGGTTCGGTTCCCGGGTCGGGCCTAAAAATATACCTGAGTTTTTCTGTTTAGAATTTTTTAGGGTAGCCCGGAGTTTGGAAGTTGGCGGTGTTTTACCTCCGTGCCTCGGAAAAGCACGTAACGCCGTTGGTCCTGCGCCTGATCTCTCTTCGGTCGGATCAGATTGCTGTCCCATCGGGCTATGAGAGTAATTGAAATCGGCTAGGGGGACTATTATTATCCTAAGTTTTAACTGTGTAATACTAGTAGTTTCAGAATAAAGTGGCTGTGACATACGGACGGACAGACACAAAGACAGACAGACTTGACGAAACTATAAGGGTTCCGTTTTTTGTCATTCGGCTACGGAACCCTGAAAAGTGTCTGTTTTCACAAATACATACAGAGGTAAACAAAAATGTTCCAGGATCCCAGCGTCGAACTTATACAAAAAATTAAACATTATTTTGACCGAGCTCCGCAATAGTGTATAATACATATAATAATAAATAAAATAAAACAGTTTTCGGCATTTCGTGCGTACACAAAGCATTTAAGGGGTGCGAGGCGAACACGTCGACGGAAAAAAAAGCTGTTGAGACATCTGATGTAGTGTACGTGACTCTAGATTCACTTAAACTGCCCTAAGAAGAAGGCGTTGAAAGGCATTGTGGTGAGTCCACGGGAATTCGGTAATGACAGCCATTTTTTTTTATAACAGGAAAATCAGATGACCAGTTTATCAGTCAGCCACATTGTCATGTAGAAAGTTTAATCAGTGGCGGAATATTAATAATAAGAGAGAAAAGTGGTCCAACAAATGCACTAGCTTACACATACATACTAATATCACACAAATATATAAAATTAAAAAGACATATTATAAGCAAAAGACTAATGAAAATATATAGAATACTTAAACTTAATAAATACGAAAATAAAAATGAGTAAGGTGCCTATTATCTTAAAAAAATATGCCAGTCCTATCATACCTAATAAAAAAACTAATAATATTCTCCTACCTATTTCCGGTTGAGCTCCTTTCAACAGAGATAGGCCAGGTACGCATATCATTATATATAATATCTGGTATATTATAGTGTCCAGATATGTGCACAATTCACAAGTGCACTCTTTGTTCCTTCACTCTAATTAAAGCGGTGAGACGGCTCTGACATGACCGATGAGAAATCAGGCGCAGGACCGACGCCTTATCGTGTGTGTCATGACACGGGGGTGTCATCACCGCCAACTTCCTGGCTCCGAGGTGTTTCCGAGTATTTTCAAGAAAAAAAAACCCAAAAACTAATTTCGGCTTGACCCGGAATTCGAACCCAGGAGCTCTTGGGTAGCAACCAGCGAGCTAACCGCTACACCAATGAAGCTAACGTAGTAAAAATAATTTTAAAAATTAAACCTTTTCAAACTGAATTAAAACGATGTTTACATTATAAATAAGTATATCGCTGCATTAAATCCCGTGTGTTGATAAGTAAAATAAAACTGAATTAAAAGCTTAAAATAGGCATTCGCCTTCCATTAAGGAGAAACAAATTATTGTGGAGTCGGTGAATAATGTCAAGATTACGTACACCGACAGTCTACAATACCCACATCACATGATGCACTAACTGCAAAAGAATTTGTTTCTTTATTTGTTTATTTATACTGTTTTTTTTAGCAAAAGAAACATCCTCAGAAAAATAAGTAAAATAGCGAAACGCCAGAAGTTAAAAAAAAACACTTTAAAGAAAGTAGGACATCCTTAAGGTCATTTGCAGTCTACATTATGAACACAAAGGCTGAAGATGGCCATGTTAGCTCATACTTAGTACATACAAAAGCCAATAAATCTCGGGTCCAGTCCACAGCGAGCCAAAAGCAACTTATGCAATTCTCAAAGCGATTTTCTTAAACCCCACAATCGAATTTTCTGGTCTAAACTGGCACAACGGGATGTGGCGTTCGAATGAATAGAAAACAGAAACGAAGATGCTACTCGTATTGCAATTTTCTATCTTGTTGGTACCTAATAAATTAATGTAATTTTAAATGTAAAAGATACTATAAATTGTCAAACAATTCAGATTTATGACTCTGTAGAGTCTATAAAAGCTTCATCATCAGCCAATTCAAGAGCTAAGCTCTTGTCTGTTTTTTTATATCTTTGATTTTACCGTTTTCATCGTTTTACTGCGCTGCAAGACGACTGTAGATCACTGCCCTATTTAAGACTAAATTCAGCACAAGTTTCATTTTCCTAGGTAGCTTTCAACCACCCCAACTTCACCCCAATCGTTATTCGGAAGACCCTTTACACACTGCGACTTTAAGAAGCGATTCAGTCACGATGCTAACGCGCGCTAGCATCGATGCAGTCGCAAAATGACAACCTTTACACAATGCGCTACTTTTAGCATCGATGCAGTCGCGATTCTAACGCGCGTAGGATCGATACAGTCGCGACGCAGAAACTAGAAATTGACAAATTATATACTGAATTTTGGTGACTGCATCGATACTAACGCGCGTTAGTACCGATGCAGTCACCAAAAATCGATGCAGTCACGCTTCCGCATGGACCTACCGCGCGACTGCATCGGTGCTAAATTAAATCTGTTCATTGCGTGAGTCGCGATTGTGAAGCGCGTTTTCAAAACGCGCAACTGCATTGATGCTAAAAGTCGCAGTGTGTAAAGTCTAACTTATTCCAGTCGCTTGAAAAAAAAGTTGCAGCAGAAACTTTTTCAATGCTATGACAGCACGAGCATAATGCTTTGTGCCAGTCACGCCGACAAATTGCCAAGATTCGACACTTGACAAATGAGATTTTTCCGCACGATGCGTTAAAAATAGTTACACGTTACAATTCATTTGGCCCACGCATTCTGTTATCGTCGGTGAGCGAAATTTATAAAAAGTTCCATCTAAAAATAACCCGGCATTCTTTTAAAGTTGCCCAACTGTTTGACGAAAATAATTCGTATCTGGATTTTGAACGAAAAGCATAAAACCGTGATGTGTAGAAAAACACTTAAAAGGCTTTCAAGTTTATAGAATGAAATAAATTGTTATGTATTAAATAAATATTTTGAAAACCCAGATATTCATTTTGTTTGCTTCAAGGAAATATTTGGAGTGGATGAAAGATGTTTAGGACCGGCTAGTGATGTTGCATGACCTTTAATCACATTATTAATAATGCTTTATATTATTTATCACAAAAATATAAGCTTTTTTGACAAGTAAGATAGGATTTCTTACCGTAAAATGAAAGAAAGAGACTAATAAACGACCAAACCCTGGATATCAGAAAATGAAATTAAGCTTATTCTTTCTAAGCGAATGTGATTGATGAATCAGGGCAGAGTATAAACATATGTATAACTATCTATTATATGAGCTAGTTCTGCATGTAGTTACTTATTTTACTTCTATGGAATTGAATGTTAGGACAAATTCAAATGTAAAGAGACATATTATGTTCACAGGACTAGTAACAATCATTTTGTTTCAATAAAGCAATGAAATAAGTTTTGTGCTCGTGGATTTTTACTTAGTTCGTAGACTTTATTGATTTTATGACGAGTATAGTATACCTATTTACGAGTAGTATTATTCATATTTGACTAAAATTACTTTTATAAAGTTGCACACATTTGTAACATTTGCAGTGTCTATTTTTTTAAGTAGAGACCAAATTTCAAGAATTATACATTTGTTCAAACGGCATTTTCAGCAATCTATCCCATCTCCAGCGTAACGGATGTGTGTCAAAATTAGGTTATATTTCAAGAGATAAGTCCATTTGTTATATTTGATCCCGAGTCACATACAGCTGTCGAACACGCAAGTGCCAGTTAGGAATCGCTAAAATACAAGTATTGTCTCATGCTTTTATGGAGTCACTAACAGTCTTAGCGAACTTTGTTTCGCTTTGGCCCTATTTTATGATTATTATTATTCATCATCATCATCATTATCAGCCAAAGGACGTCCACTGCTGAACATAGGCCTCCCCCACGGCTTTCCACAGCGACCGATCACTAGCGGTCTGCATCCAGTTTGATCCTGCGATCTTTATAAGGTCGTCTGTCCATCTTGTTGGTGGACGTCCCACGCTGCGTCTCTGGTCGAAGGGTCTTCAATCTTATCATTACATTACTAAATTAATTATTATTATATTATCTTAAAGTTCATGAAAATCGGTCTACTCGTTTTCGAGTTATATCTAAGTAGTAGTCTGTAGTATAGGCAATACCACTTTTTTTAAATGTATTTACCTACTAGCGGTTCCAGCGAATTTCGTCCCGCTCATGCCTAGATTTATAGTTTTTATCCTATTCCGGGCCAAGGAGAAACGAACGTAGTAAAAATCACGAAAATCGGTCCCGCCGTTCTCGAGTTGTAGGTGGTGTAGCTAACATGACTTTCTTTTATGTACTTATATAGATTGTTGTGTAAAGCAACACGATATTATGTAAGCCCCGAGATGTTTATTTCCTATCATCAAGGTATATTCCCTGAGGAAATATCTGGGACTGCTGAACTGCCGAGATGCAATGCACTTTAATTAGATAGGATGTATTTCAGACCCCGGAGGTCTGTACCTCAGATTGTATTTGATTGGTAACTGAAATGCGAAACATAATACTACTACTCTAAGGTCAAGTTTCAAAGTCCAGGGTTTACATTTAAAACGAAAATAAAATAACAACGCATCTTTTTGCTTTAACTAAATGACCCCCTATAAACCTAAAAAGTTTATTGTTTAAACGCGCTAATCTTAGGTACTTAAGATTTCGACTTTTTTGAGTTAGATTATCTTAATAATCCAAGAAAGCTTTAGGCAACAAAAGGTAATCGGAGATCAAAACATGCAAAGTTTACTAAATATCTACTAAATAGTTAGGAGTAAATCTATAAATCGAGCGCCAATCTTGTAGTGACCAACTTCAGTTAACATTCAATTAATTGTTTGAGGCATATCTAAGGTTGTTCCATTGTATCTTGTTCCTTTTTCGGCGCTTCATGGAAAAATTGAGAGAAGATTTATCCAAAAATTATGAGAGCAATGGGCCATTCAATTAATTTGTTGTTTAAAAAAACATTTAATTACCTCGCATTGTCAAATAAACGATAAAAAACGTTAATTAAACTATACTCGTATAAGGTATGAACTCTTTAAGACAGCCAAACATTTTTAGGGTTCCGTAGCCGAATGGCAAAAAAACGGAACCCTTATAGTTTCGTCAAGTCTGTCTGTCTGTCCATCCGTATGTCACAGCCATTTTGTTCTGTTACTATAAGCATCACTCTGTTGAAATTTGGTAGGAGTATGTATCCTGTAACCGCTTTATGATTGTTATACAAAAAATAAAAAATAATGACTTTTAAGGGGGGGCTCCCATACATGAAACTAAAAACAAAGTTATATTTGCTGTCAACAAAATATTGTCGTATTTTACTAAGTGGAAGTAAGTGGATTCCCTAATCCAGTTAAAGTTGTCATGCGAAACCCTCAGTGCGCGAGTCTGACTCGCACTTGGCCGGTTTTTCACTGGACATTTGCAGACTACAAGACTCTTATTCAGTCTGAAACCTCTTTAATTCAGTCCTTAGAACATAAAGATTTAAAATAAAAACCTCGGACGATCCACACATATAAGATTAATTTGTCTTCATCGAACGCACTCGAGACTTGTTCGTGAAATAATAAAACGGCCCTTTCATAAAGTACCCGCACAGTACTTGTAAATTATACCCATAAAGATGAAATCATCATCATCATCATCATCATAATCAGCCAAAGGACGTCCACTGCTGAACATAGGCCTCCCCCACGGCTTTCTACAGCGACCGATCACTAGCGGTCTGCATCCAGTTTGATCCTGCGATCTTTTTAAGGTCGTCTGTCCATCTTGTTGGTGGACGTCCTACGCTGCGTCTTTGGTCGAAGGGTCTCCAATCTAGAACTTTCCTGCCCCAACGGCCATCAGTTCTTCGCGCTATGTGCCCTGCCCACTGCCACTTAAGCTTACTGATTCTCAAGGCTATATCCGTTACCTTGGTTCTTCTACGTATCTCCTCGTTACTGATTCGATCTCGTAGAGAAACACCGAGAATAGCCCGCTCCATCGCTTGTTGTGTAATTTTGAGCTTCATTATGAGGCCCATAGTAAGAGACCACGTTTCGGATCCGTATGTCATCACTGGTAACACACACTGATTGAAGACTTTCGTCTTCAGACACTGAGGTAATTGAGACGAGAAGACGCTCTTGCGCAGTTTCCCGAACGCTGCCCAGCTGAGTTGGATTCGTCGATTGACCTCTTTCTCGAAGTTGGACCTACCCAATTGGATCACTTGTCCCAGGTAGACGTACTCGTCGACAACTTCGAGAGTTGAGTTCCCAATGGATACTGGAGTGGGTACAACAAGGGAACTCGACATAATTTTCGTCTTCTCCATGTTCATTTTAAGACCCACTTGTTGGGATACTCGGTCGAGGTCTGCGAGCATAGTGCCTAGATCATCCAGCGTCTTTGCCACAACGACTATGTCATCGGCGGTGGGTGAGTTATGTATTCGCCATTGACGGAGATGCCGAATCCTTCCCATTCCAGGAGCTTGAAGGCGTCTTCCAATGCCGTTGTAAACAGTTTCGGAGATATTACATCGCCCTGTCTTACACCTCTTCGCAATGGAATCGCCCTCGTATTCTGTTCCTGTACTCGGACCGACATGGTGGCGTTGTTATATAGACACTTTAAGACCTCTATATACCTATAGTCTATGTGAAACCGCTGAAGAGACCGAAGCACCGCCCAAGTTTCGATCGAATCAAAGGCCTTCTCATAGTCCACAAAAGCTAAACATAGAGGCATATTATACTCCTCGGACTTCTGTATAATTTGCCTTAGCTTATGAATGTGGTCTATGGTACTGTAGCCTTTTCGGAATCCGGCTTGTTCGGGAGGCTGGAAGTCATCAAACCTAAGATGATGAAATAAGAAACCAAAAATTTGCGCACGGGTGGGACTTAAACCAGCAACCTTTTGGCAGACCGGGCCAAACGCTCTTACCAATTGAGTCACCGTGCTGTCAGTCCGACCCTGCGAAATTTGTGGTTTCTTATGAAAACGTCAATTGCGTGACGCTTAGCGCCATCTAGCCGTCTGTTTATGAAACAGATGGCCCAAGCAGTTATTCTTTACAGAATAAATTCAACTTGGAAATTGATGTCGTTTCGCTATCTAATGCTTTAGAATGTGCTTTAGAATGTTTTTAACACTCACAGTGTCATATTTTATATTCATAAAGATGAAATAAGAAACCAAAAATTTGCGCACGGGCGGGACTTGAACCAGCAACCTTTTGGCAAACCGGGCCAAACGCTCTTACCAATTGAGCTACCGTGCTGATAGTCCGACCCTGCGAAATTTGTGGTTTCTTATGAAAACGTCAATTGCGTGACGCTTAGCGCCATCTAGCCGTCTGTTTATGAAACAGATGGCCCAAGCAGTTATTCTTTACAGAATAAATTCAACTTGGAAATTGATGTCGCTTCGCTATCTAATGCTTTAGAATGTTTTTAACACTCACAGTGTCATATTTTATATTCATAAAGATGAAATAAGAAACCCAAAATTTGCGCACGGGCGGGACTTGAACCAGCAACCTTTTGGCAAACCGGGCCAAACGCTCTTACCAATTGAGCTACCGTGCTGTCAGTCCGACCCTGCGAAATTTGTGGTTTCTTATGAAAACGTCAATTGCGTGTTGCTTAGCGCCATTTCAACTCGAGTTGTCAAACCGCTTTGATTGCCTAGAAAATTGCGTTACAGTGGACGAAATTAATAACGGGTTTGTGGAAACTGTTCAAACGGTGGGGTCTAAGTATTTTAGGCCTGGCCGTAAAAATAGACCTCAAAAACTGTCGGTCCACACTCTCGACCTTATGGCAAAACGTCGATCTATGGCACTGCAGACCTCCGTTAATGCTGAAAACTACAGGCAGCTCAATAGACAAATATGGAAGTCCCTGCGACACGACATTCGTTGCTTTAACACTAATAGTGTTAAAGAAACGATAGAGCGGAACCAAGGCTCCAAAGTGTTTGCAAGGGACATGTCTATTGGGCAGAGCCTGTTGACGAAGCTTAAGACGGAGGACGGCAGTGTAGCGTCGACGAAAGCATAGGTTTTGAGGGAGATCGAAAAGTTCTATGGGCAGTTGTACACCTCAGTAGCCAAACCCGTTGATAGCTCGGCCAGAGACCCACGAGCTATCCTGACCCGTCACTACACCGAAGACATCCCGGACATCAGCCTCTACGAGATTAGGATGGCCCTTAAACAGCTCAAAAACAACAAGGCACCTGGCGAGGACGGAATCACAGCAGAGCTTCTGAAGGCAGGTGGAACACCGGTACTTAAAGTCCTTCAGAGACTCTTTAATTCCGTGCTGCTAGAGGGCATCACGCCTGAGGCATGGAACAGGAGTGTGGTGGTGTTGTTCTTCAAAAAAGGAGACAAAACCTTATTGAAGAACTACAGACCCATCTCACTCCTGAGCCATGTCTACAAGCTGTTTTCAAGGGTTATCACGAATCGTCTCGCACGTAGGTTTGATGACTTCCAGCCTCCCGAACAAGCCGGTTTCCGAAAAGGCTATAGTACCATAGACCACATTCATACGCTTAGGCAAATTATACAGAAGTCTGAGGAGTATAATATGCCTCTATGCTTAGCGTTTGTGGACTATGAGAAGGCCTTTGATTCGATCGAAACTTGGGTGGTGCTTCAATCTCTGCAGCGGTGCCACATAGACTATAGGTATATAGAGGTGTTAAGGTGCCTTTACAATAACGCCACCATGTCGGTCCGAGTACAGGAGCAGAACACGAAGGCGATTCCATTGCGGAGAGGTGTGAGACAGGGAGATGTCATATCTCCGAAACTGTTCACAGCGGCATTGGAAGACGCCTTCAAACTTCTGGAATGGGAAGGAATCGGCATCAATGTTAATGGCGAATACATCACACACCTCCGATTTGCCGATGATATAGTTGTTGTGGCAAAGACGCTGGACGATCTTGGCACTATGCTCGAAGACCTTGACCGAGTATCCCAACAAGTGGGTCTTAAAATGAACATGGAAAAGACGAAAATTATGTCGAACTCCCTTGTCGTACCCACTCCAGTATCCGTTGGGAACTCAACTCTCGAAGTTGTCGACGAGTACGTCTACCTGGGACAAGTGATCCAATTGGGTAGGTCCAACTTCGAGAAAGAGGTCAATCGACGAATCCAACTCGGCTGGGCAGCGTTCGGGAAATTGCGCAAGAGTGTCTTCTCATCTCATCTACCTCAGTGTCTGAAGACGAAAGTCTTCAACCAGTGTGTGTTACCAGTGATGACATACGGATCCGAAACATGGTCTCTTACTATGGGCCTTATAATGAAGCTCAAAATCACACAACGAGCGATGGAAAGGGCTATGCTGGGTGTTTCTCTACGGGATCGAATCAGAAATGAGGAGATACGTAGAAGAACTAAGGTAACGGACATAGCCTTGAGAATCAGTAAGCTCAAGTGGCAATGGGCAGGGCACATAGCGCGAAGAACTGATGGCCGTTGGGGCAGGAAAGTTCTAGATTGGAGACCCTTCGACCAGAGACGCAGCGTGGGACGTCCACCAACAAGATGGACAGACGACCTTATAAAGATCGCAGGATCAAACTGGATGCAGACCGCTAGTGATCGGTCGCTGTGGAAATCCGTGGGGGAGGCCTATGTTCAGCAGTGGACGTCCTTTGGCTGATAATGATGATGATGATGATGATGATAAATAAAAAGAATAATAATAAAAAAATACTGGTGAACGTAAAGTCGTTTTACTACAAAGGTAGTAAAATGTAAATACGAGTAGATGTGTTTGTTACTTAAGGAGGGTAATCGGCATACTCAGCTTTGCCAATACAATAGTAAAACCCCAGATAATATAATACTACTAGTACAGATACCTCATCTCATACAAGAAAACGGTTCCGCCGAAACGGGTGATAGTAACGGGCCATGGAGAAGACTACAATACGGACTAGATGGAGCTACTGGAGTAGACTGGACTTGCCGATATAAAAGCACATCGGTTGCTCGCAATACAGTCCACGTTTTTACTTCCTCAATAGATGGCGCTTAACTCACTGCAGTCCACGTATTAACTTCATCAAAAGATGGCGCTAAATTTATTTTCGTGTGCGACCAGTAGATTCCAGCTTCGGCTGTCGATACGATTGCATCCAGATTTGGGTAGGTACCTACACAAATAAATAAAAAATGTGATCACTCGCATAAGGTAATTTATTTTTTTAAAGATGTTATTATATTTATCCCTCAAGCGTATTTGAACGATACACAATAGAAATTCCATTGTTATGCGGTCTCATGCGACCGCTTGGGCGTTGAAGCAGAAACCCTATTTGTTGTTTGTTTTCTTATAATACAGAGTCTAACAAAACTAATTTTATAGAGTTTTTTTCAAAGTTATGTTTCCTAACATACTTATTCACTTCTATATAAGGAAACCTGCTATACTTCTACCTATATACCTATACACACATACAAACCAAAGGTATCTGCTCTGTAAGTCAAATGTTCATGCTTTCTACTCTAGTCATCTCAGTCACCCGCACCAGGATAACATGGGAGCAAGCAAGATGGCTTTAGCCGAAATAAAGTGCAACGTCTTACAGAGTAGGCCCCCAGTTTTGTCTACCTACTCATTAGACACTTATGAATGAAAGAAACTTTCAAACAAGCTGTGTAAATTAAATGAATAATCTGGGGGTTTACGGAGTTAGTGGCAGATTTGCATACTTACTTTATAGTTGCAGTCTTTCCTTTTTACTCCTACTACTAAAATAATAACAGACACAACCTTATCAATAATGTTAATTAACATTGCCTAACCAAAATAAATAATCAGCCAGGAAAGAAATTGTAAGACAAAGGCGTTGTAGTGTTTACCTACCTAAACAGTTAACTGATTCTATTATGCAAAAAATTAAGTCTCCTACCTACCTAAACCTCAAAAGAGACAGAAGCAAATGATTCCTTTGGTATAAGCAGGCTAAGGATATAGATGAGCATAAAGAAAATACGACATTGATGCAACAATTTATTTTGAAACGTAAAATACTCGTGGATAATGTTGTTATTAATAAACAATTATTTTAGCCCTCTAAAACAAAAATTATTCCATGGCGTCTTAGCTAATTCATAAAAAAATTACCTATTTACGGGAATGTTAGTTAAGGATTAACGGTAGGTAATATAACACTAAATGTCTAAGGTTTCGATACATATCATCACGTATCACTTGTTACACGATTTAGAATGTTTTTATAACTTCTGCGTAAAACTGGTACAATTCTACGTAATCACGCACTTAACAAAATCACAGTCATCTTCTCTTCATAAACAATGTCATGTTCTTCACGTAGGTAGATAGGTAAGGCATGAAGAGGTGATAGGTGGGGCGTCGCGCCAGCCAGGGAACCGGGCCCACCCTGAACCACGACGGCCGAACCCGAAGGAAGAATACACGGAGGCCAAGATGTCCGTGCTGTAGAGGAACACCCGCCAGACCTCTCAAGTCCACCCGTCTAGCCGCTTCAGGAAGACTGTTGTTGTTTACTGTTCAGGCCGTTCTTGACTACTTGCAATAAGTGAATATCAAATTCAGTCGACGTCCTTTACGTGGCAAAATGATTTTGCGACTGATGGATGCAATAAAAATCACACGTGCGCGTGTAGACGGCGAAAGAAGAACGCCGCCACCCACCCAGACACAAAGGATACCGCTCCTTTGTTTGCGTCTGCCGCGGCGCGGCGAACCGACATATGACGGCTGGCTTTGTTGGTGTGCGTGCGCATTTGACAGTGTTGTATAGTAAACAGGTGCAAATAGTGTGTTTTTTTATACATTTAAAAGTGCTACTTTTTTGATCTCTGAAACTAGCCTGATTTTTTTTTCTCAAATTTTGTGAGCGTAATCTGTATGATGTATATATACCGCACGTTGGCGGTCGATCATTGGTTTTGTTAGACCCTGCCTGTATAAAAGTCCTGTGTAATAATAATATGTAATAAATCATTAACCCCAACAAAAAAGATTTAGATTTTTCAAAGTGATCGCAATCTTTTTTGATGTGTGAATTATGTATCTTAGGTAAAAGAGAGATAGATGAATAATGAAGAGTAGGTACCTACCTACCTGGATTTTCGATTCTTTCTGATTCTGCAAGGAATGGGATAAGCTCTGAGCCATACTGCCATAATTAATAAGCATATCTGGCGTTAAGCATTTTTACATAGATATATATATATATTCATTTATATCAATACGTTTGTACCTAGTAACATTTTGAATTTATTTGCCAGAAGTTAAGCCAGAATCAAAAATACGCGCTCGTAAAAGATCCCGTATCTTTGACATGATGTAATTTCGGTCGTATCAATAATGCTTCAACACCCGAGCGGTTACGCTTGAGGGAATAATCGTTAATGTCTAAAGAATGTTACATTACCTACATACTACGAATATAGTTTATCAAGAGCATGAAAGTATTTTAATTAGCTGCATGCGGTACCGGCTTCCCCGAAATACTAAATAATAAGAAGGCCGTTTTAGTACTAGTAGTATTATATTATCTGGGGTTTTAGTGAAATTAAACCTTGCGCTCATAAAAAGAGGTCAAAAATTGCGAAAAATACTCAAGTATTTTTCTTGCTAATGCGATTTTGCGCCTTATGGGTATCGAAATATGGATGCATTTTCTATTAAATACTTTCAACTTATTTGCGAGCTGTGCGAATGCCTACGGTAGGTACTCTATTGCGACTGGCCCTCACCCTGCGCACCAGGCATTTGCACCGCTTGCGCAAACTAGTAACTCACAAGCACGCGGTTTTGAGTATTATCATCATTTTAAATAGCCCCAGGATGGACACTGTACATAAACCCCCTCCATGAAACCTTTAAACGGTGGTATTCATGTATGGTGATCCTTTAATCTATACAAAGTCGTATGCTTGTAGACATTTTCACTTGACTTTTGATGCTCCAATGTAGATTTTTCCTGCCCCAACGGCCATCATCATTTGCGCTATGGGCCTTGCCTATTGCCACTTCAGCTCACTGTTTCGTAGGGTTATGTTAGTTACATACTTTTGCTTTACGCATCTCTTCATTTCGAGATCGAAGAAAACTTAGCTCTTTTATGAAGCCCATAGTTGGAAATCATGTGTTGCATCCGTTTGAAGTTCCTATTTCACGTTGAGGATTAAAAATCCAAATAATTACTGCTTAATACGCAATTCAAGAGTTCAGTTTCCAATAGATACTGGAGTATGTATTATATGAGTGTTCGACAATATTTTCTTCTTGTCCCTGTACATTTCAATATCTGTTGAGGTGAGAGGCTCGGTCAACGTTAACAGCACAATTTCAAGATTATCCAGCATCTTTAATACATTGACTAATTCATCGGATATCAATCAGTGTGTGTGATAATTCAGCCACCGTCATGATACATGTTGATTTTTCCCCAATGCGAATCTTATGTAGGAGAGGCAACCTAATTTTTCTTGCCAAGTTTTTTTTACAAATACACATATCCACTTATTAAAAATTTTAAGAAAACACATTAGTTGTTAGGTGCAAGATTTAACCCAGCCTATTGCACTTTATTAGGTGTGCGTAGTAAAAAAACTAAATATAAATCTTTAAAAAGTTCCAAAGTCGATTTTAATTATATTGAAGTTTGTCATCATTCGTTCGTGGTCTAATCGTTTAAACTGCCTCGGTAGCGCAGCGGTTAGAATGTCGCACTTTAAAGTGACGGCTGCACCAGAGGTCCACAGGTTTGCGCACACACTTGTGCACTATAATATGTCCCGCGCAGTCTGTTCGTTTTTTGATTATAGATTGAAGTCTCCATTGTTAGGATACATTTATTTATGTAAAAAATAGTTATAGTACAAAATTCGGTTGCAAGTCAACACGGCCAAAAACTGGTCATAAATAAAACAAAATCAGATTTTATATCCAGACAATCATTTTTTGAGTAATGAATACTTATCAAATAATATGAGCAATGCAGACAAGAGATATTTTTGAATTATTCAAAGTCCTTAAACGGCAAGAACCTACTCGAACAACCAAAATTTTGCACACGCTCTTAGCGTTGGTTGCCTATCAATATGTGTACCTAATAATGTGACAAAATCTCCTAACATCGTGTTTAGTTTCTATCGTTAAGGAGTTAGAATTTAATTCTGGCCATACAATGAGTTTTCTATTTACGTATTTGTACTACTATAACTAATTTATAAAGCTGAAATCTAGTTTGTTTGAACGCGCTAATCTCAGAAACTACTGAACCGATAAAAAATAAAATGTGTCGGATATATTATTAATCGACGAAGGTTTTGGGCTATAAAAAATCACGCTACGGCTTAGAAGAGCAGAAGATATATCCTTTCCTTTCCTTTATATCCTTTGGACATTCCCACACATCGCCATCTAGCCGTATAGGTGCCAGACAACGGATATAATACTTAAATACTTTTTGTTTATAAATACATACATGATATACATAGAAAACACCCAGACCAATACAAACAGACATGTTCATGCACACAAATGTTTGTATTGTGCGGGGATCGAACCCGCACCCGCTGCGTCGTAGGCGATTTCTCGACCACTACACCAGACGGGTCGTCATTATATCCTTATCTCACTAACTCGGTGACGAAGCGAACGATCTTTACGTAACTTTATATCGAGAGATCAAAATGAGCCGTTATATCAGAGAGAGCCGAATGAGTAAAGAGCTACTTACGATGATGCGAATGATTCTATATATAAACAAAAACCCTTTAATAAGGATATGCTATTGTTTGTTGTCATACAATACATAACTACTAATAAGAAGCTCACAGTTTTTTGTACGTTTTATACTTATTACGTACGTTAATTATTTATACTACTTTATAAAGAAAATAATAACCATTTGATTTTCCTTCATACTAAGCAGGCTTAGGACTGTCAACCTAGATAAAAAATATTAATGACAGTTTTTGAATTTAAAACACCTGAAAAGTAACTAACTCAATGTTTATTTACTAATAAAATCAAGTTGTCGCATTCAGTAGTCCAAAAACTTGCTATTATTCCGACAGCCGAAGTGCGCCGGCTCTAATCACAAAAGAAACTAAAAAAACGTCAACAAACATTCAACCAGCCAATATTTATAGAACCGCACGCAATGCAAATTGAACTTTATTTTGTTAACACTACGAGAACATACAGATTCTACCGTTTTACCGAGCCACGGTTCGGTCATAATACCTACGCACACTGCCAACGTATCTTCCCTTCTCTTTCTTTTGCTCTAGAAGTGAAATGAAGCCGTCTTTCTTTATCACCGGCTTCGACTCAGTTAGTATATCTGAAAATTCAACTTTATCTCTCGGATATAGAGATTTATTTGAAACACAAGTGAGCTACGGATATATGAGCCGTTTGGGTGAGAGAGGTTTTTTATCTTTCTCCCGCGAGCTACACAAGTCTACTTGAAATTACCGTCTGGCATCACTGGTCAAATGAAACGCATTCATAAAAATGCGCCATCTATACTAGTTTGTTGTCAACTTTCCACCATGCCACATAGTTTTGTCGTATGCCGACAGAGGGTTAGAGGGTAAAAAGCATGCTTTTATGCTTTTTACACTATTTTTGCCAATTATGGAAAAAAACAATGGTATTGAGTTTTTTTCTCTTTTAAACAACTGAAAATGTTTATTAACATATTTTTCGGGTATTATCTTCACGTATCTTAGGATTTTAGTCTATCTAATAAACAGTAATTGCGCTAGCTATACACGTGTCGCCATCTATTGAGAAATTTTAAAGGCTATGTAACTTATGTACCGAATGAGACCCCGTGGTAAAACTATAAGTTCGCAAGAACAGGGCTTCACAAAGTGGAACTCGCAAACTAGGTTATCCTTGCCATGCTAAAAAAACCCTTTACTGGATATATGGCACGTAGAAGTTTACAACTATTAGCAATATTTATCATAGGTCGATTTTAAATCATACTTGGATGTCGCACTGTCCTATCTCACTAAACAACGAGCATAGAAGGAACTGGTGTATTGGTGCACTAATACTTTACAATATAATATTTTTATACTTTCGGAGTTACCTAGAATATGCATCGTAGATCTGGAATCCAAGATTCCTTACATAC
Source organism: Pyrausta purpuralis (assembly GCA_963924145.1). Lineage (NCBI taxonomy): Eukaryota > Metazoa > Arthropoda > Insecta > Lepidoptera > Crambidae > Pyrausta > Pyrausta purpuralis. Next base: position 8,160,562 of record OZ001648.1, on the reverse strand, counting down.
GTTTCTCGAGTGGAGGGCATACAGACAGGATTTGTTAAGTGATGTGCTATCGCATGAGGACGAAATATAGTTCCGAAGATTATTACAAGTTATGTAGGCAACATCATCTTCTTCCCCTATGTTCTAAGCGAGAAATCGCTGACATTGTATAATTGATGAAGATTATCACAGCTGAGATCGATTGCCCTAATCTTTTAAGTAAAATTTAAGCTGTAACACCCCTAAAAAGCGTGTTTTGCGTAACAATGCACCGCTATATTTGCCCGCAGTGGTCACTAACTATAGGCGTAATAGTTTTATTTGACAAGTATGGAATTCAAATATATATTTTTAATGTGGAGATCTGAAAATATTCCACTCTACAATTACTTTTACTAGACGGCTATTAGGCGAGTGCTTTTTTGATTACGAGTTGCCTAAATAGTTTTCAATTTTTCTGCTTTATTGTAGTATGTTGTTTTGTTGCTTGGCAGTATTTTTGACTGAATGTTTTTATTAATTCATACGAATTCTATATGTGAGAATCTGTAAGAGGTTTACCATCTCATATCTTCTATTTCAAACTGGTCATCTTTTTTTCTAGTTATAAAAAAAAATACTGGCCGTCATTACCGAATTCCCGTGGGCGAGTAAAGTTTCATGCCATGGAGTCGACAAAAATAAACACAATGCCTTTCAACGCCTTCTTCTTAGGGCAGTTTAAGTGAATCTAGAGTCACGTACACTACATCAGATGTCTCCACAGCTTTTTATTCCATCGACGTGTTCCCCTCGCAGCCCTAAAATGCTTTGTGTACGCACGAAATGCCGAAAACTGTTTCACATTGCGGCGCTCGGTCAAAATGATGTTTTACTTTTCTGCGTAAGCTCGACGCTGGGATCCTGGAACATTTTTATTTACGTCTGTATGTATTCGGGAAAATAGACACTTTTTAGGATTCCGTAGTCGAATGGCAAAAAACGGAACCCTTATAGTTTCGTCAAGTCTGTCTGTCTGCACGTCCGTATATCCCAGACACTTTATTCTGAAACTACTAGTGTAACACAGTTAAAACTTATTATAATAATAGTCCCCCTCGCCGATTTCGATTACGGTGGCTAGTCACAACAACTAACTGATTGCGCAGGACATATTATAGTGCACAAGTGTGTGCGCAAACACGAGTGCACTCTCTATTCCTTTCACCCTTATAGCCCGATGTGACATAAATCTGATCCGACCGGAGAGAGATCAGGCGCAAAACCAACGGCTTAACGTTTCCGAGGCACGGGGTAAAACACCGCCAACTTCTTACTCCGGGCTACCCTAAAAATATCCAAGCAAAAAAACTCAGGTATTTATTTTTGGCCCGACTCCGGAATCGAACCCGGGACCTCTGGCGCAGCCGTCGCTTAAAGTACGACCCTCTTACTGCTGCGTCACTGAGGCAGTTAAAGTTAAATCTTAGTAGGTAGATGTACCTGTTAACCGCTTTACGATTCTCATACAACAAATAAAAATACATGAAACTAAAACCTACAAAATAATAGAAGCGTTTATTTTTTGCACACAGCTTTCACTATAATTAGATTGACTACCTATATATTAAGTGTATCTTTCCTTGACAAAATCAGCTTCAAAACAATAGACAAGACTTATACGAGTATGATTTCTGAATAAATCGTCAACGTAAGTTCTTGTTAAAAATGAATTGTGTAGATAATATTACGTTCTATTCAACAACAAAGGATTTCGTTTCCTAAAGCTATCTACAAAATGTTAAAATTAAAACATTTTTTAAGAGAAATATGTAAATAATTTCGTGGCGCACTCGCGGTGGTGCCGAGTTATATTATAGGTTAGGTTGTATTATGTACGGATTCATTAAATGTTAATGATTTCTTGAACCCTTTCTATCAAAGGACAGTGCCCATTCTCTCTGTCAGTCAGTTGCTGCAAATAATGAATTCCCTCTCCGCCATTATTTTCCTTGGCTTGACCTTCGCTCCAGACAAAGCTTTTTAATTAATGGTAGATGCTACCCGTTGGAAAAGTATACAATAGATCTCAGAGGATATGCGAGTAGTTATATTGAAAATTATACAGTCGGTAGTTCGTTTTCAAGAGAGACCACTACTAGAGGGGGTTCGCTCATACTTGTAAATAATGAATTCAACTTTAAAGATCGCAGGGACATCGTGTCGCTCTCTTTAGAACGTACTGTCCAAATAGCGTGTACCAAGCTATAACAATATATCATTTTATGTGTGTATAGCCCAGCCCTCCCGACGCTAGTTACCAACTTTTTGAACCATTATGGAGGAGGCACTAAACAGGGCATCGAAATCGAATGAGAAGGAAGTTGTTTGTGGAGATTTTAACTTTGATATTTTAAAGGAACGAAAAACAGTTAATCAATTTCTTAGTCTGTTGAAATCTTTTAATTTAAAAAATCTCTTTAGGAACCGACAAGGGTGACCCCTAGTACGGCCACCTGCTCAGATAATATTTTTTGTGACGAAAATGGTAGTGTCGTTGACAAAGGTATCTTAATTGGTCTTAGTTCTGACCATAGAGGTCAAAAGGTCTTTTTTGAACACAATCATACCGCAATAACACCTGTTGAGACTTTGTATAGGCCTATTACACTAAATAGGTTGGATAGATTTAGAGATACAATAAGCAATAGTGTATATGCAACTAAATAAAATACTGGTGATAGTGTAGATAAGCAATATGAAGATCTGTTTTATTTAATTAAAAACGATTTTGATGAAATATTTCCCTAAAGGTAGAATAAATCAAACAAGGCCAAATGCCAATTTAATAATTGGGCCACGACAGGGATTCATAAAAGTAGGAATAAACTGTATGAATTGTAAAGTCTTCGAGAAAGCTCGCATGACCCAAACTTTATTGATTACGTCAAAAATTATTCAAAAATATTTAAAAGAGTATGTGCTACAGCTAAATCACACCATCTACGTAAAATAGTAGCTAGCTCCAAAAATAAAGCAAAAGCTACATGGAGCATCATAAATAAAGAAACCTGTAAAAATAAATTAAGAGATAATAAATTTACGTTAAAATAAATGATAAAACACTTAATTCAAATGCTTTTAAATCGTTTTTTTTACATATTGCGCCCACTACAACTAAAGAACTTGCCTCTTCTTTAGTAATAACCGAATCCATTCTAAAACTTTATGTCAACGAATGTAATTCTCAGTTTGACTTCAGGCATGTAGGACCTGAAGTAATAATAAAAACATTTCTCGATTTAAATATGAAAAAAACTGAGGATCTGTGGGGACTATCCGTGCATATTATAAAATCAATTATCGACACAATAGCTCCTCAACTAGCAATAATTTTTAATAAGTGTATTGATGACGGCCAATTTCCTAGTTTAACGAAGATTAGTAAAATAATCCCGTTTTTTAAATCGGGTGACAAAAGCGACCCCTCAAACTTCAGGCCAATATCGATTATGCCGGTCTTGAGTAAAATATATGAAAAGATTATATTTAACCAAATTTTAGCACACTTTTTATAAAATAAGTTATTACATAATAAACAATTCGGTTTTACTAAAGGTAGAAGCACAACCGATGCAGGAGTTGCTCTTTTAACACATGTTTTTGATGCCTATGATAATAGGCATGATGCTTTTGGAATTTTCTGTGATCTATTCAAAGCGTTTGATTGTGTGGACATTGCTGAAAAAAATACGTCATTATGGGGCATCATTAAACTCATTAAACTTAATTAATTCTTATCTATCAGGTAGAACGCAAAATCTCCTTCTTAACGGAAGTAAAACGAAATGTGTAAAGTTTACGATGCCTTTTGTCCGACAGGCATCAACTCAGGTTAAGATAAAAGACAAATCGCTTGATATTATCGACTTCACAACATTCTTGGGAATCACTTTAGACTCCAAACTACAATGGGGTCCTCAAATAGAGGCTTTTTTAGGAAAACTAAGCTCAGCTGCTTTTGCTGTAAGAAAGATTAGACGTTTGACTGATATAGAAACAGCTAGGTTAGTTTATTTTAGTTATTTCCATAGCTTGATGTCCTACGGCATTTTACTGTGGGGCTCGGCAGCTGACATAGAATAAATTTTTATGTTACAAATAACAGCCGTGCGAGCTATTTATAATCCTCAAGATTCCGTACGAGAGGTGTTTAAAGAAGAATATTAACTGTAGCTTCTCACTATATTTACGAAAATTTAATGTATGTACGCAAAAATTTACATTTATTCACGAAAAAAAGTGATATACACAATTATAATACTAGGAACAAGAATAAGCTTGCTATTCCACAATTTTGGCTTCGAAAGGTTGGTAACTCTTTCATAGGGAAATGTATAACACTTTTCAATAAACTACCAGAACACATTGTAAACTTACCGATCAATACATTTTAAACTTTCATTCAAGAAACCCTAATGACGAAAGGGTATTATAAAGTAGATGATTATTTAAAAGATAATAATGTATGGACTTGCATGAATACTACAAACATTGTAAATCTTTTGAAAAGAGGCATTGACAATAGTGACTGAGTATCTTGCGCAGCTTCTTCTCAGCACTATAGCCCAAAATTGTCCCGAAGCTGTGGTAGGGTTTATATTGGGACGTGTAAAAGAGTCCTCAATGGCCCTATTTGCATATATAAATGACTTTTTATGACTTAATGTTCTTAACGCGATCGTATCACGTATCAAGCGCCGCGTCCTAAGGCTTATTGGGTACTGGGACACTTATAATTGTGTGTGATTATATAGGCACTATTCAAATTAATCATCAAATCAAAGTAAAATTTATCATCTTTATATTAGGAATCACTCAAGTCGAAAGTTTGAGGAGTCACATTAGTCACCCGATTTCAAAAGTGGTATTGATTTACTAATCTTTATAAACTAGGAATCTGGCCGTCCTCAATACACTTGTTAAAAATGTTTGCTAGTTGAGACACTATTGTGTCGACAATTGACTAAATAATATGCATAGATAGTCCCCACAGTCATTGATTCTTAGGAAGTTCCTTAGATCGTTCAATACATGCATTAACATCCTTCAAATTCGAACACTAATTAATTTTATGTGCTGCTCTATAGTAGATAGTAATCTGAAGAAAAGTGAGCCTTCTTTGTCTTCTTTTCCCATTGACAGAAACCACAAATAAAAACAACCCTTTCACGTCAGCGTTTTTGATGAATTTAATGACAAACGCTTACGTTTATAATTAAAAATCTTTTGTCAAATTTTACATTCAGAATTAAGCTGTGGTGACCTTATGTACTGTTCCAGTATACAGTATTCGTTGAAAGTGATCTATTTAATTACATGCGAGGAAGTAATAGTATGGGTAGGAGGAAGCAGGGATTCTACTCGCCACGGACAGAGTCTACGAGACTTCTTTACCGCCTTAGTTATAAGCGTTACATCACACAATAATATTTGGTCTTAAATAACATCTGTACACCTCCTTAAATGTAATGCAAATAAATAATTTAAATATATTTTAGATTTAACTTTATATTTTTTAGACATTAATTATATTTTTTCTTTCTTTTTTGTTAGTTATAAGATAAGATATAGTGTATAGAAATATCCATTTGACATAACCGAGTACTAAGTTATGTGCAAAAACCGATAAGTTAAATGAAGTAAGGGTAAGTGAAAAATCCTTTATTTTTATAATTAATTTTATTTATTTTTCTTATCCTCCAATGTGCATAATACAGTTGCAAGAATAAATTACATGCAAATAAATAAATTTAATTTGATTTGATTTTGATAAAATCTATACTAGAAGAATCTACCTAAAAAGGCTCAACCTCAACCTAACTGTCTATACATACGGTCTTCAAAAGACATCAATAGCCTTAAACCAGGAACAATATAGTAGGTAAAAGGTTCCAATACTTGGGCACCTAAACTCCAAGCAATCATTGCGCAAATATTTTTTTAAAAGTATCCGATACTTATTAAAAGCAAATAACTTATAAAACGTGCTATATCTACTATACTTTGCAGAACTCATACATGGTTCATTCATTCATTCGTTCATTCATAGAGTTTATAATATTCGCTTCCCAGTATAAGTAAAATGAAGTTTCTAAGCAGAATCACACTTCTTAGACTATAATAAAGAAGTATTTCTCTACATCGTCTCTTTGAAGAACTCATTCAACTCTTAAGTATCCAGGCGTTTATGAGTTTTCCGAGATATTACTGACGGCTGTTCAATCGTGTGTGTTCATTTACATTATTTTCTTTGACAGTAATTTTCTTATCATATTAAAAAATGACGATTGTTTCCTTAAAATAAACTACCATTGCCTTTTCTTGCTTGTATGAATTATTTAGTATTACAAAAACATTTAAAAAAAATTACAGCTTATGTAATATTATTCAAAACCTAATCTTAAGAGACTTGAAATATATCATTCATTTTTTTTTATTTATTTATACTTTATTGCACAACCAAAAATTTGTACAAAAGGTGGACTTAACGCCATATGGCATTCTCTACCAGTCATACCTTTGGGCTAAGCAGAAATGATTGTAGGCGGTGTGACAGAAAAAAAGAAAATGGGTTACTATTAAAAGAAAAAAAACGATAAATTTCACGCATAAAAAAATATATATACATGAAAAAACATATCTCATTTCATTACTTTGGAGACAAAACAAAAGATGAAAGTTAAAGAACTCGTTTAGGAACGTTGTATCAAATAGACGAAATGGAACGAATGCTTTTGATTGATTTACAATAACATGTCTTGAGTCTAGCTTTGGTAAATAGGTATATAGCAAAATTTATAGTCTAACCCATTTATATTATTTGTTGGAACCAACTTAAATAAACGTAGTTTTGGTGGATCTTCATGTAATGTTTGTCCCCGCCTGCAGCACCTTAAATAATTAAGTCAAATAATTTGAATACATAATTTTCTTATACAGTATTTCATGATAAAATGTAACTACCTACTTGATTTTATAAGATTAATAAAGAAACCAAAAACACGCATATAGGAAAGGGCCCACAACCTTTGCCTTGGTTTTTCTTTTTCAGTGCATTTTTGTAAGCAGTCGGGTTTCTGTTTTTATAAATAATATTTTTTAGCACTTTTAGTTTCAACTGCTTCAAAGTTTTTAAACGAGACTTGGGTTTATTGTTTTGGCAGATAACGCTCTTTTTTGCGATTTATTCGTCATATCGATATATATAAGCTTTTTAACAATTTGTGTTCTATTGTTATATTATATAAATGTAATATCTAATATAAGTATACATTTTTGTAATGTCCTTGTTGCTAGCTTTTATGTGATACCCACATTTCTAGGATATGAAAAAAAAAACATCCTTCCTCACCATAACATAACTTTCTTTTTCATACAAACACAATGAAAAACAAAGTCATATTTGCTTTAACAAAATATTGTGGAATACCAAGTTTCAACTGTGTGATGCTTAATAGTGAACAGTTTTAGAATAAAGTGACTATGACATACGGACGGACATACAGACAGACTATAAGGGTTCCGTTTTCAGCCATTCAGCTACGGAACCCTAAAAATGGGCCCTGCTTTAAAAAGTTATTTTTAATAACGTAAAAAAAAATAACAATAAAACGTTGAGAAACGTTTAATAGCCGACCGAATTCCCGAGGACCAGGAAAACTCTTTTGTCCAAACAGAATAAACGTTTATGTGCGATAACAGTTCTGGAAAACCATTGTCTAAAACGAGATCAGATACTAAAATGAGAAATCCTTTTATATGTGATTTTACGTCTGTTTTATTTTTTATTAAAATTCTTACCACTTTTTTAACTACTTCAAAAAAATAAGGTAATGAATGAAATGAAAAAGCGACTGCAGCATTACTGGCTGTCGCTGCGGCATGAGCATCATCGCCGCCGGCACGGCCGCCGTTCGGTGTGGATATGTCACCGCAATTTACTATCTAACGGCTCTTAATTCGGATCATTGTTATCTGTAGATTAATTTAATCTGTCAATTTATGATTTATTGTGAAGAAGCTCGCTTTAGATTTTATGCTTTAATTTATACTTACATGACGTCAACCTAACATGTAGGATAGGGATGGGACGGGTATTCGCTTTTCTAACACCATTTATCCTTTATCTACCCTGACCCACCACTTTGCCCTGTGATCCGTCATTTCATTTTACGTTTTAATGTATGAAGTTCGGTACAGTTCTTAATAAACAGTCGGAATACAATTTAACGGATTTAAACCCGTTAGTTTGTAATCACGCGGTTTTCACAGTATGATGGTGACTTATACGAGTACACCATTACGATGTACCTAACGGCAGTTAATTGACATGTCTTATGGATACCGTCGACTTGCTTTTGATATACTGATGATGTCTTCTGCCGTCAATGCACCGTCGGCAAGACATCAAGAGGCCCTCGTCCATAGCACACGTGAGTGTGTAAGAGACAAGAGAGATCCGGTTATTCCGATTATACACACTAAAACTCCATACTCGTGTGAAAATTTGACGTTTTGTCCATTTATCCTCACTGATGGCTTGGTGTGGAACAATAGTGCTCCAATTTTCCACATCAGTGGTGGGTTGAGTCGATAAGTGGAATACATATTTCTTAATCTAAACTAATTAATTTCTACAAATCCTAACTTATGTGGAAAAGTGGCACTTATGCCATTTTTTTCACACTAAGCCCGTCAGTGTGAATAAATGGTCAAAAACTGTAATTCCACATCACTGTGTTTTTTTTTTGTGGAAAATCGGAATAACACGAGAGGACAATAAGTACGAAAAGTGACGTTACCAATAATTTCAGCATCTATAAGACGCTACACTATTCTTTTCATAACATTATTTTTTTCTTTAGTAGCTAGTAATTTTCGAATATCCACTGAACTGGTAGATAGTCTTGCCCTCAATCTATCATGGCTGGATTAGATGGAGACTATGATAGAGCGATCGCTCTTATAGAGCTACGTAGTTTCTTAAATCATTTAGTGTCATCGAAAAAAACATTTATCATAAGTTAATAAGGGAATATAATATCTTATTTTGCAGATTATAGCTACAAATTGCTCTTCCACACGAGTTTTTTTCTTAAAGTTGAATTTCAGTTTGGTAAATCGTACATTTATATAATGGGAAATCACTCTGTGATCGTGAACTTCTCAGACATAAATCTTGTTTTTGCTGACGTCATTGACATGAAATTTGTTTACAGAACAGAAGGATTGCGGAAAGTTTCCAATGTCTTCTTTCATCGCTATATTTTCGTCACAATAATAAATCGATGTTTTGATATGTATTCTTTGCAATACATATTAAAACATTACCTACAAGTAGGGGAGACGGAGGCACCTCAGCATAGGGGCGATTTGAACATGTTGATTTCTGAACGGAGCTTTATGTTAATCTTTGCCGCAACTCCATTCTAATATTGACAACACTGGCTTGATTTGTCAAAACACAAAGCGCGCGTGTTTTGCTGTCAAAAGAGTTATATGTCGTTGTATTTAATATCTGTACAGTACCTACAAAGAAGACATTTTTTTTCCTTTTTCCTCTCTTTATTCTAGTTTTCAACCTATTTTTCAAAACTGTCCCACATCGATGCAGATGTGCCCCACATGGGAGGCCGATTTGATCGATTTTTGAAAACACCTCTTTTTCAACGTTTCCAACGATTTCAAACATTTTATTATTTTTAGAGTAACAAAGGAGTAAATAAAGAGGAAAAAATATATTTGTTTTCAATTTCTCTTTACTCTCTTTGGTTTATTTTTATGAATCCAAATACTAAAAATATGCTTATGTGCCCCCTTCTCCCTTACCTATACGATCGTAGTAAATACCCACCAATTTATACACTTTTAAGATGTTTAAGTGGCATTTTCATGACTTCCGTGGTGTAGTAGCTGAGCACGCTGGGTTTCAAGGCGTCGCCGCTCCGAGGTCCCGGGTGAGATTCCCGTTCGGGTCAATATCGAATTCAAAATTCCTATATTGTCTCGGGTCTGTGTGTTGTAGCACCCCGTTTTGCCTGATTACCATAACACAAGTGCATTAGCTACTTACTTTGGAATCAGAGCAATGTATGTGATTGGTGTCGAATATTTTTTATGCCTATGAAAAAAAAAAGTCTTCGTTGATTATTGTTATTAGTGACCTAGTACCCTTTCAACACAATCAATTACTAAGAACTAATTGATAGGGTTTCCAATAAACATGCCTATCATTCAGATAATTGCAAAACTAGGTCTACGCCTACACTGAAGCGTTGATATTTGCCACTCGCCAATTCCGATGACAAAGGAAATATTTCCGATTAAAAGCCCCGAATGGCCAGATAAATCATTCACTGTCATCATTAATGAATTTAATTGCATTTGAATTGAAATCGCTATATATCGTAAATCAGTTCGGAAAACACGCAGTAAGGACGTGCCGCTGAAAAGCTGACGATAGTGGGTTAATATGTTCTTTAGCTTTATAGTTAGGCTCATACAATATTCTGATCTTAGCGTCCCTTGCATGTTACTAGACTTGACGAATGGGATAGCCCCAGTCGATTGGAGACCAGGATAAGACGTCCACCGGCAATATTAATAGACGACTTTGATAAGATTACGGAGGCCGCTTGCAACAGGTTGCTTTGGAAATTATTAGGGAAAGCTAGTTCAGTTGTAAACGTCCTGCGACCGATTATAATGATAATTCAGTTTAACTGAAGGTTTACTATAACTGTATTTATTAATTCTGATAGCTGGCATCATAGAGTAACTTTTCGTTTATTAAGTCTGTGAGTTAACGAAGCCTCTCCAACACAAACTCTCATAACTTCAAGCCACCCACAGTTAGCACTGTTTTGCTTTATTAAATATTTAGAGTGGGCACTTAGCTTGAATGTTACCTATAGAGCGTTTAGTAAAACCAACTCAGCTCAGCTCAGAGTGAATAATAATAATAATAGTCCCCCTAGCCGATTTCGACTACAGTGGCCAGTCACAACGACTAACTGACTGCTCGGGACATATTATAGTGCACAAGTGTGTCCTTTCACTCTCATAGCCCGATGGGACAGCAATCTGACACGACCGGAGAGAGTTCAGGCGCAGGACCAACGGCTTTACGTGCTTTTGCAAAGCACGGGGGTGAAACACCGCCAACTTCCGGAACTCCGGGCTACCCTAAGAATTTCTGAACAGAAAAACTCAGGTATATATTTTTTTGGCCCGATCCGGGGATCGAACCCCTGGCGCAGCCGTCGTTTTAAAGTGCGACCCTTCTACCGCTGCGCCACCGAGGTAGTCAGTGGATAATAGCCTTATGTATCATCCATCTGTCACCTTGACGAAGACTAATTTGAAAGTTTCAATTTTATCACAAAATGAATGGAAATTAAAGTATACGTTTTCTGACAAGGTTGAAAACTTCAGGCCGGCTATGCGTGAAAACTGAAGAGCTCAATAATTGCTACAACTAAATCGTTAATCAGGTGTTTTTTACAAGTTGACTATTACTCTGCCATTACACAGTTAAAGATTAAACCGTGGATTTGACTTAGAAAATCATACATATGATGCTGGCCCTTTCTTTTACACTATGGCGGATTCGCTAACTTTATTTAAATGATAGTCAAGTTGCTTAATCCTGGCTGTCTGGTGATCACTATAACGGTTTTACTTCGTTACTCTGGAAAGTGGTAGCTTTCCATCAATTTTATTTTTAGGCTTGTATTAATATTAAGTATTATTATTTATTCTATGATAAAAGGTTAAGTAAACAAAGTGGAAAGGTCATCGAACAGGTTAAAACTTTAAGAAAGGAAAACGCCGCGGAAATTATCTTGAGGATTGCGAAGGCGAGATTCGTTTATCGGAGGTATTTCGCGTTGGATCAGTAATGGACTGTAAAATTACTTATTCGTCAGCTGTGTAACTTCACGTTTCAGGGTTAGTGCTCTTATACTCAGTTAGGGGACGAAGTTCTTTCACGTTTCTTCACTTTGAGTTGGTGAGTTTTTAATTAGTTACATGACAAAGTTGTGAAGATCCAAATTTTATTCTTTTTGACTGCGTTTTGACTGACTGTTGCATCAGACTTACATAGTGTTAGTTAATCGATTGGCAAGTAAAGTTACAATCTTGTAATTAGCTACCATAATAATAAAGTACTTAAATATGTACCTAGGCACTTAATTTATCGGACGAAGCACCTGCAACTTTAACGAGTCCGCTTAAGAAGTATTTATTTTTTTTAAATATTGAACGCCACACAAAAAAGTAGCTAATGCACTTGTGTAATGGAAATCAGACACAACGATGGTACCACAACACCCAGACCGGAGACAACAGAGAAAATTTTGATTTCTACATTGAACCGACTGGGAATCGAGCCCGGGACCTCGGAGCGGCGAGGCGCCTTGAAACCCAGCGTGCTTATCTACAACACCACGGAGGTCGTCAAATAAGTAGATATGTAAAAAAAACTGTATTGATTACGAGACACTAGATAAGTTAGTATTGTATTTGAAATTAATATTTCAACTTGACGTTATCAACACCATTCTATATAGGTACCTACATGGTGGAAAAGATGACTACTTACTTAAGAACCTAAAGATAAAACTTTACAAAGCATTTTATAACAGCAGCAAAAAATACAATTTCCATATAGTGAATAAGATATCACACGAGCCGCTTTTCCCTTTGAAAATGATGTATGTTAGCCCATTTTCAATGCATGAAAGGAAAATTTTCATGTCTCAATTTTGACTATCAATGAATAATGCAAGAGTGCAACAACCCACTTTGCGAACTCATCGTATGTATTGTTGCAGCGTAAAGTTTGGCTACTTTATATTCAAAGCCATGCTTGGGCTCATTCTGGACCTTTTAAGAGTTTTCTGGACATATTGGTATATTTAAGTAGGTAGGTAGGTAAGCATTTCATACTTATTTTTCCCTGTCAAAGTAAATCGAAGCTGATGATGCTTGAATACGTTTTGTTAGAGAATGTTGCCTAGTTACAAATATGTATCCATCGTAAACTTTTATCTGAAGTATGATGAACCAAAATTAATGAGACCTTACAATAAGAAGTGTCACATTATCTTAATGCAAAAAATAAATAAATAAACGAACCTGCTTATTTGGAATATGATATTAGAAACATTGATTCCGTTTAATGCTAGGAATCAGTCTCCGAGACCGGAAGCACAATGAGTGCATACGCCAGAAAAATAAGCTGAGAGATGTATTCGCAACGATCGCGAAGAAAAAATGGGCTTGGGCTGGACATATAGCCCGAATAGCAAAGGACCGCTGGCCAAAAAGAGACTTGGAAATGAGACCACGGAACAACACAAGAGGGAAAGGACGAGCGCCCTAACGATGTTCTGATGATATCCGGCGACACGCAGGACATGGCTGGATGAACCGGGCACAAGACCGTCAATCAAGGCTGAGAATGAAGGAGGCTTACATTCAAGACTCGACAACATTGGGCTCATGATGATGATGATGATGATTCCGTTTATGAATAAATGAATCACCATGGTAACCTTCACACAAATATAACCTTCATCTTCGAGGCTCAGCACACAGTCTATAGTATTTTCAGAATTCTATTGTTCTATCAACTATTTTGAACCTGAAAACCAATATTGCACTAGAGGATTAAATTAACCCTTAATGGACAGTTAGTGTTACCCGGTTGTGTAATTAAAGAGTAGGCTAAGAAAACACAGGGCTATTCTTTGACTAAGCCCCTAAGATGTAGGGATTTAAAAAGTAAAATGGTTTGTGAGGATCAACTTTAAATCTACTTTTTAAAAGAGGTCTTCGGGCTTCTGATTTGATTAAATAAGGTTTCATACTCTAGTATTATGTAATACTTATATAGACTCCGTTGTACTAAGTTCGAGACTTAATTTAATGCGGTAATTTGCATGAAAAAAACACATTCCATTTTATCTTATTTTGTAGTTTTAAAAGTAAGCATTTTTGCCTATTACCCAGCCTTAACAATGCGTGGTTTTTTTTTGCTAAATATGACAAATAAAAAATTACTAGTGACATCGGTTCTCGGACCCTCCGTACTAGCAATGACCTGCAGCTGTACACACCTTTGCATAAGACAGCTTATGTCTCTAACTCTTTCACCCTCAGCGCCATCAGACTTAGGAACTCCCTTCCAAATACGATAAAGACATCAACATCAAAATATGTGTATAAAAAGTCTATACGCAATAATTTTCTCAATGAGAATAAATAACATAATATCTCTTTAGCGTGATGTAATATGGATTTTATTGTATTTATGTATGTTTATGTAGGTTTATTTAAGAAGTATTTATGTAAGTATATGTAGTTTTAACTTAATTATGTTAGTTTTTTTGTTCTTTTACGCCGCCTCAACTGTTTCTGCCTCACCTAATGGTTGACTGGTAGAGAATGCTTTGAAGCATTAACTCCGCTATTTGTACTTCATACTGTTTGTGTAATAAAGAATATATAATAATAATAAAATATTAAAAAACTTTTAAATCAATTGTAGTAAAAGTAATGCGCGCATTAGTGAGCTTATAAATATTGCAAAACAATCAAAATGAAATCAAATTTTCAGAAGCTAAGTTTCTGAAAGAAGATATGATTAATTACAGCGTTTTACCTACCATAACTTTGTCATTACTCAACTCCCACGCATTATTTACCGAGAACAAAAGATTAATTATTAGAAAAGCGTCCCACAATTGAATTACCTATAAATTCATTGGTAATCTAATTTTCTTGAGCCCCTGCAGATGCTTCACTGTAGTTAATTTGAAAGATAAGTCTTATTCGCCTCAATGGGCGAGATTACAGATACAGCGTTTGTCTTGTACAAATTAACTTGTTTCACGATTTGATTTGTAACTGATTCTAGACAACATTTTTTTAAACCTACCTACCTTTAGCTTTAAGATTTTGTTTGCATTTTATGTCAAGTGCGCTTGTTCTTTTAATTTTCTATGAGTATTATGTGTTTTCTCAGTAAATGATTTAACTATTGTAATACTTAATGAGAAAATAAAAATCTAAAACCCGAAATATGTTCCGGACGGCCGATACGACGCAGCATAAATATAGCTTTTACTTGTTAAATAACCATTATAATAGTCTCGTACGAGGAAAACATATGGGTACCAGCATTTTTAAGTTCTTTCAGGAGAAAATAATAATTATGCATATACAAATTTTGAAATGTTATAAATTTTCCACTTTCAGGAAATTTGCAGCTAAAGTACGGCTTCAGTATATTGCGCCAATCTCCATGAGAAGCCAGTTATTAAAAAGTCTCAAATATGACTCTGAATGGATTTTCCTGAAATATAAAGTAAGCATCGTTTTAACTTTCCACGGTTTTACACTGTTTTGACAGGTATTATATCAGCAATGTTGCGTATGACAGGGTAAGGATAAGATTGATTTTTATTATCACTTAAATAAATAAAAAATAATCTGGTTCTTACCACCTTGCTAGGCTTATGTCCACATAAAATATCGTACCACATTGTTACAAGAAAAACTCGTAGAGGTCAATAAATTATCTCAAAAACTTAGTGTCTGTTTACGAATAAAACGTTAACGACATTCTTATCCTTATTACCAAGTAATAAGATCTATTAACACCTGTACCGCCGTCTCGTAGCTGAAACGTGCCTCTTCAGGAATGCAAACGAAATTTAGTTAATTAGTTCGCTTGGAACTTGTATGCAATGCTAAGTCAACTCTTGATTAGTCAACGGGGACCCTTCACACCTTGTGACTATGGTTACCTTTATGAGAGCCAGGGGTGATGTAAGAAATTTGTACTTACGCGATAACGCAACGGGATATAACTTCTTGAAACCAGTATAATAAATTGCCGCGACTTGGCAGTCTCTCTTGCTTAATTAGCTAGAGAAATAAAATTAGCAATATGATGTATAAATCTTAAAATTGTCCTACTCATTAGGACAGTGCATTTAACGCGTCCGGTGAAAAATAAAGTGTGGACTGAAATTTTCAACAAAAAAAATCTATTGAATTAAACACTTTACGAATATTTTCGCGGTTATTTATTAAATTCTGTTTCTCAATTCCCAACGTTTCGAACACACTGCAGTCTTCGTGGTCACGGGTAGATTAAGATGTTATTTGTCATTTAAAAAGTTTTGAAGAAAATAAACGACCATCACTCATGAATAGTAATTAACGTTCCTATCCACGCAGAAAGAGCTAACTGTGTCTTGTGATCTTGCAGTGAGTTCTTGGCTTCGGACATAAGAAAACATCAAAATTTCAACAGAGAAGATAGTTGGAAGATTCCAACAGCATGGGATCCAGTGCTATTGAAGACCCAAGCCAGACCACTTACTGAAAGATTTTTCTGCGATAGAAACGTTAATTAATATTAATGAATAATGGTGGTTGGTTTTTTTTTGTAACTCTGTGTATGACAAACTATTATAGCCTACCCGTGACCCCAAACGTTGTAAAGTAAAAACGTCGGGTTTCCGGAATGCAAAATTTAATAAATGTCCGTAAACACAAAAAATAACCTGAAATAGTGTTGTATTCAAAGAGTAGTATACTAGTTAACTTCAAAAACAAGTTACATTCTTTTTCCTCTTGGTTGGGGCGAGCATAAGATTGCCTGGATTACGTAAAAGAAGATAACACATTATACTACACAGAATAAAACTCTTAAAGTGAGTTTTGAATTATTTTGAATACGCGTGTTTACAGCGTAAAACCTTCCTTAGCAACTCGTTTGCAAAATCACGAGTTTGTGTGATCGTAATATGATTGAGTTTTTAATCAGCCCCTTCCCTGACTTCCGTTATTTAATTTGAATCGACCTTAGGGGAAAATATTAGGAATTCAATGAGGAAATGCGAAAGTTGTATGAAGCCTTTACCAGTGTTACATTGAGTTGAATGTGTATAGGCGACTTTGTGTTTTGAATGATTTGATTTGATTTGATTGAAATGATTTGTCAACACACATGAACAACATTACATTACATAACGTTCTTAATGGGGATTAATTTTAATAACAAATCATATTATTTTTGTTTATAAGTAGGTATGCCTGCGAAAAAAGTGTTTTGTTTAAAATAAGCTTAAAAAGTTTTTAACTTATTAAAAAGATATATTTGATTTTTGATGCTTGAATCGACGGGTATCTCTACATAAGTTATTAATTTACTTCGTAGAGCGGCTAATCTCAACAGGGATTTAATGTATGACTTATCATGGTTCAATGAGGTCATTCTCGAGCCGATGCCCCCAAATAACTGATATGGGCTTCGATCTCCCATAAATTCACTAGATATGTAGCCCGGCGAGAAAAGGCAACTCTCTTCAAGGGCCTATATTTGAATGTTTTGCTCCTATTACAGGCCACACCCTGTATATGATTATCCGGCATGCGCCCGGATAGCGAAAGACACAAAGTTCGATTCCTTGTCTGCCACAGTTGCTTTTTACAAGTGCAAATCATATTATTAAATTTGTTTTTGAGACATAACACTATATGCATATGTGTATGCATCTCAAGAGATTACTTATTTATGTATCTTTTTATTTATTTTGATTGCTTGAAGAAGTAGATCACAACAGAAATATTGTATTATTGAAATTTGATATTCGAATAAACTCTTTTTCAGTAACTTGATAAGCGTTCCAGGAAATTATTCTCTGGGTTGGTTGTTTTACTTTTACTGTGTCTAGATTCAGTTTCCAGAAGTGCTGCAGAATTGACACGCTGATTCCGAAAACGCAAAAGCAGACGGATGCACTTATACCGCGCTATTTGCGCGCTCAGTACGGATCGCAATAAATAATGAGAGTGCAATCCGACGGCTAAATCAGGAAAGGTTTAATCAAAGAATTTACGCAATACAAACCAGGGATTTACAACATTAGGTATGGATTATTTTATGAAGTTTATTTTTGTGTTTCCACTTTTTGGGATTGGGTACTGTTTTTGTCGGCAAGCGAGGCGAGGATGAGTTGAAAGTGGGACCTTTTGGATATGGTCAAAGGAACGCCAGGGGAAATAGGCTGGCCGACTTTCTGGAGAAGGAGGGACTCTTTGCGATGAACTCTTTCTTCCAGAAGCCGCCTCAAAGGAAATGGACCTGGCTGAGTCCGGATGGCAAGACGAGAAATGAGATAGACTTCATCATGACCACCAAGAGACGGTTATTCAATGATGTCTTCGTGATCAACAGGGTAAAAACCGGTAGTGATCACCGTATGGTCCGAGGCATATTGAATATAAACGTCAAATTGGAAAGGTCCCGCTTGATGAAGTCCACGCTCCGACCTACTCGTGCTCATATCAAAAATTCCGAGAGCTTTCAACTCGAGTTGTCAAACCGCTTTGATTGCCTAGAGAATTGCGTATCAGTGGACGAAATAAACAACGGGTTTGTGGAAACTGTCCAAACGGTCGGATCTAAGTTTTTTAGACCTGGCCGTAAAAATAGACCTCAAAAACTCTCGGTCCACACTCTCGACCTTATGGCAGAACGTCGATCTATGGCACTGCAGACCTCCGTTAATGCTCAAACCTACAGGCAGCTTAATAAACGAATATTGAAGTCTCTGCGACATGACATTCGTTCCTTTAACACGAATAGTGTTAAAGAAACAATAGAGCGGAACCAAGGTTCCAAAGTGTTTGCAAGGGACATGTCTATTGGGCAAAGCCTGTTGACGAAGCTTAAGACGGAGGACGGCAGTGTAGCGTCGACGAAAGCAGAGGTTTTGAGGGAGATCGAAAGGTTCTATGGGCAGTTGT
This sequence comes from Pyrausta purpuralis, assembly GCA_963924145.1. Lineage (NCBI taxonomy): Eukaryota > Metazoa > Arthropoda > Insecta > Lepidoptera > Crambidae > Pyrausta > Pyrausta purpuralis. Next base: position 8,141,713 of record OZ001648.1, on the reverse strand, counting down.
ACACCTCTGTAGCCAAACCCGTTGATAGCTCGACCGGAGACCCACGAGCTATCCTGACCCGACACTACACTGAAGACATCCCGGACATCAGCCTCTACGAGATTAGGATGGCCCTGAAACAGCTTAAAAACAATAAGGCACCTGGCAAGGACGGAATCACAGCAGAGCTCCTGAAAGCAGGTGGAACACCGGTACTTAAAGTCCTTCAGAGACTCTTTAACTCCGTTCTGCTAGAGGGCATCACGGCTGAGGCATGGAACAGGAGTGTGGTGGTGTTGTTTTTCAAAAAAGGAGACAAAACCTTATTGAAGAACTATAGACCCATCTCACTCCTGAGCCATGTCTACAAGCTGTTCTCAAGGGTCATCACGAATCGTCTCGCACGTAGGTTTGATGACTTCCAGCCTCCCGAACAAGCCGGATTCCGAAAAGGCTACAGTACCATAGACCACATTCATACGCTAAGGCAAATTATACAGAAGTCCGAGGAGTATAATATGCCTCTATGTTTAGCTTTTGTGGACTATGAGAAGGCCTTTGATTCGATCGAAACTTGGGAGGTGCTTCGGTCTCTTCAGCGGTGTCACATAGACTATAGGTATATAGAGGTGTTAAAGTGTCTATATAACAACGCCACCATGTCGGTCCGAGTACAGGAACAGAATACGAGGGCGATTCCATTGCGAAGAGGTGTAAGACAGGGCGATGTTATATCTCCGAAACTGTTTACAGCGGCATTGGAAGACGCCATTAAGCTCCTGGAATGGGAAGGATTCGGCATCTCCGTCAATGGCAAATACATAACACACCTTCGGTTTGCCGATGACATAGTCGTTGTGGCAAAGACGCTGGATGATCTAGGCACTATGCTCGAAGACCTCGACCGAGTATCCCAACTAGTGGGTCTTAAAATGAACTTGGAGAAGACGAAAATTATGTCGAGTTCCCTTGTTGTACCCACTCCAGTATCCATTGGGAACTCAACTCTCGAAGTTGTCGACGAGTACGTCTACCTGGGACAAGTGATCCAATTGGGTAGGTCCAACTTTGAGAAAGAGGTCAATCGACGAATCCAACTCGGCTGGGCAGCGTTCGGGAAACTGCGCAAGAGCGTCTTCTCGTCTCAATTACCTCAGTGTCTGAAGACGAAAGTCTTCAATCAGTGTGTGTTACCAGTGATGACATACGGATCCGAAACGTGGTCTCTTACTATGGGCCTTATTAAATTAATTAATTAAATTAAATTAAAATTAAATAATTATTTATTTCAACCATCAGTGATCATACAAATTACATAATTTAATTTAATTTTTGTGTTAGTAACAATTTAAATATTCTTAAAAACTAGTGTTAGTAAAATCATTAATCAACATGTTAAATTCAATCGATTATAATGAAGCTCAAAATTACACAACGAGCGATAGAGCGGGCTATGCTCGGTGTTTCTCTACGAGATCGAATCAGAAACGAAGAGATACGTAGAAGAACCAAGGTAACGGACATAGCCTTGAGAATCAGTAAGCTCAAGTGGCAATGGGCAGGGCACATAGCGCGAAGAACTGATGGCCGTTGGGGCAGGAAAGTTCTAGATTGGAGACCCTTCGACCAAAGACGCAGCGTAGGACGTCCACCAACAAGATGGACAGACGACCTTAAAAAGATCGCAGGATCAAACTGGATGCAGACCGCTGGTAATCGGTCGCTGTGGAAAGCCGTGGGGGAGGCCTATGTTCAGCAGTGGACGTCCTTTGGCTGATTATGATGATGATGATGACTGTTTTTGTGTCTGCGTTTCCACAAATTGAGCAACTCCAGATTCAATAAAATGTATATTTATCATTCAGTTTAAAACAATTGTAGAAACAAAGTTTTCTTTTTGTAATGCGATTGAATTAAATATATTTAGTTAAATGTGTGCTCACTCAGTCCTCACAAGCGGTCAGCCATATCTTCATACTGAAATAAGTTGGTCGGGTCATTTAGTGTTCTTTTTTTTTACACCTCTCTTTAATTGGAGCCTGTAATTTCAGATCGTCAAGTTTCGTATTAAAGCATTTACTATTAATTTATTGTGCTCACTCCATCCACACTGTATCTCATCTCTATGAACCGACTATAGATTCGCATTCCATCGTTTACATTGTATGAATTGGCTAGAAATAGGTCTATTCTTCTGCTGTGCGTTCAAACGAATGCCTGGTGCTCACTCCGTCCGCCATCGCTAAATACTTAAATCTTTTTTGCTTACTTAACTTAAAAGAATGAGTGAACATATGATTTTTTTGTAATAAAATACTGTAAAATATTCGGAAGTACACAGTTTGATATTACTTATTACTTTTATAGATAGACAAAACTATTTTTTTGGTTTAAATGAAATATAATAGGGTGTCTCTACGTGACCACAATAAGAGGACATAAAATAAGACTGAAAAATGAGACGGTTTAATCCTTAACCAATTCTCGCGCAATTCGTTTACGAAAATAGTTCACCCATCAAAATTTCTTTGTCAAAGAAAAAATAATTTTAAATTTCTCAGAGTCACAATTTTTATGTATTTTACGATCACGAATTCTATGTATGTCTACAGTTTTTAGTCGTGCGATAGCTTTTAACATGTATCTACATTCTTACATTTTTCTTGATTTTTAGGTAAATAAGTTAATCTCGCAATCGAAGTACCACACGAAAAAAGTTCGATTGCCACGAGACTCGGCCTCCAGGCCGCGGAAAACTGCTGGATGAAATTAAGAGTTGCATATAGAATTAGGTTTTGGATAATACCTTGTTTCATTCCTCATCAACAGAGTCCAGAAAAAATATAATAAATGCGGGAAATAATCCCTGTGCCTGGGTAAGGACTTCCTATTCTTGTCGCTACGTATAATTCTTGTAGATTAATTTAAAATACGTTTATTTATACCGAATTCAAAATAAGGAGGTTATTTTGTTGAAGTGTTATAATTATGCAATGCATAAAAATGTCAGGAAAATACCTAGTATTCAAAAAAAAATTATTTAATGCTGACATAAACAGGCAAAAGATGTATAGTTCCCAAAAAACGCTTAGCTCTAATGGGCTAAGGTCATATGTTCCCTACATGTTTATTTTCCTTATTTCACAAAGTCCCGCAAGAAATTAACAATTATTTTGTTATTCCAATTAAAAAAACAGAATCTCTAACATACTTCGTTGAAAATGACTATTAAATAGTCAAAAACGGTCATCAACTGTCAATTCATTCAAATTGATTCAGTAATATTTTATTACTTTTTGTGCGTACGCTATTGGTCGAATTTGGTAGGTCACATAACTTTCGCGCTGGTCCGCGAAACAGGTCTTTACATCTTATTTCAACCATATTTACAAAAAACAATAAAAAGTCATAATAATTAATCAAAACTCATTCACACAACGACACAAAATGTGTTTTTTTTTACGAAAACTGAGTCAGGAAATTATATTTACGGTTCATCACATACGGTCAAATTGATTGAATTTGACCGTATTTGACCGGTCATGTATGGTTTATGACAAATGTGACCGGTCAGATATATTCATTTTACATTTAGTACACAATACCTCAAAATTAAAACTTAACTCAAACCCCAGCCCAAACAAAGTACCTATTAAGAACAAAACATTTTCCTTCAGGCAAGTAAGCGAGGATGACACGCAGCTAGCGTGAACACGTGAAGTTAAGTCAGCAAAATCCAGCTATTTTATCACGTGTAGACACCCTATTCCATGTCATTCATACAAAATATGAAACATTGTTTAACTCTAAAAGTAAAAAGTAATATCAAACTGTGTACTGCCGAATATTTTATAATATTTTTGTATAAAAAAATCATATGTTCACTCATTCTTTAAAGTTTAGTTAGCAAAAAAGATTTAAGTATTTAGCGATGGCGAACGGAGTGAGCACCAGGCATTCGTTTTACTCATGAACGCATAGTAAAAGTGGTTTGTTTTTATGCTGAATAGTCCTATTTCTAGCCAATTCAGACAATGTAAACGATGGAATGCGAATCTATAGTTGGTTCAAAGAGATACAATAGCGTGTGGATGGAGTGAGCACAATAAATTAATAGTGAATGTTGTAATACAAAACTTGACGATCTGAAATTACAGGCTCCAATTAAAGAGAGGCGTTACAAAAAAAGAACACTGAATGACTCGACCAAATTTTTTCAGTATGAAGATATGGCTGACCGCTTGTGAGGACTGAGTGAGCACACATTTAACTAAATATCTTTCATTCAATCGCATTACAAAAAGAAAAAAATGTTTCTACAATTGTTTTAAACCTGTAACTAAATGATAAATATACATTTAATTGAATCTGGAGCTGCTCACTTGGTGGAAACGCAGAAGTTTTTGTTGTAAAAAACTCTTCCTGAGGTCCCTAAAAATTAATTCTGTCAGTCACTAAAGTATAAGATATATAATATTAATTAAGTGAAGGACATTACTTTGTTTTGAATTATAAATTCTGTCCGTCAATAAATTCATCATGCATGTTATATATGAGATATATAACTAATATGCCTGTCATTTGAGAATGTCCGCGTTTTTTTTCCAAAAATGCGTTTCAGCTTCACTCGATCGCTCCATTGTTGGAATCCACATGGAAATCCTAATAAATATTATTATTTACACAAGAGATGCTTATTATCTGACGAAGGACTCATAAAATGTCTCTTACTCGAAATAAAGCGTAAACAAAAACAAACTTATTTTTGTATCAGCATGGCTTACTGGATACAATACTTTTATGTACTTAGTCGTGCGAATATTTTAGTAATAAATTTAATATTGAGTAAAAAGTGAACGAATTAATACTAAATAAAAAAAGTTGAAAAGTATAGCTCTACAAGACAAGATGTATAATTGTATGTTAAAAATAAAAGTGGTAATGCTTATTGCTGTTTTTAACTTAATCGTTTGAATTTTCAGTAAATAAAAATCATCCTAGCCTAGAATCCCACTTATTTTATATCCTTATTTTGACCCACTTCTTACGATGCCATTTGGTCAGAGGTCGCCGCTCTCTAATGCAAAAGGGAAGCCGGCAGCTGGTAAAGATAAGTGCGTACATGGTCGCACAGGCCATTTGCTCCCTCGATGGATTGGTGGAAGATATTGCTTAACTGAGCGATGGTGTATTCTGTGATGATGACGAAAAAGTCGGAAAATCGTTGGTTAGTACATGTATGGTTAGGGTTCTTTATGTTAATTTGTCTTGTTGTCTTATATAGTGTATTATACAAGTATAACTGGAAATTTCAATGCTTATTTAAATAACCAGTATCATTTCCTTGCCTGCTCTCAGTCTACGATTATACGTATGGAGTCGGCGCGTTTGTACGGACGCAGTCTCTCGTGCCTTACCATTTTTCAATGAAAACCACTTTTAGATACGACAAGTTAAGGGACTACCCGGATTTTTAACGCGTACACTAGCGCCACTTTAGTAGAAAAATCATAACTCGTTAAATAAAAGACCAATCAAAAATCTTGTAAACACGATTGTAGTAAAGGTTCTATAGTTAATAAGTACGTTTAAATTGTTTCAAAAGTAGTTATCTGCAGTTACAGTTAGAAAAATTACCAAAAGTGGCCTAATTTAGCAGTTTTTCTAACTCTAACTACAGTAAACTACTTTAGAAACAATTGAAACGTACTTACTAAATAATCTATAGAACCTGTACTACAATCGTGTTTACCAGATTTTTGGTTGATATTTTACTTAACGAGTTATGATTTTTCTACTAAAGTGCCGCTAAAGTGTGCGCGTTGAAAATCCGGGTAGCGCCTTAACAGGCGTCACTTTAAACAAAAGACGAGCCGAAAATGTAAACTAGTATAGACCCAACTGCCAAGATTTATAATTTGATCGTTATGTTTTTTAATAATGAAGGCGTATTTATTCATAAACTTTTCAGCTAGTAACTTATTATTATGAATTCAATACGATTTATTCACAAAATGCAAACTGTGCGAACTGTGTTTATTTTGATATCGCAAACGGTGACTTAATATTTTTTTCTCTCATTACGTTTCACAGTGCTTATCACGGTGCAGATTGTTATGCATCTATACATTCATTAGTGACGTCATGATTAATTGAAAGAATATCGTTGTTTTTCATGATTAATTAGGAAATAAATCATACTTAGGCTCAACGGTAGCTAAGTTCCAGTGACGAACCCTACGCCTTATTGTATTTAGTAAAAGTTTTTTCAAAATATCGTCTTGCTACATAACTAATTTAACAATGCAGAGGATGGATCATTACATGACTGATTAACAGAACACTTGAAAATAAGCAAGCCTTAAGTGTTGTTTAAAGAATACTTTAACTAGTTACAAAATTTTATTATTTGCTGCATTTTGGTGGTAGTTCAACTACTTATTCTTATATCAACAAAACAGATCGGCAAAAACCACAAAACAGAGAAAATGGTTAGAGTTTGAGCATGCACTGTGCCTCTAGACCACCTAATAATATAATTTTCTAATCACATCTGAGACTCCTTTTCATCTTCCGTATCTATGAATTCCAATATACACATCTTTAGATCAATGGAATCGATATTATTCTGAATAATCTATCTCAATCGATTACTCTTAACCCATCCGGCACTAGCAGTTTATTTACGCTTGACATACGAAACGTGAAGCACAGATAGTAATCCAGAATCATGTATTCGCACGCTGTGTTAATTACTTTTCCGCGCAGAGGCGCCAAACAAGACCGATTGATCGAATCTACATTCCACATGTGATTACTCGGATTAAATTACAGAATAAAATGGTTATTCGTGGTATAGATAACATGCTTCTTTCGCAACGTTATCCTCAGGATGTTTACTACGAAATAAACATGTAAGAGACAAAACTAACGTAAACAAATGAATATGTAACGAAAACTAGATCTACATAAAAATATTGGAGTGAATGGGGTCATTGAACTTAGTTTTGTATTAAGATGATATTTATATCTTATTTATTTATTTAAACTTTATTGCACTGTGAGTTGTAGGTACTTACAAACTTAAAACGCGTGGACGCAGTCGCAAGGGACCGTTAGAAAATAAATATAATCAAAAAAAAAAACTACATCACTGCATGACCTAACGGTTTGTCTTGCATATAACGCTTTGAGCTTTTAGTCTATTAATAAACAAAAATAGTCCGTGTCAAATTTTATTAAAATAAAAACGATATTGAAATTGTCATGACACGTATCGGTGTCGAATCAAAAGTTACTCATGTTGAAACCCAAGACCCTTTGAAGACATTTGTGTGAAGCAATCGAAAGTAACAACCTTAATATCAAGTTTATCATAGTATGAAAAATAAGATAGATCTCTACAATATTTCTGTGGAGCGCGATTTCCACGGCTTTGTCTCGGTACATTTGTTGCTCACTGAATGTAGAAAAACCCATAACTTTGTAGGACTAACATTTCTCCCGAGTGTGGGAAATGCGAGGTGCTTTATAAAATGCCGATTTTGAAGGAAATGTTGATACGTGTAACAATCTTTCATTTTATGATACCACTTTATGTCTTCACGAATGAAATTGTTGCATAGAAATACTGAATTTTTCATAGTAATTTATTTAAGAGCCTTTTATTTCGTAAGTAACGAAACATGTCGAGGTAAGAGAGAACAGATGAACAACCGGAATAAAATATTAAGAGATTCAAATAAACGAAAGGTTAAATGTCGAGGCGTATTCGTATCAGGCAACCAAGCCAAAGAAACCGGGGGGCAGATTCTCCTACAGTTCGTGTACGAAAAAAGTTCAGTGATCGAATTTCCATTGCCGAAGAAAAAAATGTTTTCGATTTCTTAGGGTCACGATTTCTATGCGTTACGATGTCGTCGGTGCGGTAGTTTCTTTACGTGTGTATATTACATTTTTTTTGGTAAAATCATAAAACTTTCAATCGGTTTACATGAAAAAAGTTCGATTGACGTGAGAATCACGGCCTAGAGCTTTTAAATTCATAAATAATGATATATATTTTTGCGCACACAAATATACTAAAATCATACTTTATAACAAGGTGCTTTGTTACAAGCTACTGCACATAACTCAAAAGGTATCAATTGATACTTTATAAACGAATAACAGAGTGCATTGGTTTATTTTTAGCTCATGTCCATAATTCTAACACATTATGAATCGGTATGATCCTTCCGTGCCGTTAATGGCAAACGGCAGATGTGAATGGATGAACGCTCAATATTATTGCGATGCATATTGCTTTTTATGCGTTCCTGTGTACCGATTTTAATCGTTCTGAAATGATTTGTACTTCCCAAGGGAGACCATGCAAACTAACCTAGACATAATGTTTTTGACTCAAAGTGTTATATTATGTATCCCGCCTGTGCGCAATTTTTGGTTTCTTATTTCATCTTACTAGACTTCATTTTAAACCCCCGACGAAAAATGAATGGGATGTTATGAGTTGAACGTGTCTGTGTATTTCTGTCTGTGGTATTGTAGCTCCAAAACAGTTGAACCGATATTCGTGTAGCTTTTTTGTGTCATAGATACTTATTCAAACATTATTGTTATTTTTAGCCATGTTTCATAAAAGTCTGTTTGAAGATTATCTGCTTTGTTCTAGTTTCTAGTTGTCCGATCGATTCGAAATTTGGTACCGTGTTACTTCTATGATATTGAAAGTTTATGGTAAGGTAACGAATTTAATATGATATGTGTCGGGGGATTTAAAAACTTATGGTTTTGATATACTTGTGGTCGAGGTTTCTAGCGCCAAAAAAATTTCATCTAAAATAAACGCACGACACAAAAACTAATAGCAAGAAAAGATAACGCAAGGTGCAAACGATTTCGGATCCTAGAGTGGTAAGACGCAATATATATGTCAAAGAATCAGATTCCCGAATCAAAGCCATTCAATATATCCTTCCTTTCCATTTACTTTGACCCACTGAATGACACAAAAACTTTTCGTTAAGTTCGGACAATACTTCTTGTGACGTTCTGATCCAACTCTTTCCAGTGCAATACATAAAATAGGTACCCACATATCGTACTGGAAAAAGTTGCGTAAAAAACGGGAAGTTTTCCAAAAAGGTTTTTTCCTCTCAGCATAATAATTCATGGATATAATTTACAAGTACTGCGCGGGTACTTTATGAAAGAGCTGTTTTATTATTTCACGAACAAGTCTCGAGTGCGTTGGACGAAGACAAATTAATCTTGTATGTGCAGATCGTCCGAGGTTTTTATTTTAAATCTTTTTGTTCTAAGGACTGAATTAAAGAGGTTTCAGACTGAATATGAGTCTTGTGGTCTGCAAATTTCTAGTGAAAAATGGTTGGCTGTCTTAAAGAGTTCATACCTTATATGAGTATTGTTTAATGAAATTGTTTGTTTGATGATATGCGTAGTGAAAAAATGTTTTTATTTAAAAAACCTAATTGATTTAAAGGATTATCGCACACATAACTTGTGAATAATTAATCCTCTCTGAATTTTTCCATAAAGTACCGAACAAGGAAGAACCATAGTTTTTCACCAAAACATTAATTTTTGGATTGATTCATACAACAATTTATATTAAAAACGTTCCTCGTAATACTTTCGTGAAAACCTTTGAAGTAAGTAATAAAGTAATACAAACTTTTCTATAGATTGCTCAAGAGCCATTGAGGTGGTTACATTGAGTAATAATGATTGTAACAACAGTTTCAAAACAATACCGGTTGTAAAGTACTTCGGTTAACTTGTCGGAAACAATTTTCAAACAACAAAATTTAAAAACGTTTTCCAAACGAAATACTAATTACTTTTCATTCGTATTTGTTTAATACTAGATAATAAAAAATCAGGCAGTGGTTTCAAGAGAGTCAAAAATAACTTATTGAAAAACGTTCTCTACATAATATTTGTATCATGATATAGTCATTTCCATAAACGAGTCAAACAGATGTACTAACACTGACCCATATTTGATATTCAATTTCGCAACTCAATAATTTAACGAAGTCATAAAAGTAAAAGGAAATGTTTCAAATTGCATCGCCCCTCTGTTTGGGATCAGTAGCTTTATTACCTACTTAACTCCACATGCGACAGATCGTTGCGATCCCGCAGCTAAAGTAAACAAAAATAACCTCTATTACTATGACCATTTGTGAATTGATAGATATTGTCGTGCGACAGAAAGGAGCTGTTATTTCATAATACCGGTGTGACTTAAGCGTGGACGTGATCAGCAATCAGCCCCCTTACTCTGGACACAAAACCCGATCCAATGAATATAGCCATCCCTGTACTGGTATGATTGACAGGGATGGGTATATTCATTGGATCGGGTTTGGTGTTCAGAGTAAGGCCTCAGATTGGCGAATGAGTATCAATCATTGTGTTTAAGTAGTTTCAATATCCCGCACCCTTTCCTCTTCTTTTTGGAACATAAAGCCAGGCCAAATCCGTAATTTTTGTACCTACTTAAGGAGTTATGGTGTTTCGCAGCAGCACCAAGTTGTGCATTTATTTTTCTTTTAATCTGAAACATAGTTCTCCAAGTAATTAGTCTTACTAAACAAACCTATGGCAAATGAATAAATAAAGTGAAAAAATATTTCAGACTTTATGTTAAGGGGCTCCCCAAATTTATAACTCGTTAAATAAAAGACTAATCGAAAATCTGGTAGACACGATTGTAGTACAGGTTCTATAGTTTATTAAGTATTTAATTGTTTCAATAGTAGTTTACTGAAGTTAAAGGGCCATTATTTGAGGACCGTTTTTGATGGTCACACACCGAGTTGGCGCTCAGTTTAACCCCAGATAATATAATACTAGTTTACCACTTATGTCTTGTTGGGCTTTTACATTATATAAACAAAATATATGTCAAAAAATTGGGCATATAGTCAGGATTAGTTATATTGAGGTGAAAAAAGTCCGTCTTTAGATTTAAATTTAATATACATAAATACCTGGATTTTCAAATTACTTATTTAATACATTACAATTTATTTAATTCTATAAATATAAAAGCCTTTAAAGCGTTTTTCTACGCATTACGGTATTATCCTATTCGTTCAAAATCCGGATACGAATTATTTTCGTCAAACAGTTGGGTAACTTTAAAAGAATGCCGGGCTATTTTTAGATGGGGCTTTTTATAACTTTTGCTCACCGACGATAAAAGAATGCGTGGGCCAAATGAATTGTAACGTGTAACTATTTTTAACACATCGTCCGGAAAAATCTCATTTGTCAAGTGTCGAATCTTGGCAATTTGTCGGCGTGACTGGCACAAAGCATTATGCTCGCGCTGTCACAGCATTGAAAAAGTTTCTGCTGCAACTTTTTTTTCAAGCGACTGGAATAAGTTAGACTTTACACACTGCGACTTTTAGCATCAATGCAGTTGCGCGTTTTGAAAACGAGCTTCACAATCGCGACTCACGCAATGAACAGATTTAATATAGCACCGATGCAGTCGCGCGGTAGGTCCCATGCGGAAGCGTGACTGCATCGATTCTAACGCGCGTTAGTATCGATGAAGTCACCAAAATTCAGTATATAATTTGTCAATTTCCAGTTTCTGCGTAGCGACTGTACTGATCCTACGCGCGTTAGAATCGCGACTGCATCGATGCTAAAAGTAGCGCATTGTGTAAAGGTTGATATTTTGCGACTGCATCGATGCTAGCGCGCGTTAGCATCGCGAATGAATCGCTTCTTAAAGAAGTTGAAGTTGGGGCTGAAAGCTACCTAGGAAAATGAAACTTGTGCTGAATTTAGTCTTAAATAGGGCAGTGATCTACAGTCGTCTTGCAGCGCAGTAAAACGATGAAACGGGTGAAAATATAAAGATATAAAGAAATAGACAAGAGCTTAGCTCTTGAATTGGCTGATGATGAGGCTTTAAGGGCATTTCTACAGAAGCGACTGATGGACCGACGGGAGCAAAAAACCTATCTTTAAAATTGAATTCACACGTATTTATACAACTCTTGGCCTGATGGAGAGCATATCAAGAAGACCACCAGGTTGTACATACGGTCTAAAAAAATCGGAAAGTTCAAAAACGGGCAGAATTTGGCCTAAAATGTAGTGTCCGGTTTCCAGAATTTACTCGTTTTCGTTTCATAACTTTTAAAATAATAAGTTGCTGATTATTATTCCTACATTCTTATAACAAGGAATAAATAATGAAGCCATATACGTGCTTACATATATTGTGAATCCTTTAATTTGAATACAGTGACACATTTAAATTTTGTCCGAGGCTTGTGCCTCAATTCGGTGAAATTTGCTTTTATGTACCTGTAGCACTAACTATGCATAAAAGGAACGCGCACTACTTGTTCCCGTCATCTGACAGTTGCGCCCGAGCGGACGAACAGTGTAAACGGGAGATCTGTAGCACTCCAGACTCTACAGAGTCATAAATCTGAATTGTTTGACAATTTATAGTGTCTTTTACATTTAAAATTACATTAATTTATTAGGTACCAATAAGATAGAAAATTGCAATACGAGTAGCATCGTCGTTTCTGTTTTCTATTCATTCGTCCCGTATTTTCTTAGTTCCGAACTAAAAAGAATCGAACGCCATATCCCGTTGTGCCAGTTTAGACCAGAAAATTCGTTTGTGGGGTTAAAGAAAATCGCTTTGAGAAATGCATGAGTTGCTTTTGGCTCGCTGTGGACTGGACCCGAGGTTTATTGGCTTTTGTATGTAAAAGCACAAGCTAACAAGGCAATCTTCAGCCCTTGCGTTCATAATGTACGGCAAATGACCTTAAGTATGTCCTACTTTCTTTGTACTGTTTTTTTTTTAACTTTTGACGTTTCGCAATTTTACTTAATTTTCTGAGGATGTTTCTTATGCTAAATAAACAAGCAAACAAATTCTTATGGAGTCGGTGCGTCATGTGATGTGGGTAGTGTAGACTGTTGGTGTTCGTGATCTTGATGACATTATGCACCGACTCCAAAATATATTTTTTCTCTTAAATAGAAGACGAATGCCTTATTTTAAGCTTTTAAGTCAGTTTATTGAAAACGGTTTAAATTTTTATAATCTTTTACAAGGGTAGCTTCGTTGGTGTAGCGGTTAGCTCGCTGGTTGCTACCCCAGAAGCTCTGGGTTCGAATTCCGGGTCAGACAGAAATTTGTTTTTGGGTTTTTATATCTAAAAATACTCGGAAACAGCTCGGATTCAGAAAGTTGGTGGTGATGGCAGCTCTTTACGTCAGAAAGCACAAGAAGCCGTTGGTCCTGCGCCTGATTTCACCATGTCGGAGCCGTCTCACCGCTTTCATAAGGGTGAAGGAACAAAGAGTTCACTTGTGTATTACGCACACTTCTACACTAAACTATCTCCTGCGTACCTGTTCTATCTCTGATGAGTGGAGCTCGACCGAAAATCAGTAGGAGAATATTATTAGATTTTTATAAGGTAAGATAGGACTGGCATATCTTTTTAAGATAAAAGTCACCTTACTCATTTTTATTTTTTTATGTAATAAAAATGAGTAAGGTGACTTTTATCTATTTAAGGTAAGCTTAAGTATTCTATATATTTTATTTATACGAGATATATACTGCTTATATATCTTATTAAATATTTGTTAATATTAGTTTGTATGTTTATGTTTTGCATTTTATTCTTATTTTTTGTACAACTTATTATTAATATTCCGCCATTGATTAAACTCTACATTACAAAGTGGCTGACTGGTAGAGAATGCCACAAGGCATAAAGTCCGCCAATTGTAAAACTAACAGTGCAATAAAGTTTAAATAAACAAATAAAAAGAATAATAATAAAATACTAGTGGACGCCTTTGTAGTAAACTGTAAGTACGAGTAGATGTGTGTGTTACTTAAGGACGGTAATCGACATACTCAGCTTTGCCAATACAATAGTAAAACTATAAGTTCGCAAGAACAGGGCTTCACATAGTGGAACTCGAAAACAAGGTTATCCTTACCATGCTAAGAAAACCCTTTGCTGAATATATGGCACGTAGAAGTTTACAACTATTAGCAATATTTATCATAGATTGATTTTAAATCATACTTGGATGTCGCACTGTCCTATCTCACTAAACAACGAGATTGAAAGAACTGGTGTATTGGTGCACTAGTACTTTACCGACCGAACAAATGTACAATATAATAATTCTTATATTTTCGGATTTACCTGGAATATGCATCGCAGATCTGGAATCCAAGATTCCTTACATACATTTCTCGAGTGGAGGGCATACAGACAGGATTTGTTAAGAGATGTGCTATCGCATGAGGACGAAATATAGTTCCGAAGAGTTTTACAAGTTATGTAGGCAATATCATCTTTTTTTTACTTTATTTATTACCAAAAGAACACATTTTTTTACAATAACATGTCTGCCAAACTGCTTAGCAGTGCTTAGTTAGTTCTCGTCTGCAACTGGCCTGTTCAACATCCATCAATAATGGGTATGGTAAACAGTTCACAAAAACGAATAGAAGTATACATCTTTAAATGAAGGTTTAAAATGTACAATACTATAAATAGATATGGGACTGTGATGTGATGTGTGCGCATGTGTGTGTCTGCGTGCGTGCGTGTGCATGCGCGCGTGCGTATTTATGTAAGTGTGTACATGCGTGTATCCCCATATGCCCTACGGGAGCAGTCCCTTGGGGTCGGAATAGGGGTAGTAGGTAGTTGCAGACGTGGTCCCTATAGGTACCACATATAGGGACCACGTCTGCAACTACATCACTAGATAAACAGACAATGTATCACATTAGTTAAGGGCAAAGTGTCAGGTAATGTTTTTTAAGTAACGTTTTAAGGTAGTTTGTTGACATAACACTATCCAGTAGGTTCTGTGGTAGCTGATTATGTATTGTGGGAATCACCCATCGCCTCGAGCGTTTTCCGTAATAATTTTGAACTTTTGGTACTCTTAACTCTTTTTTCTGTCTCTTTGATCTTCTTCCCTGTGTTCTAGGCGAGAAACTGACATTGTATATTTGATTAAGATTATCACAGAGATCGATTGCCCTGATCTTTTAAGTAAAATTTACTTTAACACTGCTAAAAAGCGTATTTTGCGTAACAATGCACCGCTATATTTGCCCGTTGTGGTCACTATTATAGGCGGAGTAGTTTTATAACTATTTATATTTATATAAATTTTATTCAACTCGCTAGTTGAATAAAATTTTTAAATGTGGAGATCTGAACACATTCTACTCTACCATTACTTTTACTAGGAGGCTATTGGGCGAGCGCTTTTTTGATTGCGAGTTGCTTAAATAGATTCCTTTTTTTTTCCTTATTGTAGTATGTTGTTTTGTTGCTTGGCAGTAGTTTTGAATGAATGTTTATGTTAATTCATACTATTTCTATATGTGAGAACCTGTAAGAAGTTTACCATCTCAATCATCTATTTAAAACTGGTCATCTGGTTTTCCTGTTATAAAGAAAAAAACTGGCCGTCATTACCGAATTTCCGTGGGCGAGTAAAGTTTCATGCCATGGAGTCGACAAAAATAAACACAATGCCTTTCAACGCCTTCTTCTTAGGGCAGTTTAAGTGAATCTAGAGTCACGTACACTACATCAGATTTCTCCACAGCTTTTTATTCCGTCAACGTGTTCGCCTCGCAGCCCTAAAATGCTTTGTGTACGCACGAAATGCCGAAAACTGTTTCACTATTATGCGGCGCTCGGTCAAAAGAATGTTTATTTTTTTGCATAATCTCGACGCTGGGATCCTGGGACATTCTTCATTACCTCTATATGTATTTGGGAAAACAGACACTTTTCAGGTCCCGCAGCCGAATAGTAAAAAATGCCTGTCTGTCTGTCTGTCCGTCCGTATGTCACAGCCGCTTTCTTCTGAAACTTCTAGTATTACACATCTCAAACTTATAATAATAATAGTCCCCCTAGCCGATTTCGACTACGGTGGCCAGTCACAACGACTAACCGACTGCGCCGCACATATTATAGTGCACAATTAAGTGTGTGCGCAAATACAGTTGTACTCTCTATTCCTTTCATTCACATAGCCCGATGGGACAGCAATCTGATCCGACCAGAGAGAGATCAGGTGCAGGACCAACGGCTTTACGTGCTTTTCCGAGGCACGGAGGTAAAACACCGCCAACTTCCAAACTCCGGACTACCCTGAAAATTTCTAAGTAGAAAAATTCAGGTATATATTTTTGGCCCGACTCGGGGATCGAACCCGGGACCTCTGGCGCAGACGTCGCTTTAAAGTGCGACCCTCTTACCGCTGCGCCACTGAGGCAGTTAAACTTAGTAGGTAGATGTAACCGCTTTACGATTCTCATACAACAAATAAAAATACAGGAAACTAAAACCTACAAAATAATATAAGCGTTTATTTTTTGCATACAGCTTTCACTATAATTAGATTGACTATTTATTAAGTGTTTCTTTCCTTGGCGAATTCAGCTTCAAAACGTAATAGGTAAAACTTATACGAGTATGATTCCTAATAAATCGTCTACGTAAGTTCTTGTTAAAAATGAATTGTGTAGATAATATTACGTTCTATCCAACAGCAAAGGATTTTGTTTCCAAAAGCTACCTACAAAATGTTAAAATTAAAACATTTTTTAAGAGAAATATGTAAATAATTTCGAGGCGCACCCGCGGTAGTGCCGAGTTATATTATAGGTTAGGTTGTAACATGAACGGACGCATATAATTAAATGATTTCTTGAACCCTTTCTGTCAAAGGACAGTGCCCACTCTCTCTTGTCAGTCAGTTACTGCAAATAATGAATTCCCTCTCTACCATTATTTTCCTTGGCTTGACCTTCGCTCCAGACAAAGCTTTTAATTAATGGTAGATGCTACCGGTTGAAAAAGTGTACAGTAGATCTCAGAGAATATGCGAGAAGATAGTTCTTAACGTGAATATCAAGCGCCGCGTCATTAAGGCTCATTGGGTACTGGGACGCAAGATAATTTGCGATTATATAGGCACTCTAACATGTTAATTCAATTTAATTCAATTCAATTTGTTTATTTCAGAAAGCCAGGTTCCATAATGTAAGAGTGCCTATATAAACGCACGGGTGACAAAAGTGACTCGTCAATATTCCGACTTGAGTGATTCATAAATGTTAATTTATGAATCACTCAAGTCGGAAGTTTGACAAGTCACTTTTGTCACCCGTTTTAAAAAACGTTATTATTTTACTAATTTTCATAAACTAGGGAACTGGCCGTCATCAATACACTTATTGAGAGGGTATTGTGTCGATAATTGACTAAATAATATGCAAAGATTATCCCCACAGTCATTGATTCTTAGAAAGTTTCTTAGATTACTCAATACATGCATTAACATCCTCTCAAATCCGAACACTGATAATCTTTATTTACTGCTCTATAGATGGAGGAAATCTGAAGAAAAGTGAACCTTCTTTGTCTGCTTTTACCATTGTCAGAAACCACAAATAAAACCAACCCTTTCACGTCAGCGTTTTTTTGATGAATTCAATGACAAACGCCTACGTTCTTTGAAAAATCTTTTGTCAAATTTTACATTCTGAATTAAGCTGTGGTGACCTTACGTACCGTTCCAATATACAGTATTCGTTGAAAGTGATCTATTTAATTACATGCGAAGAAGTAATAGTATGAGCAGGAGGTAGATGGGATACTACTCGCCACAGACGGAGTCTAAACTTCATTACCTCCTTAGTTATAAACGTTACATCACACAATAACATTTCGTTTTAAATAAAATCTGTATACCTAAACACAATGCAAAGAAATAAATTTCATTAGATTTGATTTTAAAACCATCTATTTATTTATTTAAATACTTTATTGCACAAATTTAGTGTACAAAGGTGGACTTAATGCTAAAAGCATTCTCTGCCAGTCAAACCTTTAGGTCATGCAGAAAGATAGCAACGGGTGCAGTAAAAAAAAAAACACAAATTAAAATAGGAAAATAGTGACAAGAATCTAATAAATATATTATTGAATTAAATAAACTAAATAAATAACTATATCGATAAATAAATAAACTACAAAATATTTATAAGTATAAACATAAACACAAATAAAGCATAAATACATACATATAATAATAATATTATGCAATTATTCACTCTTTCAGAAATGTACGAACTTTATTCTTGAAAGACAACTTTGCATCGGTTCTCTTTATATCCACGGGGAGAGAATTCCACAGTCGTGTTGCCGTCACTGTGAAAGACTTGGAAACGTACGAGGAACGGTGGGCCAGCGTGCCTAGCCGGAGATTGATCTATACCTATCTAAGAAAGCTGAACCTCAACCTAACTGTCTATACATACGGACTTCAAGACATCAATAGCCTTAAACCAGGAACAATATAGTAGGAACAATGTTCCAATACTTGGACACCTGCACTCTAAACAATCGTTGCGCAAATATATTTTTTAAGATTACGAAACTTATTGAAAGCGAATTTCTTATTAAACGTGCTATATCCTCTATACTTTGCAGAACTCATACATACTTCATTCATTCGTTCATTCATAGAGTGAATAATATTCGCTTCCCAGTATAAGTAAAACGAAGTTTCTAAGCAGAATCGCACTTCTAAGACTATAATAAACAAGTATTTCTTTACATCGTCTCTTTGAAGAACTCATTCAACTCGTAAGTATCCAGGCGTTTATGAGTTTTTCGAGATATTACTGACGGCTGTTCAATCGTGTGTGTTCATTTACATTATTTTCTTTGACAGTAATTTTCTTATCGTATTAAAAAATGACGATTGTTTCCTTTAAATAAACTACCATTGCCTTTTCTTGCTTGTATGAATTATTTAGTATTACAAAAACATTTAAAAAAAATTACAGCTTATGTAATATTATTCAAAACCTAATCTTAAGAGACTTGAAATATATCATTCATTTTTTTTTATTTATTTATACTTTATTGCACAACCAAAAATTTGTACAAACGGTGGACTTAACGCCATATGGCATTCTCTACCAGTCATACCTTTGGGCTAAGCAGAAATGATTGTAGGCGGTGCGACAGAAAAAAAGAAAATGGGTTACTATTAAAAGAAAAAAACGATAAATTTCACGCATAAAAAAAATATATATACATGAAAAAACATATCTCATTTCATTACTTTGGAGACAAAACAAAAGATTAAAGTTAAAGAACTCGTTTAGGAACGTTGTATCAAATAGACGAAATTTGATTGATTTACAATAACATGTCTTGAGCCTAGCTTTGGTAAATAGGTATATAGCAAAATTTATAGTCTAACCCATTTATATTATTTGTTGGAACCAACTTAAACAAACGTAGTTTTGGTGGATCTTCATGTAATGTTTGTCCCCGCCTGCAGCACCTTAAATAATTAAGTCAAATAATTTGAATACATAATTTTCTTATATAGTATTTCATGATAATATGTAACTACCTACTTGATTTTATAAGATTAATAAAGAAACCAAAAACACGCATATAGGAAAGAGCCCACAACCTTTGCCTTGGTTTTTCTTTTTCAGTGCATTTTTGTAAGCAGTCGGGTTTTTGTTTTTATAAATAATATTTTTTAGGACTTTTAGTTTCAACTGCTTCAAAGTTTTGAAACGAGACTTGGGTTTATTGTTTTGGCAGATAACGCTCTTTTTTGCGATTTATTCGTCATATCGATATATATAATCTTTTTAACAATTTGTGTTCTATTGTTATATTATATAAATGTAATATCTAATATAAGTATACATTTTTGTAATGTCCTTGTCGCTAGCTTTTATGTGATACCCACATTTCTAGGATATGAAAAAAAACATCCCTCCTCACCATAACATAACTTTCTTTTTCATACAAACACTATGAAAAACAAAGTCATATTTGTTTACCACAAAATATTGTGGTATACCAAGTTTCAACTGTGTGATGCTAATAGTTTTAGAATAAAGTTACTATGAAATACGGACGGACATACAGACAGACTACAAGGGTTCCGTTTTTAGCCATTCAGCTTCGGAACCCTAAAAATGGGCCCTGCTTTAAAAAGTTATTTTTAATTACGTAAAAAAAAATGAACAATAAAACGTTGAGAAACGTTTAATAGCCGACCGAATTTCCGAGGACCAGGAAAACTCTTTTGTCCAAACAGAATAAACGTTTATGTTGTGCGATAACAGTTCTGGAAAACCATTGTCTAAAACGAGATCAGATACTAAAATGAGAAATCCTTTTTTATGTGATTATACGTCTGTTTTATTTTTAATTAAAACTTATACCACATTTTTACGAGTTCAAAAAAATAAGGTAATCAATGAAATGAAAAAGCGACTGCAGCATTAGTGACTGTCGCTGCGGCATGAGCATCATCGCCGCCGGCACGGCCGCCGGCCGGTGTGGATATGTCACCGCAATTTACTGTCTAACGGCTCTTAATCCGGATCATTGTTATCTGTAGATTAATTTAATCTGTCAATTTATGATTTATTGTGAAGAAGCTCGCTTTAGATTTTATGCTTTAATTTATACTTACATGACGTCAACCTAACATGTAGGATAGGGATGGGACGGGTATTCGCTTTTCTTACCCCATTTATCCTTTATCTACCCTGACCCACCACTTTGCCCTGTGATCCGTCATTTCATTTTACGTTTTAATGTATGAAGTTCGGTACAGTTCACAATAAACAGTCGGAATACAATTTAACGGATTTAAGCCCGTAAGTTTGTAATCACGCGGTTTTCACAGTATGATGGTGACTTATACGAGTACACCATTACGATGTACCTAACGGCAGTTAATTGCCATGTCTTATGGATACCGTCGACTTGCTTTTGATATACTGATGATGTCTTCTGCCGTCAATGCACCGTCGGCAAGACATCAAGAGGCCCTCGTCCATAGCACACGTGAGTGTGTAAGAGACAAGAGAGATCCGGTTATTCCGATTATCCACACTAAAACTCCACACTCGTGTGAAAATTTGACGTTTTGTCCATTTATCCTCACTGATGGCTTGGTGTGGAACAATGGTGTTCCACTTTTCCACATCAGTGGTGGGTAGAGTCGATAAGTGGAAATACTTTAAATTTAAAAAAGGTATTGAATACATATTTCTTAATCTAAACTAATTAATTTCTACAAATCCCAACTTATGTGGAAAAGTGGCACTTATGCCATTTTTTTCACACTAAGCCCGTCAGTGTGAATAAATGGTCAAAAACTGTAATTCCACATCACTGTGGTTTTTTTTTTGTGGAAAATCGGAATAACACGAGAGGACAATAAGTACGAAAAGTGACGTTACCAATAATTTCAGCATCTATAAGACGCTACACTATTCTTTTCATAACATTATTTTTTTCTTTAGTAGCTAGTAATTTTCGAATATCCACTGAACTGGTAGATAGTCTTGCCCTCAATCTATCATGGCTGGATTAGATGGAGACTATGATAGAGCGATCGCTCTTATAGAGCTACGTAGTTTCTTAAATCATTTAGTGTCATCGAAAAAAACATTTATCATAAGTTAATAAGGGAATATAATATCTTATTTTGCTACAAATTGCTCTTCCAAACGAGTTTTTTTCTTAAAGTTGAATTTCAGTTTGGTAAATCGTACATTTATATAATGGTAAATCACTCTGTGATCGTGAACTTCTCAGACATAAATTTTGTTTTTGCTGACGTCATTGACATGAAATTTGTTTACAGAACAGAAGGATTGCGGAAAGTTTCCAATGTCTTCTTTCATCGCTATATTTTCGTCACAATATTAAATCGATGTTTTGATATGTATTCTTTGCAATACATATTATAACATTACCTACAAGTAGGGGAGACGGAGGCACCTCAGCATAGGGGCGATTTGAACATGTTGATTTCTGAACGGAGCTTTATATTAATCTTTGCCGCAACTCCATTCTAATATTGGCAACACTGGCTTTGATTTGTCAAAACACAAAGCGCGCGTGTTTTGCTGTCAAAAGAGTTATAATATGTCGTCGTATTTAATATCTGTACAGTACCTATAATGAAGACAAATTATCTCTTTATTCTAGTTTTCAACCTATTTTTCAAAACTGTCCCACATCGATGCAAATGTGCCCCTCATGGGAGGCTGATTTGAACGATTTTTGGAAACAAATCTTTTTCAACGTATCCAACAACAATTTCAAACATTTTATTATTTTTAAAGTAACAAGGGAGTAAATAAAGACGAAAAAAAATATTTGTTTTCAATTTCTCTTTACTCTCTTTGGTTTATTTTTATGAATCCAAATACTAAAAATATGCTTATGTGCCCCCTTCTCCCTTACCTATACGATCGTAGTAAATACCCACCAATTTATACACTTTTAAGATGTTTAAGTGGCATTTTCATGACTTCCGTGGTGTAGTGGCTGAGCACGCTGGGTTTCAAGGCGTCGCCGCTCCGAGGTCCCGGGTGAGATTCCCGTTCGAGTCAATATCGAAATCAAAATTCCTATATGGTCTCGGGTCTGTGTAGTTGTAGCACCCCGTTTTGTCTGATTACCATAACACAAGTGCATTAGCTACTTACTTTGGAATCAGAGCAATATATGTGATTGGTGACGAATATTTTTTTATGCCTATGAAAAAAAAAGTCTTTGTTGATTATTGTTATTAGTGACCTAGTACCCTTTAAACACAATCAATTACTAAGAACTAATTGATAGGGTTTCCAATAAACATGCATATCATTCAGATAAATGCAAAACTAGGTCTACGCCTACACTGAAGCGTTGATATTTGCCACTCGCCAATTCCGATGACAAAGGAAATATTTCCGATTAAAAGCCCCGAATGGCCAGATAAATCATTCACTGTCATCATTAATGAATTTAATTGCATTTGAATTGAAATCGCTATATATCGTAAATCAGTTCGGAAAACACGCAGTGAGGACGTGCCGCTGAAAAGCTGACGATAGTGGGTTAATATGTTCTTTAGCTTTATAGTTAGGCTCATACAATATTCTGATCTAAGCGTCCCTTGCATGTTACTAGACTTGACGAATGGGATAGCCCCATTCGATTGGAGACCAGGATAAGACGTCCACCGGCAATATTAATAGACGACTTTGATAAGATTACGGAGGCCGCTTGCAACAGGTTGCTTTGGAAATTATTAGGGAAAGCTAGTTCAGTTGTAAACGTCCTGCGACCGATTATAATGATAATTCAGTTTAACTGAAGGTTTACTATAACTGTATTTATTAATTCTCATAGCTGGCATCACAGAGTAACTTTTCGTTTATTAAGTCTGTGAGTTAACGAAGCCTCTCCAACACTTAGCTTGAATGTTACCTATAGAGCGTTTAGTAAAAACAGCTCAGTGGATAATAAACCTTATGCATCATCCATCTGTCACCTTGACGACGACAATTCTGAACTGTATGGCCCGAAGAAATGTAATTTGAAGGTTTCAATTTTATCCCAAACTAGCGGTCCCCCGCGCCTTCGTCCGCGCGTTTTGAGTTTGCTCCCTCCCCTCCCGTCGCAGCGTGATGATTTATACCCTAAAGCCTTTCTCGATAAATAAGCTATCCAACACAGAAATATTTTTTCGAATCGGTCCAGCAGTTCCTGAGAGAAGCGCGTTCAAACAAACAAACTCTTCAGCTTTATAATATTAATTAGCGCAAGCGCACGTCGTACTTTAGCTGGGAACATTATTTTGGTGCGGAGTTATGTTAAAACTGTGATAGCTCCTAAGATATCCATTGAATTTAAATGATAAAAAGGGCAACTTTGTTCTAAATGAAATGCTCGTGATGATGAATGTATTTATTTTGATAAGAATAAATACCTGTGTGTATAATACACCTCTAAAAATAATGCATTATTTTTTTACAAATTTATTAACATAAAATAGGTTGTAGTAAGTCAACTATAAAAGATAGACATATGCTGTCGAGGATTTTATTATATAACTCTTAATGCTGAACAATCCTGTCATACATGTTTTTTGTGTAACTTAAGCGGTTTTCGCAGCGTACGCAGCGGAAGCTCTCAAAAGGAATATCTTTCTCCCGTTTCGCAACATTTTTCATTGCTGCTGTGGTCTTATGAGTCGTATCTTTATGTTATATAGCCTAAAGCCTTCCTCGATTAATGGACTATCCAACGTAAAAATAATTTTTCAAATCGGGCCAGTAGTTTCTGAGATTAGCGCGTTCAAACAAACAAACAAACAAACAAACAAACAAACAAACAAACAAACAAACAAACTCTTCAGCTTTATAATATTATAGTATAGATTGAACGGAAATACAGGGTGTTGTCTTGGTCAGCGACGAGCGACTCAGGGGTGGCTGTACAAACGATACTGATGCCAAATTTTTTTTTGTTTGAAATGGAAAAAAACCCAAAAAAAAAACATTTTTTTTATGCGGTACAGGGATCAAGTCAAAACTACCAACACTTGGTGGCCGCTTCGTAGCTTACTAGCTGCGACGTAGTATTTTGTAGATACGCGCTAGTTACGCGCTTGGGTGCGAGTTTTTTCATTCGTATTGTAATTTTTTTGAATGTTGTGAAGAGGTTTTCTTGTATAAAACTTGCTCAGTTTTTTTTTTTAAAGTTGGATGTCACTGACCAAAATAACACCCTGTATATGGTAAGCGTTTTCTGTCAAGGTTGACAATTTGAAATGAGTATTCTCTGGCCGGCTATGCATGCAAACTGAAGAACTCAATAAGTGCTACAGCTAAATCGTTAATCAGGTGTTTGTTACAAGTTGACTATTACTCTGGCATTACACAGTTAAAGATTAAATCGTAGATTTGACTTCAGAAAATCATACATATGTTGCTGGCCTTTTCTTTTATACTATGGCGGATTCGCTAACTTTATTTAAATGATAGTCAACTTGTTTAATCCTGGCTGTCTGGTGATCACTATAACGGTTTTACTTCGTTACTATGGAAAGTGGTAGCTTTCCATCAATTTTATTTTTAGGCTTGTATTAATATTAAGTATTATTATTTATTCTATGATTAAAGGTTAAGTAAACAAAGTGCAAAGGTCTCGAACAGGTTAAAACTTTAAGCAAGGAAAACGCCGCGGAAATTATCTTGAGGATTGCGAAGGCGAGATTCGTTTATCGGAGGTATTTCGCGTTGGATCAGTAATGGACTGTAAAATTACTTATTCGTCAGCTGTGTAACTTCACGTTTCAGGGTTAGTGCCCTTATACTCAGTTAGGGGACGAAGTTCTTTCACGTTTCTTCACTTTGAGTTGGTGAGTTTTTAATTAGTTACATGACAAATTTGTGAAGATCCAAATTTTATTCTTTTTGACTGCGTTTTGACTGACTGTTGCATCAGACTAACATAGTGTTAGTTAACCGATTGGCAAGCAAAGTCACAATCTTGTAATTAGATACCATAATAATAAAGTACTTAAATAGGTACCTAGGCACCTAATTTATCGGACGAAGCACCTGCAACTTTAACGAGTCCGCTTAAGAAGTATTTATCTTTTTTAAATATTGAACGCCACACAAAAGTAAGTAGCTAATGCACTTGTGTTATGGAAATCAGACACAACGGTGGTACCACAATACCCAGACCGGAGACAACAGAGATTTTTTTTATTTCTACATTGAACCGACTGGGAATCGAGCCCGGGACCTCGGAGCGGCGAGGCGCCTTGAAACCCAGCGTGCTTATCTACAACACCACGGAGGTCGTCAAATAAGTAGATATGTCAAAAAAACTGTATTGATTACGAGACACAAGATAAGTTAGTATTGTATTTGAAATTATTATTTCAACTTGACATAATAATTAAATATCAATTAAACTAAAACGTTATCAACACCATTCTATATAGGTACCTACATGGTGGAAAAGATGACTACTTACTTAAGAACCTAAAGATAAAACTTTACAAAGCATTATAAAACAGCAGCAAAAAATACAATTTCCATATAGTGAATAAGATATCACACGAGCCGCTTTTCCCTTTGAAAATGATGTATGTTAGCCCATTTTCAATGCATGAAAGGAAAAATTTTCATGTCTCAATTTTGACTATCAATGAATAATGCAAGAGTGCAACAACCCACTTTGCGAACTCATCGTATGTATTGTTGCAGCGTAAAGTTTGGCTACTTTATATTCAAAGCCATGCTTGGGCTCATTCTGGACCTTTTAAGAGTTTTCTGGACATATTGGTATATTTAAGTAGGTAGGTAGGTAAGCATTTCATACTTATTTTTCCCTGTCAAAGTAAATCGAAGCTGATGATGCTTGAATACGTTTTGTTAGAGAATGTTGCCTAGTTACAAATATGTATCCATCGTAAACTTTATCTGAAGTATGATAAACCAAAATTAATGAGACCTTACAATAAGAAGTGTCACATTATCTTAATGCAAAAAATAAATAAATAAACGAACCTGCTTATTTGGAATATGATATTAGAAACATTGATTCCGTTTAATGCTAGGAATCAGTCTCCGAGACCGGAAGCGCAATGAGTGCATACGCCAGAAAAATAAGCTGAGAGATGTATTCGCAACGATCGCGAAAAAAAAATGGGCTTGGGCTGGACATATAGCCCGAATAGCAAACGACCGCTGGCCAAAAAGAGACTTGGAAATGAGACCACGGAACAACACAAGAGGGAAAGGACGAGCGCCCTAACGATGTTCTGATGATATCCGGCGACACGCAGGACATGGCTGGATGAACCAAGCACAAGACCGTCAATCATGGCTGAGAATGAAGGAGGCCTACATCCAAGACTCGACAACATTGGGCTCATGATGATGATGATGATGATTCCGTTTATGAATAAATGAATCACCATTGTAATCGTCACACAAATATAACCTTCATCTACGAGGCACAGCACACAGTCTATAGTATTTTCAGAATTCTATCGTTCTCTCAACTATTTTTAACCTGAAAACCAATATTGCACTAGAGGATTAAATTAACCCTTAATGGACAATTACTGTTACCCGGTTGTGTAATTAAAGAGTAGACTAAGAAAACACAGGGCTATTCTTTGACTAAGCCTCTAAGATGTAGGGATTTAAAAAGTAAAGTGGTTTGTGAGGATCAACTTTAAATCTACTTTTTAAAAGAGGTCTTCGGGGTTCATTTTTACTATTATGTTAGTATTACTTACATAGACTCAGTTGTACTAAGTTTGAGACTTAATTTAATGCGGTAATTTGCATGAAAAAAACAAATCCCATTATATCCCATGTTGTAGTTTTAAAAGTAACCTTTTTCCCAGCCTTAATAATGCGTCGTTATTTTTTTTGCTAAATATGACAAATAAAAGTTTATAATAATAATTATATAATAATAAAATCATTTATTGCAGGCATAAAAAACCCATATAAAGTATAAATTACACAATAAAAATAAAAATACGAATAAAATAAAATAAATTAAAATTAATTTTTACCGAGAAAGAATCCCGACGTCATTAGAGCACAGCTTGATGAAGACTTCTCCAGTGGTTAAAAATAGGCCCACGTGATGCTTCTCTGGCCACCTTCATAATTTTATTGTCGGAGTTCCTTACTCTTTGCCAGAATGAGGCAACTCGCGTTTTAAGGACAGCAAAGAAGTCCGGCACCCGCGCATCCGCGAACATTCCTGACGCGCTGCAGTATCGCGGCAAATGCATAAGAATGCGAAATGCCTTATTAAATTAAATTATATTGCACTCCTATGGCACTGTGCGACTTTTTCAAGTAATTTGTCTGTGCGACTTTTTCAAAAAATATATGAGTGACACACCTTTGCATAAGACTGCTTACGTTTCTAACTCTTTCACCCTCAGCGCCATCAGACTTCGGAACTCCCTCTCAGATCAAGACATCAACATCAAAATATGATCTTTAAATATGATCCTTTTTTCAATGAGAATAGATAACATAATATGTCTTTAGCGTGATGTTATATGGATTTTATTGTATTTATGTATGTTTATTTAAGAAATATTTATGTAGTACTTCTTAAATAAATATACATATTAAAACATACGTAAGAATATGTTGTTTCTATAAGGTTGGGAGCTCGGGATCATAAAGTAAACAACTGAATGTTAGCTATCTCCGTTTATTAATGAATGATTAAATAGGGATCGTCAATATTTATACATACAAGTACAACTACATGCTACACACACTACACGCCCACCGGCAAAAAAATATAAAAATAATACGTTACAAAATTATTTTTATAAAAAATATTACTAAATCTTCATAGGTAAAGTAAAAACTAATTCCAATATTATTTTTATAGAATAAAGTTACACATTTCCTTACAACTATTGTTTATATGGTCTAGTCCTATTCTTATGTACTAACATTGGTTTCCCCTTATAATCTATTTTTAGATTTGGTTCACAATCTTTAATAACTCTAAACGGTCCTAAGTACAATGGATCAAGTTTGTTTACACTTTGTTCGTTCTTTAGTAGTATCATATCACCAACATTGTATGAAATAGGGTTTGTATAGCAATCATATCTCATTTTCCTTATTTCTTTACTTTTAATTAAATTTTGCCGTGCATCGTATTGCGATTTTTGTAATCTGAATTTAAGTTGTTTAGGGTAATCATAATGGTTGTATAATGGTTCAATATCTAAATATAAATTACTAGGTAAGTTACAAGGTTTTCCAAATACCAATTCGTATGGTGTATACTTAGTCTCTGTGTGCACAGTCGTGTTATAAGCGAAACACCAATAGGGTAACCACACACTCCAATTTTGTGGTTCTGTTTCCGTTTGTATTCGTAGGTATGACATTAAGTTTTTGTGACTATTTTCTAAACTGCCTATCGATTGATGATGATATGCTGTAGATGTGGTTTGCTCAATTTTGAGTGTTTCACACACTGATTTCATAACTGTCGAAACAAACTCAGTGCCTCGATCAGATATTATTTGTCGAGGAATACCATACCGTAATATAAAATTATTTACAAATGCGTTCGCTACCGATATCGTATCCTTATTCCTTAGAGGGTATGCTTCTACGTATTTACTTAAATCACATTGTAGTGTAAGAATATATGCATTATTATCACTATCCTTAACTAAGGGCCCAACTAAATCTAAATATATCCTATCAAAAGAAGACTGACCTGTATCAGTCAGAACCATAGGTTCCTTTATATGTCTAAAATGTTTATGCCTTAAACATTTATCACAACGATTTACAAAATCCGTTACATCTCTTTCTAGGCCTGGCCAAAAAAATCGTCTCTTTATATTACTTATCATGCGCCTTATGCCAGCGTGGCCACTTGTAGGTAACATATGATAGTCGTTTAATATTACGCGTTGTGTATCGCGATCATCTATCCTCATGACACTATTTAAAATATAAAAACGTGGTCCGGACCAATTTTTTATATCATTTACAATACGAGTTAACTCTTTTATTTCATAGTCATTATACTCATTTTTAATAATATAAACATTTTTTATTTTTAATTTATGACATGTATTTTCCAACTTCCTCACAAAGGCATCTCGTGCACAATATGATCGGAAAGAAGGATTAATATTAATAATGCGTTTCTTTGGGTCATAAGCAAATAAATTACCTTTTTCAGGTGCATTTCGTTCTATCAGTTTCCATTCACGTCCATTCGCATATCTTAACTCAACACAATCCTCTGGTTTTTTAAGTATTCCCACAACATTTGGTTGATCAGACCGAATGTTGATAGTACTCTTATCCACCATAGGGTTGTCATAAGTGTCCTTTGAATCATCTTCATTCATTCTCTTGCTTTGTGCTCTAGTCAAAACGCACATAACATGCTCATTCATCTCTTTCAATTCGTCACTTGATATTCGGATGCGAGACAACGCATCTGCAGCTGCATTGTCCGCTCCCCTGACATACTCGATTACGTAGTCATATTCTTCTAATAAAAGTCTAAATTTTGTCAAACGACTAGAAGGATTCGACATGTTAAATAGGTAAATTAACGGCTTATGGTCCGTTTTAATAATAAATTTACGCCCATATAGGTATGGTCTAAAATACTTTACCGACCAAACAATAGCAAGAAGTTCTTTCTCTATTGTTGGATATCTAATTTCAGCTTTGTTTAAGTTACGACTTGCGAAGGCTATTGGTTTATTGTCGCTATTACTTAATACGGAGCCGATCGCATAGCCTGAAGCGTCCGTTTGTAAAATAAAGGTATTTTCGCTATCGAAATTTGGATACTGTAGTATTGGTGGAGATATTAATGACTGTTTTAGTGAAGAAAATGATTCCTGGCAATCAGTTGTCCATGCAAACTCGACATTTTTACGACAAAGCTTGTTTAGTGGTAATGCCTTATCTGCGAAACTGGGTATAAATTTTCTATAGAAATTTGTAAACGCCACGAACCTTTTGACTTCATCGGCGTTTTTTGGCACCGGATAGTTTTGTACTACTTTAATTTTTTCTGGATCAGGTTTTATGCCTTCTGTTGAAATGACATGACCTAAAAATTGCATCTCTTTTCTTAAAAAATCACACTTGTTAGGGTTTAATTTTAAATTCGTTTGACGGAGTCTAATTAAAATGTCTATCAAATTTTTGTTATGAATTTCCAAATTACGTCCAAAGCAAATTAAATTATCCAAATAAATAAATAACTTGTCGTATGTAAGTCCTGACATAGCTATTGTCATGAGTCGAGAAAAGGCACTAGGGCTGATTTTTAATCCCATAGGTAGGCGCGTCATTTGATATTGTCCTGAAGGGGTTGAAAAAGCTGTATATTTTCTACAATCCGGGCTTAGATTTGCTTGGTAATATGCTTGTGACAGATCTAACTGGGTGAAGTACATTGCGCCCGACAATGAATCAAGAATATCGGTAATATTAGGTAATGGAAATTTATCGTCTAATATTCTATCATTTAGTTTTCGAAAGTCGATCACTAATCTCCATTTTTTAGATTGATCGTCTGATTTTTTAGGAACCAGTAGAATGGGGCTCGACCATTCACTCTTTGCGGGCTCTATAATGTTATCAGAAAGCATTTTTTGAATATGTTTTTCGACCTCAGATCGCTGTGCAAAAGGTAACCGATATTGTTTGACATACACCGGGTCTGCATTTGGTTTTAACTGTATTGTTTGGTCGTATAAATGAGTTGTAGTTAATTTGTCGTTAGGTAGGTGAAATACGTCTGAAAACTTGGCACAAATATTACGAATGGAATCACTTTCTTCTTTATTTAAATGATTTAAATTAAGTTGCGAGAACATCTGGCGTACTCTGTCTCCATCAACACTACTAGTCTCAAAATTACATAAATCGTATTCGGTTAAGCTATGTATTTCCGGTCTAAAATAACTAAGGTTCACTTCCGACTCGCGGGTATTTAGTATCTTTAAGTAAATTTTACCATCCCTCGGCCTACATATACTACCGGCCATAAAAACTCCTTCGCATAATTCCTCTGGCAAAACTACACAATCGTCGTCATAACTACTGTCTATTATAAATACTTTTTCGCACCTCGGTGGTATTGTTAAGAAACTCCCTTTTCCTAATGATCCGTTAATCATTGGTACTGTAATTATTTCGTTATTTAAAGTATTTAATTTGAGTGTATTATTTTCAAAGTCTAAAACTGCTTGATATTTACTTAAAAAGTCTCGACCAATAATTCCAAACTGTACACAAGGTAGATAATCGATAACATAGAACTTGTGTTGAAATTCTTTTCCATTTAAGTTAAGTGTAACAGACACATGTCCAATTGACTGTACCTTGCCCCCGATACCATTTATGTGTATGCACTCATTATGTATTGGAAGATTCCATCTTAATGCAGTTTCATATTTCAGCGCCGACATCGAAGCGCCCGAGTCTACTAGAAAGCTATATTTGGCATCTCCAAGTAACAATACCACCGCACTACTGTAATCACATGATAATATATAATTATCATCGAAAAAACTGCTGTAAAGTATTACTCTCCGGTTCTAAACCTTGGTTTGATGTTGAAGTTTGACCGGTGTTCTCAACAGAGTTATTGTTGTCGCTATTCATAAAATGAACATTATGACCACGATTAAAGGGCCTATTCTGTCTACCGCCGCGGAAAGACCTATTCTGCCTAAAGCCATTATTCCCGCGTGGCTGCTCTATCGCTCGACCTTGTGATCGGTTGGCAAACCCATTTCCTTGGTAACCCCGTGAAAACGTAGAATTACCGTAACCCCTGGAGTAACCCCTAGAGCTACCCCTATAATTAACCCTGTTACCTTGGTAATTTCTACGTGTGTTTGATCGTCCTCTTTGACCAAAATATACCGTGACCTCTGAACTATTACTGCTGCACGAAACTTCTTCATCTTTCGCCGCACGTATTGTGTCTTTCAAGGAAGAATAATTTCTGGCTGATAAAATGGTACTAAGTTGACGATTTCGCAAGCCGTCGGTAAAACTCTTTATGGCAAGTTTTTCATTTAAAGGTCGCAAGATTTTATACGCCGCCTGATTACCGTCGGCCTGTGATATTGTCAAATTGACAAACAACTCCTCAATTTTACTACCGTATTTATCAATGGACATTCCGTTTTGTCGCATCATTATTAACTCGTTATGAATGGAAGTGCTTGATTTCTTAGTAAGCAAATGGTCTCGCATATCTTTTATTAATGTTTCATAACTATCGTATGATTCTGACAAGCGTAATTTAGCACTTTCATTCAGACGTGTTTTTAATACAAAATTAATTAACATTTTCCTACCTTCATCTTGGAGTGTGGGGCCATATAGCTCTATGGCGTCAATCAAGGATTTGGTGATAGCCTCCTCGCCAGTCATCACCGGCAGTAATGATACCGCTGTTTTAAAATCAAAAGAAGCCATGGTGTTTCGCGTTGTATTATTTTCAGTATTCACGACAGTGCACTCAGCTTGGGCACAAAACAATTCTATTTGCTCATAAATATTTTTAAATAAATCGCAATATGATTGTACTTCTTCGAGAATTTCACCTCTTAAATTACTGAGCTTAATTTGATCTAATATAACTAACATACATTCGTCAAATTCATTGCGTAATTGATTGGCCTCATTTAATTTTCGTTGCAAAGTAGCACGAGTCCTTTTAGAATAACTTAATTTTACAAGGTTAACTTTAATATTTTTTAGTTTGGCACATATATTCTTTATTTCTTCAGCCATCCGATTACGCAATAATTATTAAAAATAGATTATTATATTATGTAAAGTTTATAATTGTTCATTATTTTCACGGTGACGAGTAAAACCACTAGTTAATTAGGCACTGTATGAGTAATGAAAAAGTTTTCTCTTACCGATTCACTTATACACTTTCACTTTTTGTGCACACTGGGTCCTGACGGCGTTCGCACTCGTAGCACACGCGAGGCTCCCGGGTCGGTCGTCGCAAGGATCGTCTCAAGCTCTGCGCCAAGACCTCGTTACGAATCCAACTGTGGTGGCACCTCTTGTAGATCAAATATAATCCGAATAGTCCAGCAACCGCCAGCATGGTGCATATTAACATCAGCACGACACTTATATTGGATATGTGATAATCTGCTGCGTTAGACCCCGAAGAATTTTGGGTCAAAAACACCTCGTCTTTTTCTATGTTAGATCGACACATTTTCACTGATTTTACTTTACTTTTAAAATAAAATACTTTTGCTCTTCACATCTCGCCCGACCGAACTCCGGCAGCCCCCAAAAATGGCAGGGTCGCCATATAAGGTTGGGAGCTCGGGATCATAAAGTAAACAACTGAATGTTAGCTATCTCCGTTTATTAATGAATGATTAAATAGGGATCGTCAATATTTATACATACAAGTACAACTACATGCTACACACACTACATTTCTCTTTCTGAACAGTTTCTGCCTCAATGGTTGACGTTAGAGAATGCTTTAAAGCATTAAGTTTGTGCCGCCATTTGTACTTAATTTTGTTTGTGCAATAAAGAATACATAATAATAAAAATATTATAATAATAAAAACCTTTTAAATTACTTCTAGTAAAAGTAATGCGCGCATTATTGAGATTAAAAATATTGCAAAATAATCAAAATGAAATCTCATTTTCAAGAGCTAAGTTTCTGAAAGAAGATATGATTAATTACAGCGTTTTACTTACCATAACTTTGTCATTACTCAACTCCCACGCAATATTTACCGAGAACAAAAGATTAATTATTAGAAAAGCGTCCCACGATTGAATTACCTTTAAATTCATTGGTAATCTAATTTTCTTGAGCCCCCGCAGATGCTTCGCTGTAGTTAATTTGAAAGATAAGTCTTATTCGCTGCACTGGGCGAGTTTTACAGATACAGCGTTTGTCTTGTACAATTTAACTTGTTTCACGATTTGATTTGTAACTGATTCTAGACAACATTTTTTTAGAGGTATAGAAATTCGAAAACTATTTCGAGACTTAGCGATTGTAAACACTTTTTTTTCCCGGTGTTTTTAAGGTTAAGTGAAAAAGACTGAAAATAACATGGAAGTAGGCATTATACAGGTTTCGCCTTTGCATCGACATCTTATGCAGAAAAACTTGTACACGAGCTTGCTGTCAGCTGTCACTTTGACATTTAGTGTTGTTGTTGTTTCCGTTGTTGTAATGGGCATAATAGATGAGCATGGTAAATTGAAGATTATTTAAAAAATACGTTTGGCATTCACATGATTAGCTACGGAAGTCTCGACATAGTTTCCCTGTAGAACAACCAAGTGGCGCTCGAAAACTGCTGAGACAAAATTAGTGTATTCATTCGTGTATTTATTGATTGAAATAAACTATTACGGACGATTTAAAAAAAAAGCATTAAAAATAAAATAGACATCAATATTAAAAACAAAATAAAATTAAAAATGTATGTCATACTATACGTAGCGCAAGTACGCTCTAATTCTTCGTACTCGTGATTGCTCGGTGTAGTAAACAACAACAGACGAAGGCGTTCCATTTAATGTTACCGGCCGAAATGTAGAACTGCCTAACTTTATCTTTAAGTTTTTGTTTGCATTTTGTGTCAAGTGCGCTTTTTAATTAAATTTTCCATTAAGTATTATGTGTTTTCTCAGTAAGTGAATTAACTATTGTAATTCTAATGAGAAAATAAAGATCTATAACCCGAAATATGTTTCCGACGGCCGACACGACGCGGCATAAATAGGAGGAAAACATATGGGTACCTGCATTTTTTAAGATTTTTCAGGAGAAAAATAATAATTATGCATATACAAATATTGAAATGTTATAAATTTTCCACTTTCAGCAAATTTGCAGCTAAAGTACGGCTTCAGTATATTGCGCAAATCTCCATGAGAAGCCAGTTATTAAAAAGTCTCAAATATGACTCTGAATGGATTTTCCTGAAATATAAAGTAAGCATCACCTTTATAACTTTCCACGGTTTTACACTGTTTTGACAGGTATTATATCAGCAATGTTGCGTATGACAGGATAAGGATAAGATTGATTTTTATTATCTCTTAAATAAATAAAAAATAATCTGGTTCTTACCACCTTGCTAGGCTTATGTCCACATAAAATATCGTACCACATTGTTACAAGAAAAACTCGTAGAAGTCAATAAATTATCTCAAA
This sequence comes from Pyrausta purpuralis, assembly GCA_963924145.1. Classification (NCBI taxonomy): domain Eukaryota; kingdom Metazoa; phylum Arthropoda; class Insecta; order Lepidoptera; family Crambidae; genus Pyrausta; species Pyrausta purpuralis. Next base: position 8,106,023 of record OZ001648.1, on the reverse strand, counting down.
AACTTAGTGTCTGTTTACGCATCAAACGTTCAACGACATTCTAATCCTTATTACCAAGTATTAAGGTCTATTAACACCTGTAACGCCGTCTCGTAGCTGAAACGTGCCTCTTCAGGAATGCAAACGAAATTTAGTTAATTAGTTCGCTTGGAACTTGTATGCAATGCTAAGTCAACTCTTGATTAGTCAACACACCTTGTGACAATGGTTACCTTTATGAGAGCCAGGGGTGATGTAAGAAATTTGTACTTACGCGATAACGCAACGGGATATAACTTCTTGAAACCAGTATAATAAATTGCCGCGACTTGGCAGTCTCTCTTGTTTAATTAGCTCGAGAAATAAAATTAGCAATATGATGTATAAATCTTAAAATTGTCCTACTCATTAGGACAGTGCATTTAACGCGTCCGGTAAAAAATAATGTGTAAACTGAAATTAAAAAAAAAAAAAATTCTATTGAATAAAACACTTTACGAATATTTTCGCGGTTATTTATTAAATTCTGTTTCTCAATTCCCAAAGTTCCGAACACTCTACAGCATTCATGGTCAGGGGTAGATTAAGATGTTATTTGTCATTTAAAAAGTTTTGATGAAAACAGACGACCATCACTCATAAATATTAATTAACGTTCCTTTCCATGCAGAAAGAGTAAACTGTGTCTTGTGATCTTGCAGTGAGTTCTTGGCTTCGACATAAGAAAACATCAAAATTTCAACAGAGAAGATGGTTGGACGATTCCAACAGCATGGGATCCAGTGCTATCGAAGATATCACTGACATCTTAGCTTACCCGTGACCACAAACGCTGCAAAGTTTTCGAAACGTTCCCGACGTTCGGGATATAAAATTCAATAAATATTCGCGAAAACTATCCGTAAATCGTATTGTACCGTATTGTATTGTACCGTAAATGTAGTATTTAGTAAACTTCAAAAACAAGTTACATTCTTTTTCCTCTTACTTGGCGAGCATAAGATTGCCTAGATTTCGTAAAAGAAGATTACACTTTTTATTATGACTTATTATTATTACTTAGATTAGTTATGACTTATTTTTAATACACAACGTAAAGCCTTCCTTAGCGACTCGTTTGCAAAATCACGAGTTTGTGTGATCTTAATATGATTGAGTTTTTAATCCGCTCCTCCCCTGACTTCCGTTATTTAATTTGAATCGACCTTAGGGGAAAGTATTAGGAATTCAATAAGAAAATGCGAAAATTGTATGAAGCCTTTACCTTGTGTCTTGTTATGTTGAAATAATTTGGTTACATTATATGACATGAAATTTTTAATAGAGATATATTTTTATAAGAAATCACAATATTTTTGTTTATAAGTAGGTAGGCCAGAAAAAAGAATTAAAGCTTTTTATCTTTTTTTTAACACAATTTAAAGAAATAAATTGATTTTTGATGCTTGCATCGACGAGTACCTTTAGATAGGTTATTAATTTACTTCGTGGAGCGGCTAATCTCAACAGGTATATAATGTATTACTCATCATGGATCAATGAGTTCATAATCATTCTCGAGCCGATGCCCCCCAATAACTGATATGGGCTTCGATCTCCCATAAATTCACTAGATATGTAGCCCGGCGAGAAAAGGCAACTCTCTTCAAGGGCCTATATTTTAATGTTTTGCTCCTATTACAGGCCACACCCTGTATATGATTATCCGGCATGCGCCCGGATAGCGAAAGACACAAAGTTCGATTCCTTGTCTGCCACAGTAGCTTTTTACAAGTGCAAATCATATTATTAAATTTGTTTTTGAGACATAACACTATAAGCATATGTCTATGCATCGCAAGAGATTACTTATTTATGTATCTTTTTATTTATTTTGATTGTTTGAAGAAGTTGATCACAACAGAAATATATGATTGGAATTTGATATTCAAATTAACTTTTTTTTCAGTAACTTAATAAGCGTTCTAGGTAATTATTCTCTGGGTTGGTTGTTTTACTTTTTCTGTGTCTAGATTCAGTTTCCAGAAGTGCTGCAGAATTGACACGCTGATTTCGAAAACGCAAAAGCAGACGGATGCACTTATACCGCGCTATTTGCGCGCTCAGTACGGATCGCAATAAATAATGAGAGTGAAATCCAACGGCTAAATCAGGAAAGGTTTAATCGGTGTAAACCAGGGATTTACAACATTAGGTATGGGTTATTTTATGAAGTTTATTTTTGTGTTTACACTTTTTTGGGATGGTTTTGCTTAGCAGTAAATAAATAAAATTTCCAAGTTATGTAAATAACTCTTCCCGAGGTCCCTAAAAATAAATTCTGTCAGTCACTAAATTAAAGGAAATAATATTACTTTAGTGATGAACAGAATTTATTTGAGGTATACGAGATTTATATAACATGCCTGTCATTTGAGAAAGTCCATGTGTTTTTCCAAATATGCGTTTCAGCTTCACTCGACCACTCCATTATGTTTAGAACTCCTTCTATGGACAATAATGTTGTGCGTAAGCAATGAAGCTTTGTTCGTTGTAATGTTTGGTTTCACATTTAGATCGCATCAAGCCATAAACTGTCCTGAGGTGAACTGGGAATCTTAAAAAATATTGTTGTTTGCACAAGAGATACTTATTATCTAACGAAGGACTCATAAAATGCTTCTTACGCGATATAAAGCGTACACAAAAACAAACCAATTTTTATATCAGCCCGGCTTACAACAGGATACAATACTTTTATGTACCAGGTTGTGCGAATATTTTAAAAATAAACTTGATATTGAGTAAAAAGTTAACGAATTAAAAAAACCTTGAAAAGTATAGCTCTACAAAGCGAGATGTATAATTGTATGTTACAAAAATAAAAGTGGTAATGCTTATTGCTGTATTTAACTTAATATCATTTTATCTTTCACAAAGTGAAAGAACTTCTAGATAAATTTGCAGTAAATAAAAATCATCCTAGCTTAGAATCCCACTTATTTTATATCCTTATTTTGACCCACTTCTTACGAAGCCATTTGGTCAGAGGTCGCCGCTCTCTAATGCAAGGGGGAAGCCGGCAGCTGGTAAAGATAAGTGCGTACATGGTCGCACAGGCCATTTGCTCCCTCGATGGATTGGTGGAAGATATTGCTTAACTGAGCGATGGTGTATTCTGTGATGATGACGAAAAAGTCGGAAAATCGTTGGTTAGTACATGTATGGTTAGGGTTCTTTATGCTAATTTGTCTTGTTGTCTAATATAGTGTATTATATAAGTATAACTGGAAATTTCAATGCTTATTTAAATAACCAGTATCATTTTCTTGCCTGCTCTCAGTCTACGATTATACGTATGGAGTCGGCGCGTTTGTACGGACGCAGTCTCTCGTGCCTTACCATTTTTCAATGAAAACCACTTGCAGACACGACAAGTTAAGGGGCTACCCGTATTTTTAACGCGCACACTAGCGCCACTTTAGTAGAAAAAACATAACTCGATTGTGATGATTTTTCTACTAAAGTGCCGCTAGTGTGCGCGTTGAAAATCCGGGTAGCGCCTTAACAGGCGTCACTTTAAACAAAAGACGAGCCGACATTCAAGAAATTTTGGTTCATAAGGCGGTAACAACGATTGTAACAACTTAAAATAAGTGGCATAAGACCTAAATAAAGCACAAAAGTAAAGTAGTAAAGACCCAACTGCCAAGTGTTATAATTTGATCGTTATCTTTTTTAATAATGTAGGCGTACTTATTCATAAACTATTCAGCTAGTAACTTATTATTATTAATTCGATACGATTTCACTACAAAATGCAAACTGTGCGAACTGTGTTTATTTTGATATCGCAAACGTTGACTTAATATTTATTTTTTCTCATTGCGTTTCACAGTGCTTATCACGGTGCAGATTGGTATGCATCTGTACATTCATTAGTGACGTCATAAGTAATTGAAAGAATATCGTTGTTTTTCATGATTAATTAAGAAAATAAATCATACTTAGGCTCAACGGTAGCTAAGTTCCAGTGACGAACCCTACGCCTTATTGTATTTAGTAAAAGTTCTTTCAAAATATCGTCTTGCTACACAACAAATTTAACAATGCAGAGGATGGATCATTACATGACTGATTAACAGAACACTTGAAAATAAGCAAAACTTAAGTGTTGTTTAAAGAATACTTTAGCTAGAGTTTGAGAATGCACTGTGCCTCTAGGCCACCTAATAATATAATTTTCTAATCACATCTGAGACTCCTTTTCATCTTCCGTATCTATGAATTCCAATATACACATCTTTAGATCAATGGAATCGATATTATTCTAAATAATCTATCTCAATCGATTACTCTTAACCGAGCCGGCACTAGCAGTTTATTTACGCTTGACATACGAAACGTGAAGCACAGATAGTAATCCAGAATCATGTATTCGCACGCTGTGTTAATTACTTTTCCGCGCAGAGGCGCCAAACAAGACCGATTGATCGCATCTACATTCCACATGTGATTACTCGGATTATATTACAGAATAAAATGATTTTTCATAGTATAGATAACACGTTTATTTCCCAACGTTATCCTCAGGATGTTTACTACGAAATAAACATGTAAGAGACAAAACTAACGTAAACAAATGAATACGTAACGAAAACTAGATCTACATAAAAATATTGGAGTGAATGGGGTCGTAGAACGTATTTTTGTAAAAAGATTATATTTTTTTCTTATTCATTTATATAAACTTTATTGCACTGTGAGTTGTATATAAAACATCACACTGTGACGGGAGGCGAGCGAGCAAACTCAAAACGCGTGGACGTAATTGTGAGGGACCACTAGAAAATAAATATAATAAAAAAAAACCTACATCTCTGCACGACCTAAAGATTTGTCTTGCAGATAATGCTTTGAGCATTAAGTCTATAAATACATAAAAAAAGTCCTTGTCCAATTTGTCGATAGTCACGATAGTAGATACAATATAGTCCAAGAACGATATTGAATGACATGTATCGGTGTCGAACCAAAAGTTACTCATGTTGAAACCCTTTGAAGACATTTGAAAGGAAGACAGGCAATCGAAAGTTACAACCTATATATCAAGTTTGTTATAGTATGAAAAATAAGATAGATCTCCACAATATTTCTGTGGAGCGCGATTTCCACGGCTTTGTCTCGGTACATTTGTTGCTCACTGAATGTAGAAAAACCCATAACTGTGTAGGACTAACATTTCTCCCGAGTGTGGGAAATGCGAGGTGCTTTATAAAATGCCGATTTTGAAGGAAATGTTGATACGTGTACCAAACTTTCATTTTATGATACCACTTTATGTCTTCACGAATGAAATTGTTGCATAGAAATACTGAATTTTTCATAGTAATTATTTAAGAGCCTTTTATTTCGTAAGTAACGAAACATGTCGAGGTAAGAGAGAACAGATGACAAAACCGGAATAAAATATGAGGAGGTACAAATAAACGAAAAGTTAAATGTCGAGGCGTATTCGTATCAGGCAACCAAGCCAAAGAAACCGGGGGGCAGATTCTCCTACAGTTCGTGTACGAAAAAAGTTCAGTGATCGAATTTCCATTGCCGAAGAAAAAATTGTTTCTGATTTCTTAGGGTCACGATTTCTATGCGTTTCGATGTCGTCGGTGCGGTAGTTTCTTTACGTGTGTATATTACATTTTTTTTGGTAAAATCATAAAACTTGCAATCGGTTTACATGAAAAAAGTTCGATTGACGCGAGATTTACCGCCTAGAGCTTTTAAATTCATAAATAATGATAAATATTTTTTGTGAACACAAATATACTAAAGTCATACTTCATTACAAGGTGCTTTGTTACAAGCTACTGCACATAACTCAAAAGGTATCAATTGATACTTTATGAACGAATAACAGAGTGCATTGGTTTATTTTTAGCTCATGTCCATAATTCTAACACATTATGAATCGGTATGATCCTTCCGTGCCGTTAATGGCAAACGGCAGATGTGAATGGATGAACGCTCAATATTATTGCGATGCATATTGCTTTTTATGCGTTTCTGTGTACCGATTTTAATCGTTCTATTTACCACCTTCTGAAATGATTTGTACTTCCCAAGGGAGACCATGCAAACTAACCTAGACATAATGTTTTTGACTCAAAGTGTTATATTATGTATCCCGCCTGTGCGCAATTTTTGGTTTCTTATTTCATCTTACTAGACTTCATTTTAAACCCCCGACGAAAAATGAATGAGATGTTATGAGTTGAACGTGTCTGTGTATTTCTGTCTGTGGTATTGTAGCTCCAAAACAGTTGAACCGATATTCGTGTAGCTTTTTTGTGTCATAGATACTTATTCAAACTTTATTGTTATTTTTAGCCATGTTTCATGAAAATCTGTTTGAAGATTATCTGCTTTGTTCTAGTTTCTAGTTGTCCGATCGATTCGAAATTTGGTACCGTGTTACTTCTATGATATTGAAAGTTTATGGTAAGGTAACGAATTTAATATGATATGTGTCGGGGGATTTAAAAACTTATGGTTTTGATATACTTGTGTGTATGAAATTTTTTTGGCGCTAGAAACCTCGACCAGGTTTCTAGCGCCAAAAAAATTTCATCTAAAATAAACGCACGACACAAAAACTAATAGCAAGAAAAGATAACGCAAGGTGCAAACGATTTCGGATCCTAGAGTGGTAAGACGCAATATATATGTCAAAGAATCAGATTCCCGAATCAAAGCCATTCAATATATCCTTCCTTTCCATTTACTTTAACCCACTGAATGACACAAAAACTTTTCGTTAAGTTCGGACAATACTTCTTGTGACGTTCTGATCCAACTCTTTCCAGTGCAATACATAAAATAGGTACCCACATATCGTACTGGAAAAAGTTGCGTAAAAAACGGGAAGTTTTCCAAAAAGGTTTTTCCTCTCAGCATAATAATTCATGGATATAATTTACAAGTACTGCGCGGGTACTTTATGAAAGAGCTGTTTTATTATTTCACGAACAAGTCTCGAGTGCGTTGGACGAAGACAAATTAATCTTGTATGTGTGGATCGTCCGAGGTTTTTATTTTAAATCTTTTTGTTCTAAGGACTGAATTAAAGAGGTTTCAGACTGAATATGAGTCTTGTGGTCTGCAAATTTCTAGTGAAAAATGGTTGGCTGTCTTAAAGAGTTCATACCTTATATGAGTATTGTTTAATGAAATTGTTTGGTTGATGAAATGCGTAGTGAAAAAATGTTTTTATTTAAAAAACCTAATTGATTTAAAGGATTATCGCACACATAACTTGTGGATAATTAATCCTCTCTGAATTTTTCCATAAAGTACCGAACAAGGAAGAACCATAGTTTTTCACCAAAACATTAATTTTTGGATTGATTCATACAACAATTTATATTAAAAACGTTCCTCGTAATACTTTCGTGAAAACCTTTGAAGTAAGTAATAAAGTAATACAAACTTTTCTATAGATTGCTCAAGAGCCATTGAGGTGGTTACATTGGGTAATAATGATTGTAACAACAGTTTCAAAACAATACCGGTTGTAAAGTACTTCGGTTAACTTGTCGGAAACAATTTTCAATTAACAAAATTTAAAAACGTTTTCCAAACGAAATACTAATTACTTTTCATTCGTATTTGTTTAATACTAGATAATAAAAAATCAGGCAGTGGTTTCAAGAGAGTCAAAAATAACTTATTGAAAAACGTTCTCTACATAATATTTGTATCATGATATAGTCATTTCCATAAACGAGTCAAACAGATGTACTAACACTGACCCATATTTGATATTCAATTTCGCAACCCAATAATTTTACGAAGTCATAAAAGTAAAAGGAAATGTTTCAAATTGCATCGCCCCTCTGTTTGGGATCAGTAGCTTTATTACTTAACTCCACATGCGACAGATCGTTGCGATCCCGCAGCTAAAGTAAACAAAAATAACCTCTATTACTATGACCATTTGTGAATTGATAGATATTGTCGTGCGACAGAAAGGAGCTGTTATTTCATAATACCGGTGTGACTTAAGCGTGGACGTGATCAGCAATCAGCCCCCTTACTCTGGACACAAAACCCGATCCAATGAATATAGCCATCCATGTCACACGCATACACGGCCTGGCATGAGTGACAGGGATGGGTATATTCATTGGATCGGGTTTTGTGTTCAGAGTGAGGCCTCAGATTGGCGAATTAAGATCAAACATTGTGTTTAAGTAGTTTCAATATCCCGCACCCTTTCCTCTTCTTTTTGGAACATAAAGCAAGGCCCCATAAAAACGTTTCCCAATCCGTAATTGCTAAATATGCTCCGTAATTTTTGTACCTACTCAAGGAGTTATGGTGTTTCGTAGCAGCACCAAGTTGTGCCATTTTTCTTTTAATCTGAAACATAATTCTTCAAGCAATTGGTCTTACTAAACAAGCCTATGGCAAATGAATAAATAAAGTGTAAAAATATTTCAGACTTTATGTTAATAGGCTCCCCGAATTTAAAACTCGTTAAATAAAAGACTAATCGAAAATCTGGTAGACACGATTGTAGTATAGGTTCTATAGTTTATTAAGTACGTTTAAATTGTTTCAATAGTAGTTTACTGTAGTTAAAGGGCCATTATTTGAGGACCGTTTTTGATGGTCACACACCGAGTTGGCGCTCAGTTTAACCCCAGATAATATAATACTAGTTTAACCACTTATGTCTTGCTGGGCTTTTACATTATATTAACAAAATATATGTCAAAAAAATGGAAATATAGTCAGGATTAGTTATATTGAGGTGGAAATAATTCGTCTTTAGATTTAAATTTAATATAATTAATTTTATGTTTGTCACACGATTTTAGCATGTCCGAAAATGTGACACATAAATGCTCATAACTTCAAAAAGGTTCAACCTATCGACACAAACCGTAGGTCCGCAGAAACTTCAGACGCGTTAAAACGCCAAGAGAAGACAAATTAATATCTCACAGCAATGATAATAGCTCATTACAGCTTCTTAATTTTTATTTTTTTTATTCAGACTCTAGTTCATGTGACCCTTCATGGGTGATGTTTTGAATCATAAAACTCATAGTCAAGATAAATTTCAGCTGATTGGATTACATAAGCGTTAATTACTTAATTTAATATTACTGAAAATGTAAAAGTTTCGTCATTTGCGTGGCACAATTTTCGTGGTCAATTGCTCACGAAAGTTACAAATCATACCACGAAAAGTTATCAAAGTGTACTGATTTCACTAGAATTTATATTTTATCGTTTGTAAATGCAGTTAAAATAACATTAATTATTATATAATATATTGCAGTTAATTTTACTAAGATAGTTTCCAGAGGCACAGATATGATTTATAGAAATAATGTAGCTTACTTTAAAAATATGTCGAACATGGTGTCTTAAATCTTGATTTTCATTCAGTTTTGAATCGCCTGATCAATCTTTTTACTAATTATATAACAGCGTAAAGTAATCACAATAAATTACTTTAAAAAAAAAACATACGCACTAGGTAATGAATTTTCGTGCATTATTCGTAATTACCCCAATTTGTGTAGTTTACATGAAAAAATAATGAATATCACAAAAGCAAACCTCGATAATAATTCTTGGCCATTAATAAGAATGATGGCAGTTTATGCCAGTCGTCTCAATTTAATCAACCAAGCGGCACGGCACGGCTCAATCTTGAGCCTGGTCTAAAAGCTGGAACCACGGGACCGATCAAAGAGTCTACTTTGAGGCTACTAAATAAAAACTTCAAATCATGAGTTTGCTTCACGGAAAAAGAAAAGAAAATAAACACTGATACTAAACCATCTAAGGTTCGACAATAAGTGCGTGACGTCTGGTGTTTATTTCGAAAGATGCTAATGAAATTGTTTAATTCTTTATTGGATAAGAAAAGGTCATATTTGGAACGCTCTTACAGCTATGATCCAGCAGCTAGTAGTCTAAATAGTCTTACTCTAGGCAAGAAAAATATCTGGAAGACTAATTTATTGCCTGTAAAGTTTATCAAGGGTATAACCTTATGAATTTAACTTTGAAAATGAGTTCTGACTCTTCTCATAATAGCCGGCAAATATCTAACTACTAAAATGCAGGATTACCTATATGTGTTTTGAGGCACTACTTTGGAGGGTAACGAGTTGATTAACCTTAGCTTACCCTTACCTTTATAACCCCAGATAATTTCTGTCAGTGTTATATGTCGAGAACAAATGCGAGTAAACAGTGAATTTGAGGTCAGTGATACCGCAAGTGAGTGCAATAAAAGGCTTCAAAGGAGGGTAGACCATTAAGTCTGCAAATAACAGCTCACTCTCAACAGTTTTAGGTACACTGTGATCATGGCACTTGCGACAATGTTGAAATATTGGATACTCATTAATAATTTGGTACATAGTAGCAATGTCGAAGATAACAAACTATTCTTATGTTAGTGTTAATCATGAATGTTTAAAAATATATGTAATACCTAACCACATTACTTTTTGTCTCATCTACATTTAAATTAATGATTTGATACTCATCGCTGTAGGATAACTAGTCACATTTATGGATATGTTCTTAGATTTTTATTATTATGATGTTTGTAAGTTTGTAAAGGCTAAGGAACCGATAATAACATTATGTGATACCAAATTTTCTTTTTAGCAGCAAGTTTAATATATGCAGGATTTAATTATGTATAAAGTTCAATATGAGGTAATATTTCAAGTAATTGATACTTTTATTACCGAATTATCTATTCAAAAAGACGCTGCGTAACTTTCGTGTCACGGTGAGTAACTTTCGTGGCTGACGAAATTTCAATATTAAATATCTACATGCATAATGAACCAATTTTATTGATTCTAACAGATTTTGTTACAATTTGATATCTTCTTTAAAGCAGTAGTTTTTTATTTGAATGATATCAGTGTAAATTTTCACCATGAAGGTGACTCGAAGAACACTTTCTGAAGATATGCCCTAAAGTTAGAAAAACTGCTAAATATGGCCATTTTGGGCAATTTTGCTAAGTGTAACTGCAGATTAACTCTGTTTTATTGAACTTAAACATTGTATCTAAACTACATAACCAAAGCTACAATCGAATCAATACAGATTTTCGATTGGTTTTTTATTTAACGAGTTATGATTTTTCTACTAAAGTGGCGCTTGTGTGCGCTGTGAAAATTCGGGAAAGTGAACATAATAATCAATTAACGTACAAAACATGATGCCGAAAGTTTCATTATGATATTATGGTTTAGTCTGGTGAATTACTGTTATACAAAATATTTACTTAAAGTGGAGCACACCTACTAATGCCTAATTTTGCCAACGTCTTTTAAGGAATATTCGTCGAATAAATTCAATACGCCTAATTTGAAAACGTCACCTATTTGTCAGCAATCATTTAATGTAAATTTCACATAAAAATCACTCGTTTTATGCGTATCCAGTTGGATTAGTCTTATCTGACGTTGGTAAAATCGACCCTTAATAAAATGTAAAGTCTATGCCCACAGCGGCGGCGTCTTTCTAAGATCCCGTGCATTCCCTCAAGGCTACGAATTTAAGCTAAAACAATCTCTTGTCGCAGAAGGAGAATAACCTTTTTTGTATAAATTCAAGATATTCATGCACATTAAACATAATACGAAACTAATAAAAGGAACACAAGCCTAATTGCTCTTTGTAATCATCTAAAGTATTATTTGCAATTATCTCAACTACAGCAATTCTTAATATCGTTTGTTTCAAAGGTTTTTTTAGCTTGTGATTACTGAAAGTTTGCTACCTAATTTATAAAGGCACAGCTTTCTTTAAGCACCACTGTGAACCACATGTCAAGATCAAAAGTTTATGCTCTATTTTTAAGCGTGGAGTAACTTGTAAAACAAATTATCTCACGTATCAGTCGGTTCAATGTCTTTAGTACACAGATTTTTGTTCGGAGTGTTTGATAAACATTGTTGAAAGTTTAAGTGAAACCCTCTTAAGTGGAAATTCTCTGAATTACTCTTAGAGTATAAATATTTTTCAAGTGTAGCTTATAGTACCCAAGTTATCACTTACCACTTAAAATAACGCAGGCAGAATAATTATTTTAGATTTATTGGAAATTAATAAGTATTTACTTATTAATTTGCCTTATTAATGACGCAAGAGCATCGTCTCAATGACCTCAGTGTCTGAAGACGAAAGTCTTCAACCAGTCTGTGTTACCAGTGATGACAACGTTTCGGACGTTGTCTCCAACTATGGGCCTCATATATGTGTATAAGCTCAAAATCACACCACGAGCGATGGAGATATCGAATCAGAAACGAGGAGATACGTAGAAGAACTAAGGTAACGGAAATATCCCTACGAATCAGTAAGCTCAAGTGGCAGTGAGCAGGGCACATAGCGCGAAGAACTGAGATGGCCGTTGGGGCAGAAAAGTTGTAAATTGGAGACCTTTCAACCAAAAGCGCAGCATGGGACGTCCACCGGCAAGATGGACGGACGACCTCGTGAAGATCGCAGGATCACAGTGCAGACCGCTTGTGATCAGTCGCTGTAGAAAACCATGGGGAAGGCCTATGTTCTGCAGGGGACGCCCTTTGGCTGATAATGATGATAGTGAATACGTACATCAATAGCTGTATCTCTATTCTAGTTAAGATGTAGTAATGCTTTAGAATGTTTTTAACACTCACAGTGTCATATTTTATATTCATAAAGATGGGGACTTGAACCAGCAACCTTTTGGCACACCGGGCAAAACGCTCTTACCAATTGAGCTACCGTGCTGTTAGTCCGACCCTGCGAAATTTGTGGGTTCTTATGAAAACGTCAATTTCATGACGCTTAGCGTCATCTAGCCGTCTGTTTATGAAACAGATGGCCCAAGCAGTTATTCTTTACAGAATAAGAAATTAATGTCGAGTCGCTATCTAATGCTTTAGAATGTATTTAACACTCGCAGTGTCCTATTTTATATTCATAAAGATGAAATAGGAAACCAAAAATTTGCGCACGGGCGGGACTTGAACCAGCAACCTTTTGGCAAACCGGGCCAAACGCTCTTACCAATTGAGCTACCGTGCTATTAGTCCGACCCTGCGAAATTTGTGTTTTTTTATGAAAACGTCAATTGCGTGACGCTTAGCGCCATCTAGACGTCTGTTTTTTTTTAAAAAAAATGGTTTCTTATTTCATGTTTATGAATATAAAATATGACACTGTGAGTGTTAAAAACATTCTAAAGCATAAGATAGCAAAGCGACATCAATTTCCAAGTTAAATTTATTCTGTAAAGAATAACTGCTTGGGACATCTGTTTCATAAACAGACGGCTAGGTGGCGCTAAGCGTCACGCAATTGACGTTTTCATAAGAAACCACAAATTTCGCAGGGTCGGACTAACAGCACGGTAGCTTTATTGGTAAGAGCGTTTGGCCCAGTCTGCCAAAAGGTTGCTGGATCAAGTCCTGCTCGTGCGCAAAAAAGTTTTGTTTTCTTATTTAATCTTTATGAATATAAGATGTAGTAGTTAAGTGTTTATCACACACGTAAATGAAGTTGGATGAAAGGTGCAATAATAAATTATATTACAACATCGGATTGAGTAATCTATGCAGTATCTGTCATCTTTTCGCTGTACTTTATTATGATGATAAACTGGACTACATTATACTAGCGCTTATCGTAACCACTGTCTTCTATTCTAGTTGTATTAACAAATAGCGTTCTAAGTCCTTGGCTTAGGGTTTAAAGTTGCTCGTTACAGTGAAATTGTATCTCTAAGCTGCTCCATGCATGCAAAACATCCTTGACTCGCATCTTACTGGAGTTTCATAGAAGTAGTCTAAGGATTTCCAAGATTTTATAGATAAGGTGCTTATAACAAAGACTTAGCTCGCAACTAGTTTGTGATCAGGTTTAAGGAATCATGTCGTAATCTGAATATACTTTTCGTTCTAGATTTATTAAATGAGAAGTTATAGTTCAAAAACATATAAATTACTAAGGCTCGATTTTTCTCAACGTAAAATAAGGAATATTCGTCGAATATGATACAAAACGTGTATTTTGAAATCGTCACTTTGTCAGCAATCATTAATGTACATGTAATTTTAAATCAGATTTATAAGTCCTATCTGACGTTTATATAATCGACGCTAAGGCCTGATTTTTCAACGTCAGATAAGGAATATTTGTCGAACAAAGCACAATATGCCTAATTTGAAAACCTCACCTAATTATTAGCAATCATTTATGTAAATTTCATCTTAAAATCAATCATTAGTTATTTCGTCGGAAACGTCTTATCTGACGTTGGTAAAATCGACTCTTTATAAATAAAGTAATAATAATAGTCACACTGACTTGTATTGATTTTTCTTTAATTTCTTAAACAAATTTGATATTTACAATAAGAGTTAATATTTTTCAAACCTACATTTTACAGCATTTTTAGACCAACTTCATTAAAACCCATAATTTAGTGTTATACAACATGTTATTAAGAGCTATTACAAATTCTTGATTATAGGTAAATAGATTAGACCACAGACAAAGCAAATGAAAGTTACATTATCTGTGTAACGTTAAGAAATAGTTGTACAAGATTGTTTGGGGCCGACTTTACAACCAATTAGAAAATGATTTTGTTAAATCATCAATAGAAAATCCATCAGTATCCTACATGGGCAACGAAATCGATTTTCCTAAATTGATTGAAAAAATTGAATCGGAAGTTAATTTTCGATTAAAGATTTTGATGTCATAACACCCAACAAGAGGAAGTTTTGGACTTTATATTAAACTCTTTGATTAATTTAAATAAAATAAGGTTCTCAGTTTGACCTGTAGTATTTTTGTTTTATGTAGGTATGTTTGTCCGCGAATTTCTCGCGTTTGGCTGGAGCGATTTTGATGCGGTTTTCACTAAAGTATTTGTTATACCAAGGAGAAGGTATATATAGGTAACTATTTCAGTTCAATAAAGTAACTTGAACAATAACTAAATACTACGAAACAAATTCTTAAAATTGAACCGCCTTTGAAAACAACACTAAAAGGACTAAAATAACGCTAATAGAAGTAACAAACAGTCGGTGCATGATTTGCGTAAGTAGGCTGCTGCTGTCCGTTAAAGTTGACATCATGCACCGTCTTCATATGAGTTTATTTATCCTATTAGCATTATTTTAGTCCTTTCAGTGTTGTTTTTGAAAGCGGTTCAATTTTTATGTTTCGTTTTCCAAGTGACTGTACCTCAACGTTAACTTACCGTTCATTTTAATTACAGAGCAAATGTTTAGTATTAGAACAATCATCTCTATTCATTCGATGACCTCACGATTGTTTTGCAGAAAGAACTAATGACTCGATCTGACTTAGATAAATACGTTAATTATATTCCTTTTAAAACATATTCAGCTATCATAGGTTCAGGTCATGATCCTTAGTTATTTTAATAAGTACTCACACATAAACTATTGTTGGCGGGATAATTATTAGTTGGCAATTAGGGTTTTCCATAATCGTAAAGAGCATTTTTCATTACTAAGTAAGGAAGATTACAAAGGACGACATTATTATTAATTATTATTGAATATATTGGACACCAATCACATACCTTGCTTTGCACTTGTGTTATGGAAATCAGATACAACGCTGGTACCACAACACCCAGACCCGAGACAATATAGAAAATATCGTTTTCTACATTGACCCGACCGGAAATCGAACCCGGAACCTCACGAGATGGCGACGCTTGAAACTAGCGTGCTCCACTCCACCACGGAGGTCGTCACATTAGATTTTATTTAGCGAAATATTAGGTAGCAGAATCCCATGATTCAAAAAGTCACAGTGCTTACGGGATCTAAAGAATTTAGATCACGTAAACACTGTGACTTTAAGCATAGATGCAGAAGCGCGACTGCATCGATGCTAACGCTCGTTTATACAGGGTGTTGTTTTGGTCCGTGACATCCAACTCAGGGATGATAATATGAGTTATGCTTATTCTAAAAGAATTTTTCTTCAAATTCTGAGTAAGTTTTATACAAGAAAACCTCATCACAACATTCAAAAAAATTACAAAACGAATGGGAAAACTCGCACCCTAGCGCGTAGCTAGCGCTTATCTACGAAATACTACACTGTAGCTAGTAAGCTATGAAGCGGGTACCTGGTGTTGGTAGTTTTGACTCGATCGCTGTACCGCATAAAAATGATTATTTGGGTTTTTTCATTTCAAAAAAAATAAAAAAAAATTTTGGCTTCAGTATCGTTTGTACAGCCACTCTGAGTCGCTCGTCGCTGACCAAAACAACACCCTGTATAGATGCAGTCGCCAAAATTCAGTACATAATTTGAAAATTTCTAGCTTCTAGAACTCCTGAGGAGATGACACCTAATATAGGAGCGTGATTGGCCGCGAGCAAAATGATGGAGTGGATTCTTTCGTATTGTATCATATTCGGGAAGAAAAGTTAGCTCTATTTTAAAGGTTGTGTTAGACTTATATGACTGTAAAATATGACTTTAAATTAACTTAAACAAATGTTAGTGCTTAGAAATGACGATGATGATTAATAATTGCACCTTTATAGGGTTGCAAATAAATAAAAAAATAGTTTGATAAATGTTAGTGCATTCTGCATAACGTCTGCATCGATGCTTAAAGTAGCGCAGTGTGTAAAGGTTGAAATTTTGCGACTGTATTGATGCTGTATTGCGACTGCATCGCTGCTTAAAATCGCAGTGTGTAAAGGTCTTATATAGATACTTTTTGAAAATTATTTGGACATTGACATTCTGTATTTTAATAGGAGCTAGGAGGAGATAGGACATGTAATAGAAGCAAAAATGTTAATCAGCGATTCTACAGAGTACACGTTACCTGGCCGTAGAGCTCTAAAATACTTTAGCATGTCCCAGATTTTGCCAACGACAGATAAGGAATATTCTTCGTCAGGATTAGGTCTTCGTCGAATAAAATACAATACGCCTAATTTGAAAACGCCACCTTCCTATTTGTTAGCAGTCATTTTAGTAAATGTAATTTTAAAATCTGTCAATTTATATTTATTCAGTCGGATAAGTCTTATCTTATGTTATTAATGAAATTCGCACTTAAAGATGTAGTTAACTAAAATTATAATCCTAATCAATGGATTGCAAAATTAACTCGTTGTAGTAAATGACAATGTTAAGTTCTATGACTGGATACATTATTTGTAATACATTGCAGATTCGATTTAATATGTTACTTGTAGAAAATAACAATAAATTGATTGATTATTATAATAAGTAATAACTATAACGAATTGGTTACTGGTTATTTAAAGATCGTACTATTTATTTTTTTGCTCACATAACAGGCCACAAACTGTATAAAAGACACACTTCTTGTCACCTTTAAAGACAAAAATTCAGTTTACGAACTCATCTGATCTCTTTCTCTCATTGAACATCGAAAGAGCAACAACATAGAATTAGTTGGTCTCTTCTATCTCAAGCGACATTCATGAATACAATATGAAATGTGAATATTGCAGCCGTTGGTAATCAACGCAAGGAATTATTCCACCTTGCTAACTCCTAATAGTTCTGAGTGTTTGCTAAGTAAACTATAAATAGTTAATAGACTGACATTATAATATACGAAGACTGAGTAGGCAAGAATGTATGACGCATAAAAGCAACATTTAAAAAAGTATACGTACATAAAATCACCTTGTATACTATTTGTACAATACAAATACAATACAACACTTTGTATTCTAGAATATGTTTCATGGCTATTTCTATTTATCAATTAATTAAACTGACGTTAAACGAAAGCAATTTATTTGTCTCGTTTTGTTCCTCCGAGAAATTTGTACTTATTCGACCAAATTTTGACTTTAATGGATGAAGTAATAACGGAGATACCAAAATACGCTAGTTTGAATGGTGAACAATAACTTTCTGAATCAACCCTCACAGTCATTCAACAAACAATTTATTTCCCATACGAAGGAAGCTTACATGGTACGTATTAAACGCCTTTGAGAGCTTAACCTGTGAGAGATCTGTCATCGTCGGATAGAACAGCCAACTCAGTAGACAAATTTTATAAAACTTATATTAAGCATTCTTGAAAAATAAAACAAAAATCGTTTCATGCACTGGTACAATGAATTAAACATAAAGTAACCAATTAACCATTGTTTTTAGGTCGTAAGGAACCATAAAAATGTCTTCCCCTGTAGTTAAAAAACTACTAACAAGTGCAAAACAATATTTTGTACCTACTTTATGGTAGCAATCTCATATCGGTACATTTTAATGTTAGTGAATACAAATGCTAAGCTACATAGAGGTTGTTAAAGCTAACACAAAGCTTTAAATTTATAATGATCATAATGTGCCCTTTCAATTTTCGTTTCAAAATTAAATGATTTTGCTTTACGTCATATTACAATCATTAATTGTGTCCTACTATAATTAGGGCGTGTTATCCAGTGTTATCACACGAAACGACGTTATAAATATTTGAAATATTTGTTTCTTAATTGTCGATGGTGAAACAGTCCCATAATGTTTGTACTCACTTGATGCGACCTTCTCTTAATGTAAGCAGGTATTACGGAATTAAACTAAAACAAACAGAAGCCAAGCATGCTGAATCTTTTATACAAAATGACACTTCAGAGAATTACCCTTTTTACTTCAGATACAAATAAGAAAAGTCGCCTAACAAAAAGAGTTTGTAGCAATCCATGATCATTTAGCAATCTTGTCTATAGCTTTAAATAAGAGCATATTAGGCGTTCGCGATTGCTATTATACATATTATGAAGCGTAGGGCACATAGGACTGCTATTTTCATCCTTGAATAATTTACATGACCTTTAACTCTAACAAAGGCATGTGTAGAATAGTACTGTTTAAAGTTAATACCCAATTAGGCCGCTTAAGCGACGCTTTTACTACATCAAAGGGAAGAAAATATTTGCTATAAAAATTAAGCAATAAATGTTTATTACGTTATTAAAATCATGCATGTTATATGATCGATCATCGGATTAATGGTTGATTGGTATTCGTATACTAATACAAGAAAAAACCTTACTTTGTGACCAAAGTAATGATCTGTTGTCATATTGTGTAAATAACATATTTTTCACAGTTGAAGTATGGTTTTCGTTTCCAAATCGAACATTTTTTAAAGATTTGTGGAATTGGATTTTATTCCGACAACAGAAACTTAGGGTCGATTTCACCAAAGTCACGTCACGAATTTACGTTAATGATTACTGACAAATAGGTGACGTTCAAATAAGGCTTTTTGTATTATATTCGACGAATATTACTTATCTGACGTTAGTAAAATCGGTCCTTAAACAGTTAATTTTTAATACAACTGCAATTGTATATCTGCTGTCCATTATTAAGGCATTATTATTCAAGAAAGGCATTATTGTTATTAGCATTGGCCACCTTGTACGGAGTTAATCATTACTTTACAATATTCGAGGACAGTTTCCCATAGAAACTTTCG
Source organism: Pyrausta purpuralis (assembly GCA_963924145.1). Taxonomy (NCBI): domain Eukaryota; kingdom Metazoa; phylum Arthropoda; class Insecta; order Lepidoptera; family Crambidae; genus Pyrausta; species Pyrausta purpuralis. The sequence continues at coordinate 8,086,489 of OZ001648.1, read as the reverse complement.
GTAAGAGGTCAAACTTGACCAATTTCGGTGTTTACAACATTTTCAATAAGCTCGGAGGATATACCGCCATGGGAATCGGGCATATTGTTCGTAATTAATATTACGGGGATATGAAACTGAGGCCTATTGCTCTGATTTCATGTATATGCAAAATATTTCATAGTATGTTAGCCAAGAGATTGGAATGGTTTATAGAAAAGCATAGAATCTTATCCAACTATACAAGTGGTTTTAGAAGAGCGCAATCATGCTTAGACTGTTTAACTCGGCTTGTAACATACGTCCAAATAGGCTTGGCCTCTAATATTCCAACAGCGTGTTGTTTTCTTGATATCGAAAACGCTTATAATAATGTTTTAGTGGAAAAATTAGTCTGCGTTCTAGATGATTTGGGGGTTGGAAAGAGCATATGCCAATACTTCTGGTCTTTTTTAAGTGATAGATACCTTACAATTAAAAGTGATAAAGAGGATGACAGTACAGAAGTTAGACATGCTAGAGTAGGATTAGCGCAAGGAGACCCTATTTCTCCCTTGTTATTTAATATAGTAACTCACCACGTATGTCGCCAAATTTCTAATGTCATGATCTTACAATACGCTGATGACTATGTATTATATATAAGTAGCAAAGATTTATTAAAATGCGAAATGGAATTACAATCAGCAATTAATAACATGATTTATTTGTTAGATAACATTGGTCTTCGATTATCTGCAAATAAAACTAAAATATGTTTATTTAGTAGGGGCTTTAGGAGGAAACAAATTATGATTAAAATTAATGAGCAAACGATAGAGGCACAGAGAAACGTTAAATACCTAGGTATGTGGCTGGATGCATGTTTGCGATGGAACAAACATGTTAATGAAACTGCGGAAAAAACCCTAAAGTTCCTAAATATTTTAAAGGTGTTGTCAGGATCGGGATGGGGTCTCCATCCTAACCATATGCGATCTTTATATATATCATTAATTAGAAGTCGGCTTGATTATGGCTGCTTCCTCTACGACAACAGTGCCAAAACTAATTTAGAAAAACTTGATCGGATTCAAAATCAAGCATTAAGGGTTATCGGAGGTTTTATAAGAAGTACACCGATTCATGTCATAGAGTGTGAAATAGGCATACCACCTTTAGGTTTGAGGAGATTGTATCTTGCATATAAGTACTGCATTAAAAATATGTCACTGTCGGACAATTTAACCATAAAACTCTTGAACGATCTTTGCTCAACCAGTTTTGATAATTATTGGCAGAGAGTTAAAAAACCTTTACTTTGGACAGTCTACAGAGAATGTAAAATTATCAATATGTTCAGTTCAAATCCTATAGAGATGTTTAACTTAGATACATGGGTAAACAGCATAAGAATAAGTGATATTATATTTTGTGAATTAGATTGTATTAGGAAAGCTAAAAAAGATCTAAACTTATGTATAAAATTTGAAATTTTAAGAGAATTATTGGTAAAATACACTGGTTGGGCGAAAGTGTTCACTGACGGTTCAAAGAATAATGACGGGATAGGAGCAGCTTATATTGACCCTGTTAGAGGCAAATCAGCACTGTTCAAAATTGATGCAACAGTTTCAATTATGACGGTGGAACTCATTGCCATCTCGGAAGCATTAAAATATATTGAAAGTCAAAGCTTAACCCACTGTGTCATTCTGACAGACAGCAAGAGTGCTCTTCAACATGTGGCTCGGTGTGCCTCTGGATATAGCAGAGGTGCTCCGATAGCCTATGACGTCTTGAAAATGATACTAAAGCTAAGAAACGATAGAGGCATAAATCTGAGATTGCAATGGATTCCATCCCACGTAGGATTAAGTGGTAATGAGGAAGCTGACAGACTAGCCAAAATGGCTTGCACTGTTGGTATTAATTTTAACGTCTTACCATATTATACTGATATAATACCTAAATTTAAAAAACTATGCTATATCAAATTCAAAGAATATTTTGACAAAAGGAGTGTTGAAAAAGGGATTTGGTTCAAAACGATCCAGTGTCAGCTTCCTCGGTATCAGTGGTTCTATCACAATAGTTTAAGCAGAAAACACATTGTTGTACTGCACAGATTGCGTTCTGGACATTATCCGTCAAATAAATTTGCATTCCTTATGAGGAAGGTCCCATCCCCAAATTGTGACATTTGTGGCACTATTGACGACGTCCAACATATTCTTGTCGAATGTGAGAAATATCGGTGTGGGAGGGATTTAATGATTCAGAAGTTCAATATAAACATGTACGATGTAGGTGCATTCATCAAAATTTTATCTGACCCTACATCTGAGGCTGCGAAATGTTTAGCAAACGTATTTCTGAAACCTTGAATTCCTTCTACCTGCGCAACTGTCCGTGTTTACTCTATGTATAAAATAGATTAAGGTACGATGGGGCTGGCATGTGATGTATCAAAAGCCCCAAAATAAATAAAGATTGGAAAAAAAAAAAAAAAATCTTTTGCTTTCTCTACATCAAACAAATTGTGTGTTGCAAGAATCACGTCTGAAAATTTACACATAAATTCCCCGAGACTTTTTATCGTAACCTTCACATATACAGTTAAGATAATACAAACAACAAAGCAAATAGAAACTGGTTATTTAGACAAAAGATCCTTACTTTTCCTTTTAGAAAAGTACTACCAAGGATTGTGAATGGGAAACCGACTATCAGTTTTTGGTCAGAATTCAATTAACCTTTACAGGTTTTTTTAAACACATAATGTCATTATGTGTTAAAACGTGCAGTTACGGTGACCCGGCCCTTGATAACTGCGAAAAGTAATCGAGTTTTAGATTCAATGAACTTGACGTCGACCGCGCTTATCCCAAAGTAAAACACGGAAGTGACGGAAATGGAAAAGTCAAAATTGATCCTTACCCGTCGATTTTAAATCGGTCACCGTCCAATCTCGGGTAATCGTCCTAATTGACCGACGCTGAGTGGGGTGTCTTAAAAAATCACTGTTGATCTTGTTAGGGCTGCCGAAACTTATTTTAGAAAGAAGTGAAATTAGCAGTGATGGTATTTATAACTTTACCTTTCATTTAAGTCGCGTCCAAATCATTGCTCGCGGCAATACTCAAAAATAAATATATCTAGGTCAGAAAAAGAGACAGTGTATTGTTTGGTATTTGCACAGCTAATTGGCTTGTCTAGTAGTAATATGTTTTCTACGTTTGAAGATATTTCATTAAACATTAAACTACTTCGAAATTCTCCTGTCAACTAATTGGTTGGTTCCACTTTATGAATCTTATATGGCTTTACTAGCTTACTCATAAGGAAATATTAATATTATACTGTCTTTTGCAGTTCGAGTGGGTTATCGACGGCCCTAGTTGGGATATCCACAAGATGATCCGACGAAGCGGGACTCCGCTCCTTGTCCATTTCACTTGTATTCCACGCGCGCTGCGGAGCGCCCGTGCCAGCCAGTGCGAATAGCGCGCGCGTTTTTCCCGCTCAAAATTGACAACTGAAAAAAAAAACGAAAAAGAAGAAAAATGTTTCTTAACGATGTGACTTGAGAAAACAATTTTCAGCCAGTATTCAAAACTTTAAAAAAGTTTTTAAGTGTGACGATGAAGTAAGAAGTTTTGTTTATAGTTTTTTGTTCGAAAGTTCAATGTGATTTCGAAGTCGAGAAGGAGGTTAATCTTGTAAGTAAATAACAATTTAATGTTGCTTATTATTTGCGAAGCTGGATAATTATGAATAGCGGCACCTGAGCTCCTTGGAACATTTATTGACGCTATCATAATTGCTCCACTTATCTTGCATGATTTCAAGTTCATAATCTACCGATTTATGTGATTAGACAGGTTCTAAAATTACTCATGCTACTTATTATCACGTCGCAGGGTTATTTTATGTCATTTATTCCAAATTGGTTCAAGTAGGTTCATAAGTATACGAAAATACACAAAGATTGTTATGAGTGTATTTGTTTTCATGAGGAGAGTGAAAGCTCATTGTCTTTTTGGGTTATAATACCAGCCTGACTATTTAAAACTTTTTAGTTACATTAAAACTGAGTCTATATTTAAATAAACTACTATACTTTATATAATTGTGAATATATTTTTGCTTCTTCTACAGGCCACACGATGTCTATATTTTATAACGTTCAATTGTTTTTTTTTTTATTGAAAAAGGCATAACTAAATAATCATTCTGCATAAACAAGTGATTTTTTTTTGTTTTGTAAATTAAATACAAACAAACATCAAAGAAAATAGTACAGTGTAACGAATTACTTTAAATTTTACCAAAGGATTCACTTCCACAAACTAAGGCTCATACAAGTCTTAAATAATACATTTGTGATTGAATTAACACATTTTTACACCCTGTAATTTTTGCCTGACACTTTTTAGCTCATTTTTCTCGTTGAACAAAAATATTTTCATTCGCGTCTCATAACAAAAACACTCAACCAGAAGCAACAACAGTTTGTTAATACTGGAACAACGTCGTTGAATTTTTGATAAACTTTTTGACCTAGTCGTAAATGAAGACTCTAAATAATGGAAGAGCAGTTTGAAGAACTTGGCCTGTAATTTTCCTTTAACCCTTCGCATAATTTAAATATACACACACACATTGTCATATATAAGAGCATGCTAGTTACAAAAAAATATGTGACTGTCGAATGGAATAAAATATTAAACCGCCTTAAAAATAACTTACTCCAAATAACACATTTTCCCTATGTATAGGAGAGACTATTGATGATCGTAAGTTTGAGATCATGCACCGACTCGAAAGAAATTTCATTCTCCTAAACTGAGGGACTAAGAGTTTTTTGGAAGTCAGTTTTTTGAAGGCGGTTTTATCTTTTATAACATTCAACAGTCACTTATTTCTTTGGTGAACGTGTTTTTATAGTCTTTGTTTTTCTGACAGTGTTTTGAAGACGGTTCAATTCTGAATGTTTTTTTCATGATTTTACTTTTAACCCATATCTCAGAAACTACTGGACTGATTTTGATTTGATTAAACTAACACTTTATCCTAAGTTGTAATACCTGATTGGACTACGAAAGAATCATCTTCAAATCATTACAGAATTATGACATCTCGTTTTCGAGAAATCCGTGGACAAACATACCTACATACACTAACGAAATTTTGCACATGTGTTTGAAAGCCTTAATAGATCAACATACTCAAATATTATTACATTCTAACTATATCACATACATACACATTGAATTGATTACCTCCTTTTTGAAGTCGGTAAAAATTACCAAAAAACTCGGTTCTTAGATTAGCTGCAATCACAGCCTCTGTTTTTTTTTTAAACTTTTGAATAACTTATACGAGTATACTCGTTTAAATTAAATTCAATGTTGTCATGTCTCTAATTTATCTTCGAGCATCATCATCGTCGATATCTCCGATCAAGTAAGATTACAATCTAGATATCGTTTAGTAGATAATGCTCCAGGCAATGCAAGAATATAATAATGATTATAAATTGTTATAATTATAATATAACTTACAATTTCTTACGTTAATGATGTAAAATTTACAATAAGACGAGCTTTGGTCTGAAGTAAGATTAACTTAAAAATATTTATTTTTGTAATTTACTTAAAATATAGAGTGCAAAGCCAAGTTCTGCTAGATAACTATACAAATACAAATATTTTTTTGGTAACTATAACCTAATACAAACATTAGTTTTGGGAAGGCAAAAACATTGTCTGTGGTCGAAAACTATGGTATTAATATTCCTACTGTATGAATTAACAATCATGAAAATTTTAGGCGATCGTTCTATCATTATTTCCACAACTTAGAAACAACAACTTACAAATGTTAGTACAACAAGTCTCTCTGTTTCGCAACTTTTGAGTAGGTATTTATTAATATAGTTACGAAACGGGAAGGTGTCAAAACGGGTAAGACTCTTTTTGAGAATCGTAAAAGCACTTATCTTCTATCATAAAATAAATCTTATTCGAAGTCAAATTGATATAGTCAGTTTTACTTTCTATCATCACACTGCCTTGTAATTGTTATTATTATACCCTCGGGTCTATAAAGTGACTTGTTTTTGCGTATGAAGAATGCTGACCGGTCGTAGAACCCGTGTATCTTGCAAGAATTTCCAATATTGCCAAAATTCCAATGGAATTGTGGTAATTTAATAACCGTCCTTACAATGCTTACACTGCCTTAATGATTAGTTACTTAACTTCGATTTGCGGAATATCCAGGCGTGCATTCCTTTTTTAAAGAGGAGTGAACCATTTTTATTTCGAACCAAATTTTATGCGTAATCATATTACCAACATGAATCCTCTTTATTTATATGGACTAACAGACCCAGCGACCTTCGTTTCGCCCCCAACCCGTCACGCCTCGGTTCCGTTATTTTTGGATGAATTCAACAAAGTAAAAATCATAAAAATCGGTTCACCCACGCAATTTTCGTAAGAACATTCTCCTGACGCAAACAAAAAAAAACAGAGAAATCGGTGACCAATGGAAATATAGATTATTTTTTATAATAAAGATTACCTCAGTTAAAGTTTTCTGTTTAAGAAGCTAGTAAGTTATTGAAATGTTTTAATTAGAGTGATTTGTTTAAGCTAAGTCAGTTTGACGTTAGCGGGCTCGATTTACTTTTTCTGACCACCCGATGATATTAAAATGTTGGTATTTGCGCGTTGACAAATGGAAGCAATTAAAAGCCCTGCTCCGATTTCTCTCACTTCACAAAAATAACATGCTGCGGTACTTATTGCATTTTTCGAATGACAGAATCATGTTAATTATTCGTAAAATGTCGGTAACTTTTAAAAAAGTGGTTTCATTTAAATTGAACGCATTTTAAATGCCGTACACTTGGTAAGTGGCAACATATTCGTAATAATTATGCACTTCACTTTTAAATGTAATTTTAAATTAGTACTTGACAATCATCTTAAACATACATAATTGACTTATTCGCATATTGAGTGAGGCTTGTATGCGTTTATTATTATTATAACAAAAAACGTCACACTTTTAATAAGTATGTTTATGAATCTCAACAAAATTTCGAACTAACTTAGTTAAAACTGGTACTGATCGGAAGGATAACAATTTAAAAGAAAACAGTTTACTTACAAAATAAAGCCTAACCTATAACCATTAAAGATAACTCATAACTATCAAAGTTATTGTATCACAAAGTGATGACGTGGACTTTCCTACCTGACCTAACATAACAACGGTGGCGAAACGCTAAATAATGAATTATGGTCGGGGAAGGTACAATAATTTGTTAGACCCTCGTTCATCTTGTTTTATCGTAGTTCTGTGAATTAAATTGATTTCTGATTGTGGTAAAGGGCTATTTGAAATGCCTCAAAGCTATTATATCTTGGAAAATTGCTTTGCCGGTTTTGTAAAATATGTAAAATTTTAACTCGAGTTTCAACGAGATTACAATGAGAACTAAACATGACGGGTCTAAACACGAACTACTATGACTAACGACGAGCAGTGAGTGGTAAAATATGGTTCGTAATGTTTAGGATTTATTCTGTTATGCAATTAATAAACTGCCATTAGTAAATGGTTTGAATATTTTTTTGACGATTTTTTTGAAGATTAAATAAGATACCAAAATTTCGCGTACGGGTAGGATATGAACTCGTGGACTCCTGCAAGCCAGACCAACGCGTTTTTAGTTTATACAACGTGTAACATTAAACGCGCAAAACCTGAAAATAGATTGATTAAAATAACGAGCAGAATCAATTGAACCTCTTTTTAAAATGGGTCACATTTAAAAAAAAATCATTTAAATGTTGTCCTCTCTATTTATTAATAAGCATCACATGCGCAAACTTACCAGAATACGTAAACAGTGGTTAGTTTTTTGTGAGCATAGATAGTAAGAATTATAATAACACCACGGCACAGAGGCCCGCTGAATACCTAACGACTCCTCTCTCGAAAGAGCGTCGTCCGCAGAGTAAGAAATGATAAGAAGTGCCAGTAACAAAAAACACATAAAACCTTAAATTATTTTTCAATTATATTTCTTTCAGAATTAAGTCCATTGAATTATAAAATTTTTGGGGTGTCTGAGGTTTTGCACATTTAACATTCCACGTCGTATAGTCCCACAGTGACTTATAAAGGGCCTATTTTAAACATACCGTATAGCTGTCTGTGGTTGTTGTTGTGACAAGACAGTAATATGTTAAAGTAGTATTATATTAAAATTTATCTTGATAAGCATACAGTTCTTAGAAAATTCATCTAGATTTTTTTTCCAACTAGCAGAGAACATGAAAGTGACGACTTTAACATACGATACGCGGAGCGAACTAACCGATGTCAACAGGATATAGCGTCTAATGCAAAACGATTTCATACAAAGACAGTACTTGATTGCCTTCTTACGGTCTTGAGCGCTCCCGCAGGAAATTCGAAATGTCATAAAGATTTAATGTGGAGCTTTCTTTCTTCGCCCTTTTGTTATTTTTCACGAGGACAATAGAGATTCGGCACGGACTTATGTTTTATTTACCTGTTTTATGTGGTATTTTCTTGCGTTGACATATGGTTTTTATAAACAAAGGCCATCAATAATGAACTAGGCGGCCCTATGCCAAATCAAACCAATACCATCCCAACCCGGTTTTTAAATACCTGACGAAAAGTGCTAACTCAATCCGATTTAATGAAAAGTACAGTCGAAACATAAAGCATTTTAAAAATGTTCGAATCACCATAATGTATTTCACAAACTGAAAAATCAACATTCTAAATAAAAACTTAGTAATAACATAAAATATTTAAAAGGTATTTCAAATTTTACGTATCATACTAAATCACAGAATTTAATGGAAACTTACTGAATTCCTAACGCGAAAGGACTTAAACCGGCTCCGCCAGCCTTACGACAATGATGGTTTAAGGCGGTACCCGGATTTTTAACGCGCACACTAGCGCCACTTTAGTAGAAAAATCATAACTCGTTAATTATAACACCAATCAAAATTCTGCTAAACAGGATTGTAGTACAGGTTCAATAGTTTATTTAGTACGTTTTAATTGTTTCTAAAGTAGTTATCTGCAGTTACAGTTAGAAAAATTGCCAAAAGTGACCATATTTAGCAGTTTTTCTAACTCTAACTATAGTTAATTACATTAGAAACAATTTAAACGTACTAAACTAGAACTGCAAATATTGACATATTATCATATTGAAATTATTATCGATAAGTTACATTTAACTATTATCGTTTCAACTGTACTCAAGGTTTTTTTTATATGCAAGAATGAAATCTGCTTGAGTTGGATATTTTCGCTAGGTATTTAAAAACCGGGTTGAGATAGGATAGGGTTGAGTTGGGTTGGGCCCAAGATCAAGATAGATCACAGCGGACCATCTTCCATCACTGTTCTTTCACCAAGGCACATAAATGATTTCTCACAATCATCATCACAATTCTAAATCTATAGATTTCGTAGCCATACTTATTATTTTGACGAACAAATTTGGTTACTCACAGAAAAGTATGAATGATGAAATATATCTGTAAAACTGTCGCAAAATGCTAGGAAATGTATATGTCTTCCGAGACAGACTTCCTTCCAGGCCAAACGCTTTTCCAATTGAGCTGCCGTGCTGTCGGTCCGACCAGGTAAAATTTCTGGTCTCTTATGGATACGTCATTCCGCGAGACGTCTGCGCTATCTTCCCTAACTGTTTTACAACAGCAGTGAGCAAAGTATTTATACATTAAAGAATAAATTCAACTTGGAAAGTGATAAAGCTTCGCTATCTAATGGTTTAGAATGTTTTTAACACTCCCAGTGTCATATTTTATATACATGAAGATAAAATATGACACCAAAAAATTCCGTACGGGCGGGACTTGAACCAGAAACTTTCTGGCTAACCGGGCCAAACGCTCTTCCAAAAAAGCTACCGTGCTGTCGGTATAGATAGCGCAGACGTGTCGCATAATGACGTATCTATAAGAGACCAGAAATTTTGCCAGCACGGTAGCTCAATGGGAAGAGCGTTTTGTCCGATTAGCCAGAAAGTTGCTGGTTTGAGTCCCGCCTGTGCGCAAATTTTTGGAAATATGACACTGAGTATTTAAGCATTCTAAACCATTTTAAGTGACTTAAACATTTCCAAAAAAAAACAGATAACCGCAATTTTTACGCGTACTTTAATAAAAATTCGTTATTAAATATTAGCGCAATTGTTATTTAAAAAAATATGGTCACTTTTAGGCCCGAGTGGTCGGTACACAGTTGGCTGGTGACCAAGCACTCGGGTCCGTGTGCTTTACATAAAAAAAATTGGTTGCCTGTAAAGTCGGTAAACGGGCGAAAGTTTTACGTGACAACGACTTTTTATGTCTGTCTCTCTCGTTCTTACGCGTGCCTCTCACTCGCTCTCAGTGCTGCGCGCGCGGGCCTCTCTCTCGTTCGGTGACTCATCGTAACGTTACCGAGCGTTACACTTTTTCATAAGTGACTCCCAGCCGCAACCTAATTTAAGACGTTGTCACGTCAAAAGACGTTAGAAAAAGACGTCACCGTAAGCACTCGGGCCCGAGTATGCAGAACCTATAGAATGGTCGAGAACCATTCGCGTGTTAAAATTATTACCCTTCGGGTACCGTTACAAATCTCTGTATGTACCTTTGGAGTTAAATATTAAGTTCTCATCTTATCAAAGTTACGACAAATGCCTCACATGATAGTAATATCGTAAAAATGTATATCCCCACACATGATTTATGTGGTACCAAATCTAACTGACTCTTCGTACTGTTACCAATATACTCATCAAAATTGTCAGATTGTATTGTCGCCTATGCCACCACTCTTTTAACTATGATTTGTAAGATTAAACTTTTGTATTCATAAAGATGAAATAAGAAACCAAAAATTTGCACACGGGCGGGACTTGAACCAACAACCTTTTGGCAGACCGGGCTAAACGCTCTTACCAATTGAGCTACCGTGCTGTCAGTCCAACCCTGCGAAATTTGTGGTTTCTTATGAAAACGTCAATTGCGTGACGCTTAGCGCCATCTAGCCGTCTGTTTATGAAACAGATGGCCCAAGCAGTTATTCTTTACAGAATAAATTCAACTTGGAAATTGATGTCGCTTCGCTATCTAATGCTTTTAGAATGTTTTTAACACTCACAGTGTCATATTTTATATTCACAAAGATGAAATAAGAAACCAAAAATTTGCGCACGGGCGGGACTTGAACCAGCAACCTTTTGGCAGACTGGGCCAAACGCTCTTACCAATTGAGCTACCGTGCTGTCAGTCCGACCCTGCGAAATTTGTGGTTTCTTATGAAAACGTCAATTGCGTGACGCTTAGCGCCATCTAGCCGTCTGTTTATGAAACAGATGGCCCAAGCAGTTATTCTTTACAGAATAAATTCAACTTGGAAATTGATGTCGTTTCGCTATCTAATGCTTTTAGAATGTTTTTAACACTCACAGTGTCATATTTTATATTCATAAAGATGAATATAAAATATGACACTATATACACTGTGAGTGTTAAAAACATTCTAAAAGCATTAAACTTTTGTATTCAAAATTTTATTGTAGGTTCCTGACCAAAAGTTTTTAAAGAGCCTTTTGACCTGTTTCAGTAATTTTGGCTCAGCTGCAACTTTATGCCTAGCTTTTTGTCTATTTTACCGTTATCCGTTTAATGGCTAGCTATTTACTTGTAGGTCTGCAAATAGTGTTTGTACTATACTAGTACCAATTGGTCTGATTGGCTTGCTTTCGTAAAGGCTTCCGAACTAAATATCGGATTTCCTATTTATACAAGGTTGTGTAAAATTGGCGGCTAGATTTTCTAATATTTTTTGAATTAATGTCTTAGATTGATCGGATGTAAATATAGTTCATAGCAAATATTGTGAAAAAACAAAATAAAATAAATGCATCGGATAAATTTACATCATTAAAGTTTTATTATTATGTGAAAGTTATCGAATCCTAACCGAATGGTTTAGAATCGGGGGTCTGGTGTTGGTAGTTCTGAGTCGCTCGCTAGTATCGCAAAAATGATTTAATTATTTTTTTTTCTATTTAAAAGAAATATTTTATTTATATTTTTGACACCAGTATACAATACAATACAATACAACCACCCTGACTCGCTCGTCGCTGACCAAAACAATACCTTGTATACACGTATCTACCTATCATATTACAAGAAAGTCGTGTTAGTTACTATATTTATAACTCTGTAATGGCTGAACTGATTTGGCTGAAAATTTATGGGAAGGTAGCTTAGAATCAGGAAAAGTATAAAGGATACTTTTTATCCCGTTAGATAGGGCCGGGGCTGAGGTGGGACGGGACCTATGTAAAACGGTTGGCAGGTTGCTTAGAACCAGGAGAAGGACATAGGATATTTTTATCCTGTTCGATGGGGCCAGGGCTGGGGCAAGACGGGGCCGGGGCCGGGACTGAAAAATGTTTGCTGGGACCGCTTAATTTTTAAAATTACGGGGCTGGGCGGGACGGGGCCGAGGTGGGACGGGGCTGGGGGCGAAAGAAAGATGCTGGGTCCGCTAGTTATATGTATATAAAACTTTTAACATAAAGTCAGGAAAAAACTATTTATGAAGCTTTCAGTTCGTTTTATTTCCGAAATAGACCCTTGGATTAGTTGGCTTTCGATTGTTAACTAACTACTTGAGCAGTTGAACTATCCTTTTTAACTTTTATCTTCGGTGAATGGAGGTAGTCCAATTTTGTCTCAAACGAAGTCGAAGCGTTACATTTACTTAAAAATTAAATCATCTTGCGTGAAAAATATAGTATTCGACCTTATATTGTTAACTATTCCGCAAACTTGATTTAAAGAACTGCTGAAGTCTTACCAACGGGCTCTTAAATTCAATTCGATCTTAAGTAGAACCACACGTTCCTCATATTTAATCTCATAGGTTATTATAATTGGGTCGCAATATCAATCAAATGACGTGTTAACTTCGCACCCCGTTTGTGTGAGATGCTGTAATTTCCAGAACAAATTAGCGGCAAATGGCAGCAAACGGAAAATTAGATGAACACTGAAATACGGTCCCATAAGCGCTGTGGTTTTCATTTAAACGCACAAATTGACACAAACGCCTCTACAGAGAAACGTTTAAATGAATCTAGAGCTTGATGAAAGTTAGTGTGTTATTCACACAGGATTGCAGAAAATATGATTATTAAACTCTTTTTGTGCTGCGTCGGTCTATCTTACTCATCTCCGCTTAACGTGAGTTTCGACGACGCAACGCTACGCACCGTGTGGTATGCCGGTTTATGTAAATCAACGGAGCTACATCGCTTCCACGTCGCAGCAACGCACCGGAGATGCAACGCAATACCAATGTGACTTCACTCTTACTAAAAGAAGCAAGAAATGTTACAAAATATTATAAAGATAGCCCATTAAAAAGATTCAAAAATTCGAAATCTAAATACTTCAATAAAAATATCACTAAAAGCTTTAAGGTAGTATTATATTATCTGGGCTATAAGTAAACTCTTGAAGGAAATGACTCTTACTTTTAGCTAGTCGAATATCTCGCAATTCTTTTTGAAGTTTAAAAATAATATCAATAAATATTGGATTGAATTATTTTAACTGTTGATTGCAAATATCTGAGTGCTCAATTATTAACTATCTCTACAGTTTTGTGTTTAGCTTATTTTAAAACGAATTATTTCTTAAAACACCAGTGTCAAGATTGGTGTTTACAATTTTTGACAATCAAAGAAAATTAACGAAAGTCCAGTTGATAACCTCCTCCTTCTTGAAGTTGGAGAATAAAAAATAGGTTATTAAGTGTATGTTTTGTTTACGTTCTAAATTTTTCTTCTGCCGTAAACAATGAAGACCTTAAAGATTAAAAGGAAGTTTTCGAATTTTTCAAGTTCACTGCCTGCGCAGTTCAAACAACTCTCGTTTTTATCATGCAGAAAACTTAAATTCACGTTACATCGAATAACTTTTGCTTCGATGTTATTGTCAACTAAAGATATATATATTTATTTTTTGATTAATTTTGTAAGCGTTAAGATTTATTTATTATTACTAAAACAACACACAAAAAAAAAACACTTGAACATCTAAACGTAACGGATGCTACGTCCATATAGACTCCCGGAAAATACTTATTTTTATTTTGGATATGGTACTTTTTATTTGAACCCTCCTGTAATATCACTCTACATTATCCTTATTGGAATCAATGTGCGTAGTCTGTTGGTGAACGTAAGCTTGATATCATGCACTGAAACTGAAATTTATATTTATGATCAATGGCTGTTTAACATACAATTAAAGTCCGTTCCTTTTTGATTGTCAAATATTGTCAACAATATCCTTTTTGACGAAATAATTTATTTTAAAGTAAGATAAACACGAAACTACACAGGTTGGTTCAATCAAGTAATTATTGAATTTTAGTCACTGATATTTTTGAAAGGTTAGGTTGATATTATTTTAAAGGATATAAAAAGATTATTAGACTAGCAAAGAACAAGTGCGAGTCGGACTCGCACACTAAGGGTTCCGTGCCTCTAATTGAATTAGAGATCCGCTTAGCCATAATACCTCAATATTTTGTTGACGGCAAATATGTCTTTGTTTTTCATAGTGTTTGTATGAATAACAAAGTTATATTTGCGGTTATTAAAAATGTGCTCTATCTTAAAAACTACCAGTTCGATCTTGTTCACACCAATTTTCGTTGAAAGTCTTTGTCGAGATCTACTCATGTTTTTTTTTCAAAATTTTCACTCGCTTAGTTTAAAAGTTAGGTGGGGGGGGGGGGTCCGTATTTTGCCATTTGGCTACGGAACCCTAAAAATAACGGTGTCTTCATATTAGAGTGACAGCAGCGCGGCAGCAGCGGAATGCATAAATGCCATAATGCATAAAAACAGCGGCGTTGCTGCCGCGCGTCTGCTGCGCGCCGCTGCTTTTTTACTCGCCTAAATCTGAAGCGCTCTTAGTGTCAGTGTTTTAAATGAAAGGTAAATATTATTTATATAAATAATCATTATTTTATTTAGGATAAAAATTAAAGACAGAGATCATAAACTCGGGACCACTTAAAGCCTTAAATAATACTCCAACCCTTCTGTCTATTTGCGGATTAACTTGACAACGATGTAAATACAATTTTTCCTTGATACACAAGTCAGATAATGTTAGTTTTGCAAAATAAATAAATATGAAGGGAAAACAAGATGGCGTTTAGCTAAGAACAACATGTCAGATCAGAATGCTGTCCGGGATACTGGGCCAGACGATATTTGGATTATAATTGGCTAGAATAGCTGCCATAGAGGTACGATTTGTCGTAAATAATTTCCTAGCGAATCTCAGCTGAGATCGGGTGAGTTTCTATGCATGGATTTCAGTGTGTTTCCTAAAGCCCTCTACTCTCTATGTTTAGTGAGTGATCAGGTGCAGGAACATCTAAACACTGACATTTATTTTTAAAAATAACATAAATCTACAAATAGAATTTTTGCGCGTTTTTGACATCAATTTATTTTGTTTATTTGTGAATCCTTAAATTAAGAACAAAATAACAAGACTAAACTGTCTAACTCTACAAAAAAAAGAACATTATTTGGATTTTGATCATATTTTATTTCATGCTACAGAAACTTAGTAGAATTGCTATCTCTACTAAGAAAATTAACTTTAAAAAAGTAAAAACCGACTTCAAAACCAAAATGCACTAAAAAGTCTTAAATAAACCCTTGAACATTGAAAGAAAAGGAATGCATTCTAGGGAAACAATTCCTTTTTGGACTCGGTGCTGCGACAGGTGAGGCTGAATTTTCAAAGTGATGGCACCGACTCCAAAAAGAAATTGTTTCCATAAAATGGATTCCTTCCCTTTCAATGTTCAAGGGTTTATTTAAGACTTTTTAGTGCATTTTGGTTTTGAAGTCGGTTTTTACTTTTTTAAAGTTAATTTTATTTCTCCATTTTAAGAGATTAGAAGAGAGAGGGGGGGGGGGGGGGAAAGTTGCACCTTATGACTCTGTTCTTTAAGAAGCTACAAGCTACCTATCATATATTCTGTCATTATAATTACTGAACTCCTAAGCGTTAAGGAGTTCCTCCATCAGCACAGCCCCCAAGATGTGGACTATCAGACGTAAATTTTAGTAAAACAACACTATACGTGCCTTTAAAATTTGAGGGTTTCCCTCGATTACACCAAGATCCCATCTTCAAATCCCAAATCGGAAACAATGAGTCCAACTAAAAGGTACACCCTCTGAGAAGGCGAAAATTTTTTTCGAATCGGTAGAATAACGACTGAGATATGAGGTAACAAACATACAAAAAAAAAAAATACAGTCGATTTGTTAACCTCCTCCTTTTTTGAATTCGGCTAAAAAGGTTATTTTACTTGATCTACTCGCATCCAAATAAAGTATTATTCCGCAAGTCTGTGGCAACTGTTTTCTTATTTCTTGTACACCGGATCGATTTTGATTTTGCCCCGCTTAATAAGTCAGTGTAGCGGTAAATAAAACGGGTGGTGTATTGTTTTTGCGATAAAAATATACGACTGAGTGCTGTTACACGCAATATTTGTTTGTGATTTAGATCTAGATAGGATTGTGGTGAGCAAAACAATAAATCCGAACGGGTTTCGGCTATTGGAGGTACTCCTTTATTCGATTAGTTAGGTAAGGGTGGATTCGACCAAACGAGAATAAATGTTAACCTTAGGATAAATTGCTAGTAATTCGAGAGTATAGGAATCTTCCATTTTACCATCTACCGTTCTTAGAGCAGGCAAGGAAGGCTACTGACGGAATCGCTTGGAACACAATTCTTGACTTGTTACATTTCTTGAAGTTACTTTTTTGGATTATTAGGATGTTGACATACTATAAGTCATGATGCTGTCGCAGTGTGTAAGGGGTCTACGATCTCTGGTTAGCTTCAGTAACGTAGGCCGAAGCATTGCGGACACTATAGCAGTATAATATGCACATATTTGTAACTAGCTTGGACTTCCTTGGCATAACCTTTGCAATAGGAATCTAAATACACCGAAAAGTTGAAACTCAGTAAATCTATACTAATATTATAAAGCTGAAGAGTTTGTTTGTTTGTTTGTTTGTTTGTTAGTTTGAACGCGCTAATCTCAAAAACTACTGGCCCGATTTGAAAAAATGTTTTTACGTTGGATAGTCCATTTATCGAGGAAGGCTTTAGGCTATATAACATAAAGATACGACTCATAAGACCACAGCAGAAATGAAAAATGTTGCGAAAACGGGAGAAAGATATTCCTTTTGAGAGCTTCCGCTGCATACGCTGCGGAAACCGCTTAAGTTACACAAAAATCATGTATGACAGAATTGTTCAGCATTAAAAGTTCTATAATAAAGTCCGCAAGAGCATATGTCTATCTTTTATGGTTGACTTAGTACAACCTTTTTTATGTTAATAAATTTGTAAAAAAATAATGCATTATTTTTAAAAGTGTATTATACACATAGGTATTTATTCTTATCAAAATAAATTTCCCTTTACATCATTTGATTTCAATAAATATCTTAGGAGCTATCACAGTTTTAACATAACTCCGCACCAAAATAATGTTCGAAGCGTAAGTACAACGTGCGCTTGCGCTAATATATTATAAAGCTGAAGAGTTTGTTTGTTTGAACGCGCTTATCTCAGGAACTGCTGGACCCATTTGAAAAAATATTTCTGTGTGTGGATAGCTTATTTATCGAGAAAGGCTTAAGGATATAAAACATGACGCTGCGACGGGAGGGGAGGGAGCAAACTCAAAACGCGCGGAAAAAGTCGCGGGGGACCGCTAGTCTTACGTAAATTGATAACAACAAAGTAAAGTCATAAAGTTTGAAATGAACGAAGTTGTAGGCCGCGACCTTTACCTTGATTTACTGGTCTAATAAATGGCGAATTAAACAATAGGTATTGTGTTGCCATCGCGAAATTGAAATAATAATTCAAAGATAATAAATCTGTGGTTCACTCGACTCTAAATTCATGCCGTTTGGCATTGTAATGACAACATATTTTTATTATGTAAAGTCAAATCGTTTTAAGTCATAATATTTTAAGTGTGTTTTTATAATCATCATAGAAACAGGACCCTATTATAATTATTTTTAAAATCGGTATTCGTACTTTTATTTGCTCTAACAAAGAAAATTTCAGTATACTCGTAATCATCATAGAAACAGGAAATTATTTTTTGGAAAATCGATATTCGTATTTTTATTTGCTCTAACAAAGAAAAATATATTTTTTAAACAGCACCTCGTCGATTTTTTTTAAAGTTACCTAGACTTCGCCTCTCTCAATACAATAACCAATCTTTCTTTTCTCTAATCGTAACCATATTGAATAAAAAATAAATATAAATAAAAAAACATTTCTCAAAAAGTGGTGTATAAAACTCAAAATTTTTGCTACAAAAATGATTCATTTATTGTGCTGAATCGGTCCTATAAACATTATCACTTAAAACGAGGTGACATTATACATAAGCCTACTTATTTTTATTTTTATCAATAAATTTGTTGCTTCTCAATTCTTGTAAAAGAAATTAATGGCAGCAGAAATAAAAGTAAGCCACGAATTAAAAATCAAAGGTCAAATCTGTGTCGGGTACTCTGGTCTAATAAAATTTGCCGGGAGCTATCGTCCCCAATAAATAAAATAGGTAACATTTCTTTAAGGGGACGGTTACTTCCGTTTCATTACCCATCAATGGTTTTGGGTCGTTAATATTTTCTTAAAGATGTTCAGGACATTGTAAAAATATTTTTAGATGAGAGCTAACGGGATAATTTACAGAAGGCTCATTCTTCAAGGCATTACGGTAATTCATTTCACTCACTACCAGTGTAAAGTGAAATGAAACTACTAAGGGACGATTTTACCAACGTCAGATAAGGTGACGTTTTCATACTAGGCATTTTTTATTGTATTCGACGAATTCTCTTTATTTGAACAACTACCGATTTGAAAATGTCATTTACATAAATGATAGCTGACAAATGGGTGACGTGTTCAAATTAGGCGTTTTATATTATATAGCGGCCCCCCGCGGCGTCACTCGCGTAAATTTTGGATTTCCTCTAAAATATTTTAGTTTCATTGACTCTATGAGGCCAGAAACCATTGCGGACAGCGCAAGCGCGTGTTGTTCTTAAAGCTGCGAGCATTATTTTGGTACGGAGTTTTTTTAAACAGTAAATAGCTTGTAAAATATTATTAGAAATCAAATGATGTACAGAGAATATTTGTTCAAAACGATATGCTCCACACAGTGAATATGTTTATTTTGATAAAAATAAATATCAGGTGTCCATCCAGTGTGCATCAAAACACCTTTGAAAATATAACATTATTTTTTATAAAATTTGTGAATATAAAAAGTAAACTATTTTTAGTGAGTAAACTATACCAGAAAGACATGTGCAGTTGAGGTCTTTTTTGTCATACATGATTTTTGTGTGTCTTAAACGGATACAACGAAAGCTCTCAATAGGAGTATTTCCCCCAGTTTTTGCAACACTTTTCATTGTTGCTCTGCTGTAATAATTTGTATAGTGATGTTTTGTAACCTAAAGCCTTCATCGACAAAAAAAAAAACACAAATATTTTTTTCCACGGTCCAGTAGTTCTTGAGATTAGCGCGTTCAAACAAACAAACTCTTCAGATTATAATATTAGTATAGATTTGACGAACATTCATTTTGTGACGTTGGTAAAATCGGTCCTAAATTATTTAATTAAAAAGTAATGTATACTCAAAATACACAAATCAATGTAGTGTACGTAAACATGTTTTGCGTTTGTATTTTTGGATTTATACTAAACAGTAGTAAACTAAAATTGTTTTAATTACTCATTTTTATCGCAATTTACTCGATCTATAACCCTAATTTAAATAAGAAGACTATAAGAGTCGAATTTTACTAATGTCGCATAGGACTTATCCTACCGAATAAAAAGTATAAAACGAGAAATTTTAAAATGACATTTACGTTGATTATTTGTAAAAGCAATTACTACACATGACGAAAAAAAATGAGCCGCTTTGTTTCTCCTATAAGCATTATTTTAGTCCTTTTAGTGTTTGTTTTTGAAGGCGTTTAAATTTTAATGGTGGTTTGTTGGCGTCTTTAGTTATTGTTTAAGTTAAAATGTACTTGATTGAACAAAAATAGTTCCTTAAACTTTCTCCTTAGTGTAACAAATACATAAGTGGAAACCGCATAAAAATCGCTCCAGCCGAACATGAGATATTCGCTGACAAACATACATACAAAATACAGATCGACTGAGAACCTCCTCTTTTTAGTGTTTCGTAGCCGAATGGCAAAAAACGGAACCCTTTTAGTTTTGTCAAGTCTGTCTGTCTATCTGTCTGTCCGACCGTATGTCACAGCCAGTTTATTCTGAGACTATAAGCATCACACTGTTGAAATTCGGAAGGAAGATGTATCCTGTTAACCGCTTTCGGATTCTTATACAAAAAAAAAACTATATTTAATCTCCCATGCGCGAGTCCGTCTCGCACTTGGCCGGTTTTTTTAAAGTCGGTTAACAAATGAATTTCAACGAATATCTCTCATCTGACGTTGGTAAAGTCGACTATAAAACATAAAGTTTCTACTTCAATTTTATTTTGAGAAAAAATAAGAAAGCTCACCAAAAGTTATAAGCAGAACGAGTTTTTAATTCCCGGTCGGTCCGCAGAATTGTTTTCAATTGCGGATTTTCCAAGAATCTTAGGCACAATCTGTTTCGCTTCTTGATCATTACCTACACAGAGAAAGCATTTAATATCGGAGGAAAGAAAAATCCAGTCCATTTTTTTTAAATTATCGTGACAAATTATAATAATATACTTCATTTGTCAGTGCGTAGTTTCATGACCTGAAACAATGAAAGCGGGACGCCGGCTATTTTCTATTGATACGAACCGTTACGAGTAAATTTGGCAATATCTCTGTTATATTCCAATAATCGCAAGATTATAGTTTGACGCTTAAGAATGTTTTTAACACTCACAGTGTCATATTTTATATTCATAAAGATGAAATAAGAAACCAAAAAATTGCGCACGGGCGGGAATTGAACCAGCAGCTTTTTGGCAGACCGGGCCAAACGCTCTTACCAATTTGTGGTCTCTTATGAAAACGTCAATTGCGTGACGCCTAGCGCCATCTAGCCGTCTGTTTATGAAACAGATGGCCCAAGCAGTTATTCTTTACAGAATAAATTCAACTTGGAAATTGATGTCGCTTCGCTATCTAATGCTTAAGAATGTTTTTAACACTCACAGTGTCATATTTTATATTCATAAAGATGAAATAAGAAACCAAAGAATTGCGCACGGGCGGGACTTGAACCAGTAACCTTTTGGCAGACCGGATTTTTTTGGTTTCTTATTTCATCTTTATGAATATAGTTTGACGGTTTTAAATCCGGTAGATTGTAATTTGAAGATTTATTGTGAACAAGCTTGATCAGGGGACAATTCTTGTGCAATTCGTATACGAAAAAAGTTCACCGATCGCATTTTCTTTGTCAAGGAAAAAATAGTTTTAAATTTCTCAGTCTCACGATTTGTATGTATTTAGATTTTGTTCGTGCGATTGTTTTTTTTTATGTGTAGATATTTTATTTGATTTTCAAGGTAAAACGGTTAAACTCGCAATTAAATTACCACTCGAAACAAGTTCGAATCGCTGCGAGATCAGCCTTATGGTTTAGGATTTTCGCTTTTATTGGTACTTACACGTATGTATGTACTTATACGTATCTCGAAGGATAAACGGGGATTCACTTCACTCACCCTGTTCATCCTTCACCTACCCTGACCCAACTCTTCGCCAGGTGTTTTGTCATTTCAGTTTTCGTTAAAACTTATGAATTTCGGTACAATTCACAATAAAACGGATTACAATTTAAGGGATTTAAACTGTTAGATTTTATTCACGTGGTTTTTACAATACGATGTCTTCAAATCTACTTGACAAGCTTCGATTTGCGGAACGTTGTATAAAAAAGTTACTTAATTTCGCTTAAGCTCATCATGGAGGCACTATTTGCTATTAGTAAGCAATATAAACGCACCAAGCTTCTACCTTTTCTGTGTTATTTACGTACAAAGTCAGACTAGAATTATTGCAAATTCTTGTGTACATTTCTGTTTTAAATTAAGTGCTCCTCGGTGCTTGCTACACAGACATATATGCAAATACATGTCGCTAATCATTGCCACTAAAATGCAAACACATTGAATAATGTTTTCGTCTTATATAAAGATTGTGGCCTGAAGTAGGGTAAAAATTGAAAATATAGGCCCTTCAAATAACCAGTAATTAATTCTGAATAGTTTTAATTTGTAATAATTATAAAAAATGTTATTTTCTAACGAAATAAATCGTACTAGCAATGTATTGAAAACAAATGACTAGACATAGTCATCGAATTGGACATTATCATTTATTGCAATGCGTTAACGATTTTGATTTACATTGATTACGGATTACAGCTTTGGATTACTATTGCTTGGAGTCAAAGCACTTTCGAGCACTATGACAAGGTCAAGATAACTGCGCTACTCTGTAGATTTTTTTCTCCTATTACATGCCACACGCTGTATATCATTGCGTTTTTCTAAAATTAATGTTGAATCGCCCATTTCCAGATGCAGACTATATTATCGCAATGTCATATTCGCGAAAATTAATTCTTATTTATCATGCAAAGTTAGAACACAAACGCATCATCTGTTTAGTAACATATCTGAGGTTTGTAACTTTAATCATGTTTAATAAAAGTTAAACAGATGTTTATCGCGCAACAGACTTGCTACGTCGTCCTGTAATTTATATTATTTTCATAATTTTCACGGAGTTTTACGAGTTTAGTGTTTTACTGCTCATTTCTTCTCTTTTGAAAACTCATTTGGTAAGTTTCTAATACGCATACTTTTTGTTTCTGGAATGGCAAACGTGCCCGTATTTCTTTGTTTTGTAAGAGATTCTTGAAGTGCGTAGACCATACCATAACTTTTATTAAGTGAAAAATACTGAAAGACCTTTTTCTTTTAGGAAAGTGACCTCCAAGCCTACAAGCGAGTGGAACAAAATGAATGGTTAGATAATGCCTAATGTAATATGATTGCCTGAGTCGGTTTTAATGAAAATAAGGTTTTTTAACTATTTCTTTTTCATCTGGTTATAACCTAATAATAGATGACAGCAGACAATCATTCACCAAACTCATTTATAGAGTTGATTATATTGAACTCATTTAAATTACTTATATTTATGAATGCGAAATATTTTTTCAACAACATGTATATTTTCCCCTCATTAATCAAATTCACTTTTTCAAACGTAAAGAGTAATTGTTGGCTTAAATGTATCAACAAATAGTTTTAAGTTTGTTTTTTGGTTAATCTAATAGGTATTGGAAAATGAAATCCATCTCGTCATACTAGCCCAAAAAAACGTATTTGCTATTTAAAATTCCCATTCCGTCGAAAATAGACCCAACATAAAAAAACGATTGTTAAAAGTTTTTTCTTCGCTGCAATTACAGACAGAACGATTTGGCTCTGAAATACGTTTACACATGTTAACACATTCTGGTATCCCTGAAAGCCGTGGGAGTATAACTGCGTAAAACTCGATTTTAGTTTTATTACTTTATTTGGGAGTTGTATGGAGTTTTGTTCGACATGGAATCGCGCGAGTGACAGATACATTGCTTAAGCTTGTGTATGTGTATTTTCCCTGGTAGGCTGTTTTTTTTATCTAACCTACATGATCCCCCTGCCGGGCAAAGGTCTCTCCCGATTTTTTCTATATGTCTCTGTCAGCGGTCAACAATTCCCAATCCCTCGCAAAGCAAGCCAGATCGTCACACCACCTCTTTTTAGGTCTACCTCTTCGTCGATAGCTGTTAGGTGGTATCCATCGCGTGACGATTAGGGCCCATCTAACCGAGGTCTTGTTTTTTTTAATGTAGTATTATTATAATATCTTCGGATTTATTACTGACACATGTTTTTGTTTATGAAGCAACGATTGCAGAGCCCACGATAAAGCAGACGATAGGACAACCTTTACCTAGATAAAGCTTATGTATTTTTTGGCATTATTTGTGTTTTTAAAGTAGTATTATTATAATATCTTCGGAGTTATTACTGTCACATGTTTGTGTTTATTCTTGGTCTAAGAAGTAACGAATGCAGAGCCTACGATATAGCAGACAATAGGACAACCTTTGCTAAGATAAGGCTTATGTATCTTTTGACATTATTTGTCTTTAGTTAAAGTAATTAACGGTATAAAATAACTTGACTTACGGGCCTAGTCCAGTTACATTTCCAGTTTACTGGGTATAAAGTAGATCATAATGTTTATACTTAAACTTTCCGTAGGTCGCTCTGTCTGAGGCATTATCATTAGCCCCCTCAACATTGTATAATATTGGCGTTAACTCCTTTATTTTGGCAGTAGGGCGCTATGATAATACTCTTGAGAATATTTGAGTATTTTCTAACGGCAGGCAGAATAATAAATTGTCTAGCTTTATGCTACCTAATACGCATAGAGTTTAGTATACCCTGTTGATGATTAGATGAAATAACTACCACTTGTTTTTGTAGTCAGATAAAAAGCAGACTAAAATTTTACCAACGTCAGATAAGGAATATATGTCGAATATAACACAGTATGCCTCATTGTAAAACGTCACTTATTGTCAACAAATATTTATATGTAATTTCAAAATCGGTTTTAAACTTATTCAGTCGGATAAGCCTTATATGAAGCTGGTAAAATCGGATCTGAGACCGCCTACTCTTATCCTACTTACCTAAGCTAAAATTTTTAATCAAAAATTGTTATTATAATGTAAGATAACTTAAATATAAACTGAAGGTAAATACACTCATAAAGAGAGTCTAGAGACTAGTTCACCGACACGAGATAAGCTTTTAAATTACGATTGAGAAAAACGAAATCACACAACATTAAGCAAAGGTACTCTGTCAAAAACAGACTGCGAATAAAACTCATTAGGTACCTAAAATACTAAACGTTTAAATACGAGTAAATATAAGTGTCGGTAAGTGTCGACATTATCTACACTTGTATAAAAAGTGCTTTATAAAATACGATAAAAGTTGTAGTATAGCATGTATATAAAAGTTTTATGTCATAAACTTTAATCGTATCTCTAAAAACCGGCTAAGTGCAAGTCGGACTCGACCACTGAGGGTTCTGTGCTAACTTTAACTGAATTAGGGATGCACTAAGCCAAAATACCACAGTATTTTGTTGACAGCAAATATAACTTTGTTTATCACAGTGTTTGTATAATGATTGCGGTTGCTAAAAATGTACTATATCTCAAAAACTACTAGCGCGATCTCGTGCAAACTAATTTTCATTGAAAGTTTTTATAAAAATAAACATAATGTTTTTTTTTTTAAATTCACACTACAAGACTTTCATAAAAAATGGTTCTTGGACCACGATGTCATTTGAAGAGACCTTTCCATTGATTCCCCAAAAAATTTTTTTTAGTCAAAGCTATGCACAGGTTCTATGTATGGGAGCCCCCCTCAAATGTCATAATTTTTCATTTTTTGTATAAGAATCGTAAAGTGGTTAACGGAATACATCTACCAACCAAATTCCATCTGTGTAACGCTGATAGCTTCCGAATAAAGTAGCTGTGACATACGGACGGACGGACAGACAGACAGACAGTTTTTGCCATTCGGCTACGGAACCCTAAAAATGTAACAAGCTGTACTATTGAAATCCGTTCGTGGTGTTCAATATTTCATGAAAGAGTGTTATTCGAAGACCCCATACACTTTGTATTACGTTAATTAATACCTCATGGGAAGTGGATGTTATAAATCTCGTTTAGGCTGGATCAGCCACAATCGTAACTAATGGTTATCCTTTTATAATGAGGCCCACGAGCCCATTACACCATGCTTGTGATTTATTTCAGGTAAATAATAACGTTTCCTTGAATATTAGCACAAAAATGTTAACCTATGTTCTTTAAGAGTATAAGGCTGGACTATAACTGGTTTGTTTAACAGTCATCTGACAAGTGTTTCATCAAATATCTATTTATAACTTTAGCATATCTAACAAAAAGCTTATTATATCAAATACTTTTGTAATGTTTTGATAGTTATTGGAAAAAATATCTGATATAATAAAATAGATATAATAAAAATATAAATATGCAGCTTTAGATCTGATACAAAACATGTTTGATTTCATTTATTGCTTATTTTTTTTTCCTTTTATTCTTTATTCCTCGATGTTTTATAAGCTCTAATCCAGATCCAAATACTTCTCATTTTGCAACGGTCATTTATTCCGTAATGAAATCAGAAGTCTACGCAATATTTTATGCTTACAAAAGCTATTCACAAATACAACAGTATGTTGACAATATGTAAATAATCCCAAGGCTCTGACGGCAGATTCCTTTATTCAACCTTTTCCAAATGTTCAGACTTCTGATCCTCTCAACCTATTGTTCTCAAACATTTGATACATACCACACAAAAAATATTTTATTCAACATCGCTGGATTAATCATCAAGTTTGGCAATGTTCATATCTAACTGTATGGTTCATTTTTAGGGTTCTGTAGCCGAATGACAAAAAAAGGAACCCTTATAGATTCGTCAATTCTGTCTGTCTGTTTGTCTGTCTGTCCGTCCGTATGCCACAGCAACTTTATTCTGTAACTATAAGCATCACACTGTTGAAATTTGGTAGGAAGATGTATCCTGTAACCGCTTTACAATGCTTATATAAAAAAAAAGATATTTAAGGGGGGGGGGAGGGATAATTTATGTATGGGACATGAAACTAAAACCGTTTTTTTTTGTCAAACCTATGCGTGTCTATAGGTCTTTTAAAATGACATAGATGTTTTTAAAACCAATTTCATTAAAAGTCTAACGTTTCATAGCTAGACGCTTCCAAAGTGGTAAAATGGGCGCCACCCCCCCTCCATCTAACTTCTAAACCAAGCGAGTGTAAATTTTGAAAAAAAAAATTGTAATGCAGATCTTACAAATACTTTTAATGAAAATTGGTTCGGAAAGGATCGAACGAGAAGTTTTTCAGATATAGCACATTTTCGACAACCGCAAACATAATTTTGTTCTGCATACAAATACTATATTAAAAACAAAGTTATATTTGCTGACTACAAAATATTGTGGTATTTTAATAAGTGGAAGTGGGTGGATTCCATAATTCAGTTAAAGTTGGCACGGAACCCTTAGTGCGCGAGTACGACTCGCACGTGGCCGGTTTTACCACTACAAATATACAGCATCTGCGCTGAAACCCGTCGTGAATCCTATACCCCAGATAATATAATACTTCATACATGGGACCTGAACTCAGCAATGGACACTATTGTATACTCTATTAGTACGGACATCAGAGGTTAAACTACAATTTTAATCGCAAACTTTTTTTCTACCGATTTAAAATAGGAGGTAATCAATTCATTGCGTATTTATGTGATATCATTAGAATTTTCTAGAAAAAATCGGTCTAGTAGTTTTTGATTTAATAGGTAATAACCAAAAATCATGTATAAAAAAATACAAAATTATACAGTCTTAAAAAAACTAAATAAAAATCTCAATATAACACATTTAACCTCTGTCACAGAAAATATAATAGTACTACGCCTCTGTTTAGGAGAAACAAACTCAACAGTCGGTGCATGATCTCAAATGTGTTATTTTGAGCATTTTAGTCAGTTTTTTGAAGGCATTTTTTTGTATTGGCCGTATCCGTTTTCATTGCGCAATCAAAAGAAACAATTTATCTCGCACCTCACATAGAGTTAAACCTAGTGCGTTTATGATGTTATATTTTGTTTAAAAAAAATGAAGCCTGACGTTAGAAGTTACTTTTTTTTACCATTTTTATTGAGCTTTAGTTTGACGTTTGAGCACCACTAGTTCACATGTTAAGGCTTTGAATATATTAATCCTATTGTACTGGACAAGCAAACTTGTGAGGCGACATCGAAACTTATAGACCGTTTCCAAGCGAGATATATTCAGTTTCTGTACATTTGCGACGTCCCGTCCCTAATGTTGCTTTGACATTATTGCAAGTTTGTGTACGTAGTGCCGAAGTAGGAATAATAATTACATTTTTAAGATACCTATAAATAAGGTGCAATGGGCAGGGCACATAGCGCGAAGAACTGATGGCCGTTGGGGCAGGAAAGTTCTAGATTGGAGACCCTTCGACCAAAGACGCAGCGTAGGACGTCCTCCAACAAGATGGACAGACGACCTTATAAAGATTGCAGGATCGAACTGGATGCAGACCGCTAATAATCGGTCGCTGTGGCAAGCCGTGGGGGAGGCCTATGTTCAGCAGTGGACGTCCTTTGGCTGATAATGATGATGATGATGATGATAAACAAGGTGTTGTTTTAGTGCTTTCCATAAATATCTAAATCTTATTAATGAGTTGACAATAATATCAAGAAAGTACTCACGTAACCGTACCGAGCTAGTCCTCGTTTTATGTATAGTAGCGCTGTCAAATTCTTATTACTACTGCAAGTTTTCAAATGGAAATTAAAAAAATATTTATTTACTCTCACATATATTATATTTCCCATATATTATATTATATACTTGAGATGAAGTAAAAACAAAATAGTTATACCTATTATATCTTTAAGCAATGTAAGTGTGAGGAGCGAGTCTTAAGCCTATGTTAGCTATTGATAACCTTCATCACAGGACATCAGGCTTTAACTATAAACTTAACAGGAAACATTCAAATATATTTTTTTAAGACAGAGACTATTCCACATTACATTTTGGAAAATGTAGTACACAATGAAGAGAGATTAGACATAGATAGAGATTGGAGTCCTATGCATAAGTCTTAGTGTAATTGTGTATGTATGTGTGTGTATGTGTAAGTAAGTGTGTAATTGCGAGTATACGTGTGTTCTTGTCTATGAAGAAGGATATTTTATGAAAGTTATGTAAAGTGGGTTCAAGACAGTTGCTGTAAGTTTTTATGCTTTTCTGACTTTAATTTAGTAGCTTAGCAACGAGGGCAAATCATCGAGGCAAAAAAAACAATGTACTCTAGATTTAAGAGATCAATCAGATATGATAAGTCATATCATTCAAACAATAAGTTGTTTGCCAAAAAACTATCACGCATAACCGGTTTAATATTACTTTTATTTTTTTACAGGAATTGGCGTTGAAAAAAAACACAAACCGTAAGTTAAATATTATACCACTTATTTGAATGCTATTAAATTATGTTAAAGTTCACGGCAAGGAAGACACGGAATTTAGCGGGTGCTCTAATCTCCATTATCGCACGGGTCATAAATTGTCTACGACCAAATCGCCAACATATCCTTTCACCTTTACACTCTCAGGATTCGAGAATCGCGTTTAAAAGCACATAGAGTTGAACGACTTTCTAGAAGTGACATTAAAATATACTACTACGCGTATTTAACTTTTTTTTTGTACACCAAATGGTACATAAATCTACATACATTACGTTAGGATGATTTTGCACTAACTAAACATTATGGATACGGTTGCCGCATACTGACAAAAAATGTGCTTGAATTAAAAATACATCTTTATCCTAAATAATAAATGTATAATTATTTTTCAAGATCTTATTCAAGTTTATTTATTTATTTACTGGGGTAAAAATCAAATCAAAAGAAAGTGATTTTTTCACATAGTTAAACATGCAAATCCCGATTGAAGATTTAAATCGTTGAGTCGGGCCAGATATTTACTTCAAGTGTTTCACCAAAATCTGAAATTGAATCAGCCTGTATTTACAGTCCACATTTTCACTTCATGCCCAAGAGAGCGATTAAATTCAATTAATTCAAAGAACGTGTTAGCTGCTTGCTATTTAAAGTTTAGTAATTTAAATGTCGGCAAAATATTTAACTGAATGACGTTGGATCTCTAAGGGCCGTTTCTCACGGAGACATCATGTATTTTGAAGGTGCTGTTTTCAGCAGGGTGTCTTTAAGTAGTATGAGCATCTTAATGGTTATATACACGGACACCCTGTTTGTATTGACCCGCAAAAGACCGACACCTGTTATTTGTACTGATCTGGTCTTGTCTTTAAAAAAATCGAACTTTTTTCGTATGGTAATTTGATTGCGAGTTTAACTGTTTTACCTTAAACCAAGTGAAACGTAAAACGTCTACACGTAAAAAACTTTCGCACAAACAAAAGTTAAATAAATAGAAATCGTGACCCTTAGAAACCAAAAACTATTTTTGCTTCGACAAAGAAAATTGGATCGTAAACATTTTTCGTATACGAATTGGCCGAGAGTTGGCCCCCAGTTCCACTTCTAAAATTTGACATGCACAAACACAGCAACACTAATAACAATATCAAACGCAATTGTAATTAACAGGGCAACGCTGTGAAAGATACTCACACTCACTTTGTCTAATAAGACAAGAGTTGACAGGACTCAGTTAACAGTAAAAATACTGCCGTGTGAACACATACAAATTAAAGACCTTAAAAAATATGAGTCGGTCATTTGTCATTATTAGGCTTGATTGCCTGCTAAATACTAATTCACCGGTCAGTTTAGTCTCGGACATGTTTTAACGTGTGGTGTTTGACGACTATTTGTCGCTTGTCTGTACTGCCCTTCTTAGCCAAAAAGCGGTATCTCATAAAAATGTCATTCGACAAAAACTAAAGTTTCATGTATGCCCCCCTGTATGTTTCATGTATGTATTAAGTTTCCACTGTGTAATACTAATAGTTTCAGATTAAAGTGGCTGTGACGTACGGACGAACGGACAGACAGACAGACGGACAGACAGACAGAGTTGACGATACTATAAGGGTTTCGTTTTTTGCCATTCGGCCTAAAACTAACCCTAAAAATGTTAGAGCTTCCGTCGCGTATGCAGTTAAACATCATAATCACGTATGACGAGATTATTCCGCTTTACAAGTCGTACAGTAAAGTCCGCGACATCATATGACTATCTGATATGGTTCACTCAATACAAACTTTTCCTGTTTATAAATTTTATTTAAAAAATAATAATTCAAAGGTGTTTTTATGCAAACGGATAATTTTAGAATTCCGTTGCCGAATAAAAAAAAAACAAGATTCTTTAAAGTTTTGCCAAGTCTGTTTGTCAGTCTGTCCGTCCGTATGTAACAGCCACTGTAATCTGGAACTATCAATATTACACATTTTAAACTTAATAGGTAGATGTATCCTAGTAACCGCTTTACGATTCTCATAAAAAACAAAGTTAAGGAGAGGGAGTCCCAAAATTAAGCGCCGAGCTCTCCCTCTATTAGTATATTTGATAAACTTTTTTTTGCGCATGAATCGTTTTATTTTTGTCGCGTATTTGAAGAAAAAATATAGTATACGGTGGATGTACGTTTATAATTTTATTGTAGTTCTATTTTTTATGAGGTAACATTTATTGAACTGATAGGCGATGAGGTTTTAGACGTTAAAGTAAAGTTAGCCTTTAACGTACCACTGCACTGCTGGGCAAAGACCTTACTTCAACTCTGAGGTAGTTTGCGCCATACTCCACTAAGCAGGCTCAGTACGGACTGGTGGAGGGGTCTTTGCAAGGAAAGTGACGAGCCTTGCTGTCAGATGTTCTAAGGCCTCTGGCTAGACTTAACTACTTCTATCAACCGATATTAGCTGGGACCAACGGTGAAACGTGCCTTTCGAAGCTCGGAGATGTTCGTTATATATGACACTTATATGGTCGGAATGGTCACCCATCCAAAGACGACCGCGCTGTAGGTTGCTTAACTTCGGTAATTACTACCAATGCGCTGCTAACACTGCGCCAAGAGCAACTTATCGGATGAGTTCTAAAAAATATCCCTTTTTTAATTACTTTTTATCATAGCTTACTTGTAAGGGTACCGTCGGCTTATCATAGTTTTTTGAAGTGAAAACTTCTTTAGCGGCGTTGAGCACTTTTGTGGGATGGGGGAAAAATGTGAAACTCGCGTCAGGACACGTGGGCTGATCGAAAAACCGTAAGACGGTTGGCGAAATTATGGATGTAAGTTGATTTTTCTGAGAGATAAACTTTTTAATGTAATTTAATATAATATAAATTGTAATGTCTGTGTACGATAGCGTAATAAATAAATATTGTATTCTATAAAAATATTATATTATTATTATTATTATTATTATTATTATTATTATTATTATTATTATTATTATTATTATTATTATTGTATTCTATCACAAAAATGATAGCACTTTTATATTGATAATAAGAGCAATTCATTCAAAATTATTCCCTAACTATTCCAAAAAATCAACAATGCACAACGTTGATATTCAAGTTTTCACTTCTGCCGGCACTCCCGGAGTGCATTTTTTTTAAAAATTCTTTGTTAGAATAGCATATTATCATTTTTTTATATCATTCATTATTCAACGTTCTATGTGTAGATGAATACAAAGTTGTATATTTTTTATCGGGTCGACGTGACGGTGGAGTTTTGTTATATGGCAGCTACGTGCCTAACACGTCGGCAGAATTAACTTTTCTTTTTCACGGTTGGGAATGAAAATTATCACTTTTGACCCTAATTATGCAGATAAAAGGCGGCAAAACTTCTGCTAAAACTTTTTTTACTGTACACTTGTTTATTCAAATTGCATCAAGTGAAATAAGTGACAATGTTGATTTTCGGTTGCAACAGGAATACGAGTGGATGGAAACCAAACATAATATCCTATCACTATATTTGCGTAGTATTGATCTATATTTATTTTAGTTAGTTTAGGGCTGATCAAATGTAAAGGGTTTTTGCTTAACGAAAATATTTGGTTATAACATAAACTGGATTATCGGAGATTTACAACAAAATATAACAAAACACTTTGTTTTGGTTTAACGAGTTAATCTAACTCGTTTGAATTGTAACAAACAATACTCTATTGTAGCATAATATGTTTATCAATCGAGACATATCAGTTTCCTACGTCAATAGAAGAGTAACATCAATGTAAAATGTTGCAATACCAGGCAAACGAAGTCGCAGAAAGCCAGTAGTATCCAAGATTGTAAAACAAAAGTCTGCACCATTGCTTGAAGCGTGATAGAGTGTAGCCATAAATTATTACGCTTTCGATTTGTTGCGATATCGAATCATAAATCGATACAAAAGCCTGTCTAAAAAAGGGTTCGATGTTAATGAAAGTTGTGCCAAAGTACTAACTAAGAATTATTGCACAAATATAGCTTGACTAAATACAAGTTGTCTTTTTTTAATACAAGTATCTAACATCTGAAATATATAACACATACTAAAAATTTATGTTACACCCTGTTAGTTAATTTTTCATCTGTAAAAAGTTTTCATTTTCTTCAATTTACATTATTTCAACCAAGCATCAATGAAGTCTTGTTTTACTGAGTATTTTAATAAAGTTTGAATTTTCAGATTTGTAACAACAACTATATTTTTAGTAATGCTCATTGAAATTCTATTCACATATAACTCCAGTATCGCTTTTGCACATAAATTAATTTGCAGATATATCTCACTTTGCGAGACCTTTCGACTTTTATTTTTATTCTAGACTTTATAACGAAAGTTTTACGGGTCATATTAAAGTTTTTGCTTGAGTGTCAACGTTCATATCTTAAATGGACGTATAATATTTGTTACTAAAATGCAAAGGTGTTATGATATCATTTTCAGAGTAACACGTATCAAATTACGTCAGGATTTTTATTAAATTCAATATCTTTAGTCCATTCGATCCAGAGTCCACAGTCCAAAAAAAAGTGACAATGCGCAAAGCACGTCGCAGGAAGAACTGTTGGGGCAGAAAAAATCTATCTAATATAAAAAATTCTCGTGTCACAGTTTTCGTTGTCATACTCCTCCGAAACGGCTTGACCGATTTTGATGGATTTTTTTGTGCTTATCCGGTATCTATGAGAATCGGCCAACATCTATTTTTCATCCCCCTCAATGTTAGGGGTAGTCCACTCCTAAATGTTATTTTTATTTTTTAGACAAAATTTTGAATTTCTATTTTTTTATGATACAAAAATACATACAATCCTCAATTTTCACCCTTCTACGATCAACCGTTATTTTTTAATAGCCATTTTAGTAATTTAAGGGCGAATCGAAATTCGCTGGGAAAGCTTAACTTTGAAATTACGGGGCTCGGCGGGACGGGGCTGGGGGCGAAACAAATTTCGCTGGGTCCGCTAGTTATATATGTTATATTAGATTAGAAATCGTTCGACCAAAGACGCAGCCTAGGACGTCCACTGACAAGATGGACAGACGACCTTGTGAAGATCGCAAGATCAAACTGGATACAGACCGCTTGTGATCATGTTGAGCAGTAGACGTCCGTTGGCAGATGATGATGATGAGGATATCATACCACTGCTAGGCAAAGGTCTTCACCAACACCTCCACTTAACTCCTGACAGCTGCTAATGATAAATCTCTCACAAAGCTGCCCGAATCATCACTCCACCTCTTTTAAGATCAACCTCTTTGTTGGAAGCTGTCTAGTGGTATTCCACACCTAAATAAACTAGATGACAAAAAATCTGTTAAGGTGAAATATTTGTTTATAAAGTTATTTATGTTGACACGTTTTAAGATGAGAGGCAACTCTAGCATTGTTCATTGGCATGTGTGTTATAAAAATACTTTTATAGTATTAAAATGGGTTGAGATAAAAGGTTTGTTTTGCTCGTCGTAAAAACATGATGACTTGCAGACGTCATGAACTATGTTATGATTTTTTACAAAGGGTAATTTTAATGCAATAAAAAACAGTAATGTGGTTTAACATGAAATAACATTCGGAATATCATAACTCTGCAGACCTTTGCTTTGACAGACTGTCAAGATATAAAATCAATTATGCCCTAGAAAAAAGATACTTTGTGTAATAAAAAATGAATAAAAAGTCACACAAAAATCTCTAAATGTCAACATAAATTGCCAATAAAGAAAACAAATTGCAGGCAAGTAAACAATTCTTCACTTATTCTTTACTTCCTCTCAATAGAAAAAAGTCGAGACCATTTTCTTCTGACATATCGCTTTTATGAAATATTGCCTACAATACAGAAACTACGTAGAAATGTTTTGCTCTTTTTGCAAAGCCCGAGTTGCGCCAATGTTTCATTTAATTTTTTTCCCACCACTTTACTATATGTAGGGCTGGCAAAAGATTTTGCGTGAATTGATTTAATGTGAAAAGCAGAAATAAATACAAGACAGGTTTAATGATGACATGTCACACAGAAGTTACAGAACACAGTTTAAAGAAGTATCTTTAAAAAAACGTAACGACAGTTTCGTAGTTTCGTTACGTTAGTTAATTTTATGCAATAGTTGCCTTTCACTCTAAGGGCTTTAATTAAACCATTATTATAAAATAAGAAACTACTCTATAAAAGGAAAACACTCCTCAAATCTATTTCGGTTTAAATAATTAGTTTCACTCATTTTATTGATATAGGCTAAAAATATCGGACCAATGAAACATTTTTAATGTAGTTAACCATAAAAAGACAACACGTTTTGATAGCCCTATTTAAACGAAGCGGTTGATTGAAAAACAAAAACATTCCACAAACGGTCAGCTTGGCTTTGTTTCATGGCCTTTCAGCGCGAAAATGCTTTCGGCGCCAAGCCTCGGAATCTCGAGTGGCCAGGTTATCTCTGCTACTGCCAAAAATGCTTTTTAGGGTCCCACATAGCAACGTAGATCAATCGATAGACCACTTACACACTGCGACTATTAGCATCGATACAGTCATCCAGACAGCATCGCAACGAACGCAATGAACGGATTTAATTTAGCATCAATGCAGTCGCGCTTTAGCAACGCTGCAGAAGCGCGACTATGTATGTCTGACTCTGACTTTCATCAATATACAGTACACAATTTGTCAATGTCCAGCTTCTGAATCGCGACTGCATCGTTTCTAACGCGCGTTAGCATCGCGACTGTATCGATGCTAAAAGTAGCGCAAGTAAAAGTTGACATTTTACGACTTTATCGCGTCAAATCGTAAAAGTCGCAGTGCACATCTCGTTACAAAAAATGTTATTGTTATAAGTATTTGTACGGAATCCTTACCGAATCAGCTTGACCCACGCTTGTCCAGTTTTTCTATAGTGCTCGGCTTACGAGATAGCGAGCTGTCGATTATGATAAAGATGAATTTATTGTTGCGATGGCATTAGTTTAATGGAACACCCATTAGTTGGTGGAAAAGTTTTATTCTTTTGTTTTTTGGTAAGTATTTTGCACTTTGCAAATA
Organism: Pyrausta purpuralis; assembly: GCA_963924145.1. NCBI lineage: Eukaryota > Metazoa > Arthropoda > Insecta > Lepidoptera > Crambidae > Pyrausta > Pyrausta purpuralis. The sequence goes on along the minus strand of OZ001648.1, from coordinate 8,049,979 downwards.
CCGTTTTTCGCTCCATTTTCCGTGGCAGAGATAAAATCAGCTGATGAGGAACCCGCATTGAAATCAATCAGCGATCGAACAAGTTCGTTTAATAGATGTAGAATTAATAATAGAAAATTCCGACAATGTTTTTTTTTCCAAGTAGTTTTTAGTCTTTTCATGTCTGTTTATCATTTTAAAATTATTTTTGACACCGTCTCTACATTTAGTGGCAGATTGCATTCAAATGTAAATGCGAAAGAATTTTATTGTTTTTAGTATAACTAGCACGTTCGCGAAGCTTTATAAAAGGGATAAAAATATTCGGCATCATTTATCACTGCGGACGGAGGATAAAGTTCCGTTGAACTAGCTATTCATATGCAATCTAAGTTTGTGTTACATTAACCCGAGGCATTCACGTTTTGCCAATTGTTAAAATGTACTTATTTAACACCTACAGATACTTGAATCATAGTTTACGTTTACATATTTGTTGTTGGTTATCACTCATATCTATTTAAAGTAATTAATTTCTCATACTTTTTAAGTTAAACTTGATGTGTATTTTTTCAAAACATATTTTTTAATTCAAAATGCTGTTTGTAAAATTAATTATCACATCAATCTGCTCCATTTTATAAGGAGAATTTCATTATATCGGAATAAGCAGGTAATATTAATATTACTTTCACTACTTTTAGCTACAATTTTTTCTACCTTTTTTGCTAACTTCTAGTATAATTTTTTTTTTCAATAGTATAACACAAAACAGTTACCGTCTAGTTTGAGAAGTTTCAATTGACTGGATTATTGCGACTGATATTAAATTCCGCAGTCAGTTCAAAGATATAAGCCTCTTGGCAACATCCAGAGTACTCGCAAAACGTAATTATTTCACACACATGGTTTTGAATGGTTAATTACTAAGTGGTATTGACGACTTTGATTAAAACCTTTGTAACTAATAAATTGTGAGACGGAGTGTTCTTGACTTAATCCTTTCGAGTGTTTGTATTGAGATGCCTAGTCATAGGATTAGACTATTTTGTATATGTATTATTTGGCTTACAAAATATACAACCGATACTCGAAATACAGGTGTTGTGGTACCACCGAGTTTCCGATTTCCATAACACAAGTGCTTTAGCTACTTAGCTTGGTATCGGAGCAATGTATGTGATGTTGTCAAATATTTATTTATTTATTATTTATCTATAATGCTATAAACTGTGCTGTGAGGTGTAATAATATTACATATCTACCCCATAACCCCACAACATTGGGAACTCAACTCTCGAAGTTGTCGACGAGTAATACTCGTCGAGTACGTCTACCTGGGACAAGTGATCCAATTGGGTAGGTCCAACTTCGAGAAAGAGGTCAATTGACGAATCCAACTCGGCTGGGCAGCGTTCGGGAAATTACGCAAGAGTGTCTTCTCATCTCATTTACCTCATTGTCTAAAGACGAAAGTCTTTAACCAGTGCGTGTTACCAGTGATGCCATATGGATCCGAAACATGGTCTCTAACTATGGGCCTTATAAAGAAGCTCAAAGTCACACAACGAGCGATGGAGAGGGCTATTCTGGGTGTTTCTTAACCTTTAACTACCGACGTGGGGCCTGTGAGGCCGCGACGGGTTACGAATTTTCTAAATCAACCCCTTCCCCGCGCAGGGGAGTTCTCCGCTCCTTAGTAGCTGCGAGTTTAGGTTCGCCGACGCCGTTAAATGTAGTAGTAGTGCCGGAAAGAGTGATATTGGTAAGTTATGACCATTTGAATTTCCGATTCGGCCTCTCGGCCCCAACGTCGGTAGTTACGTGATTTTTTTAGTTTGGGCTACGGATTACTTTAAGTATTATTTTACAGAAATCTTATCACTAATTTGAAGTATGGATGAGAATATAAAAGGGAAGTTCCCCCAGATTTTTTTTCTTCTGAAACAAGACCAGAGGGTTCAACATTGTATGGTTTTTACAAAGGACATTGCGCTAATTTCTCACGTACCTAAGAAAAACAAAGCTGTCTTATTAGCTTCCTCTATGCATCATACTGAGGGTAAGGATATTGAGTCAGGAAAGTCAGAAATAATACAATTTTATAATACTACAAAAGGCGGCGTTGACGAAATTGATAAGAAGTGCATAATTTACAGTAGCAGCCGCCGCTCGAGACGTTGGTCCATGACACTTTTTTATAGAATTTTGGACATAAGTTCAGTCAATGCTCATATTTTATATGATGTGCATGCAAATCAAAGATTGACGGCATGGCGTGTTTAAAAAACAACAAGCCCGACAATTAGTAATAGATGATATGAAGAGAAGAGTGTTCAACTTACGTTTGCCTCGAGACCTACGTATGAGTTTGGCCAGAATACTCGGTCCTGACATGCCAGATGCAGTACAAGTCCAAGCCAAGCAAAAAACAAGAATAATATGTGCATCTTGTCCACCTAAACTAAATATAAAATCTACATATCAGTATTATTCTTACAGAAAACATGTTTGCGTACAGTACCTACGCTAAACAACTGTGTCCTGATTGCGAGTGAATTTGTTGTTGGTCATTTTTTTTATTTGATATATTTAGAATATTGTTCGATTGTTTTCGAATAGATATAACAATAATGTATAAGAAAAAGTATTTTTTGTTGTTTCTAAGAAGTTATATTTGTTTTAAGACTTGTTTTTCGTGTAGTAGTCGTTTTTTAGCTAAAAAATAGAGCCAAAGATATAAAGGCAAATAATGTCAAAGTTTAATAAAGTTGATTAATTTTTTTATCCCTTATTTTATAAAGAGATCCTAAATTGACAATATTAAGTGTTTTTTTACATAATATTAGTAAAAAATTTGACAAAACTCGATATCGTCTTCGCGGCCTCTCACGCCCCACGTCGGTACTAGTGTGACAAAAATACCACCTCGGTGGCTAAAGGTTAACGTGATCGAATTAGAAATGAGGAGATACGTAGAAGAAATAAGGTAACGGACATAGGCTTGAGAATCAGTAAGTTTTAGTGGCAATGGGCAGGGCACATAGCGCGAAGAACTGATGGCCGTTGGGGCAGGAAAGTTCTAGATTGGAGACCCTTCGACCAAAGACGCAGCGTAGGACGTCCACCAACAAGATGGACAGACGACCTTATAAAGATTGCAGGATCAAACTGGATGCAGACCGCTATTACTCGGTCGCTGTGGAAAGCCGTGGGGGAGGCCTATGTTCAGCAGTGGACGTCCTTTGGCTGATAATGATGATGATGATGAAATACCATAAAATCACATAAGGAGCAGTGTTTATTCAGCGTAAAAACAACAACAGCAAACAGCTAGCTGCAATATTTGATTTGATATTCAATATTTTTTTTAACAACAAACAAGAAAAAATAAAACTAATAACTTAAACTCTACCTATTCAAATACGATACCATTTTCTTGCGGCGAGGAGGCTATGATGCTGGCTGCGTTGCCGCGTTGGATACCTATGCTAATCCTTTGAGCTAGGAACCAGAAGCTAGGAACTAGGAACCATTATTGGCTGTTAAAAATAATAATTTTCGCACAATTTTTTTAAACAGCAATTTAGCAGAGGGTCCCAACGGCCCTAATGTTTTAACGCCAAACGGCGCAAACACATAATCACTTGCCAGTGAGACGTACTTGCGACACTTGGCGTTTTCAGCCAACTCCGCTGCTGCTCCAGCTTTAAGGGCTGATTCTCTGAAATGGGAGGGCCAAAGTATCGACACAAGTTGCATCTCAAACTAAGACCTGACCCCGTTCCCAGGGAATAAGCGTGAGGCCATCGGGTCTCCTGCCATCGTCATGGACCAAACCACGTGGTATATACGTACGGATGGTACGTATATTCAATTGAAATGACAAATTAAATACATTATTTATTCATTACATAAATTACTGTCCCATAATTTTGTAACAACATTTTATGATGTGGCGTACCTACTTGGGCTGCGATCTTTGACCCATTTCTGGGCAATTTTCTTCAGGAAGTGGGTCATTATTTTGATAAGTTTACTTAACCACTCAAGTTGGATAATGACCTGACAGTAAAATGGATGTATCTATCTTGTGACGCCATCTATCAGGCAACAGAATTTTCTTAGGAAGTCCAATCCTGTAAATAGGATGCCTTTGATAAACAAATTAAGAAGTAATTTAATTTATTTTAAGGTACACAAATGAACCTTATAATCTGGTAAATTACATATTGTGGATTTCAATTTAAATTAAGGCTTATGTGTAACGGATGGAACGGACGGACGTCCACCAACAAGATGGACAGACGACCTTATAAAGATTGCAGGATCAAACTGGATGCAGACCGCTGTGGAAAGCCGTGGGGGAGGCCTATGTTCAGCAGTGGACGTCCTTTGGCTGATAATGATGATGATGTTGATGACCCCATAAAATTAAGTTTTTTATTATAATGATCCAGCATACGCTTAAAAGTTAGCACTTTCAGCAAGTAAAATTCAACAAGCTTTCCGATGTGTCAGTGGTAGAGTGAGTGGTTTGGGCATGCCCAGATAGCGTAAGACCGCAGTAAAACGCAGGTTCAATTATTTGCCTGACAAAGTTGCTTTCGACAAGTGTTATTAGTTTTTTTTATGGTAAAGAGAGCAAATTAAGACTATGGTTAATTTTACAATCACCCTGTTAGGATGGATGATGGATAGTACTCGATACCATTAGATTCTAGAGAAAAAAGAACCCCGCTACCAAGGGCAAAATAAAAATTGAGATTAAATTAAGGTAGAAATTAAATATAATATAAGATAAGATAACTGTTTATAGCACATCAGGTAGGTTAATTACAAATTCGTTACGAGGAAATGTGTTGTACAATTAAGGCGGTCTTATCGCTATAAGCGATCTCTTCCAGCCTTTGGGTAAAGAAATAATGAGCTCATTGGAAGGGGGGAATTCATATTATACCTATGTGTATTTACACCTGTGTATGCATAAAATATAGAAGTAACTTCATCAATTTGAAGATTATGAATGTACCAGAAATAAATACCGTCTAGTTGGCCAAAAAATCGTGAAATCCGTAACAAATGGAGCTGTCCATTGCGCCAAACATTAATGGGTCCTTCCGCTAATCGATCATGGGCAGGAACCGAATATGAATACAAATATTATATTTCGATACCCAAAAACAAAACATAAATACATCATTTGTGATCGATACGTTCTCAAAACATTCAGAAATAAAAGACTAGCAGGGCGATCGTATAAATTCCCGTTATTATGATTTTAATAATAAGTTGAAGTTCAAATCAAATTGTAACCGAATGATTCTGAATCGGGGGGCAGGTACGGAAGTCTCGACATAGTTCTCTGTAAAACCATGAAGTGACAAAATTGGTGTTATCATGTTTACAAATTTATTGATTAAGATTATTTTAATAAAGTCTAAAAATGTTTTTTTAAAGATTTATTAAAGATCCTTTAAGAAGTATCCATTTAACTAACAAAGCTATCTATGATATCTATCTTGATGCCTCAGAAAATCAGCTAATTGAAATTTTCTACGCAAAATATCCAAAATTTTGCTTCAGACCTCCCTCCTGAACATGGTGTCCTTGTATCTACCCATTTGGGACCGAAGTCTGTTAAGGGACTTCCAAGTAGGTCATAGAAGTTTGTGTCTTAACGAAACTAGAACTAGAACGAAAGGAGCAGAAGGTAAGGGACTATTCTCCCACGGGACACGTCTAGCAGTAGAGTACTTCGTAAATGATTTAGTTTTCTTATGAAGTCAACTGTTATATCTATAAAGATAATAATAATTCAATTAGCTCTATATATTTTAATCGACTACTTCTCTAAGCGGTTTACAGGATACATATACCTACTAAGTTTCAACTGTGTAATAATAAGAGTTTCAGAATAAAGTGGCTATGACATACGGATGGACAGACAGACAAACTTGACGAAACTATGAGGATTCCGTTTTTTGCCATGCAGCCACGGAACACTTAAGATGAATTCAATAGTATATTAAATGTTTTGAAAATGAACGACCATAGTCACCTTTTACACCGAAAAATAGCTCACATAGCCCATAAAAATACAATACACGACAAAAATATCATCATTAAGGAAATTTTATAGCCGTTTTATGGTAAAAAATGTAACAAATCAACAGGCGAATAACAAAAATAATATCCCATTTTATTTAGTTTCGTCGTCAGTAACATTACCCAACGTTATTGGATATATAAGCTGATTTGAAAACAAATACATAAAATGATTTCAGGTCTGAGTCAACGACAACGTAACATGTTATGACCGTGAAATGTATCAGATACATAAGCCCATTGAATGTATAGAAAACCTTTAAATGCACTTGTAAAAAACAAAAGCGGTAACAAATAAAACTTTTTCTATCGCAGAAATGTATTGACTTTCCACCGTGGTAGCCCGAGTGGATGGAATCCTTTTGCTGGCTGGCCCTGTGTATCTATTTAGTTCCATAAGCTTACCTTCGCTTCGACTCGCTCCGGCCCTGTAATTGTTTTGTTCCACTCCCGCTGATGTGCTGAACCGCTTTGTTCACCTGTTCAGGGTTGCCAAAAATATTATCTCTTTTTTAGCTATATCATCCCAAATGGAGGTAATATAACCTGTCTAACGGTTAAATGATTTTTGGAATTGATTCCATAGTTCAACACTCGTAGAGGGCTGACACCCGTGTAAACCTTTCAACTCCTTACATTGCAAAAACTCTAACTACTTACATATACAGAATGTTGTTTTAGTCAGCGACGTGTGACTCAGGGGTGGTTGTACCAACGATACTGATGCCAAAAAATATATACAATTTTCTTAAATGGAAAAAAGATCAATGTATTATTGCGGACTAGCGACCGAGTCAATACTCCCAACACCAGATCGCCTCTTCGCAGCTTACTAGCTACGGTGTAGTATTTCGTAAATACACGCGAGCTATGCGTGACGATGCGAGTTTCTCCATTCATTTGAATTTTTTTAGAATGTTGTGAAGAGGTTTTCCTGTATAAAACTTGCATATAAGTTTGGATAAAATATTTTTATTAGAATAAGCATAACACATATTATCATCCCTGCGTTGGATGTCACTTACCAAAACAGCAACCTGTATAGCAGCCAATGGAGGAGCAAATGTGTTTTTTTGATTATATTATACAATTTCAATGCTTTTTTTAAAAGATATTTCTATTAACTTCAGAACAAAGTTTCGTCCAAAGATCGTCTCATCTCGACCGATCGTCATTTTATTTATCAATATAGATCAACATGACGTAAAACTTATAGTTGCAATGGATTTTTATGAAAGACTGCTGAATTAAACTTAACTCTTTCGTGGACAGTAAACGTCTATAGACGTCATAACAATGAAATTTCTGTTATGTCTGAACTGGAGAACTGCTCGAAAGTTTTATGACTCGTTGGAAAAAATAAAGTACCTGCCGTTTTAGATTACATAAAGTCATGCACTAGTTAATGTTTATGTTCAAAGTTTAGATATTTTTAGTAAATTCTTTTATAAATAATTTAAGTATATATCATTATTTACCCAACTTTGCCAACCCTAGTCTAATTACCCAATCTTTTACCTCACCGCTCCACTTTTTTTGTTTGTATTATTATTATGAAGCTCTATTTTCGTTAATTGTTATTGTAACCTCTTACATGTATGACAGATAATATTCATTGTATTGTACAATACTAGAAGGTATGTGTACCTTCTTGAAATGTACTTGCATAACCTTGCCGATATTTTATAAAACGGAACTGATTTTTCACCTCTTTTAATAAAAATTTGAATCATCTTTTATAGAATTTCGACGTCATTTAAAAAAAAAGTAAAGAAACCCTTTTTTTAACCTTCTATGTAAAATTTACAAACCAAAGCCCAATAAATCTAAAATCTAAATCTTAAAGAGTTTTTTTTTTTCAAATACAACTCTTTCAAAATTATCACACTTGTTATCAAAATTTTACAATTGATTATAACACATTTACGGATATCTTTCGAGAAAATGTTACTTTCTTTTTAATTTTACAAGACACAGCTCTTTCTGCGTGGATAGGATTGTTGACTTATATTAAGGGGCTACCCGGATTTTTAGCGCGCTCACTAGCGCCACTTTAGTAGAAAAATCATAACTCGTTAAATTAAAGTCCAATCAAAAATCTGGTAGATACGATTGTAGTACAGGTTCTATAGTTTATTTAGTACGTTTAAATTGTTTCGAAAGTAGTTTACTGTAGTTAGAGTTAGAAAAACTGCTAAATATGGCCACTTTTAGCATTTTTGCTAACTGTAACTGCAGATAACTCTGTTTAATTGAACTTAAACATTGTGTCTAAACCACATAATCAGAGCTACAATCGTATCTACCAGATTTTTGATTGGTCTTTTATTTACCGAGTTATGATTTTTCTAGTAAAGTGGCGCTAGTGTGCGCGGTAAAAATCCAGGTAGCGCCTTAATGAGTTATGATGGTAGGTAGTATTTTTTTTTCAAAACTGTGTAAATGACATATAATAATTTAAGTCTACCCGTGACCACGAAATCTGCAGTGTTCGGAACGTGAATATATGAATACAGGATATGAAATGTAATGAATATCCGCGGAAGATATCCGTAAATTGATTTTTATAAATAAGTACTATTCAGTTGAGAAACAGTACTTCAGAAACAAGTATAAAAAATTACAATATTTTCTCGTTGTTTAAATGCTATGCTTAGAGCTGTAGATAAAACTATTCCAGTCTTATTCTCGTAGAACTAAAGACAAAAATAAATGGCTAAAATCTATAATGATCAACTGAATTAATGGTTCAGCAATCAGCAGACATGAGGGCCTAAAGTCTCATTGACAGAGCGGTCCATCGATTCACGTCGATTCTGTAAGTGACGGCTCCAGGGCCTCCAAATGTGAATTTTGCGGCTGAATGACACTTCGGGCGCCTAATCCGGCCCCGGATGATGTGACAGGAGTAAATTGTTCGAAAGGTTTTTGGTAGAGACAGAAATCATTTGGTTATCTTTTTAAGCCATTTGTTTGTGGCAGCCAAAAAAATATACGCATAGATAAATAAATAATAAATAAATAAATATTTGACAATATCACATACATTGCTCCGATCTCAAGCTAAGTAGCTTAAGCACGTGTGTTATGGAAATTGGAAACAACGGTGATACCACAACACTCAGACCCGAGATAATAGAGAAAAAATCGTTTTCTATATTTACCCGACCGGGAATCGAACCCGGAACCTCACGAGATGGCGACGCTTTAAACCAGCGTGCTAGCCACTCGACCACGGAGGTCGTCATAGAAGGGCACAATGGCGCGATTCTTTCAATATGAATACTTTAACCGACGAAAATAATAATAACAATGAAGAAACATAATGTGTGTCTTAAAAACACTGTAAACAGAAATAAGACGGCATTGTTCCCTTTTTTTACCTACTTTTCAGACCTAGCTAGCAAATGGTATTTAGTTAGTTATATTTTGACGTTTTGAGTTTTCTTCCCTCAAGATGAGCCCACATTTTTTCTATTAATTATCTTGTCTTCTGCATACGACCAGCTTTGACGTACATATCCTCAGTTTTTATGAAGAAGCTCGTTATTTATTCTTATTAAAATATCCTTACTGACCTACTAAGCTTGACGGTTCTACAGCTATTTTTCGATACTAGGTAACGGACTGGTCGGAAGCTTTGTACGGGTGCATTTAATATTTTCAAAATGAAATATGTTTTTATTTCTTTTAATAATTCACTCTTTGTTTTGTAACAAACCGCCGAAGAATTAATACAGTAGTTTTTGAGTTCATCACGAATAGATCGACAGGCAGACAGACGTGGTATAGATATTATTTTTATACGTAGTGAAGTTTATAACATTTGAATGATTTAAGATGGTAATTTCAAAAGCAGTGTTACTAAGTGGAGCTCTAAGTAAGTGCCTACGAAAGCTGTTGTAATACAATAAACATTAAAAGACTCACGAAAACACCCCAAAAAGGCAATCAATGACTTTATCTCGGGTGACATTTCTTTTCGGGTAATGGAAAAGTTCGACCATTATCAAAGGTCATTGGCCCTGACCCCAAAATACGTAAGACCACTTAATCCACACATCATGCTAATTTACAACATCTAGAACAGAGAATAGGGTAACAGCCTCTTAGAGTATCGGTATCAGGGCTAGCGAACTAAAATAGTGTGATTGACCTCTATTCTGGCGCCGTAAACCTTTGGCTACTTCACTCGCTGTTTACGTAGTGAAGGTTTGCTTCATTTAGTGCTACTTACTAGTCAATGTTTATGTACGTTAGTTGGAATTCGGTTAGTCATTAAATGAGTGAAATTTTAATTAAACTAAAATCTAGAAAATCGTGTAGATACCTTTATTTCGTATGCCGCTTTCTCAAGTATATAGATAGAAAGCGTAAGTATGTACAAAATGGTTCCGAGAATGATAAGATAACTCTTTATTGTACATAAATTAAATTGAATTTCCAATTCTACAATTTCGGCGGTCTTATCACTATAAGCGATCTCTTCAAGACATTCTTTAGGTAAATAAATTATGAGTTTTATAATAACATTTAGAATGTATTAAAGTATTCATTCTTTTTTTTTTCACTTTCATCGCCATGTTCCAACAAAAGAAATGTGGAAATTTTACCTTCATATTTACTTAACACATAATATTTGTCTTGTATAATAATGATTACTCTATATTTAGGCGTCTAAATGCATTTTCCCTTTGTATAAATAAGGTTAATAATTTAGTTTCCTAGGCAAAAACTGTTTTACACAGAATATCAAAATCTGGTAGAACGGTGGCTGGGTTAAGTGGGCAATTGACCCCTTATAGTGTGTACATTACGGAAAGCGTTTAAGCTAAGCTTTCTCACAATGTATTTTGCTGATAAACTGTAGCTTTAAAATAACTAAGGATTCTTTAGAATTTAAGCTCAGCTTATGTTTACCTAAAATCAGGTTTAGTAAGGGCTGATTTTACCAACGACTGATAAGACTTATCCGAGTATAAGTATAAATAGTCCGATTTTCAAAAGAGATTTACTTATATGATTGCCGACAAATAGGTCACTTTTTTAAATTAAGCGCATTGTACTTTTTTCGATTAAGGCGCTACCCGGATTTTTACCGCGCACACTAGCGCCACTTTACTAGAAAAATCATAACTCGTTAAATAAAAGACCAATCAAAAATCTGGTAGATACGATTGTAGCTCTGATTATGAGGTTTAGACACAATGTTTAAGTTCAATTAAACACAGTTATCTGCAGTTACAGTTAGCAAAAATGCTAAAAGTGGCCATATTTAGCAGTTTTTCTAACTCTAACTACAGTTAACTACTTTAGAAACAATTTAAACGTACTAAATAAACTATAGAACTTGTACTACAATCGTATCTACCAGATTTTTGATTGGTCTTTTATTTAACGAGTTATGTTTTTTTTTACTAAAGTGGCGCTAGTAAGTGCGCTAAAAATCCGGGTAGCCCCTTAATCAGGCGTAAGTATTTTAACTTATCGCGTATGTTTACAATCTGTCTGGATTCTTAAATTTTTAAATCTCGACTGAAACATAAGTAATTAGAGTTTTTTTTTGTAGGTCAAATCGATATTAATGTTAAATCCATCGCACAGCTTTAATGAACAGATACAAATTTTGCGTTCTTATCTAGTGGGTAAAACTGAACAACACTTCCTTCGAATGAATAGAGCTTACTATTAGTAGTTAGTAAAAAAAAAAAAAATTTTTGCTCGAAAAATATGTTATAAAGTAACTGGATTAAATCCCAATTATTTATGGAGACTGGCTCTCTCATTAAAATGATCTCAACCGATTAATCAAAAAGTACTGCCAACAAAATTATCTTGTTAGTGTCAGAAATCAGATTCCCAATTACAGCTCCATCTTGCTTAATTTAACTGGGTATTATAACCATAACTATGAAATAATTTGCATACACACATAGTTGAACTAGGGATTTAGTAATTACTCCTTTCAATAGTTGATTGACAAGTTGGATCACGTGCAGGCCTTATAATAGGTAGGTCAAATATGAAGTTACCCAATCATAAATAATAACTTTCTGAAAATTTTAAGAGGCACGAGCATATTCATCAAATAATTGATCAACTAAGTTTACAACAAAATTGCATAGAAAAGTTATTTATTTCTAACAATAAGTTTATTCTTTTAAATGGTTGCAGCGGTAAGCATACCTACCCTGGAGTTAGTTCGAACTTGCGCAATGTTAATCAAAACCGAAATAATAAAAATACCCGGCCATGTGCGAGTCAGACTTACGCACTGAGGGTTCCGTGTCAATTTTAACTGAATTAGGGTCACTAATTTAAAAACTAAGCCACTTACTTACACTTAGTGAAAATACCACAATAATTTGTTGACAGCAAATTTAAATTTGTTTTTCATAGTGTTTGTATGAAGGACAGAGTTATGTTTGTGGTTGTTGAAAGTGTGCTATATCTTAAAAAGTTTGATCCCGTCAAAACCAATTTTTGTTGAAAGAATTTACACTCGCTTAGTTTAGAAGTTAGAGGGGGAGGGGACGCTCATTTTACCACTTTAGAATCGTCTATCTATAAAACGTCAGATTTTAAAAGAAAATGGTTTTAGGAACTTCTATGTCTTTTTAAAATACCTATCCATAGACCTTACACGTATAGGTCTGAACAAAAAACATTTAAAGTTTTAGTTTCACGTATGGGAGTCAAGTAAATCAGACTGTAAGATATGATTAGCGCACTTTAAAAGTATTCCTTTCATCCCTTCAAGATAAGAACAAGATACTGTCTATGTGGAAGAGGAACCTATTGAATTATGAAATGGACAATGTACAAACATGTACAACGCCTGTACAAATTAGTTTTTCAGTTGCGGTTTCTTGAGGCATTCGACCAGCGAGATGCGTTTGCGCTCAGCTATTTTTGAATCATTTGCGATTAGATTTCCACTGCTTTTTTTAAATTAATGCTTTCTGCATGATGTAAAGGTATGATTGGGAGAGAATGCTTTTAGCATTAAGACCACTTTTTGTGCACGTATGCAATAAAGGTTTTTCAAAAAAATAAGATGCAACATCAATCAAGGATAGTCAGTCAAGTTCAGATGAGTTGAGATGTCATTTTATCATGAAAAATTCTACTAAAAATGGGATAAGTATTGTAAGGCAGCTTTGACAGTTTATTAGCTCTGCTTCGCTGTCAAATTAGCAATTCGTGTTGCGGTTTCGCAGTATAGTGTTAATTTATAACAAAAATATTAGAAATTACATAATTTTAGTAGAATTATAAAATAATTATATTGATAATAGTACTGAGTGGGAATTGAACTGCTTGGAAATTGAACGAATTGAGTTGGATCACAATACGCCCCCAGTTTATTAAGTTTTGATTAGGATGTACATATTATATTATTATAAAAAATATGTAACGAGTTCTAATTGGCAGCATTTTTTTGTATTGCTTTATTTTTGAAGTGCAATTGTGTAGAGACAAGATTTTGCCTGCATCTTAGCATATTGTTTTCATCATTTCGACTGCGATCGTTCATTTATTTTATTTAATTTATTAAGAACGCAAACAGAGAGCAATACTAAAACAAAATACATAGGATTTACAACCAGTAGGTAAAGGTCTAGATCGTAATCCGAAATCAGTATTTCGGGCATGTTTTATGATTAAAAATACATTTTAGATTCAAATGAGGTGCATGACAAAACCATTACCGAAATTGGTAACCAGTGCGTAAATTGGATTTATGACTGTCTTAAGAAAAGAGGTAGGTAATCTGTAGGTAAGAGATCACGTGCTGACATTTCAAGACTTTAACGGTAGAGTAAATACTAGATATGTCCCAAGAGCTCAAGAGAGCAGTGCGTTAACCTAAATGTACCTTTTATTTAACCCAGTATCCTTCGAGGATTAGTTAAAGTAATCATAAATTTCAGTGCTGACTCTGACTCTGAAACTTAACTAAACATGCACATAGGCAGGCAATTAATAGTTAAAAAAGCAGGCTCACTGCCTCTGGGTATAAATTCTCCGCAGACATAAGCTTGTCAATTAACAGATTTCATTCATAAGATAATGTAAATTGCAATTGGAAAAAGCAACTGTGTCTGACAAGGAATCAAATCCTGTGTCTCACGCTATCCGGGTGAAGGCCTATATCACTCGGCCACCGACATATTGGCAAGCCTGTTGAATTTTGCAAGCGCTATCTTTAACGCTTTTTTTCATTGATGATGTCACACAGCCTATGCGTTTAAGAAAGCACTTGCAAGATTCAACAAGCTTGCCAATGTGTCGGTGGCTGAGGGGTATAGGCATATGCCCGAATAACATAAGACACAGGGTTCGATTCCTCGTCTGACACAGTTGCTTTTTACAACTACAATTTATGTTAATAAGTTTGTTTAGTTTCAGAATAAAATTCATTAATAATTTTACACCAAAGTCTGTGAAAAAGTAACCGTACATATCATATTTTTAAGAAATCTTTAACTATAAAGCGCTCTATGCTTCCTTATCTTTTTAGCACAAACATCTCGCTCATACCACAGTAACACGTTACCAAACATTTTACGATCTCGTAAAATCATAACTAAAGATAAAAACATTTATATTCTCATGCTTCATTCCAAATGGAGAAAGTTAAGAAGCTTCCTTTGTTCAGAGATCTAAATAAATTAAGATCTTAGATATAAAAAAAAACAGCTAAGTGCGAGTCGGACTCGCACTCTAAGGGTTCCGTATGTACTATGTTTGTAAGTTCTTTTATAGGCCTAACAATGTCCTGTAAAATATAATTAAGATTGCCTTACAAGGTCTTGATTCATTTAAAATAACAAAATATGAAATTATGAGACAGAACCGGTCATCTTTTAATGGCGCTGACTCACATTTTTGAATTTTTACAGCTAAAAGAGACAATCAAAATTACATATGGTTCCTTGTTGGACTACGGAACCCTAAAGAGGTCAAAAAATGTACTACAACACAATTGAACCTAGGAACCTATAGTTGACTGGTAGAGAATGCTTTTAGCATTAAATCCGCCATATGTACCTTTTGTTAATGCTTCAAGTGTTTTAAATGAATAAAATAAAACCAACGCCTATTTCTCAAAACACAAAAAAGCGAAATAATAAACTCTAGTCATCACTATCTTATTTAATACGGTAAGACGTAATTGTATTCTAGACACTTCCTTATATTAAATTTTAAATACGTTTTTTGAACTTGATGTGAGCCTTTTCTTTATTTTTTATTTGTGTGTTTGTAGTGAGGACATGACGTGTAACTTATTTCTTTCGATTCATGTTTCATTGTCAGATTTAAAAATACTCTATCCAGCGGGCGTAGTCTGATGCATCATTTTTGACATTTCGCGTCGACAATTTCAATTTTATGATTTTCTAATTCATAAAATATCATTTTAACTTACGTAGCTATATCTTTGATAAGTCTTAAAAATATTTGTAGTTTTTTAAGCATCATTCAAAAATTCTTCTCAATCAATAAATACACGAAAACACCAATTTTGTCTCAGAATTTTTCGAGCGCCACCTGGTGGTTTTACACGGAACTATGTCGAGACTTCCGACACAGGGAAATAAAACACGAGTGAGAGTAATAAAAATATAATTTTGGAGGACGAACTTTTTATTGTGGGTTAGAGAATTTAAGTTGTTATGAATACTAAAAATATTGTATATTTTACAAAATAATAAATATTTTACAAGCAGACAGCACAACGATATGGCCCATTAATTTAAGAACGTTATAAATTGTTGAATCTAGATCTAAGTGTAATTAGGTCAGGATGCGGCTATCAGTTTTATTAGCATAACAAAAGCTTCATTGCTTTTCAATTATCTTGAAATCCGACTTTAAAAACTAACTCTTAAGTTCAGATTTCAAGAAAAAATAAAATTAGAAATGTTACGACTACTAATGTTATTTGTACTTAGGAATTGGTAAAAAAAGCAAATAAAAATAAAATAAATAAATTTGCGCCAGACAACACACCATTAGTCGTGGTTTCGAAGAAAAAAGAAATAAATATCCTTTGGACATTCCCACACATCGCCATCTAGTCCCAAAGTAAGCTACTTAAAGCTTGTGTTATGGGTGCCAGACAACGGATATAATACTTAAATACTTTTTTGTTTGTAAATACATACATGATATACATAGAAAACACCTAGACCAATACAAACAGACATGTTCATGCACACAAATGTTTGTATTGTGCGGGTATCGAACCCGCAACCCGCTGCGTAGTAGGCGATTTCTGGACCACTACACCAGACGGGTCGTCTAACTCTTTATTGTATTACGAATACAAGACTACGATTGTGACGGGGGCGTCTCCCATAAATACTTATATACATTTTAAATATTCATGACTCAGTTACAAATGTTTGTGCTCATCACACAAACATTTGCCCTTTGCGGGATTCAAACCCGCGACGGCCGGCGTAATAGTCAGGAGCTCTAACCAAAAAACCAAACGCATAGTAAAAAAAATATATTAGTCTTTACCGGAATATTTATGATTGTGTGTGTTTTTATGTCATTTTTTTCTTTAAAACACAATGGGAAATATTAAGCTGCTCGTAACGACATTTAACCACTAGTGGAGTTATCTATCGAACACGTGACTTTCCCTTAGAGTCACTAACTTTAATGTTTTTTCTTTACTTACACATGAAAACTTAAAAGAAACACGTATAACTCAATGAAACCATAAAACAAAGACCTTGATGATCCTTTGAGCTCCACTACAACTGCCAGACATACTGGCGGTTACAATTGAGTTCAAAACTAATAAAGTTTTTTTTTTTTTTTTTAATCATGATTAGAGTTGACATTAAAAGCAATTTGGTAAATCCAGTGCGAAGGTGAGTCAGACCGCTTGTTGTACCAATAATGTGACAGTGAACTCTATTTCTGGTTCAGAGCAAAGTTAACACCAATGAGCAATGTTTGCTATACTGTCACACTCATGTTTGCTCGCAAATGTGCCAATACGGATGATGAGATCGACCCAATTAACGGACTGCAATTAGAGTCGGTTATTTTGATTCTTTTTATGAGTTCAACGCTCGAGAGGGTTTGTAAATCGAAGTTACAGTCCAGTCGATTTTGAAGACTCTTATGTTCGTCTAACTGGGAAATCTAATCTACTTCACGAATCAACTCAGTTACTGAAATATGATCAAACGAACAGGTATATAACAAAATAAATTGCCTTCAAAAACTGACTAAAAAGCTGAAAAACGACGCAAAAAATTTTGGGATACATTTTTGCGTCGGTACATGATGTGCTCAGACTTTTGGTGTCAGTTTCTTGAAAGCAGTTTTATTTTTACCGACTTAAAAAAAAGGAGATAGAAAATTTAATGTGTATGAGTGATATGGTAAAATTTGATAATATTTAAGCATGGTAATCTATTTCCAAACACGTGTGCAAAATGACTGCATGACTGCCTGTCAGTTATTTAATTTGATTGACTATGATATTTTATTTAATTTGATTTAATATAATTTTATGAATGCCGTATTATAAAACATATATGTAGATTCCGTTATTTATTGTTAATTTTGACGTTTATTATTTTCTTCTTTTATAATTGGACATTTGTATGCCGCTCAGACTGACCACAGCGAACTCTCTATACATATTATTTTATACACTTAACATCTATTTACTGTGTATCACAAATAAATGATTTGATTTGATTTGAAAATTTCCAAAGTGTTACATCATCATCATCATCATTATCAGCCAAAGGACGTCCACTGCTGAACATAGGCCTCCCCCACGGATTTCCACAGCGACCGATCACTAGCGGTCTGCATCCAGTTTGATCCTGCGATCTTTATAAGGTCGTCTGTCCATCTTGTTGGTGGACGTCCCACGCTGCGTCTCTGGTCGAAGGGTCTCCAATCTAGAACTTTCCTGCCCCAACGGCCATCAGTTCTTCGCGCTATGTGCCCTGCCCATTGCCACTTGAGCTTACTGATTCTCAAGGCTATGTCCGTTACCTTAGTTCTTCTACGTATCTCCTCATTTCTGATTCGATCCCGTAGAGAAACACCCAGCATAGCCCTTTCCATCGCTCGTTGTGTGATTTTGTGTTACAGACACTTACGAAATTTGTTTGTATGTTCTAACCGACTCCAAACGTTTTTTTTTTCTACTAAGTAGAAGGCAAATGCGTTATTTTAAGCTTTAGTCAGTATTTGAAGGTGGTTTATTTGTTTCAATTATATTATATTTCATGAAACTTGCACCGTACCCTAAGTTGTACTGATTGAAATACAAAAGAGCCATCTCACTATGACTTTTAGTTACTGAGAAATCCGTGGACTAACTAACGAACTACAAACATACAAATTAACAAAAATATATACACTCTCAAAATTGTACTCACGTGATTGAAAGCTTTAATAGATCACCCCACTTAAATATAATAAAATTTTAACAGATCGAAATTGATAACCTCCTTTTTGACGACCCGTCTGGTGTAGTGGTCAAGAAATCGCCTACTACGCAGCGGGTGCGGGTTCGATCCCCGCACAATACAAACATTTGTGTGCATGAACATGTCTGTTTGTATTGGTCTGGGTTTTTTCTATGTATATCATGTATGTATTTACAAAAAAAAAGTATTTAAGTATTATATCCGTTGTATGGCACCCATAACACAAGCTTTGAGTAGCTTACTTTGGGGCTAGATGGCGATGTGTGGGAATGTCCAAAGGATATTTATTTTATAAGTCAGTATAAATGAAACCATCCTTAAGTCGTGTGACGACAGAATTTATGGAATATTACACATCACTGAATTTTAATCACCCCTTTTTTTAACTTTATAGCTTTCTACACGCTCGTACAGTGTGTCTCAAGCAAAGCGTTGAATTTCAAAGACAAGGACCGATTACCGAGTTTGTCAGTGCGCTAGGGAAATATCTATTCATTTTAAGGGCCGGCGCATGCAGAACTTCACGAAAGCTGAGCTTGATACAAAGCTTAGGTTCGTAGAGCAAGTTTGGTGTCAGTTATACTATTTTACTCACTTTGAGCTGTTATCATCTACGTGAGGATGTTTATACACAAAGCTACAGCTGTAGACTTTCTAATGATGTTAGACAGAACTATGTGAAATAATGCTAACTTCTGTGTCAAAGTTGTGCGAAAAATCGTTAAATTAATATCTTGATACTTATAACATGCACTAGGTGGAGATAAGAAAAATCCGAATACTGAACGGGAAATTATATGTACCAACCATATAAAGAGAAAACGATTTCACAATCACACAAACTCACTAGATTCAAATCTTTAACCTCTTTTTGTCTTATCGTGTGCAGTGGCCCTAAGAGCAGACCCAAGTCTTGTTTAGGTAGACGATAAATTACAAAACCACCGAAAGGCGGAGAACAAAAGATTTTTGAGATTTTCGGCTTATTGGAAGCGTTGTTTAATTTTTTCTAATCAACGATTGCCACGCATATATTGCTTAGAAACGTTAGTATGTTTTTAAGATTTCAATGTACATATTTTTTCTTTAAATATCAATTCTCATTTTCAGTACCTACATAAATGGCGATAATATGCAAGGAAGGTCCGTTCATTTCAAATTGCGACTTAAAAAATAGTTCTTGTGTAAAATAATATTAATTTCGGATAGCGTATTTCCTTGACTAAGGTACATTTTCAAAAAATCCCATAACCTTACGTATCAGAATGGCTGTTTTAATTACCAATGGTAATGCTATGTATACTCCAAAATACATACAAACATATATTTCTAATCGCTGGTAATGACATTGTACCATCACTCTTGATGAGGAAATTGGGCATTAGCCAACATTAGAGAGCCCAATACAGAATTAGTTATTACATAAAAATATTCACTGTCCAATATAAATATTTAAACAGTCGTAAATGCTTCACAGCTTCAAGTAAAACATTGTCAACGCGGACATTTTAAAATAAATGCTATAAGTTTGTCTCATTATCAACTAACATCAAAGTGTACATAAACTTCTATAGTGTAAATCATTTCCCAACTAGGTACATAACTAAAATAATTGAAGTAGAACCGCGTCGGAAATTTTGTTTAGTATGGAAACAACACCATGAAGTATTATATATTATAAAAAGTTTCATCAACCTATTAAAAATATTAAAATAAAATAGTTTCAATATTTTGAGAGGTCAAATAAATAGATAGTAACGATTGGTCACAAGGAGCTTAGTTTTCGAAAGTCAAAAACATATTGATACAGGAGACTGCTAATATTATTGATGATGAATTAAAGAAGAGAAGTGAGATGAAGCAACAAATCAAAATAAGTGTCGTTAAAGTTCAATGAAAAAAAAAAAAACTATATATTTTTTTAATTCTTTTTGGACACTTAAATATTATAAAATCGAACCTACTGTTTTCATACTGTTTGCACTAAAAGTGTATCTATAATGAAGTGTGTACGCGTATTCAAAATATACAAACCAAAAATAGATTTCCAATAAAAAGTGGCCCGATTCCGGAATAGTTATCCGGGTTACACCGACGGGTACGGGTATTGAGATTCTTGTGGCGTACATTCGGGATCATGATACCCTTTCACAAGTTCTTTTTTTGCAAATTATGTGGTGAAACTATTTTTGCGGATAATTCAATGCCTTTTGTGGAGGAAATAGTAGGGCAATGTAACAAAATGTTTGAAAGTCCGATGATTCAACTAATCGTAGATAAACAAGTACTCGGACATAAAACACTTAAAAGACACATACTTATGCATCAAGAGGGTTTCGATAAAACTTCTTTGTATGTTCGAAATGTAAAGGTAAATACATTTATTTATTTAAAACACTTCATGCACAAACAAAAGGTACAAATGGCGGACTTAATGCTAAAAGCATTCTCTACCAGTCAACCATAGGTATATACAGAGAAATTGCTGGCGGCGCGAAGGAAGTGATAGAAGGGCAAAAGTGAGAGCTTGATTGAAACTACGATAGGTATTTAAACAAAAATAAACCTACATACTACTTATTACATAAATACCGTATACATTAATACATATTTATGGAATAATAAACATACACATAGTACATACACATAATAATAATACTAATGGTACAAATGTGAGAAAAAAAAAGAAAAGGTCAGTGAGACAAGTTCGATATCTCTTCCTTTTAAAGTGCATGTATACCTACGTATTTATGGTTTTCATATACAGGGTTTAACAAAATCAACTGCATTCCTTGTAGGTGGTGATTCTGTTGCTAATATACAACATCTTTTTGTATGGGACCAACATCGAAATCCCAAGAAAAAAATTGACTTCTCCATACAAACTAGAATCAACTGATCGGCACTCTAGTATGAAAAGTAAAATATATTTTTTGAGATTACAATGTTGGTCCCAAACAAAAAGTTGTTGTATTCGAGAGTCAGAATTGGCCCCTAGAAGGAATGCAGTTAATTTTGTTAGACCCTATATGTACGAAAGATAAGGTTCACATTAATAAGAGTCTCTTTTTAGGGTTCCGTAGGCGAATGACCAAAAACAGAACCCTTAACTTTGCTCTTGTTTCGTCAAGTCAGCGTCTGCCTCTCTGTTCAGTTAAAATTGACACAGAGCCCTTAGTGCGCGAGTCCGACTTGCACTAAGTTGTTTTTTTTCTTTCATATGGTTCTAGGTTATTGCCACACTTTTCTTAGAAAAACCGTAATGTATATCGTCTTCTTTTTATTGGAGCTGCTTCAAAATAAGTTCTTGACTGTACATCACATTAATTTTCAGTACTGGGAACGTCATATCTGGAATAGTGGATCTGAGTTAGCGACGTGTTGTACCTCGTTCACCGAGCTGAATTCTTTTGCTGAATCGAACGATGGTATCTCGATAAATTCCTTTCTTTGCATGGTAAGTAGTGAAATACGCCCTAGAAAATATTAATTTGCTGTTGGATCAGTTGGTTATTGATTTATTTCACTCTAATTCCAAAAACTAATATCTAACTACGAATATCTATCCTATCCCTCACAAATACCTAGTAAAGTTAGCCTGTAACGTCTTACTGCTGGGCAAAGGCCTTTTGGTACAGTCAGTCACAGAAACAACTTATTTTGTTCTCTAATTCTTCTCAAAGTACTAGGAGTGCATAAAGTTAAAGCTGTTTTTTAAAACTTTATTAGCTTAGACGCTCACGGAGCAAAAGATTGCCGGCGGTCGTGTAAGCAAAAGTATAACAAAAAACTATTGATACACACATCCGTCAGGGATTTAATATTAAAAGTAAGCGTTAAACCTAATCAAAAAGATAACAAAAATACGATAACTGGTTTCTGTAGACCGTTAAAATCGTTGTGCCAAACACATCAAGTGTCTTTTTGTTCATTGGACAAAGGTCCGAACCCTTGTGGGATCCCTCTAGGGATCACTTTACGTTTTGGTCACCTAATGGGTTGATTGATAGCGGAGGGTGGCAAACGTGTTAACAAAAGTTGTGTTTGCAGCTGTTTTCAGCAATCGTAACTGGTAGGTTTCTTGTTTGGTTGAGGCAATTATATGCGCGTTGAGACTGGTATAGTTTTTGTTTGATTACGCAGTACTTATTTGTGTGAAATGTGTTATGCATGCGTCTGTGCAGTATTCATTCAATTGTGTCAAGGTTCTAGCCACGATTTGACTTATTTAAGTAAAATTGAAATGTATTCTTAAAAGATGAAATAAGATACCGAAAATTGCTCACGGGCGGGCCTGCAACTTTTGGCTAAATTGAACTGGTGATAGTAGTTCGACCGACATGTCTCGACTACCTACCGAAAGATCGTGGTAGAGAATCGCTTGGTAAGTATTTTGAGGGCAGGACTTGACTTAAAATATTTGTCACTTACCCTGCATACATAGCTATAAAAACATTTGTCAAAAAGCCACGTCTTCTCTTAAATATTGGCCCTTGGAGTGTTTTTAGCTCTTCTGGTGGCAAGTAATTACTACAAAGAAATACTCTTATAATAATCATTTCTTTAATATATGTATTTTTTGAAATAATTGACAAGGATGTAAGTTTCGTACTTGTACTGGCTCTACCACTAATTATCCGAACTGATTTGTTGATCCCACTAACCTAATCCTATTGTCAACGCGTATTTATCTTGTATGAGCACAAAGGACATCGGTCGGACGTTTTAGTTAATTATTTACTTATAATGAAACCTTTTTGGCTCTTGATTTATCAACGAACACCGGAAACTATACGTGATGGATGAGAGATTTCTTTTATTTGTGCATCTAACCTAATAACTGCGGACGAAGTCTGAAACAAAAATTTTGACACTTTGCGCTGACAATTTCAATGTTCTGATTTTCTGATCTTTATTTAATCTGAAAACATATTTGTATTTTTTTAAGCTTAAATGCTTAATTATAAAATTCTTCTCAATAAATAAAAACACGAAAACACCAATATTGTCTCAGTTTTTTGAGCGCAACCTGGGGGCGTATTGCGATCCAACTTTAGCCATTCACTTTCCAGCCAGCTCATTTCCTACTCAGATTAAACAAATATTATCAATATAATAATATTAAAATAGTACGTATATTCATATTTATGTCATTTTATTCAAATAATATTATAAATATTATGCGAAATCGAAATATGAATTGCTAATTTGACAGTAAAGCTCCGCTTACCTATTAAAACTGCATCGCAATACCCGGCCTAGTTGTTTACAGAGAACTATACTATAGTCGAGACTTCCGCACCTGAAACAGTAAGATGTGATGTTGAGATGAACATCCTTAATTACTATGACAGTACTGCAATAAACTACTTGATGAGGTGACGAAACGAAAATAATTTTTCACGTAGCACGGTGTGCGAAAGATCATTTAAGAAGTTACAAACTAAATTAAAAGTAATTTATTTCCCATTTATAATTTTCCTTTGTCGTAATATTATAATGAAGGTAATTAGGGGAGTATTTTTTATTCGTTTCTTTTGAAAGTTTAAATACGGTAGTTAACGCTAATTGACTAAACTTGAGACAATATAATTATGTTTTTAAATTATAGGTAATTACTACGGAAGCTTCTCCCAGGATTGAAACGAATCTATCAGATTACCTCCTTTTTTGAAGGCGGTAAAAAGAAACCTATTAAACTGAAAACAGTGTTGCTTCCGGATATCTGTATTTTTAAAACACTTTAAAAATTTATAATTTATTATCTACTCTTGTGTAAGTATAGTTTTTAATTTATTTTTATAATGTATCACTTTTCACTATGCACCCGTTTCCTTTCTGATAGCTATTTCTTACCTGGAGGTTGTCCGAAAGTAATTGCTGTAAGCTTTAGGCTAGCCTTAATTGTATTCAATTTCTCAATCAAGATTTCATATATCAATGTGCCTTATTTTTTATATTTATCATCTTTTTCCATTTACTACTTGTAATATCTTAGGCAAAAAAAAATATTTTAATCCTAAGATGAAAACACAGCTCATTTCTTTTATGAAACTTGACTTTTCAATTCATTAGTGTCTACGTGAAATGAAACTTGTCTGTTTAATAACTCATTTTCAGTAAGCTGAAAAAAATCTCAAAGAAAATAGCTGAATAGTTAACGGACCATCAATTTTATTGGTTAGATAGATAATAATAAATCACTGTCAGGGACGCTTTGTGCCTCCTGTAATAATAAAAGCGAATTCAGTAGGCTCACACTTCCACACACGCTTGTAATATCAAAACACGGCTGATGCCAGATGTGTCTAGTTTAACAAGAAACACAACTTGCTTTTATTTTAATACATGTCATTGAATTCGTCGCGGCGCTGCGTAGGATTTTATTATTTCATCATCATCATTATCAGCCATAGAGCGTCCACTGCTGAATATAGGCCTTCCCTACGGCTTTCCACAGCGACTGATCACTAGCAGTCTGCATCCAGTTTGATTCTGCGATCTTTACAAGGTCGTCTGTCCATCTTGTCGGTGGACGTTCTACGCTGCGTCTTGCTCGAAGGGTCTCCAATCTAGAACTTTCCTGCCCCGACGCCCATCAGTGCTTCGCGCAAAGTACCCTGCCCATTGCCACTTGAGCTTACTGATTCTCAAGGCTATGTCCGTTACCTTTGTTCTTCTACGTATTTTATTATTTAATATACATAATCTGTTTCTACATCTGATTTGTATATTTCAAGTTTTATGGTCATTAATCTGTTTTTAAATACCAGTACATAAAATGCATGCATAAAATCAAAAGGCAGGCAACCAAACGTAGATCATTGTGCCCTACACATTTCTTGGAGCAATCTTACTGTTTTATTCTTCAAGTGTGGGTAGTCTGTGCCTAAGTAGCTCATGTGATAATAACTTCTCGTGTTACCCGCGTATCAGGCTAATTAATTTGATTAATTTCAAACATTAAAAAAACACAAACGTCACAGAAAAGCTATTGAATATTACTCAAATCAATGAAAATATGAATGATACACGAGTGGTAGCTAACAATGAAAAATATTACACAAAAATAATAATTGAGAAGGTATATATTGATAACAGATATTCCTAGTAATGATAATTCCCATATTTTTTATTTATTTAAAATTAACAAAAATGACAGCGAGTCTCTGTCGACATTAAACTGTAAGTAAGAAACGGTCGCGCGACAGCCGCGCTGCTAATAATTTCATACATAAATGACTGCAGTAAGCCCTTCACGTTAGAGCGACGGCGCTGCTGTAGCGCTACTGTCGCTATAATGTAAAGGCGCACTTAAAGCGCTTTCACATGTAGGTGACTTTAGCAGCGCAACAGTCACGCTGCTGATAATCTTATAGAGGGTGACTTCTTTATCAGTACCGAAATTCAATTCAAAATTTCAATTGGCGCGCGGTCGAAATGTATGGAACAGCTCGATTTCACTATTGCCCCCATAGTAAAAGTTGTTCATATTCATCAGTGGAGTCTTTACACAAAATTTCGGTACTGATAAAAAAGTCAACCTGTATATAAAATTCTCGTGTCACAATGTTCATTCCGTACTCCTCCTAAACAGCTTGACCGATACTCATGAAATTTTGTGAGCATATTAAGTAGGTATGAGAATCGGCCAACATCTATTTTTCATACGCCTTAGTGATAAGGGTTGTCCTCCCTTAACATTTTCTTAAATTACGTGGCTGGGCGGGACGAGGACGGGCAATACGAGGATGCGGGCGAAACAAAGTTCGCTGGGTCCGCTAGTTTTATACATAAATGTCAGCAGTGAAGCGGCGCGCAGCAGAAGCGCCGCTATTCTTTTAAGTATGGGCATCCGCTGTTACTCTAATGTGAAGGCGCACTAAGTGAGTGTGCGAAAGTGGTTATAAGATGAAAAGTAGGTTTGGCGCTCTTATGAACACTTTATATTAACCAAACATCTAAAATATGATTAATATAATGTAGGAAGACGTCGTCTAACGTAGGTACGTTTCACAGTTTACTCTATAGAGAACTCTCGGATTTATTTCCGACATTTTTCAGTCAGCTAAATCAAGTTTCAACACATCTGAGCAATATTTCACAAATCCCATATGACTGGGATCCCCTTTTAAGCTAGAGATGCAAGCTTCAGCTTACCAAGTTATCGGTATAACGTTCCTGTTATCGATTTTGTACGATGTATTGCACTTTTCATACTCTCGTTATGGTTTTGCTGCATTTTTTATTATTGTTTGGTCTGTAATGGATTTGTTGATAGTTGTCATCGATAAAGTCAATCGAAAACCATATAGTACAATGTACAAAGGTTTATGATTAGTAGCTGAAACAACCGACGAATATTATTTTCTTTGTTATTATTAACAAAATTTAAGAAATTTTAAATATTTTTCTTTGTAAGATCCGTTTTTTGCCCTCTTAAATAAATACATTTACAGTCGATTTCGAGACAGATGTAAAAAATTGAATAAGAAAAGCTTTTATAATCACTAAGGCCTGATTTTTCGAAGGTTAGTTATGGAGTATTTGTCAATCATTTATGTAAAATCGATCGTTTTATACTTATTTAGTCAGATAAGTATTATTTGATGTTGGTTAAATCGACACTTAGTCTGACAAGTCTTATCTGACGTTGAAAAGATCGACCCTAAGTTATACAAAATAATCTTCATTTAATTTACTTCTGCTTGAAAATCATGTTCTTTCGCGCCATAGTATATATTTAAGTAAATAGATCTAGTTTAGAAACGTAACAGTTAATAATACAGAGGAAGGTATCATTCCCTTGATTGAATCGAAGTACAGAATTTAATTAAGCAGGTACCTCGGCGGGGCTCTATTATTGTATCACTCGCACCTAGACAAGCACGCGAGCGCTTGACATCTTCTTATTTTCGGTCGACTTCTTATCTTTTAATCATACCTCGATGGACCGTATGAAGAAAGTAGGTAAGTCATTATAATTATTGGACTTTTTGTGTTGCATATTTGTACTGCAAAATAAAAAAATAATAAATGATAATAATTGTTTACAATATTTTTAACACACACAGTGTCATATTTTATGTTTCTAAAGATTAAATCTGGTTAGCCAGAAAGATACTGGTTCGAGTCCCGCCCGTGCGCAATTTTCGTTTTCTGATTTCATTTTTATGAAAATGATAATAACATAAGTCGCATGCGCTAATACAATATCACACGTGTGATTTCAAAATAGGCCCCTGATCCTTCCAATGATGATGTGGTATTGATAAATAAGTTAGCCTGCGGAACGGGGTTACTATGTGCGAACGATAGTTCGGAAATGTTTAAGTTTGCGGTTAATCCGACGATGTTGAGACGCTAGTAAATTCAATTTACAGTACCTGACGAAGTATCTGACGTCACAGCTCATGACAAACTTAAATACCTACCTAGATGATCTCTGGCATGAATTATGTCATTAGTTACTCATAAATTAAGGTTGTAAGCGTTTTATGTGATACAATTTTAGTGTGTTTGGGTTTTCGACATCCGTTCGATACCTATTCAATCTTCATGACAAACTTTCCTCCCCGATTGTCTTACCTCCGTCCTTGAGAGCGCTAAGGTTACACATAACGGCTAATATGTGTAGGACGTTTCGACGTAGGAAATGTAATTTGACATCCCATTTCACGCAAGAGTGGCTTGCACAGCGCTGACAGTCTTTGTTCGGATCGTAAAGATTTTATTCCATGTTTTAAAGATTAGGACCGTGCCGTACTCTGACACACAGACGGCGCATCACGACGGCTGTAGCCGTTGGCACGTTGACGGAGTTTTAACGGCTGCCGTTACTTAATAACGTCGGCAAAATCATACACCCTTAAGTATTTAATTGCTTTTGCTTAAGTAATGACTTAAAGAAAGATTTCCATTTAACATTTTTAAAAATATGAAATGTGTGTCGTCATGATTAAGAATTATATGAGTAAAAATAGCCTCTAACGTCCCACTGCTAGGCAAAGGCCTTACCTCAACTATGATGTAGTTCGAGTCATACTCAGTGCGAATTGGTGGAGGGGTGTTTGCAAGGCAAGCGACTAACACTGCTTTCAGATATTATCAAGCCGCCCATAAGGCCTTCGCTAAGACCTAAAGTTGCTTCACTTCGGTATCATTACCAAAGCGCTGCTACCACAGCGCTATGAGCTCTTCCCAAAGCGCTGCTACCACTGCACTACGAGCTCCTCAAGAGAAGCTCTCCTCAAGCTCCTTAAGATTTATATATTTTGAAGTAATTTCTCCACTATAAATAAGGAGGTGAGGGCACACAAAATTAGTGTTTTCCACGGCTATATCAACGGCACACCGATGACACATTTACGGTTAGCTTCGGACATATTGAATTTTTAACTCGAGAATGTTGACGGCGCATAGATGGGACTTCATCAGCAAATGGACTGTATGTGACCGGTGGCAGCCCGTCTTTTGTCATCTGCAAATTGCCGTCAGTGTGTAGATCAAGAAGGCCTTGTGGAGTTCACGACCTTGGGCTTAGTTTTATTTGGATCAGCAGTCATCAGAAAGTTTAGTGCTCATATAATAATGCGAGACACTTTCAGAAGGATCTGACGCAGCTCATTAGTAATAATGGGATAAATTCTACGAGTATTTTTACCAATAAGATTGATTTTTGTTGCAATTATAAGCATTTTTTTTGTTACATATTTTCACGAGTAATTAAAAGTACTGTCATTTACATCTCTGCGAAAAAAGTTTAATTACTTTAGTAGGTAGCTAATATTTATTTTAAATGGTGTTTGATTTGACTTATCTAGTGATAGTAGAGCTTAAATTAAAACTCCCACTTACTATCATGGTAATAGAAGCACGGGAAAATAAATTTGACAACTGTGTTACATTATATACAGAATGACTTTTTTTCAGTACCGAAATTTTGTGTAAAGACTCCACTGATAAACATTTTGACCGCGCGCCAATTGAACTTTTGCATGGAACAGCTGATATTTTTTCTCGATTTCACTATTGCCCCCATAGTAAAAGTTGTTCATATTCATCAGTGGAGTCTTTACACAAAATTTCGGTAATGATAAAAAAATCACCCTGTATATAACTGAATCACATAATGCTCTAACGGAACATTAGCAGACTCTTTCCACCTGAATCAATATGAAGGTGACCTTTTGAAAAGACCTTTTAAAAACATTCTGAGCCAATTTGATTTTGCTCGTATCTTTTGTGCGGAAAACAAAACAAAGTATCTTACCTTTATTAAATTTTATGTTATTAGTTTACTTTTTACCCTAGAACACAATTTTGCACTCCAAAATTCGATACTCCCACTTTTCGATAATTGAGTACAGGGTGTTGTTTTGGTCAGCGACGCCCGGTTTACACACACAATATCAATTTATTTTTGCGATACTAGCGCGCGAGTCAAAACTACCTACGTACGCCAGGTAGCCTCTTTGTAGCTTCCTAGCTACGGCGTAGTATTTCGTAGATAGGCGCGTGCTTCGCGCGAGGGTGCGAGTTTCCTCATTCGTTTTTTTAATGTTGTGAATAATTTTCATTTTACAAAACTTGCGTATAATAATAAAAAAATATTTAAGCACGTGAACCTGTTGGTTGCGGCTAATATTAGTTGATATTAGTCGTTAAGCTCAGTCAGAAGCCTTACGAGCGGCTTGATACCATCTGACAGCTGTGGGTTAGTCGCTTGCTTTGCAGAAAACCTCTCTACCTATCCGCACTGAGCCCGCGTGGTAAAGTGTGGCTCGAACTATCTCATCGTTGAGGTAAGGTATTTGCCAGTGGGATGTTACAGGCTTACTTTACTTTACTTTTTTTTGGATAATAATAACTCATATTATCATCGCTGAGATGGATGTAATTGACCAAAACAACACTACTGGGTAAAGTTTCAGAAATATTATATTTTTCTTCTTGTTTATCTAGTTTGTTTATTATTCAAGAACACGTTGCAATTCAATAAATATGAATTAAAAAGTTAAGAAGCTTATGTAATCATATAGGTAAGATTGAAATGACAAGGTATTCCATTAGGGTGATTTTGTCATTACTTTGAAGGTTCGTCGTAATGACAAGGATCGCGTTTATTAAATTTTCGCGCTCTCTCAATTGCTTTGTGAAAATATTTTATGAATACTCAATAGACGTGCTTCAAAATCCAGATGACTGTCTGTTGTTTTCAAACTCGTAAGTATCTATTAAAAATATGATTTTACATTTACTTGATTGGCTATGGACTGGAGATTCCTCCGGTGGAGCACTTTACCAAATACAAACAGTATAATGCTTTAGAATGTTTTTAACACTCACAGTATCATATTTTATATTCACAAAGATGAAATAAGAAACCAAAAATTTGCGCACGGGCGGGACTTGAACAAGCAACCTTTTGGCAAACCGGGCCAAACGCTCTTACCAATTGAGCTACCGTGCTGTCAGTCCGACCCTGAGAAATTTGTGGTCTCTTATGAAAACGTCAATTACGTGACGCTTAGCGCCATCTAGACGTAACAGAACGTTTATCTTATGAAACAGATAGCTCAAGCAGTTATTCTTTACAGAATAAATTCAACTTGGAAATCGATGACGCTTCGCTATCTAATGCTTTAGAATGTTTTTAGCACTCACAGTGTCATATTTTATATTCATAAAGATGAAATAAGAAAATAAACATTTGCGCACGGGCGGGACTTGAACCAGCAACCTTTTGGCTGACCGGGCCAAACGCTCTTACCAATTGAGCTACCGTGCTGTCAGTCATCATCATCATCATCATCATTATCAGCCAAAGGACGTCCACTGCCTCCCCCACGGCTTTCCACAGCGACCGATCACTAGCAGTCTGCATCCAGTTTGATCCTGCGATCTTTTTAAGGTCGTCTGTCCATCTTGTTGGTGGACGTCCTACGCTGCGTCTTTGGTCGAAGGGTCTCCAATCCAGATTTTTCCTGCCCCAACGGCCATCAGTTCTTCGTGCTATGTGCCCGGCCCACTGCCACTTAAGCTTACTGATTCTCAAGGCGATGTCCGTTACCTTGGTTCTTCTACGTATCTCCTCGTTTCTGATTCGATCTCGTAGAGAAATACCGAGCATAGCCCGCTACATCGCTCGTTGTGTAGTTTTGAACTTCTTTATGAGGCCCATAGTTAGAGACCACGTTTCAGATCCGTATGTCATCACTGGTCACACACACTGGTTGAAGACTTTCGTCTTCAGACACTGAGGTAATTGAGACGAGAAGACGCTCTTGCACAGTTTCCCAAACGCTGCCCAGCCGAA
Source organism: Pyrausta purpuralis (assembly GCA_963924145.1). Taxonomy (NCBI): domain Eukaryota; kingdom Metazoa; phylum Arthropoda; class Insecta; order Lepidoptera; family Crambidae; genus Pyrausta; species Pyrausta purpuralis. Next base: position 8,018,095 of record OZ001648.1, on the reverse strand, counting down.
TTGGATTCGTCGATTGACCTCTTTCTCAATGTTGGACCTACCCAATTAGATCACTTGTCCCAGGTAGACGTACTCGTCGACAACTTCGAGAGTTGAGTTCCCAACACATACTGGAGTGGGTACAACAAGGGAGCTTGACATAATTTTCGTCTTTTCCATGTTCATTTTAAGACCCACTTGTTGGGATACTCGGTCGAGGTCTTCGAGCATAGTGCCAAGATCATCCAGCGTCTTTGCCACAACGACTATATCATCGGCAAACCGAAGGTGTGTTATGTATTCGCCATTGACGGAGATGCCGAATCCTTCCCATTCCAGGAACTTGAAGGCGTATGCATTTCATAATTTGAAACAGAAACTGTCAATCAAATTCGAGTAAAAGATGAAAGTCAGCTGCCAATGTTTTCCCTATAAAAACAAACAACGCATTGAAGACATTATTAGTGCTACTGTTACTACTGATTAAAACCAACGTTATTTTGGAGCGGCGACGTCATTTAAGCAGGGAAGAAATGTTCAGAGCCGTGAGAATGATAGAAACTGGTTTCCGGCAACATACTGTGACTTTAGCTCTGAATACAAGTCAGAGTGTTATCAGTCGACTTTGGATACGTTACCGAAGCTCTGGTACCGTGGCTAAGCGCCATGGAGGACGGTATCGCTGCACCACACGGAGACAAGACCGATACATTCAAATCACAGCTCGAAGAGCTCCAACAATAACCGCCATGATGTTAGCCGTGAGGCTTCATCACTCTTCAGGGAACTTAATTAGCGACCAAACAGTCAGAAACTGCTTGCATGAAGTGAACCTTCATTCCCAAAGACCGCTACGGGTACCACCTATAGCAATGCACAATTGTAGGATTCGATATCAATGGGATCTTGAACACAGAAATTGGGCAGAAGAACAATGGCGTTTCGTGTGCTTTTCTGATGAGTCTCGTTTTGGTATGAGACCGGATACAAGACGTATACGACACTGGAGAACCCCTGAACGCCAACAGCGATTAAAATCCTACCAGAAAGTCCATCCTTATAGTGGTGGAACCATCATGGTATGGGCGGGTATTTGGATCGGCGGAAGAACTGATTTGATTCGGATCAGAGGCAACCTCAACGCTCAAATTTATGCTGAGACGATTGTATCAGACGTCATCGTTCCTCTACAAGTGCAAATCGGTCCCTTATTTCAGTTAATGCATGATAATACACGACCGCACACCGCAAGAGTTGTAAGACAGACTCTCGCCGCAGCTAACATCAATGTCCTGCCCTGTTCTGCTCAGTCGCGAGACTTGAACCCGATTGAGAATGCATGGGATATGCTACAGAGAAGAGCTCTACCGAATATGAAGGGTATCCAGTCGCAAGAAGACCTTTTTTTGTTGTTGCAACGAACATGGGCGGCCATTCCACAGCGTGATTTGTATGAACTCATTTTGAGTATGCCAAACCGATGTTGTTAGTGTTTGCGCTAGAAACACGGATTATTGATTGTTTAAGTTACCCAATAAAATTTTAAAGAAAACTGTTATTTCAGTTTTTTTTTCGAACTTTAATGTTAGTGGTTCAAATGTCAAAAATCCCTTTATAAGGAAAATGGCAAATTTCTTTATTAATGCAAAGGTGACTTGGTTTATCGTTACTGTAGACAAACGAAAACACTTTATTTGATGAATCCATAAAGAAAATTTTAGTAAATATCAATCAGGAGAAAAGTTATTGCAAAAATATATGTTGATCCCTAGACACTTTTGATGTGTCTAGTAACACGTTTAAAAAAATTAATGACAAATTAAACCCAATCCAATATACAAGGAAATGTATGTTGGTAAAGTAATATAATATGTTTTTTGGTTGCATAAATTAATTATTAAATAATTCAAAAAAGGTTTATCTTAACAATGAGGAATCGCTTAATGAAATTTAAAGTTCCACTGCTGGGCAAAGGCCTTATTCTTTGCCCAGCAGTGAGATGCAATAGGTTAACTTTCATTTAATTCAGAAAATAAAAGTTATAAAAAAACATTTTAAGACAAACACTGTTGAGGTTTAAAAATATTCAAAAAATTATATTAAGCTCATATTAAACGCACTCAATATCTCCTTAATTACGATTAGCCTAGCAGTGGCCAATTATCATGACACTTAGTTTAGATACGTCAATTAGTCCGTGCAATTATACCTACCTAGCTTTTTTAGCATACTGATTTGGATACTTTGCATTAACAACTCATTTCGTCTATCGTAAAAAACGCGCCGACACAGACAGCGGAAAATTACCCACTTTTACTGCCTTGACGTAGTCAGGGAAAAATAAAAAGGCAATATGTTCTTTACGAGGACTAAACTGTCCCCTATCATTGTGATTTGATTGGGATTAAGGGTCAGATCACACCTCAGGTAATAAATGAGGGTAAAAAACCAACGCGTGGTCCAAGTTGAAAGAAATTTTACAGTGTTACTCTTCTAAGGTATTCAAAATAAACATTCTAACGTCTTTTTAAATGTTTTTCTCATAAATTCACATGTGAATCATTTCGAAGAGGACTGGAATTTGTGATGTCAATGTTACTTGTGTCAAAGCTAGATTTATAAGACTATTCACAGAATTTTAATGATATCTTCTCACAAGTATTCTAATGCTCGTGCTTGCCCATAAAATGAGGAGTTACAGAGAAAAGGGTATACTATTGATTTTCTCAATGGTTTCAATCCCAAGAAATGACGTGTTAAATTATGAATAAAGACGAAACACGCTCCAAGCTCGGAGATTTGATTGAAATCACAGGTAACTCTATTAAGAGCCATTAAATAAATCGTTCCACAAAATGAACAATGAATGAAGCGATTATAACCATTGATTAATAGGTGTAAATACGTTTCTTTATTGTTATTAATGTTTTTTTACGGCTAGTTCGTAAATGTATCAAACCTTTATTACTTGATCATCTTAACTTTAATTTGACGACTACTTAATTGAATGAATGGTTAAAGTGTAGTGAGGCGAATAAGAATTTTATTTTAATTAACTCCTATTTTTGCGGTCGGTAAATAAGAAAGGATTTTTTAGATAGTTAAACAATTACACGATGTGTATAAACGTAAAAGAATCAAAAGCCTAACATTGGCACAGTTTTTCTACAAATATAATTCTCCATTTTATAAACCAAAGTTGAAAAAAAAGTTACCAAATAAAATTGAGAATCTTTACAAAATTGGTGAGCTCACATCTTGGACCTAAACGTCTTTATTGAAAGGTTTTTACGAGAAAACGACGGCTAACCGGTAAAAACGTTACGACTCACTGAAATTGATCACTCCCTGGGGCGTAATGAAGTGTCAGGGTCACATCGGCCAGTTATCACTGGACACAGATAAAAATACATTTTATTATTTTCGACGCTCAAGAAAACTGGCTAGTTACTAAAAAAAAAATTTTTAGGGTTCTGTCTACATTAAACTTAGGAAAAACCTGCAACTTACCTTACTTTTATGGCTATTACACTTAGGTTTTTGAGGGTGATTTTACAGCCAAACGTTACCTTCCAACTTCACTGCCAGGAATAAGCTTTTTACATTGTATAGTAAAGATAAATAACTAAACTAGTAAAAAACCACTGTTTGTGTTTTCAAGTTTTTTTTGTTATTATTATTTGTATACACAAAGTAAATAAATAAAGTACGGAACTCCAAACTAGCGGGTATACGTATATTTGTCGCACAATCGTGTTTTGCAGTGACCCTCGGTCGTTTGCGGGTTAAGACCAGTGAGTTTCTCTATTGTATTTTCAGTCCAAGGAATAAGTAAAAAGGTTAAATTATTATCTTTACGCCGAGGCAACCTTTTATTTTTTAAGCTTTTATGTGATTTTGTCCTATTTCAATATTTTTACTATTATACCAATAAAAAAATATAAACGTAAATACTTTCAAAATTGAGTAATATTTTTTTTAATCACTCTTTCGTGAGATTTAGCAGTTTTTCATTCCAAAAAATTGAATCCTTAGTGTAGGTTTAACCCAAAAAACGAGGAGATATCAATTTTGTTAGAATTAAAATTATACTAGGCGCGTATCTGCTACTACTTTTGTCAATTTCATAATATGCGAATGTTCTCTTCTGTTGAACGTAGAAAAGTATAAATTAGCTAGAGTAGTCTACTCATCAGCACCTTATATCTCAATATCTCGACATTAATGTGTGAAGCACAGCCTTAATTATCTAAAGTGGCTATCAAGCATCTTTGGATTACGAAATCGTAGAGAAAACACATGTAAAATGTCTCTCAGAGCCATGCATCCATTTAAAAAAAAACACTGTTTGTGATTTTGAAATAATGTATTATCGGAACGGGTAAATAACGATCAAAATGATAAAATAATAATAATTTGCATTAAAAATCTTCAAGCGATTAGTTGCTTACGGGCTGTTCCCTATATATATTCTAATAATTAAAATATGAAGAGTTTGTTTGTTTGTTTAAACATGCAAAACTCAGGAACTACTGGACCGATTTGAAAATTGTGTTAGATAGCTTGCTTATCGAGGAGGCTATAAAACATCACAATTAAACTTAGTTATGTTCAAAAATTAGATATAAATTAATGTACTATATTCTAAGGCATCGTCTCAAAATAAACATATTCATTATAACAAACATTCCATTTTGAACAAAATTATCCCATACATAATTTATTTTTATTAAATATCTTAAAAGCTATCAAAGTTTTAAAATAACTCCGCTCCGAAACAATGCTTGCAGCTTAAGAACAACATGTTTGCGTTTTGTTTGGTTGCGCTTACCGCTTTTTGTTTTGTTGCTGGCTCTATGTGTATTGCTTTGGATTTTTTTGCGGGAAATCCGAAAATTACGCGGGCGACGCCGCGGGGGACCGCTAGTCCTATATATTGGATCCGTGGTTTTGCCCTACTTGAAATAGAAATGGTTATCTACCTTAAAATTTTTGGCCCTATAATACTTCTGACAGTAGGAAATTCTATCTCCGATCGAGAAAATCCTTACGCCGGTCGAGGATAGCTGTCTACCTTCGACTATAGTTTGCATATGGGGAATGGCCTCTAGTGATTTTTTGATGCTTATGGGTCTGAATCAAGACATTTTACTAGTTGGTTAGTACTTAAATTATGTCACGTTACATGTTATCATAGTATTAGATCATTTCAAGAAATATCTTGTTAAAGCAAGACTGAAATAAGCAACGGTAAAAATTAATGTGACCATACATCATGATTTACTGATACACTGTACGTTTTAAAAGAAATTTTATAAAATGGCTAAGGGACAAGAACTTCAATAAAATAAGTGTATTTTTTAAACAAGAATTAAAATTACAAAATTTTGTCACGAATACAATCTATAGGGTACATATAATTAATTATATTTGGATGCCATATATGAAGATAAAACATGAGTGTTATATTTTTAATGTTATTTACACCATCTGCATATGACCATTTTTTAGGCAAATAAACATTTTCATTTCATTTCATTCCATAAAAATAAAGACCTTTCAATTTTACTAATGAGATTAAAATCAGGTCAGTACAAATCGTTTGGATCACGCATTGAGCTCAAAATGAACATTACTAAATGTTTTCTGACTCTCACAGCGGATGTTATCATTCAGAACTCGTTACAATTCAAACAATTTATATTTTATTATGAAATCTTGAACGTTTCTTCCGGCGAAACTGTTGCAGGCAAAATTTAGAGACTTATACTTGAAATCAGGTTGATACGCTCTTAAATGAATTTAGTAGCACTTTCATTAGTAACACTTATTTCGATCGCAATACAAAACACAAGTTAATAAATAATTCGTCTTAGGTGGTCTCACATACCAATATGCAGAGTGCAAATATAAATGCGAATAACTGAATTTAGGTCAACATTTAATTATACGTATGTTCATCTGACTTCTTTATTGTCATTTAAATCAGAAAACATACTCGCAATGATTCCACACAAGTATTTATAGCGGGGACCTACTCTGTTGAATCACATTCATTCACATATTTCATTAAAATAGTTAGATACGGGATTGCTACCATGTACCTTATTTAAGAGTTTCCGATATTTCGGCACTGTTGCAATCCCGTATCTAACTATTCTAATGTTAGTGACCATGAAAGTTTAAAACACATATTTCATGACATCGACAAGTTATGAATATATCTTTTAATGTCATCATCATCATTATTAACAAAAAAGAGAAAATACGAAACCAAAAATCCGCACGACATAAAAACATCATTAGGTGTGCCAGTGGTCGTAGATTCAAATTCCACACGAGTGACACGAATTTAAGGATTCTTATTTAATTTTATTAGATTAAAAATAAACACTGTGAGTATTAAAAATATCTGAAACCATCATCATTAACAGCCAAGAGACAGCTGAACAAAGGCCTCCTTCAATGTTTTCACGGGGACTGGTTTCAAGCAACCTGAAGCTAGTGCGATCCTGTAATCTTTGCAAGGTCGTCTTCCACACAGTTTTCTGCTACTGCCATCTCGCTCTTGTTGTCGCTATATTCTTAATAAGATAATAATTTAATGAGAAAAATTATAGTTTAAAAAAACACGCTTTTATAGCTAACCGAACTAAAAAGTAGAAAATAATTTTTAATTACAAAGAGTTTGAGAATAATTCAATTCAGAGTAAAAAGCGTGGGGTGCTTGATATATTAAATGTTGCACCCCATGCTTTTTTAAAAGCGTGTTAAAAACACAAGTTGAACGCAGCAGTCACTGAGTTAAAATAAAAAGTTTCTTGTTTAGATTTTATTATTGTTGATCCGTAGAGAATATTACAAAATGGCAATGCGACATACACATTCAAGTTGAATTTATTTTACTGACTTCTGAACACACATTTCTAACTTAACACAAACAATTCATTTATATGGTTTTCCTCTAGAGAATTACTTACAATAGAAACATGTACCTTGGTTTGTATTTGAGCGCTCAGACTAAAACGAAATATATGAGATGTCTGGTATAAGTTTTGCTAGTTATCTCGAACTTCATTCCCAAGACGTCTATTCATTAGCCCATACGAATATTTCAATAGTTAATATATACCGGGGCTTTCCATGTTAGTTCTGAATATAGAATTAAGTTTATGATAAATTCTACAGCATGTTTTGGATCGGTATTCAGATACTTCACCCACGTATTCTACGACAAATTTTATTTAATTATCATCATAATTATTCAAATTTATTACAAGAAAAATAATGGTTAAGCACTTGGAAGCTCAATAACTCAGAAAATGCACGAAAAAAATACGTTTGTTATTTTTGAGTATGTCTGATTATAATGATAACAAATCAGATATTAAGATAGCATTTTTGTTTATGAGATAGATACAATGTAAATTAAATGATTTTGAATGAGTACCGAAGGTTTCACAAAGTACATATTAAAAATGCCTCTCACTCAGAGGGATAAGCGATGCGACCCTCCTTTGCACAGTATTTTATCGATGAAATTCGCCATAGAATACCTAAGTATCAGAAGTCCGATACAAAACAACCTGTATTGTATATACAACAAATACAAAGTACTATAGAGAGTAATCTTTAAACTACTAGTTAACTCGTATAATTGGAATAATTTACCATGTGTTGCGAAATATCCTCATTCACAGAACATGCAAATAGGTACAGATGAATATAATTTTAATATGCGCAAATACTTGCACCGTAATAAAAAGGATATGTAAATACTACTACTTCTTCTTCTTACCATAAAAAGCTCTCACGGCAATGAACCATTGTCGCCCAATAAAGCCTGTGCCTGAGCCTCAGAATAAATTTAGCGGAAAGTGTAATGTGGGAAAATGCCTCAAAATTGGACAAAGCAAAGCGATGCTCGACTCGACGATCTAGAGATGGTTATCATAATCAGCGGATCATTCGGTTAAAGTTATTTGCAAGATAACAGTCGTTTTTGCTCGTTTGTGCTGTTTGTAGCGTTTTGCTATTGCGGTTCTAAGGTTGTAAAACGGCATCATTGTCAAGTCTTGGATTTTAAAAGTGGTTCCGCTATACTAACGTATGTGTACTCATTGTCTTATTTTAGTCAGTCTAACAAGTAAAAATAAACAAAGACGTCACTACTTCCCTCTTCAAATATTTTAGTAATTTAAAAGTTTAATTGTTTAGTCAGGGGCTCTATTTTTAAATAACTCGCATTAATTTGGGGAATGATTTTCTTCGATTAGGATTCAATTTTAGAATAAAATCTATTGAAATCCACACGTAATTTTTTAAAAGGTACGTACTACATATTGCAATTACTTACGTCCTTACTAAGTGTGATTTTAGTTGACTTTTAATTGATTTTTAAACGAAAATCACTCGACATATTGACGCAAATGATTTAGAAATAGAGCCCAAGTTAACAATTGATCGGATCGCAATAAATTAATGTCAAGCGTATAACGAGCCTACACGTGTGCCAATGAAAATATTTCAAAATGTGAATATGATTTAAGTTGGTACTAATTGAAGTAATAACTCAAAGGTTCTGACATTTCATTACGCCGTGCGTGTGATCTTTAGGACTTAAAACATGTTTGTCACAAAACGTGAAGTAAAAAATATATTGCGCAATATTTATGAAACACTCAAACGAATATCAAAGAAGAAAGTTGAAGAAAGATTGTGGTGGAGTTTATGACGTGAAAATTAAATGTTGAAAATCAATCTCGAAAATTGGGGCAATAGAAACGAATTTTGTGAAGCTTACGTAGACTAATATTTGCAAACTTTCCAATTACGAATATCGCGTTCGGTTCTCGAAGTGTTTTTGTGAAGAAAGTTCTTAATTATTGCAGTAGGTATTAAGCATGATTGATTTCAGAGCGTCATGGCGTTGATATTTGCTAGTAAGCAAATGTGTTTAAGTGGTGGTTTAAAAATCAATGGAGATTGCTTTTTATACATAAAGAAGACGTTTGTAAAGAGGCCGATTTGTCAGTATCTTTATGCAGAAACTGATACTTCGGCCTTTTTCTCAATGTCTTGAAAAGTTTTGGTTAGCGTAATTTGTTAATAAATTTAAAACGATATGACGTTTTATATTTGAATTCTGCCTTTGTTAGTACTTATTCGCACTTATTCGGATATATATAACGGACCCTTAAAGAAAAAGTTATACTAAGGGCCATTTTTTCAAATAATAATATTTCCAGTGTGCTGGTGATTTAAACAACTGAAATTAGTTTAACATGCAAAAAATACCACTAGTTACATCCTCCAAACACTACGTAGGATTACATAGAGTTATAAATAGTTCAGACAGTGTTTTACGTAAGTCATCGAGTCGGAGTCCTTAAAATTCTTCACAGTTTACACATAGTGTTTTCTTTCCGGATTACAAAGAGAGATTCAGTCTGTAAACATATCGATAAATCTTCAGCTTATACGATCGGCTGTATCGATGGGTATGGTTTGAGCGTAAGCGTATTTAAAAAAGTTGAATGCTTTTTTCCCTAACACTACAAATACAACAATAAAAAGTCGCGTTAATCCCCGTGAATGGGTATGTGTATTATAACAAGATTGTCATCTGTAACGACCGGAACTTAGGCAGACCACCACAAGATGACTCAAAATCTAAGGTAACACAATCTTTACCCTAGTAAGTTGCTAACCTGCAGATGAATTACTGATGAAATTACTATTTCCGATACCACTAAGATTGTTGTTTTAGTGTTGCAAGGTATATGTACTGTAATTTATCGTTTGCGATTTCTGATCCTACAAAAACCATTTGCCTTTTGTAATCCTAGTACAATAATAATGTCTCATCACCTTAAAAAGCATTCTTAGTTGTCACTTGGCAGAGATTTTCTTTAGACATTAGGTCTACCAATTCAGCTCATGCCTAATGCGATGGAGTTTTGAATAGTTAAAAATTTTATTTTCTTTTATACTCACTCTCCGCTCACACTAGTACCACAACCCACCCGTCGGCAGTTAACAAGTGTTTTACTTGCTTACGCCACAGCCAAACGCGCAAAGTAAATACACATCACATCACATTAGGTGTCAAATAAAAGTCTTCAAATTTTTTATTTCTTTCAAGCAAACACTTTAGTGGTATCAAAGGGTTATGTTCTTGTAGATCAGTCACTCAGTCTATTCGATTCAGCTCGTTACATTCGGTCTTTCGTTTTCCTTGAGCGGTTTCTTTAGATGTATGATGAGAGGATTGAAGTGTTGGCTATGTGAAATATCTAGTTAGTGATGTTGGGATCTGACACTGAATGTTTTATACACATTTACTGTTATTTTTAGTTTGTCTACCACAGAGACACAAAGGAGGTCTGATATGTCAAACTTTTATTGCCAAATTTGTATAGCTCTACAAAGCAGCGTTGTTGTTACAATGTTTAAAACACTATTATTTATATACCTTGAGTCGACAAATCAAAAACCATAATATTAATTGCATCAAGTATTCCAAATAAAGGTAACAAAAACACGGAGGACTTAATGAAACATTATGTTTAAGTTGAGCTTCTCGGCCTAAATTTCGGTCTGAAAAATACCGGTACCTTCTGTAGATCAATGTAATTATAGTGTGTCATAAATATTTCATGATTTCACAAGACTTACCATCTACGACCATTTCCAAACACTTTTAAAGACACATTTAAATGATGGTTGGCATTTCACCAGGGATTTGTTCGAATTTCAATTTGAATTGGACGAACGTTGAAAAAGGCTGAAAATACTGTACCGCACGGCCACGGCAGAAACATGTTAAGCTAAACACTACGGTTGCTTATGCAGTAGTAATATGGGCTATTTTTCAACAAAATTGTTCACTTAGATGTGCTGAGTAATGTATTTGTAGGTATTTTCTGTATCGAACGGAGGGACCGTTTGGGACATTATTAAAACGGGATCAATGAACTTGAAATGAGAATTGAGTAATTTGTTATACAACGTAGGGTTTTGTAAATATCCTGACGTAATAGAACTCAATCAAAGGACACTGACACTAGATCGATGACCTTACAGAGGTCGGATTGCAGTGGGTACTAAACATCTGAATACCACGGAAATTGATGAAAATTTGTGCTGATAGGAGACGTTCTGCGGGTCAGCTTGTCATCAAGCTGACCCGCCGTTGAAATAAAAAACAATGCTTTTATCATTAAAAGCATTGTTTTTTATTTCAATTAAGAAATAGATAGAACTCTATTAGTTACAAATAATTTAACCTCGGCAGATTATCACTTACTATTAGATCAGATTTATTTATACTTTATTTCACAATCACAATTTGTACAAAAGTTGGACTTAACGTAATATTGCGTCTATACGCAAACTCTATAGTATAGATTGGTAATAAATTGTCTCTATTACTCTGGTGTTAAAAAGATCCAATTACTTTGACTCCAAAAAGGGCTCTACAAATGACACTAGCAGTGATATCAGTACATGTGTTTATGTAATTACTATTATCTCATTATTCGGCACATGACTTCGTCGTCTTTATTCAGATCAAAAGAAATTGACCCTCGAAGCGCAAAAAACTAATCTAATGTCCTTACATTAACAGTCACCAGTCGTAACGATTAGACAAGATTTTGCAAAAACCCCGAAAATTACCAATTCTAATATCAGGAACAAGGTTGATGCCACCATAAATTCACTTGTGGTAATTAGTATGCATGTGGCGCCCTCTATTAGGTTAAACGAGTCATATAACACCTTTCGCTGCATCAGCTGACAATGATTTCTTCGTGAGACAACGTAAAAGGCCGGTAACTGTATTTTACGGCTGTCCTTTGAAATTGTTACTGATTTTAAAATGCCGATACCCTTCTGGTAATCATACAGTTAAGGATTAATGATATGGAATTGTACTAGCTAGGTATCTGTGTACTGATTCTGTCTGTATTAAGAAAATGTAGGTAACTTTTTGAGTAGTTTTACTTAAGTAGAGGCATATGTGGTTCGTAGTGTAGTGTGTCGTAGTGTCAATAGTGTTTAACTGTTGTTGTTCGATTCCGATTTGAGTAAATAAAACTTAGAAAAAAAGTGAAAAAAAAAAACAAATACGAGTACTCTTGTAATTTATGTATTTAAATTTTGTGATAGAAGCCTCAATGGGAAAAACTTAAACACGTTTGCTGCCTATTGTATACCGCAATGACCTATCTACTTCACACAATGACCTATCTACTTCACAACCGCAGTGATATATTCGCAATGGTCCTCGAAACTAAGTCGAGTGTTAATCAAGGAACCCAAACTCCGCAGAACCATGTAACTCTATCGTAACGGGAGCGTGAGAGCATTCCTAATGAAGTGTTTACACACTGAATGCTAATCAATTAGGATAAGTATTGATTAATGGTCTTGATAATAGTACGCCTTTGCTTTAAGAAAACTATCAAAACAATCTGGAAGAAAAGGGCTAGACGAACACTGTTATTTTAAATGGTGCGTATCCGTTTAAAAAGCATTTGAGAGCTCTAAAATATTAGTAATGATTACTCAAAAGCAAATAAATATCTCAATACCTACATACTTAAATATATTTATAAACATTCAAAGAAACAATTAATAAATGAAAATCACCGATCCTAGGAAACGTGCCTTCACAGCTGCCATCATAATAATCTTGTAATAAAGCGTTTAAATCACAATGACAAATATTTGTTATTAAATTAATGTAAAGTATTTTGAGAATTATTAATTTCCATTAAGACGTTCAAACTTTCAGACAAATCAGTAATCGTAGTTAAACCGAGGCTCACAAAATGTTGTTGAAATGTAAATTAATTTAGGACCAGGATCAAATTTGCTTCTTCAAATATTAACACCCTTTATTTCAGAATAATATCGTAGGAATATCTCATTGTCAATTGTAACCCCAAAATAAAGAATTAAGTATGCATGATAGCTTCTACCATGATAGCCCAAGCAAGGAAGGATACTAGAGGGAATCGCTTGGAACACAATTTTTGACTTCGTAACTTTGTTTGGACTTGTAAGGAGCCTAACATACCAAAAGTCACAGCCCGTACCCCTCTAGCCGAGAAGAGGGGGACTGCTAGAAGGTTTTATTTGTTGGTTTTCGCAAATGTATATTGGCAACTATGTGTCTTAGCGACTTGAGACCTTGTACAAAATCCAAGCTAATAATAATTGCTGCAAGTTTTACTCAGTCAATTTTTAAACCGTCTTTAAAAACGGAGCATCCTTCATTTTTTTTACATCGTTTAGTTTGATAATATCTAAGTATGATGATTTATTTAGGCGTAGCTACGTAAATAAGTATATTAAACTTCGTGTCACTAAAACGCATGCAGTTTCAGATAATCAAGCAAAAACGTAAAAACTTACATTCCAACCTTCTCCGTCCTCCCTGCTCAAGGGCTAGAAAATGTGGGGCTGGGGCTCTTGATATGGCGACCTCCTTATTAGTCCAAACAAAGTTACGAAGACAAATATTGTATTCCTTCAAATTCCCTCTACGAGGTTTAACGATACTTAATTGACTAGCCAATTAAAAAGTTTGGCATTTAACGTAGATACTGGCTGAAAATGAAAATTCAGACGATGAACAAGTTACTAAGTTAATATTACCATCTTTTGTTTGCAACGTGAACAAATTTAGTGAATTATTCTCGAAACAAAACAACTAGTAAGTTGTTTTGTTTGCTATAGTTAAAATAATATTTTATTTAAAAAAGTGCTTACATATGACATAATTGCAAAATTCATATTAAACTAGGCCCAATAAAAATCGATTTCACAAAATTCCCAAAGACTTAAATTCAGTTTCAATTTATTTACAATAATTTGATTTGTGTTTTCAATATGTTTCTCATAACAGTAAATCGTTAATGATTAAGGTTATATCTGTTTAACCAAGTGTTATTCTTTACAAAGAAAACGATACACGTATTTACTTTTTGCGACGACGAAAAACGATGGCGTCAGTTTGATAGAAATCCAACAGGAAAATGGAGGAGAACAACACAAGAAACACGTCATATTATTATATATTGGACACCAATCACATACATTGCTCTGATCCCAAAGTAAGTAGCTAATGCACTTGTGTTATGGAAATCAGACACAACGGTGGTACCACAACACCCAGACCCGAGACAATATAGAAAAGACCGTTTTCTACATTGACCCGACCGGGAATCGAACCCGTAACCTCACGAGACGGCGACGCTTGAAACCAGCGTGCTAGCCTCTCGACCACGGAGGTCGTCAAAATTCATCATCATATTAAATTAAAAACACGGTTAATAAATATTGAGTTTACTCAGTCACTATACCGTTACATTTAAGTCTCAGGAGTTCGCGAAATTGTCCGTAGAAACGTGAAACTTTAACATTTCCAAGCGTCCAAAATGTCGTCACTGCTTAAGTCGAAAGTCTAATTGACAGCAGTTGAAATCCAGTAAGATTTATTCCGGTCTGATCTCCCTTGTTGTGACCCATCTCTCATGATTATTATTAAAATTTCTGGACTGATCTCCCTTATATTTTGTTCGTCCAAACTGATCCACCTACATTTTTGCAAAGTGTGTAGGTACAGTCAGGAACGAAAACGAATAACATTTTCATAAAATAACGAAATATAATAAGCTCTAGGAAGATTATGGTGAACTAAATAATAACTTTGACTTTCTACATCATTTTTTAAATCATCTATAAAATGTATTTAATATGAATTTGTAAATAAAGACAGAATTTTAGAAATCTATGCCAATCACTATTCGTTACGACTTGGCTATTAATTACTAATAAATAAAGGAATCAAACAATGAACATTTAATATGAATACATATTTCAATTGTTCACACACAATAACTCAATTAATGCTTTATATATAATTATATATGTTACAGTTAAAACCAATTTTTCGTTAGAACTCGTTTTCCCTAGTGAAAATTAGTTATTACTTAATGCCTTTGTTAAAACTAGAAATAATCAGTTAAAACTAGACTTTACCAAAGAAATACTTGATTTTCAGGTAAAACTAGTTGTCACATCGAGCTATAGTTAAAACTAGCGCTAGACAAACAGATATGGGATTGAAAACAAGATTTAAGTTTTAAGAATATGTTTGCCATGACAATTGCGCTCGCAAGAATGAATTCTATACGTGCTTATCGGAATAAAAACAAAGCGGGAATGACCGAAGCAAGCGCATAGCGCGCGGGTGGTGCTGTTGCCCCGCACTTGTTGAATCAGGTTACATCTCGCGACCAATCGGAATAAAGTACGATGATCACGCAACGAATCGGAATAAAGTACGATGATCAGGTGATGCCTCGCAGCCAATCAGAATAAGGTATGATAAACTCTAACCTCGGTCGGAACAGTTTTAACTGACTCGCTTTGGGAAAACGCGTTTTGTCTTGTAGAAACTAGTTTTAACTGATATTTGATTCAGACATTAGTCAATTCTAGTATTAACAAAGGCATTAAGTAAAAACTAGTTCTAACCAAGAAAAACGCGTTCTGTCTACTAACTAGTTTTAACTGTAACATATATAATAATAACTCAATTAAATGATACTTTATTAAAAAAACTATTACGTACCGGTGCCATCGTCGTTGCCGACATTATGCTTTTAACCAGAAGGTGGCCGGTCAGATGACCGGAATAGAAAATAATTCAAAATAAGTGATCCCCCTTATGCGTCACAACAAGGGGGATCAGTCCGGAATAAAAAAAGAATAGTGATCCCCCTGGTGGATCACCACCAGAAGGATAAGACCAGAATAAATCAGTACAGTAAAGTACTATAAAGAGTTGTCTATGAGAGCAAAAAAGCCCGCCATTGTGCAAAGCGATACATCCTCTGATAGGCTTGTGACCAACTTACGGTCATGTGACCAAATGTGTCTTTTGGACAAACTGAATTATTTAAAATTATCGTTTTATAATACTTATTATTTTCAAATAAATTAATGATATCTCCATGCCATAATTAATCATTGGAAACTACCAACATTGATATTTGTTCTTAGTGCCTTTTAGCCCTTCCAGGCTAAACCAATTTTTATTTTTTAGGCAAAGAGCTGATTTTATATTTTATTCGTCGTCAAAGAATCATGCATGCTTACGCGTATCCTTTCCATAATATTTTTCTGGACACTTGATTAGGCTATGGAGAAAATACTATCATCTAGGTCAGAGAGCGGGTGGACTGTAATTTTAATTAAAAACTAGGCACTGACCATGATCCGCAATGAAAACGCACTGCACTGTTTCCTGACCCACTATTTATTCAGTACTTTTACTATGTTCATAATTCACTAGATTACTGGTACTTCACAATTCACTTAGTAGCTGGTAGTCACTATAAATCGTAGGAAGGAATGAATGTGCTGCAAACAAATTCGGCTCTATTATTATATCATATTCTGAGTTCAAATAGCGACTAATGCGATTCGTTACTTTATCTAATTACAGAGCATGGAGTTTGCATACGGCACTTACTATGTTTACCTAACATATGTTAATCTAACATATTTTGCTATCTTATTAGATTTCACTCTACAATTTTCGTATTCCCTTTTACATATATATCTATCTCTGATGTATTATTATAGGAAGATGAGTATACAAACAGCAATATTACAAATCAATAACTACGAAATCACATAAAACCTAAATAATTTCTAGTGGTCTAGTGGCTATCGTCAAGAGGTATTCTATGTAGAAGAAACACATTATTTTGGAGTCGGTGCATGATAACTGTGTTGGTGTACGCAACCTTTACATACAAGATTGTCCAAACAGTGACGTCCATTTCTTTTTGGGTGCTTGACATCCAGGGCTGTCTTAATATACCATATTTTTGACAGCCAAATTTTTGTAGTTTTCTAGGCTTTTCTGTTCATTTTTTTTTTGAAACTTTTGTTAGTCTTAGTTTTAGCTAACTAATAATCTTATCTAAGAACCTAAAAAAAACATTTAAACAAAAACGACATAGCACCATAAAAAGTGGAGAAATTTTTTGTTTGAAAATTTTTAAAGTTCGCGAATAAATTAATATCTCGAAAACTACAAAAATTCGGCTGATATACATAGGGTATATTTGGAAAGCCTTGGATGTAAGGCTTCCAAAATTAAATTTTGATGGGTCACCCTGTATAGTGTTATATAAGTTGTCAGTTGAAATATCTAATGTTTTACTTTTTTTGTGAATAAATTAATCAAAATTTATCAAATAAATATATCAAAAATTTAGTTTAAAAAAGTAAAAACGGACTTCAAAACCAAAATGCACTATAAAGTCTTAAATGAACTCTTGACTATTGAAAGGTAAGGAACCCATTTTAGGCAAACAATTTGTTTTTGGAGTCGGTGCTATATATGATAGTTGATGCTTGATGGTCAAAGTGATGGCACCGACTCCAAAAAGAAATTGTTTGCCTAAAATGGGTTCCTTTCCTTTCAATAGTCAAGAGTTTATTTAAGACTTTTTAGTGCATTTTGGTATTGAAGTCGGTTTTTACTTTTTTTAAAGTTAATTTTATTTCTTCATTTTTGAGATGACAGGAGAAGGGCACCTTATGACTCTGTTTTTAAAGAAGCTACAAACTACCTATTATAAGTACTTTCATTATAAATACTGAACTCCTAAGCGTTAAGGAGTTCCACCATCAGCTCAGCCCCACAAGATGTTGACTATTAGACCGAACAACATGTCAACATTAAGATTCCAGTAAAGAAACACTATACGTGCCTTTAAAATTTGAGGGTTTCCCTCGATCACAGCAAGATCCCATCATCAGATCCCAAATTGAAAAAAATGGGACCAACTAGAAGGTATACCCTCTAAGTAGGCGAAAAAATTTGAAAACGACTGAGATATGAGGTAACAAACATACAAAAAAAAACATACAGTCAAATTTATAACCTCCTCCTTTTTTGAAGTCGGTTAAAAAGTTGATGTGCTCCTTTTGAATTTTTTGATTTGCATAAATAAATGACTTTAATGGTCCCAATTTTGCCACCTCGTATCCCAGCCGCTTGCGACGCCATATTGAAAAAATGGCATCTAATTTTAGGCGATATCTCCCTTTCGAGTCATTTTACGATAAGCACATCTATAATAAAATTGTGACAATTTCTGAATTCGAAGAAGGTGGAACGATATGTTTGCCAACAACGCTTACCCGCAACAACTTCAGTTACGCCGTGACTATGGCACTTGCAACAGTGCCGAAATATAGAGATCTCGTAAATAATAAGGTAGCAATGCCGTTACAATCTATTCTAATAAAAACAGAAGGTTTTCCAATTTTATATTGTTTCAGTTCTTCATAGTATATAAAAACACACATTTGCCCGTTAGAATCGAAGCCATTCTCCGAGCCATTTAGATGACCCAATATCTCGAACCTATCCAGTTATGGAGCCCCAGAATTGCAGGGTTTATTACGTAGCATAGAAACGCTATAAGATTGCAATTTGTGTTTGGCAGTGCTGGAATAAATCATTTGCAAGTATGGAGGAAAAGTCTAAGCTGATTATTATTATTTATTACAAAGCTGCAAAATGAAAGAAGAAAAGCTTAAAAAAATCTATCACGACGACTTCATTAAACATAGAGCCGATGTTTTATCAATACTTACTTACTTTAGGGACGAAGTAGGCACCTGAGCAGATTTGAACATGTTGATTGCTAATCATAGCTTTATGTTATTCTTCGCCGAAACTCCATTTTAAAATAAATTATTGGTGTAATGTGTTCGACGAATAGTGACGTTGTAATTTGTTCGACGAATATTTTTTTATGACTTTTGAAAAATCAGGCATAAGATTGCCTTTTTCACGATTGCCGAAATAAAAAACAAAAAACAAGTGCTATTCAGCGTTTACATAAATTATAAAAACTTTTTTTTTTAAGTTTTTGAAATAAGTGTGAACCGTTTCAATTGCTATGTGAAAGCGATCGAAATGCTTAATATACCTGTCGACTTAGGCAATATACCCCGTGTGGATTACTCGCAGCTTAGTAGCGGCCTTCGGTCAAATTCGCATGTATCCGAAACGAGGGAGGCAGTTCAATTTACTTATTCAACTGTATAAAAAGAATTCAATAAGGACCTCCCAACGGAGACAATAGCATGTAAATTGGTTTTAGTTTTTGAACAGAAGTTGTTCAAAAATAGATATGTTGGAATTATTATTAAACAAGAAAATGATTAATCATGATGAGAAATGTTTTGTCCATTGGTCCCAGGTTTTTGTTTAAATACAGTTAAATAATTCTCGGTTAACTTTTTAAGAAAATCATATATTCTAGATGTTGAAATTGCCAGACCAGACCAGACCATCAATTTTGCAGGGTGGGACCAAAAGCACGGTAGTTCAATTGGTAGAACGCTAGGCCCAGTTAGCCAAGAACTTGCTGGTTCGAGTGCCGCCCGTGCACAATTTTTGGTTTCTTCGTTAAGAATATAAAAAATGACACTGAGTGTAAAATCATTCAAAACCATTTAGAGATGTTTGTTTCGTATACTCGTTTCGTTCGTTTATTGGTTTGAATAACTGAATTATGTGTAAGAGTAAATGTCAGTTCTTTGTGGTAAATAAAAATATCAGGTGTTGACTGACACATTTTTTTTTATATATTCTTTATTGCACAAACAAAATGAAGTACAAATGGCGGACTTTATGCTTTAAAGCATTCTCTACCAGTCAACCATTGGGTGAGGCAGAAACAGTTGAGGCGGCGTAAAATAACAAAAAACTAATAAAATGAATGAACTACATATACTTACATAAATACTTTTTAAATAAACCTACATAAACATACATAAATACAATAAAATCCATACTTCACGCTGAACAGATATCATGTTATTTATTCTTATTGAGAAAAAGATAGCGTATAGAGTTTTTGTACACATATTTTGATGTCTTGATCGTATCTTGGAAATTAATGGAAGTCTTAGAGGAATTACTGGTATTTTGGTATTGGTTTCTTACCTGCACCATTGTCACTAAGGGAACATTGTGTCAATATCCATCCTTCTTGTGAGTTTACTATGTTTGGTTCATATCGACCTTCCTAGCAATTTAGGGTTAATGTTTGTTTTCGTCGCTTCCGGTAGTAAACATAATGCCTACTCCACACTGATGTACTTATTTAATCTGAGTAAATAGCAACATTATTGTGACAATAATAATAATAGTCCCCCTAGCCGATTTCGACTGCGGTTGCTAGTCACAAACGACTAACCGAATGCGCGGGACATATTATAGTGCACAAGTGTACCTATACGCAAACACAGGTGCACTCTTTATTCCTCTCACTCACATAGCCCGATGGGACAGCAACCTGACACGATCGGAGAGAGATCAGGCGCCAGACCAACGGCTTTACGTGCTTTTCCGAGGCACGGGAGTGAAACACCGCCAAATTCCAAACTTCGGGCATTGTGAACATGGTTATAGTATTAAACAACATCAGTTTGTCGTTCATTTTCTAGTAAATGTGTAAGAGAAGATTCAGAGACCTTATTTTTCTAGTAAGTATCAATATCATTTTAATAATTTTGGCATTTGGTTTAATGGATGGCCTTAATTTACACTCTGAAAATGAAACAACTTACTTTCTACTCGGTGCATAATGTTAAAGCTAACGTACAATAGTCTACCCTGCACACAACATGCACCGACTCCAAATTATTTGTTTCTCCTTAATAGAAGACGAATAAGTTACTTAAAGCTTTCCGGTCAGTTTTTTTTGAAGGTTTTTAACTATTTTTTATTTTCATGATTATAAGTTATTACTCTATCTCACAAACTACAAGACCAATTTTGATGAAACTTGCATTGAACCATTCCTGATTAAACTAAAAAATGAATCATTTCGATTTCTTATTTTTGAGAAATCCTGAGACAAACACACGCACACGTATTACATATAAACATATTTTTTATCCAAGTCTAACGGTACCATATAAGTCGATAATGTCGACTTGATTACCTCCTTTTCTTTGAAGTCGGTAAAAAGACAAGCACAGTCTAAAAGACGCATAATATTGCTGATGCGCAGTATGTCGATATACCACTATGGCTTCAGGCAAGCTTCAGGAGTTGGCCAAATTAATTTAACGATTACATCCGACATTCAATACTTTCGCAGTAAAACAACGCAATTCCCTTATTTATATTTGGGTGCCAAATCTATAATTGGAACCGGAGAACATCGTAAAACAACGTTTAAATCGTTATGGGCACCAGAAGTTATACTACTACCGAAATACTAAATTTTGTTAAAGGGAGATTGAAG
The DNA here is from genome assembly GCA_963924145.1 of Pyrausta purpuralis. Lineage (NCBI taxonomy): Eukaryota > Metazoa > Arthropoda > Insecta > Lepidoptera > Crambidae > Pyrausta > Pyrausta purpuralis. The sequence continues at coordinate 7,996,754 of OZ001648.1, read as the reverse complement.
GGATTGTAATTTAAAATTTCCGAAGTTAACTAGGTAATTACACACTAAGCTCATTCTCCAATAAAACCAAAATCCCCCGGATTTCAGTAGGTAGGAATCTGGATTAAGAACCTTATGCGTGTAAATAAATAACAAAATCATTTGTATCTAGGATAGGTACTAATCTTCTCGATTGTTAATGTATTAAATCTTCAATTTCATACATAATTCAAGCACAAATTTTATGATTTGGATAAAACATTCAGTGCAATGGTTTGCGCTCCTGACTACTGATCCAGCGGTCGCGGAATCGAATCGAACATTTGTATCTTTTTGTCATGGATGTTATATAAAGAATATGTGCATTTAAAGTATGTTTGGGATACGCCCCAACGTCCCTGTTATAATAATTGTCTGGTACTTCGTAACACAAGAAATTAATTTCCTTAATTCGAAACCAGACAATTTGATGTTTTCTGGCGCATATTTAATTTATTTAGTACAATCTGGGGTGCGATTGTGTAAAGCAATCGTATTCATTTGACAATTCAAAACGTACGGTATGATCTGTCAAACGGCAAAGAACAAAGGGTTTGACAGATCAAACCGTACGTTATGAACTGTCAAATGAATACGATTGCTTTACACAATTCCAGCTCTGGTCTAGAGCTTGTGCGTACTGTTGCTTATAATATAATTTTGCCATATCTATATTAATAATTTCTTCAAGGGGTACGGTAGACTCGATCGAAACGAATCGATCGAAATATATTTTTATCTTTTGTTATTCATATAAATGAATAACAAAAGATAAAAATATATTGATTTCGAGTCGACAACATATATCCGCAAAATTCGAATTATGGAGAATTTCGTTAAATTCTAATAGCACTGACAAACAAACCGCAGTCGCCATTGACAAGGCGTATGTGCATAGATATGACAAATAGATTGGAAAGCTCTTGGAGCGTTTAGGACCCTTATAAAATTTGGGGAAGCAACCTGTGGTGTCGCTAGCGTCGTTTTATTTTTCTTTTATGCGGATGATATACAGGCAAAGGTATAAAACCATCACACATTAATTACCGATTTGAATAAAGAACAACAACTCCATTTTTTATTTTTGAAATCAGTAACTACCCGCCAAAGTAAAAGAGACTGAGTGCTTAAAACAAAGCGGTTTACAGAGAATAAACTTTAAATGATATATGTTTTGTAAGTTAAGTCAGAATGTTGATTTAAAATAAAAATTATTTGTGTAAAAACTATTGCAGTTTTTATTTAATATATTTATTAAACACAATGAATGAAGCTACACGAATCTATGACTTGCCTTTAATGTTCCTTGAGAACCGATGACTACAGAATTATTTACCTACATTGTGTACCTAGATGTGTATAGTGAGTCACATTTCACCCGAGCGGAGCCGGGTTTTCGTCTAGTTATATAAAATTCGCAGCAATCGATAAATTTCAAACGTCATTTTATACTCATTAAAAAAATACTTACTTTAATGTGTTCATTTGTTTTAAAAAACAATTAAGATTGTGTTACAAGTGAAATAAATTCGGAAAACACGTAGCTTAAAAAATAAAAACAATTTATCGACCCGATAAACAGTCGAGGCGTGCATGTTAGGTCTACTGGTCGCTTCACAATTTGTCTGACTTTGGTTAAAACAGCTTTGTGAACGCTAAGGCAAATTAACAACTGTCTTATTGTAAACTTTTGTAATTTACGACGGTTACCCAGATTTTAAGAATTTTATCAACTATGAATAAAGCGATAGTTAAACTAATTGTTAAATTGTTTGCTGCAAGTATGTTTTTTTTTTTAAATATTCATGGGTTGTCTTTGCTTGTTTATTCTGACTCCAAAAAAAGAAGGGCGTTCTCAATTTGTCTGTATTTTTCGTAATGTGATGCAGCAAGCCCCTATAAACGCAGCGGACCGAGCGATCAATCTGCCGCCGAAGTTTCATCCCATGATTAGTCTTGCTCTTTTATCTCAATGGTGGCTTTAACAAACTGTTACTAGAGTAAAACCAAAAAATAGGTCATTCGATAAACGGATTACAGGACAGTCACATGTTATGTTTATTTGTAAATGGTCACGTTTTAGGTTAAATATTTTTATTGTACTTTTTTTGAAACACTTTGTTAAAAAAATGTAGCGCCGCGCTTTAGAAGGAAATTTTTTTGAGTACAAACTTACTCGTACTTTAATATTTCAACACAGAGGTCATCATCATATTTTTTTCGCTCTTCCACTATTTTCCTGACCTCTTGATACGACGCAACATTCGTGGTTTGCTTTCCTTGATGCATATAAATGATTCTTGGACTTCATATCTTAAATCTTCCTTCTAGTCTTTCCTCTATCATAGTTCTGAAGAAATTGTAGTGTCGTTTCAAGTGTCCCAACATTTTCCCTCTTCAACTCTCTATTGTTTCTACTATTATTCTCTTTTCCTTTACCACGTTCCGGACTTTTTCATTTGTTTTTTTTTTCCATCCAGCTGTTTTTTTCCATTCTCCTCCAGCAGCACATTTAAAACGCTTCCATTCTCTTCCTATTTTTCTTACCTTCCTATTTTATAAACAAAAAATAGGTTAAGGAACTCCACATTTAGTAAATACAATATGGGAAATCGGTAACTCTAACTGTTTGAACGGTGCCTTTTCACATTTATAAATCACTCAAACGTAGCTGAATGAGCTGTGTGATACCTAGAAATAATTATAAAATAGAAAGTCTGATTTGAGAACAAGTATCTTTCACTCAGAAAACTCTTGGAGATGATGAATGTCAGAGGTTAAAGCCTGTGATTTTATGCATTTCAAGGTATTCATTTCTTAAAGCTATTGTGCTTTTAATTATATTTCTCGATTTATATGTAAGAAATATACAATAATTTACATAAAATAAGTGTAGGTATGGACACAATATCTCGTACCTAACCACTTTTCAACGCCAATCGCTTGCACACACGGCACAAAAACGGCCGTCACTTTAAAAAAAGACAACGCAAGATTCAAAAAATAGTAGCTATTAGTATGTCACACTTATATTACATATTCGTTGTTAATCTATTTCGTAAGTCACACGGATTTTAGTCAATACCTGTGATTTTAATATTTTATTTATAGTCTTACACTAAGAATCTTATGTGTCACCTATGATTCGTCATAAGAAGATTATTATCAAAATTTGTTCTGATATAAACCGAAATAAAATGTGACTTGAGCTATTGCTTCACAGCACAACAGTCAGGCAAATGTCGGCTTTAGATATAAATATGAAATGGCTCATTAAATCACCTTTGCTTCAAACTTTACGTTGGATCTACCTCTATGAGTTTCTGCAGTGAAGGATTAAAGGGTTAGACTGTATGGTTGTCGTAAAAAAGGAACAACATTACATACTGAAATCCTATAAGGGGATATCATAAATTATGAAGAAGCGTTATTTTATTCGTTTTTTTTTATTTTTCGAACCGTCTATCATTTTGGAATATCTGAATACACTTAATTTCTAACCCTTTATTATAATTTTAGTGCTAAATCTTTGCATTTCCTACACAAATTTAAAAAAACCAGCCAAGTGCCGTATTAAACTGTACACTAAGTGTTCCGTGCCAACTTTAACTGGATAAGAGATCTACTTTCTTCCACTTAGCCAAAATATTTTGTTGACAGCAAATACCTTTATTTTTCATAGTATTTGTATGAATAACTAAGTTATGTGTGCGGTTATTGAATATGTGCTCTTTCTCATCTCTCGATCTCGTTTAAACAACCTTTTTTTTTTTAAATTACAGTAGCTTGGTTTTAAAGTTAGATAGGGGGAGGGGGGGGGGGAACATTACCATTTTACCACTCTAGACGCGTCTATCTCTCAATTGTTAGACCTTTAGAGAAAATGGTTCTAGGTGACAAACAAGGTTGTCATTTTAAAAAGCCTATCAATGTACACCTACACGCATAGGTTTAACAAAAAAAAAAAGGTTTTAGTTTCATGTATGGGAGCCCTTAAATATTATTATTTTTTATTTTTGTATGAAAATCGTAAAGTAGTTAACAGGGTGCATCTACCTTCTAAGTTTCAACTGTATAATACTAATAGTTTCAGAATAAAGTGGCATGTGACATACGAACGGACAGACAGACAGACAGACTTGATGAAACTATAAGGGTTCTGTTTTTTTTGCCATTCGGCTACGGAACCCTAAAAACATTCTACAATAACTCAAGCAGGTATATAAGTACTTGAGTATACTTAATATCATGAAAGGCAAAAGTTGTTGCTCGTAATATAGAGCATGAAACTTAAACACGGTCTCCCTTTACTAACTTTTCCACAAGCTAGATAAGGAAAACTTTGATGACGAAGACTTTTTAGTTAGTTGACATATCGAATTAGTTATTTGGAATACGTTTTCAGTCATAAATAGTTTACAGCTAGATTCTGAAACGTATTGAAATTGTGGAAAGTTTGCAATACTAATTTCGTTTCTTTATTTAAGATATCTAGTTTGTTAAAAAGTTTTGCACTCTATAACAGTCACATAACTTTGAACTTAATAAAACAGTTTTCATTTTTTGCTACGTTCTCCTAATAAAAAAGTATACTAAATATTCGTACAAAAAGTTATTCGTTGCTTAGTTACTTAATAGTATTTAGATATTCTAGCTTAGTATGTGCGCAACAGATTTAAATTACCCTCAATTTTAGAAGCAGAACAGGGCAAGAATCATCGCTTGAGACGCATTACAAAATTAAATGTAAAAGCATGAAAACTGCATTGTGGTAACATTACATTATTGATCTTTTTTGATTCAAAATGATGAATTTTAAATACCTTAACTAAGTATTACATTTTATTTAACCAACTAAACCATTTACTTGGACTTTCAAACAAAATGAATATTGGACACCAATCTCATGAAGAAAGTTATGATTTCTACATTGATCCCACCGGGAATCGAGCCCGAGCTCCGCGGGAGCGGCGACGCCTTGACAACCCAGCGCGTTTAGTCACTACACCACGAAGTCAAAATCTATGATCACATAAAATAAAAAGTGATTTTATTTTTGCTCCTTTTTATCCATTACTTTTAAGCCACACCATATCTTCGATGCAAGAGGTGTCGTTTGGTCCTTTTGAAAGGACAAATTGACCCTTTAATCCCCGCTCCAGATTAAATGAGACTTCCTAAGCGCTCATAAGTCGTAAAGTCTTATACGACGCGTCTTGCCTAGACTGAAATTTGTAAAAAGAATGTCCAAAGTATGTGCCGGAGAGAATTGAATTTCTAATGCGGCTTAAGGCGTTCTTAAGTTCAGTTTAATTGAAAATGTAAGACATTAAGTACAACTTTTTCATCCGTTTTCCTCTTTACATATTTTGAACTTGAATAAATTAAATCTATTGGTAATATGATAGTATTACAAAGTACCTTAGTTTGTACGTCTGTAATAATTTCGCCGCACAATTCAGTCAAATTTGATGATTCATTGGTGTCCACAATTTTACTTGTTACGACACATTGTCAATTAAACATATGTAAATCTGAACATTCTCTTTTTTTCACATTCACTTGGTAACAGCATGTAAAGATTGATAATGCAAATTGCTAAATTCTGCCGTTAAGGGTACAAACTACAAATCTGTTCAGAGACCCTTCGTGATAAACGGAACAGACCAATGGTCATAAATCTGGACGCGAGACATCTGAGACTGATTGCTACGGATGCAAAGAATTGAGAATTAGGGGCTATGGTTCCACATTGTGTTGTTACTATGGTGAAGAAAGTATTTTTTAAAGATATTTGAGCTAAGAAAGTAACCATGTAATCACTTAACAACGCATAAATACCCTCAAGAGCACAAGACGAATGTGGTTGTTACAATAACTTGATGAATAAATAAATCAAATGCGAGAACATTGCTATGAGATGGAATTGTGTAAAGCAATCGTATACATTTGACAGTTCATAACGTTTGGTATGTTCTGTCAAACGCTTTGTTCTTTGCCGTTTTCTTATGAGATGTTGAAATTACCAGACCAGACCAGACCATGAATTTTGCATTGTCGGACCAAAAGCACGGTAGTTCAAATGGTAGAACGTTTGGCCCAGTTAGCCAAGAACTTGCTGGTTCGAGTGCCGCCCGTGCATAATTTTTGGTTTCTTCTTTATGAATATAAAATATGACATTGTGAGTGTAAAATCATTCAAAACCATTTAGAGATGTTTGTTTCGTATCCTGTTTTATTGGTTTGAATAACTGAATTATGTGTAAGAGTAAATGTCAGTTCTTTGTGGTAAATAAAAATATCAGGTGTTGACTGACACAATTTTTTTTTATATATTCTTTATTGCACAAACAAAATGAAGTACAAATGGCGGACTTTATGCTTTAAAGCATTCTCTACCAGTCAACCATTGGTGAGGCAGAAACAGTTGAGGCGGCGTAAAATAACAAAAAAACTAATAAAATGAATGAACTAATACTTACATAAATACTTTTTAAATAAACCTACATAAACATACATAAATACAATAAAATCCATTCTTCACGCTGAACAGATATCATGTTATTTATTCTCATTGAGAAAGATAGCGTATAGAGTTTTTGTACACATATTTTGATGTTGATGTCTTGATCGTATCTTGGAAATTAATGGAAGTCTTAGAGGAATTACTGGTATTTTGGTATTGGTTTCTTACCGGCACCATTGTCACTAAGGGAACATTGTGTCAATATCCATCCTTCTTGTGAGTTTACTATGTTTGTATTCATAAAGATGAACTAAGAAACCAAAAATTTGCGCACGGGCGGGACTTGAACCAGCAACCTTTTGGCAAACCGGGCCAAACGCTCTTACCAATTGAGCTACCGTACTGTCAGTCCGACCCTGCGAAATTTGTGGTCTCTTATGAAAACGTCAATTGCGTGACGCTTAGCGCCATCTAGCCGTCTGTTTATGAAACAGATGGCCCAAGCAGTTATTCTTTACAGAATAAATTCAACTTGGAAATTGATGACGCTTCGCTATCTAATGCTTTTGAATGTTTTTAACACTCACAGTGTCATATTTTATATTCATAAAGATGAAATAAGAAACCAAAAATTTGCGCACGGGCGGGACTTGAACCAGCAACCTTTTGGCAAACCGGGCCAAACGCTCTTACCAATTGAGCTACCGTACTGTCAGTCCGACCCTGCGAAATTTGTGGTCTCTTATGAAAACGTCAATTGCGTGACGCTTAGCGCCATCTAGCCGTCTGTTTATGAAACAGATGGCCCAAGCAGTTATTCTTTACAGAATAAATTCAACTTGGAAATTGATGACGCTTCGCTATCTAATGCTTTTGAATGTTTTTAACACTCACAGTGTCATATTTTATATTCATAAAGATGAAATAAGAAACCAAAAATTTGCGCACGGGCGGGACTTGAACCAGCAACCTTTTGGCAAACCGGGCCAAACGCTCTTACCAATTGAGCTACCGTACTGTCAGTCCGACCCTGCGAAATTTGTGGTCTCTTATGAAAACGTCAATTGCGTGACGCTTAGCGCCATCTAGCCGTCTGTTTATGAAACAGATGGCCCAAGCAGTTATTCTTTACAGAATAAATTCAACTTGGAAATTGATGACGCTTCGCTATCTAATGCTTTTGAATGTTTTTAACACTCACAGTGTCATATTTTATATTCATAAAGATGAAATAAGAAACCAAAAATTTGCGCACGGGCGGGACTTGAACCAGCAACCTTTTGGCAAACCGGGCCAAACGCTCTTACCAATTGAGCTACCGTACTGTCAGTCCGACCCTGCGAAATTTGTGGTCTCTTATGAAAACGTCAATTGCGTGACGCTTAGCGCCATCTAGCCGTCTGTTTATGAAACAGATGGCCCAAGCAGTTATTCTTTACAGAATAAATTCAACTTGGAAATTGATGACGCTTCGCTATCTAATGCTTTTGAATGTTTTTAACACTCACAGTGTCATATTTTATATTCATAAAGATGAAATAAGAAACCAAAAATTTGCGCACGGGCGGGACTTGAACCAGCAACCTTTTGGCAAACCGGGCCAAACGCTCTTACCAATTGAGCTACCGTACTGTCAGTCCGACCCTGCGAAATTTGTGGTCTCTTATGAAAACGTCAATTGCGTGACGCTTAGCGCCATCTAGCCGTCTGTTTATGAAACAGATGAATTTCGCAGGGTCGGACTGACAGTACGGTAGCTCAATTGGTAAGAGCGTTTGGCCCGGTTTGCCAAAAGGTTGCTGGTTCAAGTCCCGCCCGTGCGCAAATTTTTGGTTTCTTATTTCATCTTTATGAATATAAAATATGACACTGTGAGTGTTAAAAACATTCAAAAGCATTAGATAGCGAAGCGTCATCAATTTCCAAGTTGAATTTATTCTGTAAAGAATAACTGCTTGGGCCATCTGTTTCATAAACAGACGGCTAGATGGCGCTGAGCGTCACGCAATTGACGTTTTCATAAGAGACCACAAATTTCGCAGGGTCGGACTGACAGTACGGTAGCTCAATTGGTAAGAGCGTTTGGCCCGGTTTGCCAAAAGGTTGCTGGTTCAAGTCCCGCCCGTGCGCAAATTTTTGGTTTCTTATTTCATCTTTATGAATATAAAATATGACACTGTGAGTGTTAAAAACATTCAAAAGCATTAGATAGCGAAGCGTCATCAATTTCCAAGTTGAATTTATTCTGTAAAGAATAACTGCTTGGGCCATCTGTTTCATAAACAGACGGCTAGATGGCGCTAAGCGTCACGCAATTGACGTTTTCATAAGAGACCACAAATTTCGCAGGGTCGGACTGACAGTACGGTAGCTCAATTGGTAAGAGCGTTTGGCCCGGTTTGCCAAAAGGTTGCTGGTTCAAGTCCCGCCCGTGCGCAAAAATTTTTGGTTTCTTATTTCATCTTTATGAATATAAAATATGACACTGTGAGTGTTAAAAACATTCAAAAGCATTAGATAGCGAAGCGTCATCAATTTCCAAGTTGAATTTATTCTGTAAAGAATAACTGCTTGGGCCATCTGTTTCATAAACAGACGGCTAGATGGCGCTAAGCGTCACGCAATTGACGTTTTCATAAGAGACCACAAATTTCGCAGGGTCGGACTGACAGTACGGTAGCTCAATTGGTAAGAGCGTTTGGCCCGGTTTGCCAAAAGGTTGCTGGTTCAAGTCCCGCCCGTGCGCAAATTTTTGGTTTCTTATTTCATCTTTATGAATATAAAATATGACACTGTGAGTGTTAAAAACATTCAAAAGCATTACTATGTTTGGTTCATATCGACCTTCCTAGCAATTTAGGGTTAATGTTTGTTTTCGTCGCTTCCGGTAGTAAACATAACGCCTACTCCACACTGAGTGTGTACGTATTTAATCTGAGTAAATAGCAACATTATTGTGACAATAATAATAATAGTCCCCCTAGCCGATTTCGACTGCGGTTGCTAGTCACAAACGACTAACGGAATGCGCGGGACATATTATAGTACACAAGTGTGTGCGCAAACACAGGTGCACTCTTTATTCCTCTCACTCACATAACCTGATGGGACAGCAATCTGACTCGACCGGAGAGAAATCAGGCGCAGGACCAACGGCTTTACGTGCTTTTTCGAGGCACGGGGGTGAAACACCGCCAAATTCCAAACTTCGGGCATTGTGAACATGGTTATAGTATTAAACAACATCAGTTTGTTGTTCATTTTCTAGTAAATGTGTAAGAGAAGATTCAGAGACCTTATTTTTCTAGTAAGTATCAATATCATTTTAATAATTTTGGCATTTGGATTAATGGATGGCCTTAATTTACACTCTGAAAATGAAACAACTTACTTTCTACTCGGTGCATAATGTTAAAGCTAACGTACAATAGTCTACCCTGCACACAACATGCACCGACTCCAAATAATTTGTTTCTCCTTAATAGAAGACGAATAAGTTACTTAAAGCTTTCCGGTCAGTATTTTCGAAGGTTTTTAACTATTTTTAATTTTCGTGATTATAAGTTATTACTCTATCTCACAAACTACAAGACCAATTTTGATGAAACTTGCATTGAACCATTCCTGATTAAACTAAAAAATGAATCATTTCGATTTCTTATTTTTGAGAAATCCTGAGACAAACACACGCACACGTATTATATATAAACATATTTTTTATCCAAGTCTAACGGTACCATATAAGTCGATAATGTCGACTTGATTACCTCCTTTTCTTTGAAGTCGGTAAAAAGACAAGCACAGTCTAAAAGACGCATAATATTGCTGATGCGCAGTATGTCGATATACCACTATGGCTTCAGGCAAGCTTCAGGAGTTGGCCAAATTAATTTAACGATTACATCCGACATTCAATACTTTCGCAGTAAAACAACGCAATTCCCTTATTTATATTTGGGTGCCAAATCTAAAATTGGAACCGGAGAACATCGTAAAACAACGTTTAAATCGTTATGGGCACCAGAAGTTATACTACTACCAAAATACTAAATTTTGTTAAAGGGAGATTGAGGGGATTGTAATTTAAAATTTCCGAAGTTAACTAGGTAGTTACACTAAGCTCATTCTCCAATAAAACCAAAATCCCCCGGATTTCAGTAGGTAGGAATCTAGATTAAGAACCTTATGCGTGTAAATAAATAACAAAATCATTTGTATCTAGGATAGGTGCTAATCTTCTCGATGGTTGATGTATCAAATCTTCAATTTTATATTTATTTTAAGCACAAATTGTTATGATTTGGATAAAACATTTGGTGCAATGGTTTGCGCTCCTGACTACTGATCCAGCGGTCGCGGAATCGAATCGAACATTTGTATCTTTTTTGTCATGGATGTTATATAAAGAATATGTGCATTTAAAGTATGTTTGGGATACGCCCCAATGTCCCTGTCATAATAATTGTCTGGTACTTCGTAACACAAGAAATGAATTTCCTTAATTCGAAACCAGACAATTTGATGTTTTCTGGCGCATATTTAATTTATTTAGTATAATCTGGTCTAGAGCTTGTGCGTACTGTTGCTTATAATATAATTTTGCCATATCTATATTAATAATTTCGTCAAGGGGTACGGTAGACTCGATCGAAACCTTATATGAATAACAAAACATAAAAATATATTGATTTCGAGTCGACAACATATATCAAAAAATTCGAATTATGGAGAATTTCGTTAAATTCTAATAGCACTGACAAACAAACCGCTGTCGCCATTGACAAGGCGTATGTGCATAGATATGACAGATAGATTGGAAAGCTCTTGGAGCGTTTAAGACCCTTATAAAATTTGGGGAAGCAACCTGTGGTGTCGCTAGCGTCGTTTTATTTGTCTTTTATGCGGATGATATACAGGCAAAGGTATAAAACCATCACACATTAATTACCGATTTGAATAAAGAACAACAATTTCATTTTTTATTTTTGAAATCAGTAACTACCCGCCAAAGTAAAAGAGACTGAGTGCTTAAAACAAAGCGGTTTACAGAGAATAAACTTTAAATGATATTTGTTTTGTTAGTTAAGTCAGAATGTTGGTTTAAAATAAAAATTATTTGTGTGAAAACTATTGCAGTTTTTATTTAATATATTTATTAAACACAATGAATAAAGCTACACGAATCTATGGCTTGCCTTTAATGTTCCTTGAGAACCGATGACTACAGAATTATTTACCTACATTGTGTACCTAGATGTGTATAGTGAGTCACATTTCACCCGAGCGGAGCCGGGTTTTCGTCTAGTTATATAAAATTCGCAGCAATCGATAAATTTCAAACGTCATTTTATACTCATTAAAAAAAATACTTACTTTAATGTGTTCATTTGTTTTAAAAAACAATTAAGATTGTGTTACAAGTGAAATAAATTCGGAAAACACGTAGCTTAAAAAATAAAAACAATTTATCGACCCGATAAACAGTCGAGGCGTGCATGTTAGGTCTACTGGTCGCTTCACAATTTGTCTGACTTTGGTTAAAACAGCTTTGTGAACGCTAAGGCAAATTAACAACTGTCTTATTGTAAATTTTGTAATTTACGACGGTTACCCAGATTTTAAGAATTTTATCAACTATGAATAAAGCGATAGTTAAACTAATTGTAAAATTGTTTGCTGCAAGTATGTGTTTTTTTTAAATATTCATGGGTTGTCTTTGTTTGTATATTCTGACTTCAAAAAAAGAAGGACGTTCTCAATTTGTCTGTATTTTTCGTAATGTGATGCAGCAAGCCCCCATAAACGCAGCGGACCGAGCGATCAATCTGCCGCCGAAGTTTCATCCCATGATTAGTCTTGCTCTTTTATCTCAATGGTGGCTTTAACAAACTGTTACTAGGGTAAAACCAGAAAATAGGTCATTCGATAAACGGATTATAGGACAGTCACATGTTATGTTTATTTGTAAATGGTCACGTTTTAGGTTAAATATTTTTATTATACTTTTTTTTATGAAACACTTTGTTAAAAAAATGTAGCGCGCATTAGAAGGATATTTTCAGAGTACAAATTTACTCGTACTTTAATATTTCAACACAAGAGGTCATCATCATATTTTTTTCGCTCTTCCAATATTTTCCTGACCTCTTGATACGACGCAACATTCGTGGTTTGCTTTCCTTGATGCATATAAATGATTCTTGGACTTCATATCTTAAATCTTCCTTCTAGTCTTTTCTCTATCATAGTTCTGAAGAAATTGTAGTGTCGTTTCAAGTGTCCCAACATTTTCCCTCTTCAACTCTCTATTGTTTCTACTATTATTCTCTTTTCCTTTACCACGTTCCGGACTTTTTCATTTGTTTTTTTCTCCATCCAGCTGATTTTTTCCATTCTCCTCCAGCAGCACATTTAAAACGCTTCCATTCTCTTCCTATTTTTCTTGGTCAAAGTCCAAAACAGGTTAAGTAGTAGTAACTTGGTAAAACTCCAAATTGAGTAAATACAATATGGGAAATCGGTAACTCTAACTGTTTGAACGGTGCCTTTTCACATTTATAAATCACTCAAACGTAGCTGAATGAGCTGTGTGATACCTAGTAATAATTATAAAATAGTAAGTCTGATTTGAGAACAAGTATCTTTCACTCAGAAAACTCTTGGAGATGATGAATGTCAGAGGTTAGAGCCTGTGATTTTATGCGTTTCAAGTTATTTATTTCTTAAAGCTATTGTGCTTTTAATTATACTTCACGATTTATATGTAAGAAATATACAATAATTTACATAAAATAAGTGTAGGTATGGACACAATATCTCGTACCTAACCACTTTTCAACGCCAATCGCTTGCACACACGGCACAAAAACGGCCGTCAAAACAAACCGCCGTTCAAACTGTTCCGTTCAAACTTTACGTTGGATCTACGTCTATGAGTTTCTGCAGTGAAGAATAAAAGGGTTAGACTGTATGGTTGTCGTAAAAAAAGGAACTACATTACATACTGAAATCCTATAAGGGGATATCATAACTTATGAAGAAGCGTTATTATATTCGTTTTTTTTATTTTTCGAACCGTCTATCATTTTGGAATATCTGAATACACTTAATTTCTAACCCTTTATTATATTTTTAGTGCTAAATCTTTGCATTGCCTACACAAATTTAAAAAACCGGCCAAGTGCCGTATTAAACTGTACACTAAGGGTTCCGTGCCAACTTCAACTGTATTCAATTCAGAGATCTACTTTCTTCCACTTAGCCAAAATTCCACAATATTTTGTTGACAGCAAATACCTTTATTTTTCATAGTATTTGTATGAATAACTAAGTTATGTGTGCGGTTATTGAATATGTGCTCTTTCTCATCTCTCGATCTCGTTTAAACAACCTTTTTTTTTAAAAATTACAGTAGCTTGGTTTTAAAGTTAGATAGGGGGAGGGGGGGGGGAACATTACCATTTTACCACTCTAGACGCGTCTATCTCTCAATTGTTAGACCTTTAGAGAAAATGGTTCTAGGTGACAAACAAGGTTGTCATTTTAAAAAGCCTATCAATGTACACCTACACGCATAGGTTTAACAAAAAAAAAAAGGTTTTAGTTTCATGTATGGGAGCCCTTAAATATTATTATTTTTTATTTTTGTATGAAAATCGTAAAGTAGTTAACAGGGTGCATCTACCTTCTAAGTTCAACTGTGTAATACTAATAGTTTCAGAATAAAGAATGACATACGGACGGACAGACAGATAGACTTGATGAAACTATAAGGGTTTCGTTTTTTTGTCATTCGGCTACGGAACCCTAAAAAAATTCTACAATAACTCAAGCAGGTATATAAGTACTTGAGTATACTTAATATCATGAAAGGCAAAAGTTGTTGCTCGTAATAAAGAGGATGAAACTTAAACACGGTCTCCCTTTACTAACTTTTCCACAAGCTAGATAAGGAAAACTTTGATGACGAAGACTTTTTAGTTAGTTGACATATCGAATTAGTTATTTGGAATACGTTTTCAGTCATAAATAGTTTACAGCTAGATTCTGAAACGTATTGAAATTGTGGAAAGTTTGCAATACTAATTTCGTTTCTTGATTTTAGATATCTAGTTTGTTAAAAAGTTTTGCACTCCATAACAGTCGCATAAGTATGAACTTAATAAAACAGTTTTCTATTTTTGCTACCTACTCCTAATAAAAAAGTATACTAAATATTCGTGCAAAAAGTGATTCGTTCTTAGTATGTGCGCAACAGATTTAAATTACCCTCAATTTTAAAAGCAGACTACCACTAGTATGTTAGCAAAGTATGACAGGGCAGGAATCATCGCTTGAGACGTATTACAAAATTAAATGTAAAAGCATGAAAACTGCATTGTGGTAACATTACACGATTGATCTTTTTTGATTCAAAATGATGAATTTTAAATACTTTAACAAAGTATTACATTTTATTTAACCAACTAAACCATTTACTTGGACTTTCAAACAAAATGAATATTGGACACCAATCTCATGAAGAAAGTTATGATTTCTACATTAAACCCACCGGGAATCGAGCCCGGGCTCCGCGGGAGCGGCGACGCCTTGAAAACCAGCGCGTTTAGTCACTACACCACGAAGTCAAAATCTATGATCACATAAAATAAAAAGTGATTTTATTTTTGCTCCTTTTTATCCATTACTTTTAAGCCACACCATATCTTCGATGCAAGAGGTGTCGTTTGGTCCTTTTGAAAGGACAAGTTGACCCTTTAATCCCCGCTCCAGATTAAATGAGACTTCCTAAGCGCTCATAAGTCGTAAAGTCTTATACGACGCGTCTTGCCTAGACTGAAATTTGTAAAAAGAATGTCCAAAGTATGTGCCGGAGAGAATTGAATTTCTAATGCGGCTTAAGGCGTTCTTAAGTTCAGTTTAATTGAAAATGTAAGACATTAAGTACAACTTTTTCATCCGTTTTCCTCTTTACATATTTTGAACTTGAATAAATTAAATCTATTGGTAATATGATAGTATTACAAAGTACCTTAGTTTGTACGTCTGTAATAATTTCGCCGCACAATTCAGTCAAATTTGATGATTCATTGGTGTCCACAATTTTACTTGTTACGACACATTGTCAATTAAACATATGTAAATCTGAACATTCTCTTTTTGTACTTGGTAACAGCATGTAAAGATTGATAATGCAAATTGCTAAATTCTGCCGTTAAGGGTACAAACTACAAATCTGTTCAGAGACCCTTCGTGATAAACGGAACAGACCAATGGTCATAAATCTGGACGCGAGACATCTGAGACTGATTGCTACGGATGCAGAGAATTGAGAATTAGGGGCTATGGTTCCACATTGTGTTGTTACTATGGTGAAGAAAGTATTTTTTAAAGATATTTGAGCTAAGAAAGTACCATGTAATCACTTAACAACGCATAAAGACCCTCAAGAGCACAAGACGAATGTGGTTGTTACAATAACTTGATGAATAAATAAATCACATGCGAGAACATTGCTCTGAGATGGAATTGTGTAAAGCAATCGTATACATTTGACAGTTCATAACGTTTGGTATGTTCTGTCAAACGCTTTGTTCTATGCCGTTTGACAGACCATATCGTACGTTTTAAACTGTCAAATGAATACTATTGCTTTACACAATTCCAACTCTGATTTCAAAGTAAGTATCTAATGCGTTATGGATTTATTAATGCGACTTGTGTTATGGAAATCAGACAGAACAATGGTACTATGACACCCAGACCTGAGACATTATAGAATCAAACCCGGGACTTTGGAGCGTTGACGCCTTGAAACCAGGGTGCTTACCTACCTATACCACGAAACCTCCGTGTATCAATTATGAATAAAATAATCACCTAAAACCAATTTAATAAAATCCAATCTAAAACACTGAAGTTCGTCATAATAAGTCGTTTTGGTAACCCCCAGACATCTGTCTTCGAAGATTGAGTGTGTCTGTTTTCAGATCGAATCGACTGATTGATAAATGTTCAAATACGCCAAGAAATTAGATTTTATTGTCCACGCATTAATTATTTTTAATTTGATTAAATAGACAACGTTTTAATCTACTTATTAAAACCACAAAATAATAATAATAACTACATAGCTAAATAACGTATACAGGATAATGAATATACAATGATGTTTTAGTCAGCGACGAGGGACTCGGAGGTGGTTGTACTTACAAACGATATGTGTGCAAAAAAAAGTAATGGAAAAAAACCCTTAAAATCAAATTCTTATTGCGATACGAGGACCTGAAGTAATAATAAAAACATTTCTTGAGTTGAATATGAAAAAAACTGAGGATCTGTGGGGACTATCCGTGCATATTATAAAATCAATTATCGACACAATAGCTCCTCAACTAGCAATAATTTTTAATAAGTGTATTGATGATGGCCAATTTCCTAGTTTAATGAAGATTAGTAAAATAATACCGCTTTTCAAATCGGGTGACAAAAGCGACCCCTCAAACTTCAGGCCAATATCGATTTTGCCAGTCTTGAGTAAAGTATATGAAAAGATTATATTTAACCAAATTTTAGCTCACTTTTCATCAAATAAGTTACTACATAAAAAACAATTCGGTTTTACTAAAGGTAGAAGCACTACGGATGCAGGAGTTGCTCTTTTAACACATGTTTTTGATGCCTATGATAATAGGCATGATGCTTTAGGAATTTTCTGTGATCTATCCAAAGCGTTTGATTGTGTGGACCATGAAACATTGCTCAAAAAAATACGTCATTATGGGGTATCATTAAACTCATTAAACTTAATTAATTCTTATCTATCAGGTAGAACGCAAAAAGTATATGTAAACGGAATTGAGTCTTCTGGAGCGCCTCTAACAATGGGTGTGCCCCAGGGATCTATATTGGGACCACTTTTATTTTTGATATATATAAATGACCTCCCGTATTTTGTAGGAAATCTTTGTGATATAGTATTGTTTGCAGATGATACTTCACTTATATTTAGAATTCCAAGAGGTGAAGAAAATTTTGACGATGTAAATAATACTCTTTCACAAGTGTTACATTGGTTTACGATTAACAATCTCCTTCTTAATGGAAGTAAAACTAAATGTGTAAAGTTCACGATGCCTAATGTCCGACAGGCATCAACTCAGGTTAAGATAAAAGACAAATCGCTTGATATTATCGACTCCACAACATTCTTGGGAATCACTTTAGACTCCAAACTACAATGGGGTCCTCAAATAGAGGCCTTGTCACGGAAACTAAGCTCAGCTGCTTTTGCTGTAAGAAAGATTAGACGTTTGACTGATATAGAAACAGCTAGGTTAGTTTATTTTAGTTATTTCCATAGCTTGATGTCCTACGGTATTTTACTGTGGGGCTCGGCTGCTGATATAGAATCAATTTTTGTATTACAAAAAAGAGCCGTGCGAGCTATTTATAATCTAAAACCTCAAGATTCCCTACGAGAGGTGTTTAAAGAAATTAGAATATTAACTGTAGCCTCTCAGTATATTTATGAAAATTTAATGTATGTCCGCAAAAATTTACATTCATTCAGGAAAAAAGTGATATACACAATTATAATACTAGGAATAAAAATAAGCTTGCTATTCCACAATTAAGGCTTCGAAAGGTTGGTAATTCTTTCATAGGGAAATGTATTAAATTTTTTAATAAACTACCAGAACACATTGTAAACTTACCGATCAATAAATATAAAACTGTCATTAAAGAAACCCTTATGACGAAAGGGTATTATAAAGTAGATGATTATTTGAAAGATAATAATGTATGGACTCGCATGAATACTACAAACATTGTAAACCTTTTGAAAAGAGGCATTGACAATAGTGACTGAGTTTGTTGCGCAGCTTCTTCTCAGCACTAGCCCAAAATTGTCCCGAAGCTGTGGTAGGGTTTATATTGGGACGTGTAAAAGTGTCCTCAATGGGCCTATTTGCATAAATAAATGACTTTTATGACTTTTATGACTTTTATGATATTAGTGAGCGAGTCAAAACTACCAACACTAGCTTGCTTTTTACTCTCGTAGCTAGTTAGCTACGGCGCAGTATTTCGATACGCGAGAGCTACACGCGAGGGTGCGAGCTTCCCCATTCGTTTTATTTTTTTTAGAATGTTGGGAATAAGTTTTCTTTTATGAAACTTGCATATAACTTAAAGTTATTAGAATAAGCATTGTTATGCTATATATAATTTGTTAATTATCATCAACCCTGAGTTGGATTTCACCATAACAACAGCCTGTCTACATAACAACAAAAGTTATGGTAATTTTTTGAAATATAAAAAAAACCGGCCAAGTGCGAGTCGTACTCGCGCACTGAGGGTCCCGTGCCAACTTTACCTGAATTAGGGAATCCACTCACTTCTACTAAGTAAAATACCAAAATATTTTGTCGACTGCAAATATAACTTTGTTTTTCATAGTGTTTGTATGAAGTACAAAGTTATGTTTGCGATTGTTGAAAATGTGCTGTATCTCTAAAACTACTTTTCGTCAAAAACAAACTTACAAATGTAATGTAACAAAAACTACTTTTCTCAATGTCATTTCAAAAGACCTATCTATAGACACCCAGTACATACATAGTGCCCAAAATGCTGGCAGCTTTACCCCTCTGGATAGCTAAACTTTTCCGCTGTCCGAGATAGCTGCCAGTCTTTTTGTCACCAGTTAACTCAGTCAATCTTTAGCATAAAAAGGGAACGTGCACAAGGAACCTAAGTACCCATGGTCTCGACGCCAAAAGGCACAAATTATGTAGTTATAGCTATAGTGGTAGCTGCATATTTGCGACAGTAAGAAACTATAATTAAATTAATATTTTTTTCGGTGAAATCTCATAATTAATCAATAAAGTATAAATAATCAATAAAGCCAAACCATATAGCTAAGGGTTACGCAAAAGTAAGGTCCCACTTTGTCCATAGCACTTGTGGGCTATCTCTGTCACTAAGCAACAACTGTCTAAACTTTTCTATAACTTTAAACTTTTTAATATTTCATTTGATACAGATATTCAGACTGTATCTAAAATATTGATGACTAAATCTTGCATTGGGCTTTTATTACTTTTATTTTTACAGAATAATTTCAGTACTTCAAATCATATTTGCATCCGATTATAATCAGCGAAAGTCAAAAAGAAATCCCAGCGATGTTTCAAACAAATGTACAAAGTGAATGAATCACACGATTAACAATCAGCCGTGAAAATGATTGTTTCAACATATTCTCAGATAACTGGTGTTATCTTTGAAAATCTTTGTGTGGTATAGGGCTGTCAAAGTGAAGTTAGTATATATTTTTTTATTTTAAGAGATTTTGTGCGCCATTAGAGCGCTTATTAATGTAGCGAACTTTGATGTTATATTCTGGCGATCATACGTTTTGGCATAGACAGGCACTTAATCATTTTTTGGGATTTAGTTTCGTAATAGGCAGGCACAATTTTCATTCCAAAATACTAATATTCAAAGGAGTGAGCTAAATTTCAGATAAACATGTTTGAAGAAATAATTCCTGTGCACATAATAAAGGGTCTATTGCCGCGTAAGTATTAAGTTATTTTATATAAAAGCTTTTTCTTCAGGTAAGAGTCGAACAGTTATTTTACTATTAGTTCACCAAAAACTCTCGTAAAACCATGTTAGGTAACATTTTATTACATCTAATAATGCTATAAAAGTAGTATTATAATTATATTTGTTTGTTTTGATAGTGTATTATCACAATACAATTTTAATAATATAAATTGTACTTGTAAAAAGCAACTGTGTCAGACAAGGAATCGAACCCTATGTATTACACAATATGGGCGTATGACTGCATACCGTAAGACACAAGATTCCTTGTCCGATTTCATTAACGTCAAATAAGGAATATTCGTCAAATACTTACTTTACAAAACGCCTAGTTAGAAAACGTCTCCTGTTTGTCAGTAATTATTACGTATATGACATTTTATAATCGGTCGTTTCATACTTATTCGGTTGGTAACTCCTATATGACGTTGGTCAAATCGACTCTAAGTAGTATTACAATAGAACGATTTTTATGAACCGTTATAGAAATACATAGAATACATAACACAATAGCAACACAGTTCGCACTCTATGGATGTATGTTGGCTTTGCTCTATAGCTGGTTTTATTTGTTTAATTCCTAGAAATATTCACTAAGGCCTGATTTTTCCAACGTAAGAGAGGATATATTCGTCTAATAAAACGCAATACGTGTAATTTGAAAAGGTCACCTATTTGTCAGCAACCATAAATCTTTTGGCTTTTTAAAATCGGTAGTTTTATTTTTATCCGACTTAGTGCCGATTTTACCAATGCCAGATAAGAGTTATCCGTTTGATCAATATGTATAGAACGACCCATTGTAAAAAAATACATTTTCATAAATGATAGCTGACAAATAGGTAACGTTTTCAAATTAGGAGTATTGAATTTAATTCGAAGAATATTATTTTTCTGACGTTGATAAATTCAGGCCTGAATAAGTAACTGAGACAGTTTATTAGGCGTTTTGAGTTGTATTCAACAAATATTCCTTATCTTTTTTAGCGATAAAGATACTATTTATCTCTCGTCCTCTCCATCTTTAGCTACAGCGCAGAGATATGGACACTGAAGAAGGCCGACCGAAGTCGAATTGATGCCTTCGAAATGTGGTCCTGGCGAAAGATGCTAGGGATCTCATGGACTGCATTTCGCACCAACGATTGCATCCTTCAAGAGCTCGGTATAAATATCAGGCTCTCTACCACATGTTTTCGAAGGCTTCTGGAGTTTTTTTGACCACATTGCGAGGGAAGATGGACACAACCTCTAACAGCTAATGGTAACCGGAAAAATAGATGGCGAAAGACCGAGATGACACAGCAATTAAATGGTCCAACCAGATTCACACTGCGGTGGATGTTAATCTCCACCTCTAGCCGCTTACCTCGACCCCAAGGATAGGGGTAAGACGGAAGACCATCATCAAAAGCAAACTCAGAAAAGGGTATCGCGACCCTCAGAAATAAGGAGTACGATGCAAGAAGGAGGAAAGATAATATTTAAAGAGAGACAAAAGAAATTTACCAACTAAACATCTTAAATCTAGGTAATGTACTAGAATGTGAACTTAATGAGCTAGTGTAAACCCTGTGTTTTAGGTTAAGCAAAGCTCTTCCCACTTATTAATGTCTTAAGCGTTTAAGTAGCATGCAAGGTAGATGATTTCTCAGAAGAACATAAATGAACGATCTGCAGAAATGGACATCCTTACAAATTTAAGGAGATTTTATAGGTACATTATTGATACATATTAAATGGAAATTGTATTGATGTGTTTAAAATGATGTTTACCTAACTGATAATAAATAAGCTTCTATTTATTTATTTTAAAAATATGTGCACAAATAACAGTGCACAAAAGGTGGTCTTAACGCTTAAAGCTTTCTCTACCAGTCATGCCTTTAGGTCATGCAGAAAGATTGTGATGGGATTGCATTATAATACATTTTTGATGTCGACTCGTACTCTTATTATGTAAAGACTCTTATCACAAGTATTGTTATTTAATGCTTAAAATTACGTTCATACGCATATTCAGAGCAAAAAAGATGATTATATTCTGGTATTGAATTTATTTATTTTAGGTACTTTTAGTATTTTTCCATCGAACACGCTTTAAATTTATCGGCAATAAAGTAATAAGTCTCAAACAAAAGCTCTTAATCGTCTTTAATCGAATTGAAGTGAGTAATTGAGTTATCAATCTGAAGGTCTGGCTCGAAACAATTGAGGAACTTGAATGGAAAATGAAAGCGCCGAGATTCTAATACAATGGTTTATTTTTTCCGTAGACGAGTCTTAATTAGTTATTTATAAAGTGTCATTCTGTAAATCTTTAATTTAATTAACCATCGTGCTAAGGAAAATTCATGCATATTTGTAGGTATCTATTTAACTAGCAGTTTGGCGTGATTTCACCCGCGTTAATACATGTAAGCCAATGAGATATTAAGCTGTATTATTCTTAAGGTTCATCAAAATTAATTAAGGCCAACGTCAATTAAGTAATATTCGTCAAATAATACACAATACGCTTAATTCGAAAACTTCATCTTTTTGTCAGCAATCATTTATGTAAACGTCATTTGAAATTCGGTCGTTTTACTATATTTATTCAGTCTGATAAGTTTTATCTGACGTTGATCAAATCGAGCCTTAGTAGTATTAATTATAGCGTGAAGGAGTAACAAACCTCCAAACATATTAACAAACATGCGCTTGATATTTTATTATTATTCTAAAGTAAATAACTTTAAAATAATAAACAGTGTTAACTTATCTTAAATAATATACCTTAATGTGAAAGGCTTCGTTGGCATCATGTATTTGAAAAGCCAAAATACCTGTCTAGTTTTTTTTGTACTAACTCGTATTACTAAGACTAACGTCACTAATTTAATTTATGAAGGCCCACAATAGGTACGTAGCATGAGTTATTTTTACATCATATTATGTCAATCTTATTTCGATGTCAAAGCTGAGTTTAATGAAAAAAGGAAACTGTGTGAGATTTTCTAGGAACACTTTTATTTCGTTGGATGCTAACAAAAATAGATCACAGAAAACTCATTGATACTTTCGGTTCATTCAAGATTCGTAGGTTTATCATTTTTTGTAAAGCTATTAGCAGTATTTTTACCTACTTCAACAAACGGAGGAAATTAATTCCATCTGTACGTATGTCATAGTGTCAGAATTGGATAAAATTTTAGTCCGTTGATTTATTCAGGATTCCTAGCAGGTGAGGTAATAGCGGGATAATATTTTTTTAAATCAATCAGGTATAGGTAGTCCAACTTAGGGTACAGTGTAAGTTTGATCAATATCGGTTCAGTAGTTTTTAAGATATGAGTAATAAATAAGGAATTATACTAATTTTTATTGAAAAATTGGTTATTAATCAATGATTATCACTAGTGACCGGATAATCGGATGCTTATTTACCTAAAGTTGAGGTGTTGGCTATCATGGAAAGCACTTTTGCGTTAAAATACCGCGTTAATAAAATCGGGATATAAAAATATACCTAATATTTATTTATTTTTAGGTGATTTCTGAATCGACAAATCTAGTGTTTTTATTATGGAATCAAATCGGGTCTACTTTTCTTACACATAAAATACTCATAAACTTACGGAGACCTTAAAATAAACTTCAAGAACATACATATTAAAAATATGCAATCATGGAGTCCTAATTTTTGTTTTAATATACCACATGCTTAAGACATCCTTACCATGTTACGAAGTTATTGAAATCCCGGGATAGATATAAAAATATATGTTTTTTTTAAGAAGCCACCTCCATAACGTCATAGCAATAAATAAATAAATTTTAGGTAAAAATGCATCCAATTATATGATCACAGATTATGATATGTCATCTTAATGCGAGTTATTCAAAAATAGGGTGGGTCTCTATTTTTAGTAGTGACTGAAATTAGCGTGTTCAAACAAACAAACTCTTCAGCTTTAACATATTCTAAGAAATAAGTATACAAGTATAGGCTGTAAATCTATCAATAAACTCGAAACGTGATATAATCGTTAATAAACTACAATACAAGTCCTGCCAACTTGTCATACGTACTCACTCGACGTGCCATTATGATATCGGGTTTCCGCAGCGTCCATTCAACAATAGGGTTAGGGTACTGACACTATTACTTACGCCGAGTTGTTCTATTTTTGTAGAAATAGCCTTTTAAAAGTATAATAGCGGACCATTAGATGAGAATGGTGTCAATGTCCTTTGTTTACAGAAACGTGAGCTAAGGACAAAGTGGTTTAACATTATAAGATTAAAGCTCTAATGTACATTAATACTTTTACTATAATCAAATGGTCCTTAGGTTTAACACTTCATCGCATATTATTATACTAATATATATATTTACAGAATAAATTAAATATAACAAGAAAAATGATAAAAGCATACCTGATTCGGCAAATCAACTTTTATTTTTAATTATTTCGTGGAAGAATCGTACTATTTTTTGTTTTAAACCCCAGTTCTCAAAGCGCTGTTCTCATATTCTTCGCTACCGAGTGAGTCACTCAACGTAATGTTATGACAAATGCAATTTGCCCCCTCAATCGCGATTTAATTAAGAATAACGCCGCAAGAGATATTTTTTGTTTGGAAATGCTGATTAAGTTGTCGTCGGAATCATAATAGAAATACAAACAGAAACTTTTTTTAACTTAAAGTAAGTAAACTTATATACTTGCAGTGACAAACGAGTAAATGCTCTTTGATTGGCAAAGTTAATGAATGTTAGTATTTTCTACATAATAGCACAAAACAGTGTTACGTCCTGTGATGAGGCCCGGACCTACACCAAGAAAAGTGTTGTTGACAACCTAGGCCTCATTAAAAAAAGAACGACCTTTTTAAAACTATATTTTCTTCGAAAAATAAGTTTTTGCTGTATTTAGGTCGTGATTTCTATAGGATTCCATCGATTTCGTGCGGTAAGTTTATTACTTGATTTTTCGGTAAAACAGTGAAACTTGTAATCACAGAAGAAAAAAAACGTATCAAGTTATTATCGAGGCTTTAAAAACATAGACTGTTATTGTAGTAATTGGTCGATAAAATCACACATTTCGAGATGTTTTATGAACCTACTGTCTCCACTTATATTGCCCTCATGACAGTGAGCCTGCTATTATGGATCTAAGCAAAAACTCACAGAAATGTTTTTTGTTTTCCCAGTGAATTTTACGTTACAAAAAAAAACTTGGGATGTTCTATCAAAGTTCAAATATATTCGTTACAAAGAAGAAATGAATATACAAATTGAATTTTGGGCTTTTAAAAATGTTTTAGGGTAAACTTCGCTGTTTCTTTGAAAATTAATGTTTTGATTTATTGGTTAAAAGAAAAAAGGCTATAAAATTGTTATTCAGTCCCAATTTATCATTTGAAAGGTAGGTACGCGTGTGTCGGATTGCTAGATAATAATACTAAACAACTTTTTCGACATCATCAACATCGAAATCCCAAGTTTTTTTTTTACTTCTCCATACAAACTAGAATCAGATGATTGGCACTTTAGTATAGGAAACTGAAATATTTTTTTGAGAATACGAAATTGGTCTCATACAAAAAGTTATAGTAATTTAGCAACATAATCACCACCGAGAAGGAATGCTGTTGATTTTGTAAGACTATGTTTTTTTTTAAATAGTTTCAGTACATAAGTTAAAAGGTTACAGTATAAACTACCATTTTGACGTTGTATCCTTCATACAATGGTTGACTTTAAGAAATATTTACCAACAGTGAATTGTATGTTATAAGATTGAACACTTTCAAAGTTTAGTTTGATGTATCTGCTATGTATGCAATCAAAGGATCTATCTCTCTGTTGAGATAGCTAGCTTATACATCCAGGCCCTAATTTAACAGTAGGTTTTGTTAACTCATATCGCTTTTGTGCTCGTAGCGCAGTGGTAGCAGCGCTTTGGTAGTGATACCAACGTTAAGCAACCTACGGCGCCGTCATGTTTGGATAGATAACCATTACGATCATATAAGAAGTAATACTAGAGGTCCCCCGCGACTGTGTACGCGCGTTTTGAGCTTGCTCCGTCCCTTCCCGTCGCAGCTTGATAATTTCCTCGATAAATAAGCTATCCAACAAAAAACATTTTCTTAAATCAGTCTAGTAGATCCAGAGATAAGCGCGTTCAAACAAAATCTTCAGCTTTATAATATTAATGTAGATATATCACGAGTTCACGAGCAACTCCGTGTTTTAGAAGGCACGTTAAGCAGTTGGTACCGGCTTGTATCTGTTGGTATTAGTCGTTTATTATAGTTAAGCCTTAGTTCAAAGGCCCTATCGCGGCTTAATAATACCTGACAGCAAGGTCGGTCGGTTGCCTTACATACACCCCTCCGCCAATGCGCACTGAGCCAGGTGGTGGAGTATGGCTCATGCAACCTCATATTTAAAGTTAGGCCTTTGCCTATCAGTGGGATGCTTAAAAGCGAACTTAACTTTCTTTTTTCTTTACAGGATAATGGAGCCAGACCTGATGAACGAGATGGTCCTGGAGACCACTCCTCGGACTTCGTACTTGACCACCGTGTTTACTTCGGAAAACGTCGGCTTTGCGAACAACACCTCAAACTCTACAGACGAAGTTAACAATTTGAACGTCTATTTCTTTTATGATGTAAGTATTGAATTCAGTGTACTAGTAATGACTTTTCTTAAGGTACCTTAGCCGAATTGCAAGAAACGGAACCCTTATTAGTTCTAGCAAGTCTGTCTTTCCGTCTGTCCATTAACAGTCACTTTATTCTGAAACTATTTGCATTACACAGTTGAAACTTGGTAGGTACATGTATCTTGTTGACCGCCCGCGTACCGATTTTATACAAAAAAACACAAAATTGCACTGCGGGAGTGCCGGCAGAAGTGAAAACTTGAATAATGTTTGTGTACGATAGCGCAATAAATAAATATTGTATTCTATAAAAAATATATTATTATTATTATTATTATTATTATTATTATGATTATTCTATTCCAAAACTAGTTAGGGAATAATTTTGAATGAATTGCTCTTATTATCAATATAAAAGTACTATCATTTTTGTGATAGAATACAATAATAATAATAATAATAATAATAATAATAATAATATAATATTTTTATAGAATACAATATTTATTTATTGCGCTATCGTACACAAACATTACAATTTATATTATATTAAATTACATTAAAAAGTTTATCTCTCAGAAAAATCAACTTACATCCATAATTTCGCCAACCGTCTTACGGTTTTTCGATCACGTGTCCTGACGCGAGTTTCACATTTTCCCCCCATTCCACAAAAGTTCTCAACGCCGCTAAAGAAGTTTTCACTTTAAAAATAGAAGTGATGATTGATGATTAATGGGGGCTAAAACAAAAATATAAAAAAAAAAAAAAAACAATAAATCTTTTTTTACTCAAACCTATGCGTGTGTATATGAATTTTAAAAGTCTAACATTTAAAAGATAGACGCTTCCAATAAAATATAAAAGTTCTGAGATATACGCAGTTTATTGCGTGGGTATTTCGGATAAACTTGCTTAATATGCGACTCGTATTTTTCTTTTGTCTTAACACAGGCACTTCAAATATATAACCTTTTAATTCAGCCCTCGGCTTATTAACTTATAATTAAAGAGCAGTCTCTAAAGTTGTGTGGTTTATTATTTATTTGGGCTTTTCTACTGGGCTGGCTTCGTTATTGCCAATGAAATATTTCCAATATCAAAGTAAGCTGAAAGCTTAAATATTACGTGAATGATGTTACAATTCAGCCGCATGAATGAATCGTTTTGATCTTCGCGACCAAACAATTTAACAATATAGAGAGTTAACGATTTTGATTAACTTATTGAAATGTTAATAAATAAATAAGTATTCTCACTGTAGCCATGAGGAAAAGGAACGAGAGATTATTTATTCTTCATTTGAAGACAGATGTAGGCCCAATTTCATCATCGATAGAAACGGTAAAGTTACGTTACCAGAAGTTAAATAACATCCAATTAGATTGTGTGTGATTTAAAGTAAAAATACCTCAACCAATGCTCATTAAAGCAGCCATTATGCCCAAAATATACCCAAAATAGTGGAGGTGCTCGTAGTGCAGTGGTTGCAGCGCTTTGGTAGTGATATCAAAGTAAAGCAACCTACGGTGCGGTCGTGTTTGGATAGGTGACCATTCCGACCATATAAGTGACGTACATCACGAGCATCTCCGTGCTTCAGAATGCACGTCTAGCCGTTGGTCCCGGCTAATACCGGTTAATATTGGTCGTTAAGCCTAGTCAGAGGCCTTATGGGCGGCTTGATAACATCTGACAGCAGGGTTAGTCGCTTGCCTTGCAAACACCCCTCCACCAACCCGCACTGAGCCCGTGTGCTGGAGTATGGCTCAAGCTACCTCATAGTTGAGGTAAGGCCTTTGCCCATCAGTGGAATGTTACAGGCTAACTTTACTATACCCAAAATGTAAATATTTTACCGCTGGTAACGTAACTAGTAGTAATGGTAACGTTCGATGAAGAATTGGGGCCTAAGATTGATACAGTTTACTCAGTCTTTAGGTATTTGAAAATGATAGTCATACTAAAGAACATATTAATACATATAAAAAACATACATCGAGTGTATAAAATTAAAACTGATTTGTCCTAAACGCTTCCATAAAAAGTAGATAGGGCGGGAAAGCAATCCTGTCAAAACACAATTTAGGGTCCGCTGACAGAAAACTTGTAATTTTAATAATGTTTTATAAGTTATTTATGTTCTTATGAGTTTATGTTTAATCTAAATGCACGTTCATAATCCTAACAAATACGCACAAATGATATACATGGACCGCTTTATCCACAAGGTGGCCAAATCCAGTCTCGCCCACCACATTCGGATTACAGCTGTAATAAAAACAGAAAACTCTAATCGTGTAATGGATATTTTGCGATATCACCCCGATAATGGTATCAATCCTGTGTATCTTGTTTGCTGACAAAAACACGGACGGTTCAGACTAATTACGTTGAAGGATGTAATTATTTTTGGGTGACGTAGATTGAGTAGAGTGTTGAGGGTTATCAGGGAATTAGATAGTAGAAAATCAGAAAACATTATTCAATGCCTGCTCGGTCATTGATGTCATATTATATGTTACCTCAACTTAAGTGATATTTGTGGCACCTTTACAGCTTGGAATCGTTTTATAGACCAAAATATTTGCTAATACTGATGTACACATATTCAATTCGACTTGTATGTATTGTTTTTTTGACACAAAAATCCTTAAAGAAATCACACGTTACCATGACTGATGCTAGGTGTGAACGCAGCCTATGTCTAGTAGTAGTAGTCGCCCTAGCCGATTTCGACTGCGGTGGCCAGTCACAACGACTAACCCACTGCCCGGGACATATTATAGGACATAAGTGTGTGCACACACACACAGGTGCACTCTCTATTACTTTCACTCTCATAGCCAGATGGGACAGCAATCTGACACGACCGGACAGAGATCAGGCGCATGACCAACGGCTTTAAGTGATTTTACACGGGACTGAAACACCGCCAACTTCCAAACTCCGGGCTACCCTGTGAATTTCGGAACAGAAAAATCCAGGTATATATTTTTGGACGACCCAGGGATCGAACCCGGGACCTTTGGCGCAGCCGTCGCTTTAAAGTGCGACCCTCTTACCGCTGCGCCATTCCCTCATCCTTTGGACATTCCCACATATCGCCATCTAGTCCCAAAGTAAGCTACTCAAAGCTTGTGTTATGGGTGCCAGACAACGGATATAATACTTAAATACTTTTTAGGGTTCCGTAGCCGAATGGCAAAAAACGGAACCCTCATAGTTTCGTCAAGTCTGTCTGTCTGTCTGTCTGTCTGTCTGTCTGTCTGTCTGTCTGTCTGTCTGTCTGTCCGTCCGTATGTCACAGCCATTTTATTCTGTAACTATAAGCATTACACTGTTGAAATTCGATAGGAAGATGTATCCTGTTAACCGCTTACCGATTCTCATACAAAAAATAAAAAAATATGTCATTTAAGGGGGGGCTCTCATACATGAAACTAAAACCAAAAAAAAAATTTTTTGTCAAATCTATGCGTATGGGGTGTCTATGGATAGGTCTTTTAAAATGATATTGAGGTTCCTAAAACCATTTTCTTTTAAAATCTAACGTTTCATAGCTATCCGCTTCCAAAGTCGTAGAATGGGCATTCCCCCCCATCTAACTTCTAAACCAAGAGAGAGTAAATTTTGAAAAAAATATATAATATAGGTCGTAACAAATACTTTCAACGAAAATTGGTTTGGACGAGATCGAACGAGTAGGTTTTGATAAATAGCATGTTTTCAACAACCGCAAACATAACTTTGTACTTGATACAAACACTATGAAAAACAAACTTATGTTTGCAGTCAACAAAATTTTGTGGTATTTTACTAAGTAAAAGTAAGTGGATCCCCTAATTCAGTTAAAGTTGGCACGGAACCCTCAGTGCGCGAGTCCGACCCGCACTTGGCCGGTTTTTGTTTGTATTGTGCACCCAGGCCAATACAAACAGACATGTTCATGCACACAAATGTTTGTATTGTGCGGGGATCGAATCCGCACCCGCTGCGTAGTAGGCGATTTCTCGACCACTACACCAGACGGGTCGTCAAAGTTAGTCTATGTATATGCTAGTAGCAACCAATGCCACACTATTTACAATTAAGATATTACGACCGGACTCCACCAAAGCAGTGTTGTGTGCGATGAGCTGAGTGCTGTGCGAGAAGAGTTGTTTTTCAGCTCGGGTGCGAAGCGTTAAGTGCTCAGTACGCATTCTGACAAGATATGGGCGACTGGCGCGCAAAAGGGGGACAGTGACATCGCTTACTGCACGCTTACTGCCTACTGCGACTTTTAACAGCGATGCAGTCGCGATTCTTACGTGCGTTAGCATCGATGCAGTTGCAAAATGACAACCTTTAACACTTTAAGCATCGATCACGATGCTAACGCGCGTTAGCATCGATATAGTCACGATGCAGAAGCTGGAAGTTGTCAAATTATGTATTCAATTTTGGCGACTGCATCGATACTAACTCGCGACTGCATCTATGCTAAATCAAATCTGTTCATTGCGTAAGTCGCGATGCTGAAATTGCTGAAGCGTGATTTTGAGACGCGCTACTGCATCGATGCTAAAACCTGCGCTGCGCATTGTCCGCACACAGCTCACATATCCGCTTCCATCTCCGCACAGCGATCTCCACTGAAACTAAGCGGAGAGGAAATGTGTCAATAACACAATTCTATTGGTTGTTAAAAAAAACATCTTCTCTCCGCTGGTCTCGTCTCCACTTTGGTGGAGTCATTACCAAGAAAGGAGTTTATTCTCGAGAGGGAATAACCTCTATATGTGTATAATCAGTGATTATTTTATTTCCTCATATCAGATAAGAGATTTTTCATGTTCTTATAAACGAAATGTCGGCAACTTATTTATGAATACTTATCGTTTTTTCTTTCATCAACAACTGTTTCTTATTTGGCATACTTTATTGATCCAAATTGAAAAGATTACTTTTCGTTGAAAATACATCTTTTCATATCGAGTTGTGAGTCGTGTGAATGTGTAAGTGTATTTTTATGGAAATATCCTTATTTGACCTTTACTAGATTACAAATATTATTTTAGAATACATTACAATCATGTAAACAACGTTTTATTTTCTTAAACCAATTAAAATTCTGGAAATATAAACCCATATGTGGTAAGGTTAAGGTTTACTTCGCAAAAAAAACAGTATTATTTAACTTCCCATATGTTTCATTTCTCTTTTTCATATTGATTCCTAGTTATACACTTTTAATCTCCCTTTTGTCTTTTTTATCTACGGGCGAAGCCTGGCGATCTGTATCACCGGTTTTTTCAGACCAATCTTCGGCGCCAGCCTCTCGCTTATAAGAAAGCTTACTTAACCTTTAAATGATAAATTACCAATTATAGGAACCTTCTAAATTGTAAATAATAATTATGTAAGTACTTACTATTTCCCTAATGTGCTAGGGAGAAATAAGTGATTTATTTTTTATTACTAGTGCTTTTGATTTATTTTTATCTCCCACTGACTGGCAAAGGCCTCCTGCAAACTTTTTTGGCAGTCTCTGTCTACTGTCACAATACTACTTCTACAGCCAAAGTCTAAATATGTTTGGGCTGTTTGAAATATATTTTATTAAGATATGCTCCTTCTTTTTTCAGAAAATTCAGTTCACAGTGATGTGGGTGCTGTTCGTGGCGATCGTGGTGTTAAATGCCTCTGTCATCGCGGCTCTGCTCTGCACTAACGCCAGGAAGAGTCGAATGAACTTCTTCATAATGCAGCTGGCAATCGCAGGTGAGATGGAATAACAGGTTTTCATACATATTTTGTCTTCTGACTACTTTGAGAATTAACTATTTTCTTGCGCCCCTATTTTTTTAATTAGGCATA
Source organism: Pyrausta purpuralis (assembly GCA_963924145.1). Lineage (NCBI taxonomy): Eukaryota > Metazoa > Arthropoda > Insecta > Lepidoptera > Crambidae > Pyrausta > Pyrausta purpuralis. The sequence goes on along the minus strand of OZ001648.1, from coordinate 7,964,120 downwards.
TTAGAGCATCGTCGTCGCCCCTAGCCATATTGACTAGCTGTAAACTAAGGCCCAATTTCTTCAGCAATGGTAATAATGGTAAAGTTTCTTTACCAGTGGCTAAATGTTTACGATTGTGTGCGTTTTGAAGAAAAACTACCTTTACCAAATGCTGGAGTGGCAATTTTACTAACCATTGGTTAAGGTATTTTATTAAAACACACATTTGTGTGTTTAACCCAACTCTGTTTGCCGTTCATCATCATCATCATCATTCTCAGCCAAAGTCCGTCGACGTCCACTGCTGAACATAGGCCTTCCCCACGGCTTTCCACATCGACCGATCACTAGCGGTCTGCATCCAGTTTGATCCTGCGATCTTTTTAAGGTCGTTTGTCCATCTTGTTGGTGGACGTCCTACGCTGCGTCTTTGGTCGAAGGGTCTCCTTGAGCTTACTGATTCTCAAAGCTATGTCCGTTACCTTAGTTCTTCTATGTATCTCCTCATTTCTGATTCGATCACGTAGAGAAACACCCAGCATAGCCCTCTCCATCGCTCGTTGTGTGATTTTGAGCTTCTTGATGAGGCCCACAGTTAGAGACCATGTTTCTGTTTGCCATTGGATAGCTCGAAATATGAAATGGATTTCGTTAGTCTGCCGTTATTAATGCGCCTGACATTGCCACACCATCTTAGTTGGCTTTTAATCAGAAGACCTCAATGCCGGTCACACCAGAGCGATGCAGCACCTCGGTATTTATTTGCCGACTTAGTAGCAAAAAATGCAAAAATATATACTTTTTTTGTATTGCACGAATTATGCAGTAGGGAACAGCAAATTTCGCTTAAATACAAGGTTATGCAAATTACGTTGTAATAGTAAAGAGCTCCCTTTACGCCTGCCTATCCCTATAAAGGAACATATTTAATTAATCGACACGCTCATATACTTGCTACGAAACCGCAACTATTCTGAACATGTGAGAACAACATCCAATTAGACAGTTGTGGTGTGCTCGCTACAGAATAGAAGATGAATTGAATCTTTGAATATTTCTGAAAGGATATCAATCAAGAGCGACTTTTTATGAAAATTGCAATCTTAATCCAATCTTCATAGTTTTTTTTTAAACCCCCATAGTAAGATTGAAGCCTACTTACCAACCCGTCACGGTGATAGCACCGTATCAACTTGAGACGTATTCTTTGTATAAAACTATACTTCAACGCACATCTATCAACTTTGTAACGTCACCACTCGGGATCGAAACCAATACGGAACCCTCTCTCGAACAGCGGCGTATGCGTTGTAACGCGATTTCGGTGCGTCTTCCCTGTCAAACGGGCTGTCATTCACAAAAACAACTGTCATAAGTTGTAGCAAACACGATCCGAGGCGAGGCGTTCGCTATCCGATGCCGATCCCATGCCGAGGCGTTGCCGTTCCCTTTACGTAACGTGCTTTCGTATGGTTGACGCCTTGTTGGTACCGTTCCCGTGCCGGGTGGGTACATTTGCTTCAACCCGTATTCGTGTTGTAAATCAAAATACGTTATTATTTATAACCTAGAATGTTTTTGACAATTACAGTGCCATATTTTATATTCATAAAGATGAAATAAGAAGCCAAAAATTTGCACACGGGCGGGACTCGAACCAGCAACTTCTTGGCTAACCGGGCCAATCGCTCTTCCAATTGAGCAACCGTGCTGACCAAATATATAAAATATGACACTGTGAGTGTTAAAAACATTCTAAACCATTAGATAGCAAAGCGTCATCTATTACCAAGTTGAATTTATTCTGTAATTGTATTGTACTTCATCTTTATGAAAATAAGCCTTTAGATTGAAATCCACAAGATGTAATTCAAAAACAAATTATAAGGTTTATTTGTATGCCTTAAATTAAAATAAAATTATTTCTTAATTTGTTCATCAAAGGCATCCTATTTACAGGATTGAACTTCCTAAGAAAAGTCTGTTGTCTGATAGATGGCGTTACAAGATAGATACATCCATTTTACTGTCAGGTCATTATCCAACTTAGTGGTTAAGTAAACTTATCTAAATAATGACCCACTTGCCGAAGAAAATTGCCCAGAAATGGGTCAAAGTTCGCAGCCCAAGTAGGTACGCCAAATCATAAAGTGTTGTTAGAAAATTGACAGTAATTTATGTAATTAATAAATGATGTATTTATTTTTCATTTTTCAATTAAATATCAAATCAAATATTGCAGCTAGCTGTTTTTTTATGCTGAATAAACACTGCTTATTATGTGGTTTCATGGTATTTGCATATTTGATTTATTGTTAACAGCTTAAATTTTATAATTTGTAATAAGTAAAAAAAAAAGTATATTTGGACTTTAATAATTTGACTATAGGTAGTAGAAGTAAATTAAAGAAAGCCTGTGAACATCCCACTACATGCCACGCCTAAAGAACCATACTCTACCACGTGGGTTCAGTATGGATTGCTGGTGACGGGGTGCTTGCAAGGCAAGCGACCAACCTTGCCTTGTTAGAGGGTATAATAATACCATAAAATTAATATTCCTATCGGAATATAAGGACAAGTAAAAGCTGTCAAACGAAACCGATTAAAGATGTCAGTAACTAACTAAAGTAAGTAACATTTGTATCTTTAAATGAGATAACCTTTCGATCAGGTGAGTTATAACAATGTTCCTAAGTTAAATATAGTAGTTTACTGCATGATAAACAGTCGACACAAAATATTGAACATGCAGCTCTAGTGTAAAACTGAATATTATTTCATTATACAAAATATTCTTCGATGTACATTCCCTGTGTTATTTTGTCTTCATTTTTTACGTAAATTAACGTTTGTAGAATAGAATAATCAAACTGCGTACTTTAAATTTGAAGCGCATTGGTAAATATAAGTCGTATATTAAGAGGCTTCGATTTGGACTAATTTACCTGTTGAATGATTATTTGGGGTTATGCCGCTGTAATGAATAACAATCAATCACCAATCAATTCACCATGTTTCACACGCATTATTTCTCCAAAATATACACAATTTCACTTTTAAATATAAAAAATCAAATACACGTAATTTTCAGCGAGCTTCTGCGGGGCGGTCAACTGTTTGACATCTGCCAAAAATGGTTCTGCTACTTCGTATCTCCCATCTCTTTTTATCACACAGTTTGCTGCTAGTGACATCTCGCTTTTGTCGTTCTATTCCAAAGGGATAATAATTTTATGAATAATACAGGATTTTGTTTCGGTCAGTGACGAGCGACTAAGGGGTGGTTGTACAAACGATACCGATTCCAAAAAAAAACTTTTTAAATGGAAAAAAGCATCACAAAATTAATTTCTTATTGCGTAACCAGGTAGCCTCTTCGTAGCTTACTAGCTATGGCGTAATATTACGTAGATATGCGTTAGATACGCGCGAGGGTGCGAGTTTCCCCATTCGTTTTGAACTTCTTTAGAATGTTGTGAAGAGGTTCTCCTTTTTAAAACTAGCTTAAATTTATTTTTTTCTTTTTAAATAACTAAAACTCATATTATCATCCCTGAGTTGGATGTTATTGACCATAACAACATTCTATATGCGCTAAGTGATGTCTTTCGGCGCGTGCGCTACCTTGAATCACGAGCAAAGCGTGAGATTTACCTAGTGATAGAAAATCCTGGGAGTAGCGAGGGATTTAAAAGTTCGGCCAAGATAAAGACACTTATATGCCCGAGGTTAATATTCTGTTTTTTTTTTTAATTTTATTTTATTTCTGCAAGGAAATAAACGATGTTAACTAATAAGATAGATGCATGCACCGGCACGCTATATCAAATCATTTCAACGAAATAAATGTATACGAGTACATCGACTTAATTTTGAGGAATTAGCTGCCCATATTTGGTTTTAACAATTAATGCATATAGTCGACTGTTATACACGGGAAAATGTGTGCTTTTACCTGATTTAAATTTTTATTTCGAATGAGAGGAAAGAAAAGCTTCATCTCTGACGTCATCATTGACGACCTCCGTGGTCGAGTGGCTAGCACGCGTTTCAAGCGTCGCCATCTCGTGAGGTTCCGGGTTCCATTCCCGGTCGGGTCAATGTAGAAAACGATCTCTACATATTGTCTCGGGTCTGGGTGTTGTGGTACCACCGTTGTTTCCAATTTCCATAACACAAGTGCTTTAGCTACTTAGCTTGGGATCGGAGCAATGTATGTGATGTTGTCAAATATTTTATTTATTTATTTATCTCTCGCCGAGCTATATAATTCCTCATCATCACATCTAAAATCACATAGCATTATTTTCCCTCACAGTCGAAATGAAAAATAGTATGTTGAACTCGTAACTTGTATAAAAATCTATTACATTATATATCAAATATCATAATAAATACACACGTGTATTTTCTTTTTTACTTTTAACAATATGATGAGACTAACATATATTTGACCTAAGCTTTGACTCCATGCCATGCCAATTAAAGCTAATTTAATCTGTACCCTAGAGATGGAAAAGCCATTTTCCACCAGGCTATTTACGAAACTTAAATTTAACAAATAGGAGTGACGAAAATATTATTGAAGTAATAATTACGCGATATTTCTTCTCATTTCGGCCCGTGGTGGTCATTCCGATTTTCGAACTATCTCCTCTTCGCTGAATGAACGGTGCAGGCGGATTACCGGCTAGCCTATTGAGAACAAAGAATCAGCCCGGTCTTGCCTGCATATGAGCCCATACTCCAACTTCAAATCTTATTAAGGCTCACGAGGCGTAGTTAATTGATTTTCATACAATATTTCGGCCCGTGAGCCGAGATGAGGCACTTTAAGTCGACATTGTATTACATGTAATTGAACGTTGCCGAGCAGAACGAGTGAAAAATATTTGATGTGGAATTCAGGAATCGATACTTTCACCGGCTGTTTTCTCTGGCATATGGATAAGCAAAAAGGTGTGCTTTGAAAATTTGTGCGTGCTATTGGAACTCCAAATGCACTCAACTCCATGAGAATGGCGAGTTTAAAGGGATAAATAAACCAAAATAAGGTTCAGTTGCACCACATTAGTTTAACTTAAAATGTATGTTTTAGTTAAAGTAAGATATACATTTTTAGAATACATCATTGACAATTATCAATTATTGTTTAATCAAATTGAACATCATTATAAGACGAAATAAACTAAACATTGCGTACGGGCGGAACTCGAACCTGCATCGTTGTGACTTGTGGCTATCCGGACAAACGCTCTTTCCAATTGAGCTATTGTGCTGTCGGTCCAACCGCGCAAAATTTCTAAACTCTTGTATACGTCATTACGCTTAACATCCGTGCTATCTACCCATCTGTTTTGCAACAGTGTTATAAGAATAGAAAAACAATACCGTGAGTGTTAAATCATTCTAACCCATTGAACTTTATTAGCTTCCGTTATTTTATACTTTTGATATAAATTCTCTGATCATCTGACAAGGCAATCAAGGTCTATTGAATGTATTCATAACAACCTTTCTTACGTAGGGTTAATCCTCAATATCCCGTATATTAATATAACCCTATAATCTTCTACGATAACATCATTATCGACTTGTTTTCGTAGATCGCAAAAACCTGCCTATAAATTACTCAGGCTTAAATTTTAAAACTTCTCTAACAGATGTAACGCTTTACTACCTAACCGTCTCTCTCTTATACATTGGAATATTGCGAGAGCGAAAAGGGTAGGTATAATTGAAAATACGGCTTTCATTTACACGGTAGGATCTCAATCGAACCTTATTTTCGGGTCCTGCCCAGCTTAAATGGAGTTACATGTAAAATTGGGTTTACACACAAAATAATTAATTAAGGCTTGATTTTTCTAACGTCAGATAAGGAATATTCTTCGAATAAAGCACAATACGCCTAATTTGAAAACGTCACTTATGTGTCAAAATTATTTTATTTAATGACATTTTAGAATCGGTCGCTTTATGCTTATTAAGACACCATTTTGCCAACGTCAGGTAAGGAATGTTCGTCGAATATAATTCAAAACGCATAATTTGAGGACGTCACCAACCTGTTAGCAATCATTTATGGAAATGTCAGTTCAGTCGGATAAGTCTAATCTGACGTTGGTAAAATCGGCTCTCAGGGCTGATTTTTCATTGGTCAGATAAAACTTATCAGACTGATAAATTATAAAGTGTCAGATTCAAAAATGACAGTTACGTGCGATTTCTGGCACTTAAGTGACGTTTTCAAATTAGCCATATTATATTTTGTTCGACAAATATTTCTTATCTGACTATTTAAAAATCAGCCCTTAGTCAAATAAGTCTTATCTGAAATTGGTAAAATCGGCGTTTAATTGGTGAGCTTAAACGCAAGGCAAAATACCAGTTTCCAGGCTGATCCCTAGTTGATCTAAAAAGGTTACAGTATTAAAATGGGATGAAAGTTCGAATTATTGTTATCAAAGACGAAAGGTATCAGCTTTCATAATCTTTGGTAACGATTACTGAGACAAGGTGAAATAATGAAGAAACTTAATTATATAAAATTTAATACAAAGGTTTTGCTTTTCTGTTTTCTAACGATGCGGAAACCTTAAACCGACTGAAATAAAAAGGAATATCTAAGTCAGTAATCAGTAAGAATATCGACAGGAGCCTGTGACACAAGTTCCAGCAAAAATACAAATGTGAAAAACAGCTAAGTTTAATACTTAGAATGTGTTTGATTGTGGACTTCACCGTTAAAAGTATGTAGATCTAACTGAGTGCCATGCGATAGAGATAGACATTTTAAAGAAAATCCAAAAAAACTTGAGGAGGAAAATACAAATTATTAATAAGCAATTAAAAATATGATATTATAATTGTATTAAGATAAATTTATTAGATATTACTAACTATGAAATGTTAAGTTTAATACCATCGTTTATGATATCTAATGACTACATACCTATTAAATAGAATAGGTTTTGACTTAAAGAGGTGTCAAAAGTCGCTCGAATGGTGGCGACTCAGCGCCGTGTGTATCTTTATACGAACGACGATTTTTGTTTAAACTTGGCTTGACACGCCACCGCGTGTCTTTATCAAGATTTTTAAGAGACTGAAAATATAACACGGAAGTGTATTCAACACGTCAGTGTTCTCATTAATAAGTCAAGGTTTGTTTATGATCCGATCTTGAGATTGAATATTTATAGATAATCCATTTGAAATCACCAAAAAGCGTAAACGACATAAAAGATTTACGTAAAACCAATGTTTCGAAATCTGTATTACCACTTGATCAGTTATTCATGTAACAGTTTCCACGTAATAACAATCTATTTTCAGGTTAACGTAAAAATTCCGCCATTGCTTCTTCGTAACATAGTTATGAGAGCATTGATGTACAGAATCAGACAACGACGATATTGTTTTCTCTCGGTAAACGTTTTTTCTTGCAATTTTCTGTCTTACGTCTTCGACATACAGTACAGTTATGGAATTTCTTATCTTTACCTTTTACGCCTTGTCAGGAGTAAATAGAAAGAGATTTATGAGATTATCCCACAGCGTAAACGGCTTATTACAATCGTGGTACTAAATAACAGCTGTGGATGGATTTGTTTGTAGACAGTGTAACAAATAGATTACAAGGTTTTGATCTAACCGGATTTTGATCAATACAAACCTTAGTGATTTGGTTATGTGAATGCTAGCTGTAAACCTGTTTTTTTTTATCAATTGTTATTTATAACAAATCACTAGCGCCGATCACAGCTTCATCATCATCATCATTCTCAGCCAAAGAACGTCCACTGCTAAACATAGGCCCCCCCACGGCTTTCCACAGCGACCGATCACTAGCGGTCTGCATCCAGTTTGATCCTGCGATATTTTTAAGGTCGTCTGTCCATCTTGTTAGTGGACGTCCTACGCTGCGTCTTTGGTCGAAGGGTCTCCAATCTATAACTTTCCTGCCCCAACGGCCATCAGTTCTTCGCGCTATGTGCGCTGCCACTTGAGCTGACGTAAATATGCTTACTCGCAAGGCCTGCGCTCGCCAGGAGGAGTCCAAGCTCAGGATGGCTTTGAGCGAACTACAGGCGGCCAAGGAGTCGATCGAAAAACTGCATAGGGAAAGAGATGACAATGAAAGGGAAATGCTAGGTGAGTTTGATAGGAACGCTAAACTAAGAAAAGAGATGGCTGAGCTGCACACCAACTATAACTTGGTAGTTAAAGAACGGGACCAATTGAAATTGGTGATAGAAGGGTTCGGTGAGTGCTGTGAGGAGTATGAACAGAACCTGAAACGCATATCTGTTCTTGAACAAGATCTTGGTGATGCCCATGATTATATCAACCAGCTGGAGACGGAGAAACAGGACCAAATAAACAGCCAAACCACCCTTCTATTTAATAAGTTGGTTGGTAGTGCGCCCAGCCTGACGACAGCTGCACCTAGTAATCAACCAATTTTGACAATAGATTTAACTCATGACACACCTTCTAAAGGTATTACTAAGTGCAGCAAAAATAAGTTTAAGAAATATGTTAGAATAAACCGTTTCATAAAAAAAAACTAATAAATTAATCAAAAAACAAAAATCCTTACACACTAAAGTAAAATACATCAATGAGCGGAGACAACTTGGAGATGAACTGGATATGTATTCTTTAATTTTAGAACAAAATGTAGGTAAATATGAGAAAGATGTTATGAGTTTAGAATGTCAAATTAGGGAACTTAAGCAGTCATTAAAAATAATGACTGAAACTTATAATTGTACAAAAAAGGAGTGTGGTGAACATATCCAGGCTTTGACAAATATAATAGCTTCCTGTGAATGTAACTCTTCACATGTGATTTCAAAAAACTCCATTGATATCTCTGGAAATGAGTCATCACAACTCACCAATAAGATTACTAGAACTAAGTGTAATGTGAACCCTTCCTGTTCTCAACCCAGTGGATCGCTAAGCAAGTCTGTTAAAAATATAGTTTTGTTTAGTGATCAGATTGGGAAAAACATGGGTCACTTATTATCAAAATACATGGGACAAAATGTGATCAACCATTGCATGCCAGGGGCATCATATTCAGAAATAGTTCAGAAAGTGCTTTCTTATAAGTTTCAAGAAAATTCAGATTTAATTATTTTCATAGGAAACAGAGGTAATATGAACAAGAAAAACCTAAATACATACTTTGACAGTTTAAGAAAATTAAATGTGAATAAAACAATATTGTTTACATTACCTTACAGTAGTGGATTGCCAGACGAAGAAAATGATTTAAGATATAAAATAAATTTGCAACTGCATAAATTGACATTATATGAGGTGAATAAATACCACCTACTTGACATGAATAATTATTTTAAAAACAAAGTGTATTTGACGCGAGATAATTATTATGTTAATAATTATTTCAAACGACAGATAGCAATGTCGCTATCATATTATTTTGACTATTCAGCCAAGAACTTGGCTACCAAATCTGCTTTTATTGAGCAGATTATTGACATGAATATTCAACCATTGGAATCAATTCCAATAACAAACAATCATTTAAATTAGTAGATCAGACAATAGAGGATAACTCTTGCTTATCAGAAATTGTAGAATCAAATCAATTAAATATAGTACATCAAAATATTCAAGGCTTTTCTGGAAAAGATTTGGAAATTGAATTGTTTTTAAATAAAATGAATATTCATGTTCTCTGCATAACTGAGCACTGGCTCAAGCAGCATGAACTGATGTTATCGATAGATAATTATAATCTTATTAGTTCGTTCACTAGGGAGACTGCCATTCGCGGCGGGACACTTATATTAATTAATAATAAACTTAAATGTAAAGAGCGAAAAGACATAGTGTCTCTCACTATTGAGCGAACAATTGAGATATCGTGTGCGGAGCTGGACGACTACATTATTGTCTGTGTTTATAGACCCCCAAGTGGAAACTTTAAATTATTTGAATCTGTAATGGAAAATGTGTTAAACAAAATATGTAAAACTACAAAGAAAGTAGTTGTATGTGGAGATTTCAATGTGGACATTATAGATATTACGGAGGAAAATCGCGTTCGGTTTTTGAGCATTTTCAAATCATTTGACCTCACTCCGATTTTCGCTGAGCCCACTAGAGTAACTCCTACAACAGCTACTTGCTTAGATAATATTCTCTGCAACTGTAAAATCATCAAACAATCTATTATTAATTTTGTAAAATCGGATCATTGCGGTCAGATAGTTACACTACAGAACCGTTTTATTCCACCCCGTCTAGAAATCAAATGCAGGCCGGTCACTGCATCTCGTAAGGTCAAATTTAAAAACCTTGTAAGTGATAAAATACCGTCTATACCTTTTGATAAAAAAAATGCTAGTGACTTGTATGAACAATTATTTCAGGTAGTTAAAAAACAATTTGATATTACTTTCCCTCAAAAGAAAATAGTTATCAATAACTGTAAACCGAAATTCAGTGACTGGGCTACACGAGGAGTTTATACAAGTAGGAAAAAAATGTTTGAATTGTATAACAAAAAAGCATATAGAAAGGATCTATCGTTTCATGAGTACGTTAAGAGGTACTCAAAAAATTTCAAAAGAGTTTGCTATGTAGCTAAGTCGAATTACATACGCGATAAAATTAAAAAATCTAGTAATAAAATCAAAGAAACATGGAATATTATAAATAAAGAAACATGTAAAACGAAATCTCATGATAACAAATTTAGTCTAGCCGCTAGAAGCTTGAACGGCAGCAAACTCCCGTTTTTTTACATGCAGTCGTAGGCTCAACGGGACAAATGTCCCTTTTGCGTTTTTATTTTTTTAAACTCAGATTTCGCCGTGTTCCATTGCATTCATTCAATCACTCGGTAATTTTAACGTTACGGTATATTCTATGTCTTAATTTACAGTGGTCCAAAGCCGAAACTTGCCATAGGCGCCTCACAAAAAATATTAAAATCTGTGCGTGGTCTGTGCCAACTTTGCCGTGTTTGGTGTTATGACTATGAACTTATAAAATTCATTATTTATAATGTTTATTCACTTTTTACACGTATGTTAGTGTTTTTACGTAGTTAATATGATAAATAATGCGGTGGAATAGTATTTCTCTTCGTACCCATGTGGTTACTTGATTTTTTTACGTTTTTTCCAAGCAATTCACTCGGTTTTGGGAAATCATCGAAATACATATGGTTATTCTAGCACAACTATAGCATAATACGAGATAAACAGTGTATTACAAGTAAGGTTAATTAGTCAAGATACCATTAAAACCATTAAACTGTTCAGATATTAAAAGATAAAGCTACATTTTAAGTGATAATACAATTCGAGTGCAATTTTGGCGGCAAAAAATGGCCGATACCTACGTAAATTAAATTACGACATTTGTGTTAATTTGTGTTGTACTTGCTATTAGTTTTGATTTATATCAAACTATTATTTATCATTGTAATAAGCTTTTCTTGTAGAAAACAAGAGTATATATTTCAAGTAACTATCACTAAGGTTTATTCATAAAACACATTAGAAACGCAGAATAATATTGTGGAAAGTAGTATTCCTTCAGTGTTTTACTTATTTCTCGACATTGGTTTATTTAATCTACTTTGTATTGACAAATGTGGTTAATCTAAGAATGTAGCTATTAAACCATATCAATATTTTTACTTGATTCTTATAGCTAGTATAACTATGTTTTTTTTTGATACGGCTAGAAACTTCCGTCGATCCCAAAATTTTATGATATTTTTAAAAGGCCTAAATTGATAAAAAATATACGGAAATGCCTCGTTTTATTTATTTCTCTTACGTAAATTGAACCAATCTTCCTTTTAAAACATTAAAAATAACACGTCATCGATCTACTTTTCAAAATAAAAATATCTAAAGGCAGAAGTATGATCATTGCGGTACGATTTTGACATTCACAGCTCAATATGCTTATTCAGGTAGATGAAACACAACAAACTCGACACTGTTTAAAAGCTTCATTCATTAGCTACAATTAAATCGTCACTTGAGCCGACCCACTTCTGTAAACAAGTCGTAAAAACGGCATGTTTACGACCCGGGCTCGGCGCGCAGCGGGTGACGTAATCGATCATCCTACATGGCCCTTTTTTTTTCGCCGCGTCAAGCTTCTAAAGGCTAGAAATAAACAACAAGCTTATTAAATCTGATGACGAGGTAGCAAACGCTTTTGAGGATTACTTCTGTAACATTCCTATAGAGACGACTAAACAGTTGAGTTCTTGCTCAAGTCACGCGAAATCATTACTTGTGTCGAGTGTTCATAAGTGCGAATCCTCATTTAAATTCAGAAATATTAGTCCTTTAGACATCATAAAAACATTTAAAGAATTAAAACAAAAGAAAACAGAGGATAAATCGGGTATATAAATAGACACAATAAAACCCATTATACCTCTAATAGCTCCTTACTTATCTTATATCTTTAATGAATGTATTGACCAAAATCAGTTTCCAAATTTATTGAAACATAGTAAGGTTGTCCCTTTATTTAAATCGGGAGACAAAAGTGACCCCAGCAATTTTAGGCCTATTTCAATATTACCCACAATAAGTAAAATTTTTGAAAAACTCATTTATAATCAATTGCTTTCCCATTTTAAACTTAATAATTTACTACACGAAAAACAGTTTGGGTTCTCTAAAGGTAGAAATACAACTGATGCCGGAGTAGCACTCATCAGACACATTCTTGATGCTTATGAAGACAAACATGATGCCGTAGGTGTATTCTGTGATTTATCAAAGGCGTTTGATTGTGTAGACCATCAGACCCTGCTCATTAAGTTAGAACACTATGGTGTCTCGGAAAACTCATCTAAGTTGTTAAGTTCATACTTATCAGTTAGAATACAATCAGTTAACATAAATGGTACCTACTCTTCCGGAGCCCCTCTTCAAATGGGGGTCCCCCAGGGCTCAATATTGGGGCCTTTACTTTTCCTGATATATGTAAACGACCTGCCATTTTATTCCACAAATCTTTGTGAGATAGTTCTGTTTGCTGATGATACTTCTTTGATTTTTAAAATGAAAAGACATGAAGAAAATTTTGACGAAGTAAACAATACTCTCTCCAAAGTATTGAATTGGTTCACCACCAATAACTTGTTGCTGAATGCTAGTAAAACTAAATGTGTAAAATTCACTTTGCCTAATGTAAAGCAACTTACACCAAATATTGTACTAAATGGTAATAATCTAGTTTTAATAGACTCCACTGTATTTCTGGGCATTACACTTGACTCAAAATTACAGTGGGGACCTCATATTGAAGCCCTAGCTAGGAGGCTAAGCTCGGCTGCCTTTGCAGTTAGAAAAATAAGGTATCTGACTGATGTTGAAACGGCGAGGCTTGTGTATTTTAGTTACTTCCACAGTATTATGTCTTACGGTCTTCTCTTGTGGGGTTCTGCTGCAGACATTGATACCATATTTATTTTGCAGAAAACAGCCATTCGTGCTATTTATAAACTTAGTCCTCGTGACTCCCTGAGAGAGGTCTTTAAGAAAATCAACATATTAACTGTGGCTTCTCAATACATTTTTGACAATATAATGTACGTCCGTAAAAATTTTGATTATTTCATGAAGAAGAGCGACATTCACTCATATAACACAAGAAATAAACACAAGCTTGTCGTTCCTAACTTCAGATTAGTTAAAACTAGTAATTCGTTCATGGGAATTTATATAAAATTCTTTAATAATATACCACACAATCTTGTCGAATTGCCGGTTGATAAATTTAAGAAACACGTTAAAAACACGCTTATGTCTAAAGGCTATTATAAGGTTCAAGACTATCTGAACGACACGAATGTGTGGTCTGTCCAGCCTGCACCGACTGATGTACTTACCTTTGATGATTTTGATTTTACGGCAGCTAGTGGTGACTGAGTTTGTTCCGGCGTTTCTTCTCAGCACTTGCCTAATTGTCTGTGTTCTGTCTCGAAGCGCTGGTAGGGCCCAAAAGATAAGGAGACATGATTCGGCCCCTTCAGGGCACAATTATTTTTATTTTATTTTTCACTGTACATTTGACGTTCATAAGTGGCATATTGTGTCCTAAATTGAATAAATATTTTTTTGATTTTGATTTTGATTTTGAGCTTACTGATTCTCAAAGCTATGTCCGTTACCTTAGTTCTTCTACGTATCTCCTCATTTCTGATTCGATCACGTAGAAAATCACCCAGCATAGCCCCCTCATCGCTTCTTTATGAGGCCCATAGAGATCATGTTTCGGATCCGTATGTCATCACTGGTAACAGACACTGGTTAAAGACTTTTGTCTTTCACAGCTTAGCTTACCTTTAATTCCAGGTTAGGATGAATTTAACCCAAATGAAAGCTAACTAAACTTACTTTATAGGCTCAGCTAAACCTTTATACCATAAATCTATTAATAAACAAATGTAATCATTACTTAGCATAAACCAGATACGATCAATCTGCAATAGATCTCCGTTGGACGACCTCCGTGGTCGAGTGGCTAGCACGCTGGTTTCAAGCGTCGCCATCTCGTGAGGGTCCGGGTTCGATTCCCGGTCGGGTCAATGTAGAAAACGATATTTTCTATATTGTCTCGGGTCTGGGTGTTGTGGTGCTACCGTTGTGTCTGATTTCCATAACACAAGTGCATTGGCTACTTACTTTGGGATCAGAGCAATGTATGTGATTGGTGCCCAATATTTATTTATTTATTATATATTTATAGATCGCATGACGTTATCCCAGAATGATAAGTTTAGTTATTTACACAAAAGGTTGATTAATCTCCCACTTGGCCGTTCCTTAAAATGATGGCGATAACTCTACCCTAATTGAAACTACGATTTATCTCGATATTCATTTGTTTCAGATTTATTCGTTGGCCTAATCTACGTGTTTGTGGACATAGTACAGAAGATAACTATTGCGTGGCTTGCAGGCGAAATAATGTGCAAATTTGTCAAATTCCTTCAGGTACGTTAAAAAATTATATTATATTTATGATGCAAGCTTAATTAACAAGCATCTACAAAGAACAAAAAAATGAAAAAATGTGTACGTAATTTTATTTTTTATTTTATTTACAAGTGTTGAAACATCCAAAAACAAAACGTTTATGATTTCTAAATACAATTTAACGTGCTTGAGGTACCAAAGTGGCATTTAATTTTAAAATATAAAGACATCATTAAGTTCAGAAAAAGTCTTTTTCTTTGAGTATCCTAAAATCTCTTCTGGACAGAATAATATTTTCATTTGAACTTACGATCGTTTGCAGTAGCTATCTTTTAGGTTTAATATTTAGAAATTAATTATGATAAAAGCTTTATGCTCTTTTAACTTAAGCTTGAGAGTTCAAGCTCAAGTTGAAATACCTCATCTCTTTTGTACCAATAATAGTATAGAAATGAGATGAAAGGCAGAAGAGTAACTACTTACAATTGAGATACACTTTAAAACAATGCAATTAACAAAATGTCTTGAGGCTTCAGTTATTAGAATACCAAAATATTTATAATGACATTAAGAAGAATTTTTGCAACTTAATTTGTTTACCATAAATATGTCAAAACATGCCAAATTTTATTTTCATAGCGATTTTTTATTTACTGTTTATGTATTAAAGCTTTTGTAAATAATATAAATAAATATTGAACACCAATCACATACATTGCTCTGATCCCAAAGTAAGTAGCCGATGCACTTGTATTATAGAAATCAGACACAACGGTGGTACCACAACACCCAGACAGGTCTGTTGTTTGTCTCAGGAGACAATGTAGAAAATTTTGCTTTCTATATTGACCCGACCGGGAATCGCACCCGGGACCTCGGAGCGGCCTTGAAACCCAGCATGCTTAGCCACTACACCACGGAAGTTAAGAAGATATATATGTATTGTATATTTATTATCATGCATCGATTGTACCTCCAACTCCTTTGAAGTTATAAATAAAATAAAGTAAAAGAGTATTGTTTGTTTCAGGCGGTGGTGATGTATGCGTCTACATACGTATTGGTAGCTTTAAGCATAGACCGGTGTGATGCAATCACGAACCCGATGAACTTTTCGGGAAGTTGTAAGTATTTGTTAATATAACACTACTCATAAAGTATATTGAGAACTTGATCCTAGATTTGGATGCGCATTGTCTTACATAACTAATTCAGTTCCTTTCATCGGAGGTACGAAAATATTTCTCATACCAAAATATATAAACAATATAATAAACTGATTTTTAGTAAAAACAGTACATTTCTTACGGATGTGTTTATCAACGGTCTATTGTTATAAACACCTTTAAACTTTCGCGTTGCATTTTAAATACACTTACATACGGGAAATAACGCGATCGCGATAAAACGTCAGGCCAAAACATAAGGTATTTATGTTTTTATCATAAAATTATTATCCCTTTGGAATAGAACGACAAAAGCGAGATGCCACTAGCAGCAAACTGTGTGATAAAAAGAGATGGGTAGCAGAACCTTTTTTGTCAGATGTCAAACAGTTGACCGCCCTGCTGAAGCTCGCTGAAAATTACGTGCATTTTATTTTTTATAGTTAAAAGTGAAATTGTGTACATTTTGGAGAAATAATGCGTCTGAAACATGGTGACTTGATCGGTGATTGATTGTTATGCATTACAGCGGCATAACCCCAACAAATAATCATTTAACAGGTTGATTAGTCCAAATCGAAGCCTCTTAATATACGACTTATATTTACAAATGCGCTTCAAATTTAAAGTCCGCAGATTGATTATTCTATTCTACAAACGTTAATTTACGTAAAAATAAAGACAGAATAACACAGGGAATGTATATCGACGAATATTTTGTATAATGAAATAATATTTAGTTTTACACTATTGCTGCATGTTCAATATTTTATGTCGACTGTTTATCATGCAGTTAACTACTATATTTAACTTAGGAACATTGTTATAAATCACCTGATCGAATGGTTATCTCATTTAAAGCTACAAATGTTACTTACTTATGTTAGTTACTGACATCTTAAATCGGTTTCGTTTGACAGCTTTTACTTGTCCTTCTATTCCGATAGGAATATCAATTTTATGGTTTTTATAGCTTTAGCGGTATGCTTTTGTTTATACGACCGCTGGCGGCCTTTTGATCTGTAAGCGTCTCCGAAAAAAATATGATCACTACCTGTTATAACATCCGTTAAAAGTAATAAAAAATTATGAAAAATCAAATTATGACGAGTGATTATTATGTGCACAAATCGGTAGCCCAGATACTTACGGTATATAAATACTGTATATAAATACTGTACGGTAAAAAAACATTAGGATTTAGAATTTTATGTGATCCAGTATGGACCCCCTATATAAATAACCATTTTGTGGAGAACAAACCATAAAAGCACTATCCCATTAAAAAAAAACATTCCCTACCTTTACCAACCAAGCTTGACTAGTTTTGACTGCAACAAATCGGATTGAATTAATCCAAAATACGGCTTAAAATTGAAAACAATTTAGTTATGAACTTGCCAATATTTGCAAAGCTAAATTAGAATCACAATACGGTTGATTGTGTATCTTCGGTTCGTTAAACAGCAATCCCTATTTATTGAGGCTAATAGCAGCCGTTACAATATTTTTGATGGCTCAATCTAAAAAGCTTAACGACCACTTGAACGTGGTTTTAATTAATTTTAATTGAATTGAGATCGAGGGTATCGCTTTCATTAAAATTTGGTCTTTATTTGCTCAGTATTTGGGCATCATGACCACATTAATATTTTGTTCTTTTATTCTGTGACTTTAATGCTTCAACGTTGAAATACATGGATATAAAAAGTGATATTTTTTTTCTTGTACTTTTTCAGGGAATCGTGCAAGGGGCCTTATTATATCGGCGTGGTTAATAAGCATCATATTTTCTATACCAGTCTTCATTCTTTACGAACTAAAAGAAGTTCAAGGTAAGCTAAGAATAGTTTCTATTAGTCGAGAAGCCATTAAATTGTGTTCTGTTTACAAACATTTTCAGTGTGCTTCTTAGTGTCATATTTAATATTCATAAAGATGAAATAAGAAATCAAAGATTGCGCACGGGCGGGACTCGAACCAGCCACTTTCTGTGCCGGTTCCGGGCCAAACGTTCTTCCAATTGAGCTACCGTGCTGTCGGTCCGACCGGACGAAATTTCTCGTCTCCTGGATACCTAGATTATTACGCGTGACGTCTGCGCTATCTACCCCAACTGTTTTACTACAGCAGTGGGTCAAGTTACAGAATTCATTACAGAATTATTCATTTAACAATTATTTATTACAAATTAAATTCAACTTGGAAATTCGCTATGCAATGGCACAGAATAATGTCAAATTACTTATTTATTTCTTTATGTATTAATTACTATGCTATGTTGCACTTGATAATTAACAACTTACATAATTTGATGTAACAATTTGTGCTAGCACCACTTCATTTCGTTCGCTCAGCAAATACATATTACGTGTGCGAGTTGTTACTAATAAGAAGAGAGAAGTTATGCCAACTAAATCGCCAATAGGACGACAAGATAATGACGTATTTATTGAAATTCGAATTCCAAATTCGAATGAGTTGACGACAAGTGGCGTCAATTCTAGCGCAAGAGGTATGATCCTGCGGGGTTCAGTTCCACCATACGCTAGTAATAAAAGAATATATGCGTGCATATGAAAGTCAAATCGTTCCTGTTCCTGTCGTCGGTAAACAAGAGAAGAAGATCCTCAAAACACTTCTTTTAACCACGTTTCAGGTCAAGAGCAGTGCTGGATAGACTTAGGCACCTCCCGCAGATGGCAGATATGGATGACGCTGGTCTCCGTGATGATCTTTGTGTTGCCAGCTCTAGCCATCGCCGCGTGCTATGCTGTAATTGTGCTGACTATTTGGACTAAGAGCAAAGCGGTTGTTATGAGCCCTCCGATAAACTCTAGGAGAACTAAGACTATGAGGAATGGTAAGCAAAACCTTTTATTTAATTACTAGTGTAAATTATTGTTTAGTTCGCAACTTTTCGACTGAAAATAAAGTCCAGCAGTATCTACTTCTTATATTGTTTGCTTTTTGTCTCATCTTAATGCATATTTTGTTTTATTTTTTGTATTAGAACTCAACAATCTACATATATAATTACTTTTTATTTCATAAAATCTGATATTGAAAAAAGGTTCATTGTAAATACAGGTAGGTAGACAGTAGATCATGTTCCGTATTAATTAGGGTAGGTACAAGTTACAGCAATATTTACCGTAATATTGAAATAAGGTCACAGCACTTTTTAGGTTTCTTTTGCTTTTGGAGCTTGCGTAATTGCAGAACCCCTATAATTTCTACGTCATCTTATTACGTCATTGGTAGCTGTTACCAATAATGATATCAGATTTTGGGTACCTTGTTTGCACATTTTTCGTAAGTTAATTCAAATAAAAGGTAAATGTCATAACCAGCTATTGAAAATTTACCATTGTGTTTTTTGTTTCAACTCGTGTGACAAGGTTTTTTCTTAAATAATAAACACGTAGCATCTTTTTTCGGGTTCTTCTCCAATAGATTTATTCCAATAAAATAGCACAAAGAGAAAGCTTTGTATAAAAGAGGCCATATACTGGCATCTTTTATACTCAAAACCCTGAACAATTGTATGAATACAGTAAGCACGACATTCGTTTCCGTATCTGAATATTTACTGAAATATTTATTTCTAGGGATAAGCAATTTGCTAATTAAATATGTTAATTCATGAATGATTTAGTTGTTAATCGTACTGGGTATAGTTAGCCTTTTAGATTATTATTTTAATAGTTCCAATATTTAAAATAACTCTAACTTCTACCATCCTATCAGAGTCGGCATAACAGCAGACATACAAAACTAATAAGTGTCCTTAATCTTTAAATAATAAACTTACAATTTATTCTTATTATAATTAAATCATCTTAATATTATTCCAAGTAATTCTAATATCAAAGCCAAATTACATTCAACATAGTGGACACTTCCGTCATTTCCATAACAGACGTTGATCATAAGTCAAATCTACCGTTACCATGAGTTTATTCGATAGCGACGACGGTTTTTCTCGCTAGCGACGACGTCACTTTTTGTATGGAAAATTTTAGTTCAATCAGTGACCGCTAGAGGCGCTGTGCAATTTCCCATAGACCTTTTTTACGTCGTCGCTAGCGACAAAAACCGTTGCAAACTCATGGTAACGGTGCACATAGGTGTATAAATTATGATAAATTGAACATATTATGACGAAGAGAATGTAAAATTTATTGTATACAGTGGGGTTACATAAGTCACACACAGTGAGTATATGTTTAAGTGCTGAAGTATACTATTACAGAACTATGTAAATATAAGGGGCAGACTAGGGTCGCGAATCATCGTGTTACACTTGCTTGGTATTTTCTGCGGTAAGCAAAAAAAGTTTTTTATCGCTTAAGCAGAGAGATCAGAAAACGTACTCATGCAAAATTACAGTTTTCTAGTACCTACCTAAGATCTCTGAGCTAAACCTTGCCTGGTTCCTTGTTGGACAAAAAAATAAGGTGTTTTTAGTAACTACGTAGTACTTAGGCCATTTTAATAACTGTTCATTGTTTAAATAGAGTATCATTGATGATTCCAGGTCATATCGAGAGCGATCCCGACTCCCGGCGCGCGAGCTCCCGGGGACTGATTCCGAGGGCGAAGATAAAAAGTGTCAAGATGACCTTCGTCATTGTTTTTGGTAAGTTTTCTTACATTTATTTATTCTTTATTGCATAACCTAAAATTTGTACAAAAGGTGTACTTAACGCCATATGGCATTCTCTACCAGTCATACATTGTCTCACATCTCACCAATTTAAAGACCATTTGCACACTGGGACTTTTCGCAGCGATGCAGTCGCGATGCAGCTTTGATGCTGTCGCAATTATACACTTGCGCTACTTTTAGCATCGATATCGTCGCGATGCTAACGCGCGTTAGCATCGATGCAGTTGCGTTTTTGTATGGATACTAACGCGCGACTGCATCGATGCTAAATTAAATCTGTTCATTGCGTGAGTCGCGAATGTTGCTGCTGCCCAACACCAGGGGAACGCTTTAAAATAGAGGTGTCAACTCGCCATGGCAAATGATCGTCACTAAATATTGAAGCCTTTTATGGAGAATTGAGAGAAGCCCGTCCCGCTAGATTTAGAAGATCTTGTCGCTGTTTGGTCGGGGACTACTTATTCAACACATTCACAGCTAACCACCATATTGGGTGACCGTTCACTATCCGCCACCTGTGACCCCGCTAGTAGCTTAAACAGCTCAGCTCACATCGATGCGCGAATTTAAAATTAGTATTAAATGTAAACAAATGACCATATAATTAAACCACATCATTTATGTGATCATTTTTAATTCTAAAAAAAAAAGTTTATTGTTCCACCTCAAATTACAGTTACAGTTGTACATGTTGAACATAGTATTACATCAATAATCAACAATCAGCCAACCACCATCGAACTAGGAATTAAATGGTCGTTTTAACAGACAACAAATACTTACAGTCATTACATATTTAGTGGAACATTCATGTAAATTCCATTGAAGATTTTGTGAAGTTGAAGTTGAAGATAGTGTACTTAAATCAATTATAATTTGTATAATAAATACATTTCTTTGTATCGGATGCTAAGTTCCATCAATATGCACATACGCTGTAGAATTATAAATAGAAGTAAAAACAGCAACTTAATTATACTTAATTATTTCAGTATTCGTCCTGTGTTGGTCACCGTACATCGTGTTCGACTTGCTCCAAGTCTACAACCACATACCGCCCACACAGAGCAACATAGCGCTCGCTACGCTCATTCAGAGTTTAGCGCCACTCAACTCAGCGGCCAACCCACTCATATGTTGTATGTTCTCGCCCCACATCTACACGAGTCTCAGGTAATAATAATAATAAATATTATCTATTGCACAAGGCACAGATTACACGCACTATATTGGCGGTCTTATCGCTGGAAGCAATCTCTTCCAGACAACCA